>OU443147.1:7472037-8744100 GCA_911622165.2 Bombus sylvestris | reverse complement strand
AATGTGTTTGGAATGTTTTAACGAATACCATGCGACATAACATAATGTAATATTTTATCCAGAATATAAATTAATAAAAAGTATGGTATAATGTGTTTTTAATATTTTTATGTTGTATATCCTATATATAATATCTTATATTTAATTAACTCGAACAAGAAGAGCGTCAGCCATATTTGAGTGACGGCCCCCACGGAAGCATACCCGTCACACAGGTATGGGTGACGTGGCGACCAACGTGTTAACATCCTTCAAACCGAACAAATATCTTTTAGTTGTAGCATTCCTTAAATTAATTATCCACTCTGGAAAGGGACGGGAAATCTGGTTTTTCTCACTTACGATGCTAGTCCCGCTAGCAACTTTCTCTCGGAGGAAGCAACTTCCTCACCACCAACCTGGTAGATTAACCAATTAACAGCGACGTTCATTTCCCTCACTTTTCTAACGAAAACTTGCTGGTCTCGTACGCTTAGACACACCCATCACCAGTTTTCCTCCGCAGCTTCATCGTCCTAGAAAGTTCAGTTGCTCTACGTTTTTTGACTAGTCACCATCTTAACTTATATTGCGTACTCTGCTCGATCGCTATCGTAACTTTTTGTCTATCAGTCGAGTTGTAACCGAGAAGTGAGAATCGTCAATTGGAATCGAGAGTTGTACGTAAAGAGTCGAAAGCGAAAATTGTTAATAAATAAACTGTTAAGCACCGCCGAATATTTCTTTGGCATCTTACATGTCCTACACCAAAATCACCTCAGCTATTAGGATTTTGTGGTTCTCAATTAGTTTAATTTTCCCCCGTTTTATCGCGATAGAAGTCGAAAAAGAGGGAAAAAGATATAACTGTTTCATCGAACACGATGTTACGCTGGTTCTGAGAACGGATTTTTCTGTGTTTTCGTATGAACGCAATCGATGAAACATAATTTTCCGATCGTATCAAACAACTACCCACGAATTCGACAAGAAATTTCTCATAGGTTCGTGATTTTTTATTAAATCTGTATCACACCTCGCGGGTTGACTTTTGCTCAATTTTTTTCATTCGTTTAGAAACTTCGCCACGAATCCGGAAATCGATGGAAAACAAACTTATCTTTGTTGACAAATGTCTTGTATGTATAAAAGAAAGTGTCTTAAAATATATTTCTTTTAATGCTATTTTTTGCTCATTCATCGAAAACGCTTAGTAAAGAGTGTGTAGACAGAGGCGAAAGACGTATATCGTTATTTTTACAAGCAATGTATTATTAGCAACTGCGTGTTGCTAAGGTTTGTCACGTGTCATTATTCCGTGGTCGCTTATTAGAAAGTTGATAACAAGTACGGCCCTTGTCGGTTATTTTTCTCCCTCGATACGCAGTCCTTTCGTTGAAATCCATTTTTACATTCCTTTGATCTACGTCACGGCACGCGTAAACGTCTCTTGGAACATAACTTAGAAATACGAGCGCATTGTATCGACGCGCAAGAAAGAAAAACAAGCAGGAGAGGACCGATATATGGCTTCCACTTACTGGCAAATATATTAATTCGCGTGAAACGTTTTCGTCACGGTTTGCATGCATTAAAATTTGCATCCGCCGTCCACGGAGTCGCGCGCGCACGCGGAAAATTTAAAATTTAAATCACACGCGCAATCGTAACATGTGACGCGGAGTACCGCCTTTAACGTGTCGCGATTTTTATTGAAAATGTACTCTCGAGGTGCCAGTTAATGCATAAATCGTTTGCTTTATTATTTCCACGATACCGTCTACGAGACGTTTTTCTTCATTTTACGTTTCCTTCTTATATTTTAATTGATTTATCGTAATTGGTGATAAATGGCCGATTCATTAATAATTTTCTATTTCAAACCAATTCTCTGAAAAATTTACGTTTCCTATTTATATCATTCTTCTAGCAAACTGATAATATTTGTTGAGATATGTGTAATTTTATATGCTAAATTAACTGCGTAGTATGTGAGTATGGGTATGTGTCCGCGGTGTCTCGAAAACAAAAGAATGTAAACTGCTCTGTCCTCAGTCGTGTATGGAAGGGCATCTGGTATGGAAGGTCGTGTAGAGAAGGAAGTGCTTTTTTTTGTTTATACGTGGAGAAATCCTCATGGACACTCGCCGCTGCGAGATCGCATCAACCGAGTAGTGTCGGACTTTTACCGACTACAACTCCACGATAGTCTTCCTGACGTTTGTTGGGGATGCCCCGAGTTCTCTTTCGAATTTCTATCGGTCGACATCCCCCGCCTTGTTCCTTATTAGTGGAAACGTCCTTTTGATGTATCGCTAGGAGGACCACTCCCCTAGCGTCATATTTCCAAGCTGGTTGCTCTCAGGGGGGGGGTGGACTTTGCCACTCCCCCCCTGCGAGCTCTTCCATCCGATCTGTCCACCCTCGCCGGGTCGCCGGTTCTAATCCGATCTCTCCACCCACTTCTTCGCCAGGATTACTCGCTCGCAAAAGACGCGGACGGCCGAGTATTCTCTGCGACCCCCGAGGGCGGCTGACATTATTGCTTCCGGGGTTAAGTTTACCCCTATCTCCGCTTGCAGCATCCGTCGGGGCCCCTCCCATGCTGGACAGGACCCGAGTGTGTGCTGCGTCGTGTCTTCCCCTTCCTCGCAATGGTAACATATGGAGGTCACCTCTCGTCCAATCCGTAGCAGGAATTCCCCAAATACCCCGTGGCCGATGAGTATTTGGGTCATATTTTACGTTAATGGGACTCCTCTCCGGTTCTTCCAGGCTTCCCAGTTGGGGAGCACGGCGCGGACTGCTATGTGTGGTCTTGTCGTGTCCTCCATGTCCAGCACCGTGCGCCAGCGTCTCCATACTTCCTCGTTTGCTGCCCCCTGGTCGACGGGCTGAAGTGCCGCCACGGATCCCTGTTGCAGTGTGATGGTTCTACTCTCGTATCTTTTCTTGAATGCGAGGGCCTGTAGCTCGAAAGGGGGGGACGCCGCCAGGACGGTCGCCGAGCCGTACGATACCGTCCTATATCCTCTGATTATACGGATGGCGGTCATCCTGTGCAGCCCCCTCACCAGCGCCGGACTACGCCGACTCGCACTCAGGTCCTCCGCCCATATCGGGGCTCCTTAGAGGACCCGTGAGCGTATCACCCCTTCATAGAGGCGCCGCACGCCCAGCCCCGCACCGCCCAAGTTTGGTAGCAGGCCGCATAGGGCGTTAGCCGCAGTGGTTACCCTCGGCACCAGCTGTCTAAAGTGCGGCTCGAAGGACCACAGGCTGTCGATGATGAGACCCACGTACTTCATCTGTAGTCCCACCATCACTTTCTCCCCGCTTATACCCACCGACAATCTCGACGGTGGGGGGCCTCTGTTGCGACTGTTATAAAAACGGATAACCTCCGACTTTGCCGGCGATACACGCAGCCCCAACTTTCTGATCTCCCGGACCACGCATGCCACGGTGTCCTCAGCGAGGTTGGCGGCTTCATACCACCAACGGCCCCCAGTCAGTATGAGGGTGTCGTCCGCATAGCTTACGAGGTCCGTCCCCAATGGCCTCGGGCAGCGTAGCACTCGGTCGTACGCGGAGATCCAGAGGATAGGTCCCAGTACTGATCCCTGCGGGACCCCCCTCTCGACCGGTCTCCTTGTTATCCCCGACTTACCTTTGAACTCGATCCATCTATCGTTGAGGTAAGCTTCAATTACCCCAACTAGATACTGCGGTACCTGGTGATACCGCAAGGCCTCCATGATCTTGCTCCAGAGGATCGAGTTGAACGCGTTGGTGACATCCAAGGAGACTGCCAGCGCTACTCCCTGGTGTGCAACCATTTCTTCTGTCCTTCTCCTCGCATGCCCCACCGCATCCACGGCTGAACATCCCCGGCGGAATCCGTATTGGCTGCTGTGCCAGCCAGGCTCCCTCTTCGTCATATGTGCCTCCAGGCGGGCGACAATCACTCTTTCCAGGAGCTTGCCCACCTCGTCCAGGAGGCATATGGGTCTGTATCCCGACGGCGAGTCCAGCGGGCGTCCCTCCTTCCTTAGTAGGACCAGCCTCGCTGTTCGCCATATTCGCGGGTATACGCCCCCTCTCATACATCTATTAAAGAGATGCCGCAGGCGGGGGCCATGATGTCCATAGTTTTGGCCCAAATTCTGCCTTGTACTCCATCTGGACCCGGCGCTACGTCTCGGGAAGCCATCCTCTTTACTGCCATCATCAACTCTTCTTCCGATATATAGTAGTCGTACTTCCATTCTGATGTGGCAGCCACCCCCTCCCCTCCCCCTCCCCTCCCCCTCGCTGTCCGGAGGGATGAGGGAGTGGAATGGCTCCGGTTCTCCTGGACAATTGTCCTGTTTTGGGAACAGGGTCCCAATTATGTTGTCCAGGGTGTCCGGGTCCATGTTCTCGGTCAGTGGAGGGGCCGACGGTCTTAGTTTGTTTAATACCACCTTGTACGGCCGTCCCCACGGGTCTGCCTCCACCGACTCGATCAGTTCCTTCCAGGACTTCCTTCGCGTTCCTGATCTTCCACTGCAAGGCTCTTCTAGCTTCTCTGTACCTTCTGTACGTGTGGGAGATCTCTTCTTCGTCTCTGGTCCACCTGCGACGTTGGGCTCGCGCAAATCTTCTACGAGCCTGGCTGCATCTTTCCCTCAGATCTTCTATGTCGGGATTCCACCAGTAGACCGGTCGGTCGAAGCCTCTGTTGGTGGTGGTTCGTGGCATTGCGGCGTTGCATGCCGCGTGCATCACCTTGCGGAGGTCTTCCGCCTCCTCATCAACCGATCTTTCTGTCGTGGTGTCTACAGCATCCCAGCTCCAGGCTGAGACGGTGACTGCCGCCCGCAGTGTCTCCTTGTCTCTGTCCTTGAGACGCCATCTGGGCGGCCGGGCGCCGGTCCGCTTCGTTCTTATACTGCGGTTATCCGCCTTGTCGCTGTACAGGGCCAGCTCCATGCGCACGTAGAGGTGGTCGGGCAACGTCTCGGTTCCCTCCGCCATTCGCCAGTTCTGTATCTTTTTATACAGCTCTGGGGTGGCCCAGGTAAGGTCCACGACCGACGTCCCCCTCCACGTCACGCATGTTGAAACCGCTCCTCTGTTTGCCAGCAAAAGGCCAAGACCGGCGGCCCAGTCAATCAGCCACCTTCCTCTTGCTGTAGTCCTACTGTTTCCCCACATGGTTGAGTGGGCGTTGAAATCCCCGAGGACAAGTACCTGGCGAGGGTGACACTTTCTGACGCAGGCTCCCACCTCGTCCAGGTAGTCCCCGAATGCGGCCAGACCGCTGTTAGGGGAAACGCAGATTCCCACGACTGCTATTCCTGCCCACTCGACCGCGACATACTCGTTGCCGCGATCGAGTAGCGCGCCGTGGGTGCCCAGCATTGGAGACCAGGTTATGGCCACTCGTCCGCTTGTATCCTGCACCCAGTTTGGTACGCCTGGTATACGGTACGGCTCGGCCACCACTGCGAGAGCTATCCTGCTCTCCCGGATGTTCTGGCAGAGCAGATCTTGAGACCGTCTCGCATGCCCCAGGTTGCACTGCAAGAGTTGGAGAGTCCCGTATGTGCTGGTTAGTTTACATGGCCTCCTCCCGGCCATCTTCTGTCACTCGGGCAGAGCTCCCTCTGTTGTTGTTGTTATTATCCCTTTCTCTAATTGCTGCCTTCTTCTTTCTGTTTTTTTTTGGGGGGGGGGGCATGCTACTCCCCCCATTCGATGTCCCGCCGGCACTCCAAGCGATTCGCACAGCGGACAGTTGGGTTTTGCCGCCGTGCATCCTCTGGCCTTGTGGCCGCTCATGCCGCACCGATAGCACAGGTTGCCCCTGTCTTCGGCTGATGTGCAGGTCGCGCTCACATGCCCCAACGCCAGGCACCTGAAGCATTGGAGAGGTCTCTTGGGGATGGCCGTTACTCTCGCCCACGACCATCCTATTGCCACCTTCTCCTCTTGTGCCAGCTTCCTTGCACCAGCTACCGGGCATCTCATCCATACGGATCCGAGCCCGCCTCTGGCAATCCCAATCTCGCCCAATTGCAGCTCCTCTTTCTTACACCCTGCCGCCAGGGCTAAGATATGGCGCAGTTCCTCCTTCTTAACGGATACGTCAATGCCCTCCACCCTGAGTTCCGCAGTTTTCCGTGGGGCCGCTATCCGTACCGCTGACGGGTCTAACGTCTCCGTGAGTTTCGCCGCCAGCTTGGAGGCTTTATCTCCGCCTTTATCCCCCGGGACTTTAATTATTATGGCCCCGGTCATTGCTTTTCGCATCTCTACCCTGTCCACCCCTATCTCCTTAAGGGATATTTTCTCCCTCGCTTGCGCTAGTATATCCGCGTATGACATGCCGGCACCCCCGCTCTGGTTACCGTTGCCGCGGATGCTCACGGGGTGCGAGGGAGGGTCGCCGTCCTTGTTCCTTTACCCTTCTTGTCTTCCTGGACCTTACCACCGTCCATTCACCTTCCTTGTCGAGGATGCCTGAAGGCTCTGCTGCCCGTCTGGCCGGAGCTGTTGTGGCCGGACCTGCTTTTTCCCTTCCTTCTGGGGAGCTGGGTCCCCGTCCCTCCAGGTGCCTTATTATGGACCTTGTAATTTGTGGGCCCAGCTCTTCCATTCTCCTCTCCAGTGCGTCCATTCGTGCGCCGCCGCTCCTATCCCTGGACGGGCGTGTCTGACCGGCGCATCGTGTACACTCATGGGCGCAGGCAGGTCTCCTTGCCATCTCCTGGCGGAGAGCCGCGTTTTCTTCCTCCAGGTGTGCCAGCCTTGCCTCTACGCTGTCCGCCCCTGATAGTTCCGCGCTGCGTCCTTCGCCAGACCTCTTTCTGGTCTGGTCCTTCCACGCGGCCGAGAAGAAGGCCGCTGCATTTTTTAGGGCTCTGATGTATGTACCCTTCAGCTTTGTGGAATTCACGGCAACCTTCATCACTTCCGCTACCTGTCTGGCGTGTTCCGCGCTCACATCAGCAGATGAGCTCGTCCCTATCTCCAGAAGCAGTTTCTTGGTGATGTCCGGAGACAGCGATGGCGTCGCCAGCTTCCGCTTCTTTCCCCTCGACAGCGTCGATGATGCCACCGATGAGTGCGACGCCAGAGACGCGTCCGACTCATCATCCTCTGACCTAGTCGCCTTGTGCGGTTTCTTCCTCCTATGGGTCTTGGCTTCCTCTATTGCGGTAGGGGCACGGAAAGTATCCTTTGCTCCCTACGCTGACCCTTGTGGATCTTTTGTTTTCCGCGTAGGCGACTCGTCCACATCCATTCTTCCTTCCCTAACTTCCTCTGCCTCGCCAGGTGTATGAACGCGTCCGGGGACCTGGCGGTCTACCCTCGAACGGCCGTGGTTGTGCGATGACGACGCAGCGAAGCCCACTTGACCACCCGCGGCTGCGCCGGTACTGTGGTATCCCTCCCCTGCACCGTAAACGTTTTTCTTTAACGTGTCCTTATCCATCATTTTATTTAAATTTTGCCAAGTCGTCAACAACGGTGCTCCATCCTGGTGCCACTCACTCTTTCGCATCCCACCCCGGTCTTTGCCGGTGCATGATGACCGGAAGCCCCACGGGAAGGTGAGGTGAGTGGTCTTAGCAGGTATGAGCCCACCAACTTCTCCGAAGTTCTCCGCACCGGATCAGCGAACTGACGAGCGCCAAAGGCACAGATCAGCCGCCACCCGACTATAGGAGAACGTCAGATCCATCGGGGTTTCCCAGGGCGTGGTACTACGCCCTGAGAACCCACACCCGCCTCGTGCTCCCGAGAGAAGGAAGTGCTGAGACACGCGCAAGATTGTATCGTTTAATATTGTTGGAATCGTTCACTAAATAAATACTCTTATTTCGACGGTAAAGATCCATAATCATTTACATGGTAGCAGTCCGTGGTTCCCGAGATTTAAGGTTATGAAACCACGTGTAATCGGGTGTGAATATATAGAAGTTGACTTTCAAAAAATTGAAAATAAACTCTGAAAAGGTAGAAAGGTTGCAGAGCAAATTAAAGAAAACTAATTTTGAAAAGGAAGAAAAATAAAAAAAACGAATCAGGATGCCAGGAAACGATGAAATTAAACTTCAAATATTCAATGGAAGTGATTACAAAATATGGAAAAAAAGAATATTACTGTACTTAAAGTGGAAAAAATGTGATGAACCGGCTACACGAGAGAAAAAGGATACAGATGCGAAAGATAACTGGGAAGAAAAAAATCTACAGGCGATGAACTACATCTATTGTAGTATATCGAATGAACAACTCGAATTTGTTGGCGATCAAGATACTGCTTTAAAGATAATGAGAAAATTTGATCAAATGTATCTAAAGGAATCGACAGCATTACAAATTTGCATAAGAAGGAGACTCGGAAGGATGCAACTGAAGGACTTCGAAGACTCAAAATCATTTTTTACGGAATTCGAAAAAACGATAAATGAATTAGAGAATGCTGGTGCAGACATAAGTAAACGTGAAAAACTTGATTACATGCTGAATACACTACCTGAATCATTGTGTTATATTGGTGACTTAATCGACTCAGTAAAAGAAAGTGAACGAACGTGTGAATTTTTAAAAAATAAAATTACAATGTGGAAACGCATAACCAGAGTGAAAGTGATAGAAAAGGGTCGAATGTATTTAAAGTCGAAAAAAGAGACATAAAGTGCTATGGCTGTGGAAAGTACGGCCACCTGGTAAAAAATTGCCCCAACGCGTGCAGAAGCGGAAACAATGGCGGAGCGCAAAGGCAAGGAGGTGCGTATCAGCCGCAGCAGAATAGGGGTCGCGGGGGACGAGGTTTTGGCCAAAGAGGACGAAGATATGGTCAACGAGGACGAAACAGGGCCAGTCAACGGGACGCAAATTATTCTCATACAGCGAGGGCTACGACGACCAAGGGATTGGATCTTTTTTAACGCAAATAAAGCGCGATGATGATACGAACGACATTACAGTATATACTAGCGATACGCGAAGAATAGATTGGTTAGTGGATAGTGGATGTTCAGATCACATTATAAACGATGACTCTTGTTTTATCGAATTCGAAAATTTAGAAAACCCGATAAATGTAAGAATAGGAGACGGTAGAATCCTAAAAGGAACAAAAGTAGGAAAAATTTTAACTTACTTTATAGTAAACAAAAGGAGGGTTAAAATTACAATGTCTAATGTATATTACGTGAAAGAAATGGACAGAAACTTGATTAGCTATGCGAAAATAACTAATGAAAATAAGATAGTCTCAGCAGGAAACACTTTAAAAATCTATAACAAATACAGAAACTTGATAGGGATCGCATTCAAAGATCATGGTTTGTATAAAATAACAAGTTACTTCGAAAGACAAGAATCTCGCGCAAAAATTGTAGGAAAAATAACAAATAAGGAAAAATTTCATAGGATATTAGGACATGTAAACTTTAGCTATTTAAATACAATGTGTAAGGAAAAATTAGTTGAGGGAATGCCAGAAAATTTTGAGCAAGTACGATTAAAATGTGGGACATGTATTCAAAATAAAATGCACAATGTACCCTTCCAAAATAACCGTAGTAAAGCACGCGAGATTTTAGAATTAGTACATACCGATTTAAATGGACCTCATAATCATACCGGGTTTAATGGATCTAAATATTTCTTAACATTTATAGATGATTACAGTAAGTGCGCATTGATTTATACTCTGAAATCAAAAGGTGAAGTTTAGAATTGTTTCCTTGATTACATAAATAAAGTTGAAAATCTTACTGATAAGAAGATAAAGAGACTAAGATGCGACAATGGAAAAGAATATATGAACAGAGACATGTACAAACTGATAAGGGAAAAAGGAATTTTCATAGAACCATGCCCACCTTATGTTCATGAGTTAAATGGAACAGCTGAGCGCTACAACAGAACAATTATGAATTCTGCTAGGTGCTTATTACATGATTCAAAGCTGAACATTAAATATTGGCCAGAAATAGTTAGAACCGCGGCGTACTTAAAAAATAGAACCATCACGAACACATATGAAAATAAAACACCATTTGAAATATTTTTTAAAAGGAAACCGAATATAAATAATTTAAGATTGTACGGAAGTAAAGTTTTCGTAAAAATACCTGAAATTAAAAGACATTCAAAATGGGATAGAAAAGCAGACATAGGAATACTTGTAAGTTATGAAAACTTTGGATATAGAATTTTAGTTAATAATAAAATTATAATCGCAAGACACGTAGAGTTCATAGGTGAGAATGGTAATTTAGTAGGTTTTCAAGGAGAGGATGAATCAGACAATGAGACGGAAAAAGATTCTGACGAATATTCTGATTCAAACCCAATACATAAAAGTGAAATAAAGGACGAAAAGGTCGAGGAGGTTGTAATAAAAAAGGACGGAAATTTAAGTAACGTAACAGAAGAGAACCTTGAGGATATAGAAAGTAATTTGAGAAGGTCAGAACGGGAAAGAAAGAAACCTCAAAGATATGGCCAAACGAACACATATTTCATTTATGTATACGTATCTAGCGCAAACAGTCCTAGAACCTATGAAGAGGCTGTAAGTGATGATGATAGCGATTCATGGAAAGAAGCAATAAATCGACATTATAAAAGTAGACTCAGAAAAAAATGTAGCTGATATTTTAACGAAGGGTCTAGGGAGAAACAAATTTGAAAATTTTAGATTACACTTAAAATTGCTTTGAATGATTTGTAAAAGAAAATGAATATTTAGCACATAAAATTAAGGAGGTGTGTTGAGATATGTGTAATTTTATATGCTAAATTAACTGCGTAGTATGTGAGTATGGGTATGTGTGTCCGCGATGTCTCGAAAACAAAAGAATGTAAACTGTTCTGTCCTCAGTCGTGTATGGAAGGGCATCTGGTATGGAAGGTCGTGTAGAGAAGGAAGTGCCGAGACACTGAGTAAAGATCCATAATCATTAACAATATTATAAAATTTTATACATGATATGGAAAGAAATTTTTGTATGCGTCATATCCTAAATTGAATTTACAGCATGCCACAGATGTATGATTATTCGTACGACAGATTTATACGCGTTTAGTTTTATTCGTGTTAGTTTCGAACAGTAGTTAGTTTCCCGAGGCATCAATCTCCCGATGTTTCAGCGACGCGTTCGTAACCCCTGTATTTTTGGCTAGTACACAACAAAACGATATATCACCGTTCGACACTCAAAGGGTTATTTCAGCGATGCGGTTTCGCCCCTCGTAACCGTTTCCAGAAATTTATTTTACGGTCCCTCCGGCCTCCGGTGGAAAGTGTCTAAACGGAAACGCGCGATTCGAAATGAAAAAAAAACTAAAAGCTATAACTCTCCGATATATATAATCAATCAACGACATGCAATTAGTTGAAAAACAAAGCTCACATTTTGTTATGCTTTGTTTTATAATTAAAGTATTTAGAAAATTATAGCTAATTGTAAGGTATATCAAAAAAAGATTCAAAATTTTTAAAAATTTCAACTTTAAATTTGGGGAATATTTATGTCACATATCGAATCAATGATCAAAGCCACGTGAAAAATCTTCCAAAATATTTGCTGCTTGTATATTTTTTTTGCGTTATATCTCTTTTGTCATATCTCATTCTCATGTAATTTGTATACTTTATACGTTAATTTTTTTATATTCTTAGAATACATATTTCGTTAGTGCTGCTACGATTCTCGAATTTCAATATATCAATCTTGCTCTCCTTTAGTAAACGAAGTGAATTTTTCGAATTGTTTAAGAAGTTAGCGTAAAATTTTGTAAAGAAAAATTTTTCGTGTTAGTAAGACTTTTTTCAATTTTGTTCAAACTGCAGATATTTTCTAACATTACAAAAATATAATTGGATCGAAAATGACTGAAACAAGTATTCATATATCATTTACTATCCTTCATCATCTGTCTCTTTTCCCTTCAAACGTATGCTATTAATATCGAAATTTTGAACTATAATACAAGCCCCATTGCTTGTGGCTAACTTTTTAAGTAAACAAGTTTACACAAGACAGTTTCAACATCGCTATGTGTCCTCGGCTTCTAGCAAGAACGGTAAACACGGTGAAGCACGTTTTCGCCTTCATCCACGACACGATACAGCAAGAGCCATCTTTGAAATTAACCAAGAATTCTCAGAGGACGGCCGCTGCGTGGTCTATGTAATCACTTGACCCAGGGCTGAACAGATTTTAGATAATAATACCGTCCCGGTTATATGCTTACTGCCTTAATCCACGCTTACGACTGTAAGTCCCTGCTGAACTTCCGCTCCTTTCGAAGCATACGTAGCCACGTTTTATGAAGATTAGATCCGATTAGAAGATTCACGCATTGTCGACAAAAGGTGTTGAAACGCCTCCGAAGAGCCAGGCCTTCCATTTGAACAAACATATCCTTTTAAGATTGCGAAACCTGCGTGCTTCTGTTACGCTTATTTAAACGCAACGGAATTGAAATTGAAACGTTTTGAAGGATGCGTCTCATTTCAGCAGTCGCTTTTGTGAAACGATAATTAAACGCTTATGCCGTCGCATTTCGAATTTCGCCAGAATATTTGTTCGACATGAATGTAAAACTTATCAAATAAACGCGTAGTCATAAATTAATTTTGTGAGGGGATTCACCGAAATGAAAATTGGATTTTATTTGTACCCTGCCTTTTTTTCTGTTACTTTCTTTTCGATCCTTTTATCCTTCGTACTGTCTTTTTCTCAATTTTCCCTTCATTATTTTCATCAAATCTACACCATTGTAACGCAACCATCTCACGCAAATTAAGGGATCAAAGAAAAAACGAATCAATTAACAAATTCCGCGGTAACAACCCAAAAAACATTTTAAACGGAGCGTTTTAACCGAAGAAAATAATTACGTTGCGCAAGTGGAGTGAAAAAGACGAAGTAAGAGAGAGATTTTTCCAGCCGGGCTGGTGGTGTAATTTAAAGCAGCCCAGCGGGTAGCAAGAATATTTGTTTCTCGGGCGTGTTCTCGTTGAGGATCGAAATAAGGAGCGGTGAATCGCAGCGAAAATCCTGTAAGCATGCTTCCGTGGCGGGCTTTTGAACGAAACAAGCTCGGTTGGTTTTAAAGAGCAGCTTATTATACCAATACGCTGTTTTCAACCTGCATCTCTCTGCCACTTCTTCATATCTCTATTCGGCTGCTCGATGAAATTTTGCTATTGAACGCACATCGTTTCACAGGCCCGCTTGTGGCGCAATAATTAAGGTGCACATCTATATCGTTCGTAATTCCCCTATTATATTGATCTGACAACGACGGCACAATGTTAATTACGGGCTTAGTCAGCCGTTCTTCTGGATATTTTCGTCGTGATTAAGGGTAATTCCATATAGAGCTCAAATTGTAACGCCTCCGCTGATTTCATTAAAAATTTTTCTATTCACTATTCATCAGTGTTACTCTCGGTACGAGATTCGTTCTTTCACCATTTTCTTATTCGTCTGTCCTTTGTTTCTTTATAATCTCCTATTGCTAGTTCATATTTGGATTTTACCTATTTATATTATCGATATGTTTACCTATATGTCGGAGATTTCTTGATTTGTATAATTTACAATTCTGTATAATGATCTGAAAATTCAGATATCATAGTATCTTAATCATTACATAGGCAATTTAAATAGTATAGTATTATGGTATCTCTAGGCAATTCAAACATTATATATATGTCGGAGATGAAAAGACATCGGGCCTCCCCTTTGGAATTCTTAGAAAAAAATGTCAAGCACTGTCCGTGTAAACTTTTAGCGTTTATAAATCTTTATAAACCCTTCTCAGTTAAACCGATTGTAGTTGCGATAATGAGCTTGGGTTCAAGGCGACAACTAGTCGCCGAACGTAGCCGCGGTCACGGGACAGACGTTTTGCCTAACGGAAGTATAGAATTACATAGTTCTCCTTAAGAAGAGATATGGGTACCGACACCCAATAGTAAACAGTCCAACGGTCTCTGCTGCGTGGCTTGTCACACGCGCCGACCCTAGTCTTTGTCTGGCAAGACGATAACCAGATGCCGATGCATTATTCACAGTATATGTTCGGATGGCTTGGTGGTCCCGCCACAGGTCCTTCAAATTTATAAACAGCCTTCGTCGGGGAGATACCGAAGGCGTCCTTCGCACGCGGGATGCTTCTCGCTAGCGGCTTTATCTCAAGGGCGGCTAGCATCCTTTTCTAACCACCAACATAAAGATTGGCCAATTAACGGCAGCGTCCATTTCCCTCACTTTTTGGACAAGGGTTGTCCTCGACGAATCCGATGATCTCGCGCCTGGAGACACACCCCGTCATAGTTTACCTCTGCAGCATCACGATGACGGTGAGAGGCATTCTTGTATGATCTCGTCCGCGAGTGGGACGGCGTCTTTACGATCGGAGGATATTTCACGTTTGAGTACGGAGTTTGACTTAGACTTTTGAAAGGGGTCTAGTCGTTGTCCCGTTGGCCGCGGATTCGTTATCGAACTTAGGATCATTGTCGCTAGTATCTCGGACATCTAGTTACCACGGCTACCTGTCGCATTCTGTAACGATCATATCCGTAAAAGTAGATGTTTTCTGTATTGCGTACCCGCGATGGCTAATTCGAGAGAATGTTCATTGCACGCCCCTATCCCTCATCTTAATGTTAAATCCGACATATATATATTTTTTTATTATTTATTTATTTGAATTTTACAATTTGTCCAGAAGGACATTTGGTAAAATGTTATAACTTAAAAATATAGCATGTGGATGGTTACCCCCAGCGGGGTTCCATCTTCCAGGTTGTTTATTGTATTTCTGTTGTGAGGTCTGCGGGATGCTTCTTCTTCAGTCTGCTTTCTATTAGGGTTTCATTTACTTCAGCTACAAGCTGATTTGGGTGTGTTGCGAGTCTTTCTTTGTACTTTTTTGCGTATCTAGCGATTTCCTCTTTGACTGTTGGAATTTTTAGATCTTTTCGTGTATCTTCATTTCTGACGTAGCATAGAGCGTTAACTATTGTTCTAAGAATTTGGCTTGTATAGTCTCCGTTTTGCTTACATGGCTCTTTGCTGTTGTTCCCCATAGTGGTATTCCGTACGTCCAGATTGGTTTTATGATTGTTTTGTTTATCTTTAATTTATTTTCCGTGCTTAGTTTGGACTTTCGACTTGTTAGCCCATGCATTTGCCTCCTTGCTGTTTGTATTTTGTCTATTACTGATTTGATATGCTGCTTCCATGTGAGTCGTGTATCTATGTGGAGTCCTAGGTATTTGACTTGCTTTGTTTGTATTATGAGAGTGCCGTTCAAAAAAATGTTTGGGGTATCTGTTTTCGCAGTGTGAATGTAATATGGTTGCATTTATTGGGGTTTGCTTTAATTTGTTTATCTTGTAGCCACTTTTCTATTTTTGTGATGTGTTGTTGTAGTAGTGTGACTGCTGTTACAGGGTTAGTGTGCCTGACTAGCACAGCTGCGTCATCCGCGAATGTCAGTATTTTCCTATTGGTAGTAGTTGGTATATTGGCCGTGTATAGTGTGTATAGTATTGGTCCTAGGACGCTTCCTTGCGGAACTCCTGCCTTGATGTCTTCGACTTCGGAGAATGCGTCCTCGATTTTTATTACAAAGGTTCTGTTGCTTAAGTATGATCTCATTAATTGGTATATTTGTTTCGGGAATTGTTTCTTGATTGTTTGTAGTAGGCTTTCGCGGTTTATTTTGTCAAATGCTTTTTCTATGTTCATAAAGAGGGCTGTACAGTATTGTTTGTTTTCTAGTGCTAGTATTATTTCGTTGACGAGCCTGTGCATTTGCTCTATGGTGGAATGTTTGTTTCTGAATCCGAATTGGTGATCTGGTATTAATTTTTCCTTCTCTATTATTGGTTTTAATCTGGCGTATATTATTTTTTCTATTATTTTGGAAAACACGGGAAGTAGCGATATTGGTCTGTAAGATGCTGTTTGGTGTGGGTCTTTGCCTGGTTTAGGTAACATTATGATCTGTGCTAGTTTCCATAGTTTAAGATAGTATTGGATTCTTAATATTGCATTGTAAATTATAGTCATTAGTCGTATCGCTTTTGGAGGAAGGTTTCTCAAGATTTTACCATTGATTAGGTCGAATCCTGGTGCTTTATTGTTTTTTGTTTTTTCGATTATGTTCCTAATTTCCTGTGCTGTTGTTTTAGGTATGGCGTATTGCTTGTCAGTTGCGACACCAGTGGCTAGCACATCCTCGTCCGTATGACCATTCAGATTGCTGTTATTGATATTATGTGGTGTAAATATATTACATAGGTGGTTGGAAAATTCTTCAGCTTGCTCTTCGTTGCTTCTTACCCATGTATTGTCTGCTTTTCTGATTGCTGGGACTAGTTTTATTGCCTTCTTTATTTTTTTTTTGTGGCTTTCCATAGTGAGTAATTGTAGTTCTCGTGTGGAGATAGTGACTCTATGAACTTTGTGAACTCGTTGTTGTTGTGTTCTTTTATTTTGTTTTTTATTTCCTTTGCAAGTTTGTTTAGGTGTCTTTTGTTTTCTTTTGTTCTACGTTTTTGCCATATTGCTTTCGCTTTTCTTTCTTCTCTAATTTTTTCGAGAATGTCTGGCGGAATTATTATTGTTTGTCTATTTGATGGTTCAGGTATAGTGGTTGCCCTTGCTGCTTCTTGAATAGTTTCTGTAAGTATTGTTACTGCTTGTTCGATGTGTTCAGGCGTTTTCAGTGGGATGTTGCAGTTGATTTTGCTCTCGATTATTTCTTTAAATGTTTGCTATTTGGTGGTTTTATTGCATATTGTCTCTGGGTTGTTGTAAAGTATTGGTTTGTTTCTGTATGTAATTATTATGGGTGTGTGATCGGAGCTAAGCTCGAGGCTGGGTGCTATATTTATTTTATTTTCGTTAAGTCCCTTTGTAACTGCAAAATCAAGTAGGTCAGGTATTTTGCTCAGGTCTGTCGGCCGGTACGTCGGTCTTCCCGTGGACAATAAATTGAGGTTATTATTTCTAATATATTTTCCCAAGATCCTACCTCGAGGTGTAGTGATTCTTAATCCCCATAGTGTGTGTTTTGAATTGTAGTCTCCCGCTACGATATGCTTGTCGCCTAATTTTTGAAAGTACTCTTCCCACATTTGGGTTGTAATTTTAAATCTCGGTGGTATATATACTGCTGACAACTGTAAATGGTTGCTGCTAGTTTGTACAGTAACGGTGGTAGCTTGTATATACTCCTTACTAACTTGGCTGTGTAGATGGTGTTTAATGTCATTTCTTATTATTACTGCGGTCCCTCCGTGTGCTTTTCCCGAGGGATGCTTGGTATCGTATATGGTGTAGTACGGTATTTTTATGTAGCTTTTTGTAGTGAAGTGTGTTTCTGATACGAGTAGTATGTCAATTTTATTGTTGTATAGAAATGTTTTGGTTTCTAGGGCCCTTTGTTGTAGGCCGTTAGAGTTCCAGGCTGCTATTTTAAGCATGTCCATTTTTATTTTTTGCTTAGCATGTTAATAAGTAGTTGTAGCATGACTGTGATTTGCTGGGTTTGCTGTCTGAGGACTGCATTTTGTTCGCTTATCATTTTAGTTAGCATTTCCGTGTTGTTGATGGATTGTTTTAGTAGTTCTTTGATTTCTGTAGCATCGTTGATGTTATTGTTCTGGTTTTGGTTGTCTAAGTGTATTGTTTGTTTGATTACTTGCGCGTAGCTTCGGCTACCAGTAGTGTTGGTTTTATTATGGTTGGTATTCAATACGTGCTGTGCTTTTGTTGGTGTTTCAGTTTCTGCGCAGTCCTGTTGTGTGTGGTAGTTGTTGTATGTCCTGTTTCGAAGCGGCGGAAACAGTTTACGTTGTAATTGTTTTCTGACTGGACAGCCTTTGTAGCTAGCTGGGTGATTTCCACTGCAGTTGTAGCACTTTACATCATTTATTTTTTCCGTGTATGGGCAATTCGTTGTTAGATGTTTTTCTGCGTATTTGACACACGCCGGGTTTCTGTTACAGTAGTTTTTTGTGTGTCCATATTGTTGACACCGCATACATCGCGGTATGTCTTTATTATGTCTGGGTGGTTCAACTGTAACTATTGTATTTAGAACTTTATTAATTTCAAAAATTTCTTTGTTATTGTTTTTAGGTTCATGTTCTATTAGGAATAGCGGTAGAGGTTGTTTTGTATCGAACTTGGTTATATTATTTATTGCTCTTACTTTGTGTCCGATTTTTGCTAGTTCTCCACATATATTACTTGTGTTTGTCTTAGGGTGTAATCCTCTAATTACTGCTTTGTAGCTTTTATCGGTTTTAAGCTGATACGTATAGTACCCGGCGTTTTTCTCTTTTAGCGCTTTTACCACTTTCCTGTACGTTTCTGGGGAGTTGGTTTGTACTTTTACCTGGTCCAGTTTTAGTTGTTTAATGGTGTAGTTATCTTTTCCTGCAGTGATGTTTAGCAATTCGATGAGGGGGTCTATTGTCTGAGCATCTATGTATATTGGTGGCGGTTTGGCGATGTGTGTTATTGGATTATCTGTTGGATCTGGTTCTTTTTCTTGTGGCAGTGCGCTGAAGGAGTTGTGGAGAGGAACTTCTTGGAGCCATTGCTGCCTTTCTGTTTCTATAGCCCCCCTCCCCCAGCTCTTGTAATTGCTGTTATTTTTCGTTTTTTTGCTGGGAGTTACAACCTTCCAGCTCTCTTTCTGGTGTGCTACATCATTGTCGATGTTGTTCTTCCCGTCATTGGCCTGTGTATTTTCCATTTCAACTTCCCTTACGACTGAGCGATCTTGATCCTCGTTTCTTGATTTATTTGGGTTAGTTATATCTATCGCTCTATTTATGACATATGATTCGCCATTATTTAGTATTTTGATGGGTGTAATTTGCTGCATTTTAGCGATTGGCACTTTTTTAAGTTACTTTGTTGCCCACTTGTCACACTTACGGGAGCACTGCTTAATACGCCCGCACAGCTCGACCGTTCGAGCAGAACTGCCATTATATATGTCGGAGATGAAAGGACATCGGGCCTCCCCGTTAGAATTCTTAGGAAAAGCCGAGACAATGAGCTTGGGTTCGAGGCGCCAGATAGAAAACGCCGAGCGTAGCCGCGGTCACGGGATAAACACTTCGTCTGGACAGAGACTCTATCCTTCGGATACGATGGTTACCAGATGTCAACGCATCCCTGCAGCTAGTTTGAGGACTCGCTATAAATCAGAGGATTTGGTTGCCAAAGTCCTTAAAACGAACAAACAGTCTTTTCTGCCACTTTAGACGCGAGGATGCCGAAGATCGGGTTTTCACACGTGGGACACTTCCCGCCAGCAACTTTCTTTCAAGAACGGCTGGCATCTCTCTCGGACCACCAATACAGAAATTAGCCAATTAAGGGCAACGTCTGTTTTCCTCACTTTTTGGACGAAGGTCGTCCTCGACGAATCCGATGATCTCGTGCCCTTAGACACACCCCATCATAGTTTTCCTCCGCGGCATCACCGCGACGGAAAAGGCATTCTTTTTCGAGAACTCTCCTTAGCGAGTTTTCCACTCTCTACGATCCGTGCATAAAGAATTAATCGATTGTGATTCATACTTGTGAGAGAATATAGCTGTTATCCCGTTGATCGCGGATTCGCTGCCGAATCTGAGATCATTGTCATCATTGCATAATTATCTCGATCCCTTGTTAACATTGTAACATCTTTGCTCACGTCAATAAATGATACCTCGATTTGTGTGGCCACGATGAGTAATCCCGGTGAAGATTCGTTACGCGCCCCTAACCCTAATCTTAATGCTTCTCCGACATATATATGTCGGAGATGAAAAGACATCGGGGTCTTTCTTTTAGAATGTTTGGGATTATCCCCAATACTTTTTATTATAGCTGTACTTAAATAATAAAACTGAGAAATAGTTGTTTATGATTTAATCTGAGTAGGGGTGCCCGAGATTAATGACAGTGGGCTTGAGCTCGAAGTAACATAATGGGTCGCTGAACGTAGCCACGGTCACGGGAGGGACGTGTACCTAACAGAGGTATGGAGTAATTAAATAGCTCTCCTTAAAAACAAAGATTGACCAGAGAGGTACGAAGAGGAGTATATAAGGGCAGTTCCACTTGGACTGAGATTCAGTCGGATAAGTTTTACTTGTACTGCGGACAAGTACGTTGAGTCACACCCGAATCGTGGATCAGTAAGTTGAGTTCAACTTAGACTGTGGAAGAAATCGCATTCGTCATCCCGTTGATCGTGGATTCATTATCGAGTCTAAGATTATTACCATTCACATCCCGAGTATCTAATTATCACGGTTACTTGTCAAATTTTGTCATAATCATAATTGTACTAGTAAATATCTTCGCTCTTGCATAACAACAATGACTAATCCAGAGAATGATTCGTTACAAGTCTTAACTCATAGTTATAAAACTCGTAGTTAAGACCTGTTCTATATTTACTTATTGCAAATATGCTTAACAATTTGTACATTCGCGAAATATAAGTACATATATAATAAAACTCATTTTGGCGGGGCAGCCAGCTACGCTCGTTAAGGCACGGGAGTGAAGATGATACGTTGTGAGTTTCGAATCCTCTCACCCTGAAGGAGATATATTTCCAAAATACATTATCCTAATAAAACTCATTTTACAACAACACAACAGAGCTCTTAAGATGCTTGGATTCCTGCCTCGTTCCAATTTTTAAAAATCCTAGTACGCTGCTTTGTCTGTACTTGTTCCTGGTTCTTTCATATCTGCAATATGCTTTTGCCATATGGGTACCGTACTTAGCAAAACACCGAAGCCGGCTTTGAAAAATTCAACACAACTTCTTGCTATCTGCAACTGTATCCTATCTTTTAAGACATACTCTTATGAAATGGAATAACCACAAATACTATGGTATAATATCTAGATTTAATTTATATCGTCTGTGTAACAGGCGTACTGTGGCGGAGATTATGTTTCTGCACAACAATGTTAATAATAAAATTGACTGTCCTGCTTTTCTTAATCTAGCGAAATCACATGTAACGCCTCATACTATCACACGTCCGAACCTATTTTATTAGCCTTCTTATATATCTAAATACGGTTACACTGATACCATTGATAGAATCTGCAACAGATTTCATAATCAGTTTCGTCTTGTCTCTGAAATCGCCGATAAAGTTAAACATTCTATATAATGTTTTCTTTACGACACTATTTCTGTTCTGGACAATCACAACTCACCTCATTTACTTGTGATTTTCATTGAGCGAAAGATTTTGTTTTGTTCTATACGTGCGATATTTTTCTATATGTTTTGAAAGAGCTTTGCTCGTTTGTTGTCCTAAATAAATAAATAAATGAATAAAATTGCTTGAAACTAAAAAAACACAACTTTTTATTCTTTTATGACTCGTTGATTTACTTTTATGATTCTCCTCTTGCTTGTTTACGTTACGACACCATGTGTTTACATTCTCTTTGTATTCGTTTAATTGGAATTCTCCGCATTTTCCGGATACTTCTTCGGGGGCTTTATCACAAGAAACAGACCTTCTTGAGAAAATTTTGAAAGAAAAGCCAGAATTGAGTACATAAACGGTTTATCTTCCATTCTTTGCTAAGAAAAAGACGCAAGTCCGTAAGACGAAACACGAAGTAGTGGTAGGAAAGTTTCCATTCGATCAGCGAACTTGTTCGTCTTAAAACTTCACCGTGTAATAAAAGAAAAGTATCGAATAAACTCGGAAAACAAAAATGTCAAAGTTAATCTCGATTCATCAGCAATAAATTTCGCCGGATCAAGTTAACGTCAAAGATCGATCCCCGTGATAGCATGCGGATCGTTGGTGCGTAATTAATAATTAGTGGCTGGCCAGAAAATTATTCACTATTATGGTAATAGCGATTAAATTATCCCTGCCGCGTGTTACCGCCGCCGATTTTCCACAAAGCGGTTACCTAAGCTTTTGTAAATTTACATACAATAAACCACACGCGTTATCTCAAACATAATGTTGCAAGAGGATCATAAGCAAAGAAAAGAGTAAAAGAAGAGAGAAAAAGAAGATCGATCGATGTCTAATAATCGAACGATCGTTAACTGCATTTCCTTTGGTTAATTGAACGAGAACGCGAGCCGAAAATGAAGGACGAGAAATCCAGCCTATTTCGTTTCAGATTGTCTTCCTCTCTATCGCTTCGTATTCGATCATCGATGTATAAAGAGGCTCGTTTCTCCCTTGTGAATTTTTCCGCCATATCCCCTCGACTTTTTTATCGTGAGTCGCTCAACGATTCATTTCGATATCAAAAATCCGACAAAGGCTTTCTAAAGCGAGAAAATGAAAACGAAAGATTATCTTTCGTCCCTATCCCCGCGCGGTCTCATCGATTGTCCGTCATCTTAGCAAAATAACGAACAAAAGAGGCAAAGCTAAACGCTCGAATCTCCGTGCGTGTTAGACGCGTGAAGTATCCTCCGTTTTCACAAACAAGCTACGTCTAAATCTCGAGGTTTAAAGATTTCCTCTTTCGTTAACGTTACGACTCTCCTCGAAGTTTTTTCCAAACTAAAATGAAAATACTGAACGGATCTTGCGTGTTTATTCTGTGTGGGATCCTTTTTAACGAACAGATGAAATCCAACGATTATTCAACAGAGAGATTTCTTGCGTGGGAGATGAACGGTTTGACGGCAATCAACGAAAGTGGAAGAATAGAAGAAGGGAAGCTGTATGTCAGCTTTTTTGTTCTTTTGTTTCAGGAAATCGTACGAGATGATATAGAATATCGAAGATGGGAATGTTATGGAGATACACCGCGGATGAAGATTGGCGTGTTATGGATAAGTATATTATTTAACGATGAGGAGGGATGTTGAAAATAGAGGGAATAAGTGGCACGAGTTTTATGAGCGTGTTTTAAGCCATGAGAAAAAGAAGAATAATAGATGAAAGAAATTCGTAAAGGAAAACTGGCAAATAACAAAAGAAAAAATAATAAATATTTATGTACATCTATAAACCATGGAAGCACGATATGGTAAGTACATTCTCGTTGAGTTTCTAATTTTAATATCACTCTATGATTAAATAGAAGAATTTTAGTATCACATAGTTGAAAATGAAAACAATCTTAGGTCTAGAGATGTATTTTGCCAAGACCGCTCACCTCACCTTCTCGTGGGGCTCCCTGTCACCCTGCACCGGCCTTGACCGGGGTAGGGTGCGAAAGAGTGAATGGCACCAGGATGGGAACCGTTGTTAACGACTCTGGCGATAAAAATAATACAATGGACAGAGGAACGAACGCAATAAACGTTTACGGTGCAGGAGAGGGATACCCCAATACCGGCACAGTTGTGGGTAGTGAAGTGGGCCCCACTGTGTCGTCATCTTACGACCACGGCCACTCGGGGTGGACCGGCAGGCCCCCGTTTGCGTATCTGCATCTGGCGGATCAATGGGAATTAGGAGGATGGAGGTGTCCGAAGAAGACAGGGAACCTCCAAGAAGAGTAACCAGGGCTGCCGCGCGGAGGACGTTGAGCACCCAGGAGAACGATTTCCTCGTTCCGGCCTCGAGAGACGACACTGCGCTGCCTATGGCAAAAGGAGAACCGCGGGCACGAGTGAGGTCCGACGACGAGGAGTCGATCGCCTCGTTCGTGTCACACTCATCGGTGGCTTCGACGGGGTCCCGGGGCAAGAAGAGGAAACTTGCAAGCACGACCCCGGACGTCTCGGAAGAGCTGAGGATGCAGGTGAGGACGATTTCGGCGGCGGACATCAGCGCCGAAGTAGACAGGCAGCTGTCCGAAACAATGAGGGTTGCGACGACATCATCCAATCTGAATGGGACGTCTGTCAAGACCCTGAGGGATGCGGCGAGTTTCCTCGCAGCCGCATGGACGAACGAAACATCGAAGAGGACGGATGCGACACACGGCAGCAACGCTGGGCGGCCAGACTCGCCGATGCGAGGATGTCTGTGATAGAAGAAAAAAACGCAGCCCCACACAACGAGCTGGCAAGGGGGGCTGCCTGTGCGCACGAATACCCGCGGTTTGGTGGCACGGCTTCCGAGTCTGGCGGCCTCTGCGCAAGGGTGAGAGCGGGAGTGCGCGTCTCCCTGCCATGGAGAGGAAGATCGAGGAGATCGGACCCTCCATAATGAGAGCGATCGAGGAGCGTTTCGGGGGCCGCCAAATGTATAACCCCGCAACGCGGCAGAGATCGCCGGAGCGATCTGCGGCAGGCCACGCCGCCACCGCCGTCGAGATGCCATCTCCAACACCTCCGAGGAGGCAGGAGGGAGACGAATGGAGAGAGGTGGCATCGAAAGGAACGCGGAGGAAGGAGGCCAAGAAAAAGAGGATGGCAACTGCTGCTGGAGATGCGGCGATAAAAGATGGAAGGGCTGCGGCGCCAGTGTCAGTACCACTGATGACAAAACGCCGGCAGCAACAGCAACCACAGGGGAGGACGACGGGCGCACCAAAATCGAGCGGCGGTACCGCTACCGCAGCGAAAGGGCCGACGTCGATATCAAAGATGGCCACAATCCCTCGCACACCGCGGACATCTGCGGTGACGTTAACACTCTGCGAGGGATCAAAGATATCCTACGCCGAGGTGATAGCTACGGCCAAGCGGAACGTCCCACTGAAGGAGATTGGCGTCACGTCAATGGGGATGAGAAAGGCCATGACGGGCGCCATAATAATCAAGGTGCCCGGGGACAAAGACAGGGAGAAGGCGACACAGTTGGCGAATCACCTGACGAGAATACTAGACCCGACCGAGGTCAAAGTGGCAGCTTCCACGAGGATGGCGGAGCTGAGGGTGGTCGGGATAGACATCTCCATGGGAAAGGAGGAGCTGAGGCAAGCACTGGCCTTGGCTGCAGGATGCAGGGCCGCGGAGGTGCAAATCGGGGAGATTGGCACCTCCAGAGGCGGCCTCGGGTCGGCGTATGTCAAATGCCCGGTGGCCGGAGCCCGCAAAATAGCCCGGGCAGGGAACATCGCCTTGGGATGGTCCACCGCGAGGGTCATCGCTATCCCGAAGAGGCCGCTTCAGTGTTTTAGGTGCCTGGAGCTGGGACACGTGAGGGCAACATGCGTGTCCACCGTGGAGCGAGGGCACCTGTGCTACAGGTGCGGCGGGAGCGGACACCGTGCAAAAGGCTGTCCCGCCTCCGCACCCGGGTGCCCCCTGTGCGAATCGCTCGGGGCACCCGCCAATCGCAGGATGGGCGGGGCGGCATGCTCGCCGCCGAAAACAACTAACAATAACAACAGGAGGACGAGGAGAAAGTCAATCACCCGCGAACCAGCCACCGCGGGAGAAGTTCAGGGAGGCACCGCCGCAGCAGCAACAACGGCAGCAGCAGCAGCAGCGGTAGATGGCCGGGAGGAGTCCATGCAGTTGGTGCAGTGAACACGAGTGTCTCCTCCAGTGTAACCTAGGGAAATCGAAGCGCGCCCAAGACCTGCTCTTCCAGACCATCCCGGAGATCGGGGTCGCCCTCTCCGTGGTAGCAGAACCGTACCGCGTTCCCGACTACCCCGACTGGGTCGGGGATCTGGATGGAGTGACGGTCATCGGTTGGACGACGACAATGGCATCGATTGCCCCCGGTGTCCTGCTCGGTCGTGGCAACGGCTACGTGGCAGTCGAGTGGGCCGAGATGGCGGTGATAGGCGTTTACGTCTCCCCTAACTGTAGCTTAGCCAAGTACAGAGATTTCCTGGACAGAGTCGGCGAGTACCTGGAAAGAAGATGTCGCCCTCGCCATGTACTCGTCCTGGGAGACTTTAACGCCCGTTCCTCGCAATGGGGAGACACCCGGACGAACACGCGGGGAAGGACGTTGTCAGACTGGGCCGCGGGTCTCGGACTCCTGTTAGCCAACAGGGGCACGACGAGCACGTGCGTGGCGTGGAGGAGCTCCTCTGTGGTCGACATCACGTGGGCCACCGCCAGCCTTTACCCACGGATACGCAATTGGAGAGTGGCCGAGGGGGTCGAGACTCTGTCCGACCACCTCTACGTGCTGATGGAGCCCCTGAGGCCGCGCCCTCTGGTTTTGACTGCGGTGGCACCCGAGGAGCGGGCCGCTCCCGCCCACAGCCGTCACCAAGATGGGGCCTGAGGGAGATGGACAGGGATCTGCTTCAGGCGGCGGTCGCCGTGTCTGCATGGAGCTGGGACGTGCGGGCGACGCAGGAGAGCAGCATTGAGGAGGAAGCCGAGAACCTGCGAAAGGACATGAGTGCGGCCTGCGACGCCTCGATGCCGCGTTCAGTGCCTGGAGTGCGCGGCCATTCCGTGTACTGGTGGACGGACGAAATCGCGGAGGCGCGAAGAAGATGCGTTCGGGCCCGCAGAGGGTTCCAAAGGGCCCGCCGCAGGCGGATACGCGACGAATAGGAGATCTCCCGCCTCTACGAGGAATACAAGGAGAAGAGACGCGCGCTTCGGCGGGAGATCAGGATCGCGAAAGCCCGGTCTTGGAAGGAGTTCGTCGAGTCGGTGGAATCCGACACGTGGGGGCGGTCACGAAGAAGCTACGACCCCCCCCCCCCCCCGCTGACCGCAAATATGGACCCGGAGTTGCTCGCCGATGTCATCGGGACTTTGTTCCCACGGCGGAGAGATGTCATCGATGGCGACGACGGAGGCAACGCGAGGCGAACATCATCCTCCCGCTCCAACGAGAACACGGAGTGGAGCGAAGAGCTGCGAGTTACTGAGAGAGAGCTCCTCGCAGCAACGAAGAGGATGGCATCCCGCGGCGACGTAGCACCGGGTCAGGACGGAATCCCAAGCCGGGTTTGGGCGGAGTCTATGAGCACCTTGGCACCCCCCTGCGAAGTCTGTTCACCAGATGCCTGAGGGAGGGCGTCTACCCCCGGGCATGGCGAATGGTGAGACTGGTTCTGATACGGAAGGAAGGTCGCCCATTGGACTCGCCATGCGCATACAGGTCGGTGTGCCTCCTGGACGAGGTGGGCAAGCTGTTCGAGAGGATCATCGCCGCCCGTCTGGAGGCCCACGTGTCGGAGCGCATGCCTGGATGGCACGAGAGCCAATTTGGGTTTCGCCGGGGGCGCTCGACGGTGGATGCGGTGAGGCGCGTGAGGTCCATGGCGGAGGACATGGTATCCCGGGAAGGAGTGGCGCTGGCGGTACCGCGTCCGCTTCATCCGGTCGTACCTGAGTGACCGCTGGATCGTCTACTCTGTTGGAGAGAGAGAGGAGAAGAGGCCGGTCGAGCGCGGTGTTCCACAGGGTTCAGTTGTGGGACCCATCTTGTGGATCACGGCCTACGACTCGGTCCTGCGATGCCCCATGCATCCGGACACGGGCGTGGTGTGCTACGCCGACGACACCTTGGTCCTGGCCGGGGGTCGTTGGTGATACGAAACGCTGGGGCTCGCGGAGGCCGCCGTGGCATCCGCTGTACGTGCCATCAGGGGGCTAGGACTGAGCGTGTCGCCGTCCAAGTCGGAGGCCTTGGGATTCTTTGACCGTCGCCGCAGAGGACCCCCTCCACCTGGACTGTGCGTGAGCATCGACGGTGAGGAAGTCCCGGTGAGATGCCAAATGAGGTACCTGGGTCTCACCATCGACAGCGGATGGACGTTCGAGCCGCATTTTGATCTGCTGGTTCCGAGGGTGACGGCCACAGCCAACGCCTTATGCGGCCTACTGCCGAACATCGGGGGAGCAGGGGTCGGAGTGCGCCGACTCTACGATGGAGTGGTCCGATCACGGGTCCTCTACGGGGCTCCCGTATGGGCCGAAGACCTGATGGCCAAACGTCGCAGCCGGCTCTTACTGAGGAGGCTGCACAGGACGACCGCTATGCGGATAGCGAGGGGATATCGGACCATATCCCACGCGTCGGCGTCCGTACTGGCTGCGTCCCCTCCGTTCGAGTTGCAGGCCCTCGCGCTCCGACGGGTGTACGAACACCTGAGGGGCCTGGGCTCGGACGGCCGAGGTACGCAGCACACCACCAACATCAGCAACATGGACCGACCGGTTCAGGACGTCCGGGAGGAGGAGAGAAGATGGACCTGGGAGAGGTGGCGCTTGCAGCTGGTGGAGGAGGATGCCGTGCGGCCGCACCGAGCTGTTCGAGCCGTCCTTCCCAACTGGGAGGCTTGGAGGGATTGCGGCGGAGTGCCGCTGACATGTAGGATGACTCAGGTGCTCACCGGTCAGGGTGTGTTCGGGGAGTACCTGCTAAGGATTCAGCGGGAGGTGACCTCTATCTGTCACCACTGCGGGGAGGAGGAGGAGGACACGGCGCAGCACACCTTGGAGTTCTGCCCAGCCTGGGAGGAACCACGCCGCGTTCTGCGTCTCGTCATCGGCGAGAGATTAGCCCCTGAAGCGGTCGTCGAGGCCGTAATGAGAGGCCCGCAGGAGTTAGCCGCCGTCCGCGCCTACTGCGAGCAAGTCATGCTTGCGAAGGAGCGGGCGGAGAGAAGCAGAGAGAAGAGGGGCGACCCCGTCAGGGTGGCTCGCCGAAGAAGAGGATTGCCACGACGACGCCGCAGGGCCGCGGCACCACCACTGCCGCCGCCGACCTAGACGATCAGCGTGCGTCAAAAAAGGAGCCATCACACCGAGGAGGGTCTGGGTCCCCCCTCGGACTTGCACGATGGCCCAGGAACGTGGCGCTAGAGGGCGGGTGGTCCCCCCCTAGCTGCCCAGCTCGACCAGGACGCCTCCCGCAACAACAACAGCGAAGGGAGACGATGACAGGGAGTCTCGCGGTAGCATCTCTCTACAGTGAGGAACCGGAACACTCCTAACAAACGTCAGGACGACCACCGTGGGGTTTTAGTCGGTAAGAGTCCGACACTACCCGCCGCCTCCCAGAGGGTGGCTGGGTGTCCATGAGGACTTCCCCACGTAAAAAAAAAAAAGTCTAGAGATGTATTTAAAATATCAGATAAATTGACCAAGTGTTATGAAAAGCAAGAGTGTAATTATTTAAACATGATAGATTAATACATATTTTATAGAAAATATCGTATACATCAACTAATGTATAAAAAATTATATAACTCCATTTAAAAAAGTAGAAGTGCCAATTTTCTTATCGGACCATTCTGCGTAATAAAGAATAATAAATGAAAATTAGTATTAAAAATATCGGAATAGAAAGTAGATCTTACATAAATACAATGCTTGAAACGTATATTTATATAACTAACACTATCGCTTCCTTTTTCTGCACGCTTTAGCAGCAAACCAACTTAAACTAGTCGCAGAGCGCAGCACATAGAAATAAATCGCCGATCAGCCAGAATAACTGGGCTACAAATCACGATAGCGCTCGTTTGGTAGCCGTTTTCAGCAACGTTTCACCATTGCATCTTCCATTCCCGAATCGAGAGAAAAGGAGGTCGGAACAACGACAGTAAAAGGTAGTAGCAGAAATCTCAAAAAGTAAAAATTTTGTGGCATTCATTTTGAATACTGTTGTGCACACTTTTACGTTACTGTTACTGAAACGATATCCTAACATCAAGTGAACTTACCAATATTTTCATTTAACAATGATGTTTACATTAGGTGCAAAGGAAGATGAAAAACTATCAACAATGTTACATTTGTGAGATCGAATACATTTGTGAGAAACTTTTCATGAATGTCTCTAACAAATGTATCATAGCTCTTGTCTATATTAATGAATTATTTTCAAATTTTACTGATGTAATCTGGACACTTTCTCGTCAGTATGCATACCAAATTGTTTTAACAAATTAGTTTAGTACATCTCATTTTATTAATTGAAATTTGTAAGTGTATGCGTTCGAATACTTTCGTGAGCCACCGTATCTAGCTTCGTAACTGAAGTTTCAAAACAGATCTTTCTTTGTGCTCTTGAAAATTTTGAAATACATATTGTACAATACATGTCGTACAAATACATATTGTATATATATTTTAAAAACTTCAATTCACTACTTCTGGATGTGTTTCAAGCCTACAGAGTTCAATCAAAGTGCAAGTTATTTGCAATAATGAAAATACTTTACATAGTATTCTTGATATATACTTCTTTATACTTTTTGTAATATCTTTTTGGTTATAAATGCATGGGAAATTTGAAATTATAAAAATGTCCAGAATGCCTACGAAGTATGAACATGTGTATACAGATTGGAAATTTTTGAATGGTTTTATAATCATATTCAAAGTATAGTACTCGCTATAACATGTAATGGGTGAAACAAATATTTATGTAGATTCCATTTTAACCAGTTAACTGTGTTATCTTCGACGAGTGTACACGTCAAACAAAAACTTTATTTTGGAGCGCTTGTATTTATTTACGCACTCCATGACCTAACCCCATGAGAGATTTCTAAAATTAAATTCCGCAGTTAATTGGTTAATAGTTGAATTCATCAAAATATTAGTTTGCATAAATATCAGCAGTCTACCTATGAAAAATCTTCTATACAGCATAGAAGAGTTGTATTCATAGGAAAAAAGTACAAGTGTCGTTCACTATCTACTTACATTGTACGTGAAATGTTTGCTATAGAAATCCCAGTCTCGGTAGTAAACGTAAAAGAATATTCCAAGAATAGAAAAGACATATCTATCGTGGGGAAGTTTGATCGATTCCGAATATTCTTGGAAGTGGAACGTTTTATGAAGGCCAATTTAACGTCCAAACTTTACGATGTCGAATATCTATCGTGATGGTTGATGATAGTCGCACGAAAATGATATACCGACGATCCCAGAAATAATATTATACTGTTGTTTGGAAGGTTCGATCAGCAAGCACATCTTACCAGATATCAAGTCGATAAGGCAGAAGCTTTATGCTTACACTTGACGAGTGATTTTCATGTATTCGCATTTCGCCTACTTTTCGCTCGTTCATAAAACGTTTGCTTTTTCCTTCTGTCTCTTTTTTTGTTCCTTTTTCCTTTGAGGACACGACCTTTCATCGTACGTGCCTGCTCATCCTCCCTTTTAACGAGAACGCAAAGTTGAGAAGATTACGAAACGAATGAGCTTCAAGTCGCAAGAAAAAGTTGGCGTATCGTAAAGTTCGGCTTCGCAAAATCCGACGGCTGGACAGACTATGAAATTCCAAGCATGCCATCAAATACCGTGTTTGAATATTTTTATAGTACCCTGAGTTCTCTCATTGTTCGCGAAACTACGAAAGAATGTGAGTTTCAATCAGTTCGCGAATTATTAATTCTTCAAAGTTCCTTATCGCGATCGCGCAATATTATAATTGTCCGAAAACACAGTTTTCTAAGCTCCCACGAAACTTTGAAACAGATTACCCTGGAGTATCTCGGAATATCGATACGTTTTCGTGGTCGTAAATGTTTTTGCCACCCCTTCGTAGCATTGGCCGACAAAAAGATTTTATTGCGAGTTCGTATCTAAAAACGGGATTGTATTTCTTGTTCGATTGGGAGTACTGATATGATAGGTGAATGAAATTAAATTCTAATATAGAATATATTTGTTTCGAAAATGGGAAATCCAGAATCCTATTATATTTTTATATGTATGTAACTTCAATTTATGTATTTTTATATTTTTATATTTTATTATTTATTTTATATTTATGTATTAATTATGTATATGTATGTATTTCAATTTTGCAGTCTATATGGTACAGACGTAATATTTTAAAATAACTAGTACACTTTCAAAATTCGAAATTATACAGCCTACTCTGATATTTGCTTATTTCAAATACGGTGCCAAACAAAAGTATTGGCATAGGCCGGATCTTCGTATAAAATTCTTTGTAAAAAAGTTTAAGTATAAGTATACTATGAAACATACATTTTAAAAATGATTTTAATAAAGAAGAAAGATAAAATGCACGCAAAAGGCTGTTTTCAGTGGAACAAAAGTATTAGCATACTTAAGAAATTTTATTTATTTATTTATTATTTAATTATTTATTTATTATTTTATTTATTTATTTAAAGTTATTACGTGTAGTATACCTAAATATTTCCAATGTTAGCATATCTTTTATATCACGGGAAGCTGCTCCATTCAAGCTGATGATCATTTTTTAGAGTTAGTCGGAATATTTTGCAGAGAGATAAATTACATGAATAATGGGAAATAAAACAAAAGAGACAAAAATGGTTGAAAGAAAGATTGCATTAAATTTATATGCGCAAAGAAAATCTTATTCGGAAATAAGCAAAATTATTAGCAGAAGTTGTTTTGCCATGAGAAGTGTGATTAAATGATTTCTTGAGAATGAGATCTAAGAAATACCACACGAAGCGGGCGTCCTCGGGAGTTTACAGGCCGAGAAAAAAAAAATATAGTCAATAAAACAAAAAAAAACCTAAAACTATATCATTGGAAATAGCTGGAATAGTAAAAAACGAATTTAATACGAAAATACAGTTCGAACAACACCCAGAAATGCTGGATATGAATGAAGAATTGCAAGAAGAAAACTATACATTAGTAAAATTAATAAAAAAAAATTATTGATGTTCGTTATTAATTATGTACACGAAAACACAACTTTCTGCGACAAAATATTGTTTTTAGGCGGAAGCAATTTTAATATTTTTCAATGGAATGGACGGTTTTTAATTTGATGAAAACCAAATACTGAATCAAATGAAAAAATTTGTCCAAACCTTCAAACACGAGAGTGGTGGAGTAATGGTATCAGCGTGTATGAACATTTCTAGTGTAGGAGAACTTGTTTTTATTGAAAACACCAAGCACAAATATGATAATTTAAATATTTCAATATTCTAAAATTTAATTTAGGACAAGATTATTATTTTCAGCGGGTTAATGATACCAAACATACAGCCTACATTGCTAGACAATGAATCGATTTTAATATATCACATATGTTAACGACTCCCACGTAATCCTTAGACCTAAATCTTATTGAGTATCCTTATCTTATATTACGTTTAAGCAAGACCTAAATAAAGTACTGCTGGAGGAATGACAAATAGATAAAAAAATCACAAAAATATTAACACATTCAATTTCTAATCGCTATTATAAAAAAAAGGATTGTTTACTAGATATTAAACCAAATGTTATAATAAATTTATATTGCAATATCGTATATGCACCAATACTTTTGTTCCACCGAAAACGGACTTTTATGTGCATATTTTATTTATCTTTTTTTTTTGTTATAATTATTTTTAAAGTTTATGATTCATGGCATATTTAAACTTTGAAGTCAAGGGTTACATTTTATAAAAAAAAAATAAATAGAGAATCACGTTCTTTAGAAAATTTACAAAGAATTTTATATGAAGATCCGGTCTCTTCCATTCGTTTAACGTTGTATATAAACTAAAAAATTATTCTAGCTAATAATTGTTTCAAACTAAAAAAATGAGAATTTCGTATATCGACGATGATCTTTCGCGATACGAAAAACAAAGTCTCGTCTTATATATAGTCTAGCTTAATCTGTTTCTATCTACGTCTTATTGATATTCGTGATGATATCCGTGATTCGTTTTGAACTTTCCAAATCTATACAAAATCACCCATTAACAGTAACATAATATGTAATAAAGAAAATTATTTAGCAACAGTTTCGTAATTGCAATGTAAAGTTCCTAAATCGAGTACAAATAACGTGATTGTTAAAAATTAATACATCGATACTACGTTAATTTCCTGAAAATAACTTGAAATGTCTGTACTTAAAGGGTATTCCAATTTCTGCACTGAAACAGTAATCAATTGCTGATAAATTTATGGTAGGAATCTCTATTTCCTGTGGATGATATCTAGAATAACGTTACGTACGACGTTATCGATTGAATATAGTAAACAACTTACCTAAATCATTCTCATTTTATCTCTGTATCTTATCTCTGTTTCTAGACCTGTCCAAATTAATTTGGTAAATCAATTAGAGAGTATGTCTAATTAGTTCATAATCTTTAGAATTAAACACTCTGCATTGTTTCTTAAGATTCCAACAATCAGTAAATTCCACCGTAAAATTTTGGCATGATTTAGAAAGAAAAGATGCAATATTTTTTATGACTTCTCGCTTAAATGCAGATGTTTTAAAAAAACTTTTTTCTAAATCTTTTTTTAAGAAGGTATAATGTACCTTTTACATATATATGTAGCGGCACTCGATAGCAAACCTTCCAACGGTTTCTGTCCTGTGGCTCGCTACACAAAGACTCTAGCCTTCGGATAAGATGATTCCCAGATGTCGAAACGTTTTCATAGCATATTTTCAATTAGCCTAAGGACCCACTATAAATCTTACGATTTCTCTAGCTAAGTTCCTTCGAACGAATAAATAGTTTTAGTCTTAGCATTCCTAAATGTATTACCTATTACGGAAAGATACGGGAAATCTGTTTTTTCTCACATACGATGCTTCCCGCTAGCAACTTTCTCTCGAGGGCGATTAACATCCTTCCTCAATCACCAACCTAAAGATTAACCAATTAACAGCGACGTCCATTTCCCTCATTTTCCTAACGAAGGCTTTCCTCGACGAATCCGATGATCTCGTATCTTTAACACACCCCATCATAGTTTTCCTTTGCAGCATCATCGTGACGAAAAGACAGTAGACAGTTGACTACAGTTCCTTGACGCATCTTGAGCAATCATCCGAACTTGTACCGCGCAGTCTGCTCACTCGATATCGTAACACATCGTCTAGAAGTCGAGTTGCAACCCGAAGTGCAAACCGCTAAGTGTAATCGCGAGCTTTACGTAAAGTGTACATCGAAAGTATTGTTAATAAATATACTATTAATTATACTCAAGTGTTTCTTCAACCCCTATCAAAAGCCATTCACCTCAAATTGATGAACACGACGTGAGATACAGTGAAAATGGTGACCGTGATAGTGCTACTGAGACCCCAATCGCCGCGAATTTGAGTGTTTGTGCAATGGCAAATACGAACGAGGAAAGGCGCACCAAAGACAACCACATACTGGCCAATTCAGACAGTACGAGAGTAAAAAAGTTGCTGGAATGCGATGAGATGGGCGACAGAAAGCCGTCCCAATTTTACCGAGACTTAAAAAAACTCGCCAGCCCTTCCATGCCAAACGATTTCATTCTCTCGCTTTGAAGGATTCGACTACCAGCTCGCATTAGGCGCATCCTGGCCGTTGCTGACGACTCCAATGCAGAAAAGATAACGTGGGCAGCTGACCGGATAGAGGAGGCATATTCAGAGAATTACCAGCGCGCATCCCGAATAACTGCAGTAACCGATCCACTTGCACAAAACGTTGGAGCAAAGGTCGCCTCCTACAACGCGTTAAACAAACAACTCATCCAACTGCAGACGCAAATAACTGCGTTGAACATCGGCAGTGACCGCCCTTCACGACGACGAAGCAGGAGTCGTCGTAGATCGACTTCGAGAGATGGAGTACAGCAGCTCGTACTCTGTTACTACCACGCGACGTTCCTAGAACGCGCGAAGAAGTGTCGTTCTCCATGCACCTGGAATCAGGAAAACAAGACCAGCCGCCCGTAAACGTGACAAACAACGATGGCCTAGCATTCCGCCGCATATTCGTCATAGACAAGATCTTCTTCCTTGTGGACACCGGCGCCGATATATGCGTATATCCGCGCAACAAAATACACGGGCCCGCGAAGTACGAACCGTTCGCAGCCAACGGGACGCTGATCGTGACATACGGTACCATCGTGATTAACCTGAATCTGTCCCTAAGACGAGCCTTCAAATGGCGCCTTATAATAACCAACGTTCAAACTCCCATCATCGGCATGGACTTTTTGAGCTATTATGGGTTAGTCGTGGACCCGCAACTCGTGAACAAACGACTCCTCGACACGACAACCTGATTGTCATCAATGGGATACGCTGCCACGGCCGACGTAGCAGCGATAAAAACCATAATCAGCGAATCAACCATCAACTTCTGGCGGAATTCCCGAATCTAACCCGGCCGCCCGTTTTCGGAAAAGGTACAGTTTGACACGGTGTGGAGCACCACATCAAGACGACGCCAGGACCCCCGTCTACAGCAAACCTCGACGCCTCGCCCCCGACCGGCTTAAAGAGGTGAAGGCGGAAGTCGAGATGATTGAGCATGGAGTGATTAGACCATCGAAGAGTCCATCACTCTTGCACGTTGTCCCCAAAAAAGACGGAGGTCTACAACCCTATGGCGACTACCGAGTACTGAACGACCGTACCATACCCGACAAATATTCGGCGCCCCATATTGAAGATTTCGTACAGTAACTACATGATAAGCGAATCTTCTCGAAAATCGATCTCGTCCGCGCGTATCATCAAATTCCGATAGCGCCCCAGGACGTCGAAAAATCTGCGATTACGACTCAGTTTGGTTTGTTCGAAGCTGTCAATACTATGTTCGAACTGCGAAACGCGGCACAAACTTGTCAAAGGTTCGTCGATTAAATCATACGCGATTTAGATGTCGTTTACGCATATATCGACGACTTTCTCACAGCTTCGAAAGACGAAGAACAACATCGCGAACACTTGCGAATCTTGTTTAAACGCTTAAACGAGTACGGCGTAGCAATAAACACCGCGAAATGTGAATTCGACTCTAGCGAAACCACATTTTTAGGATACACCGCAACCGCCGACAGGATAAAACCGCTAGCCGAACGCGTTGACGCCTACGTCAAAGTACCGCAACCCGCGACCGTAAAACACCTGCGAAAGCACAATATGAACTATAAACAGAAACATAGATCCCCAAGGTAACCGAAGCTACGCACAAGTAACCAAAAACATTAGCCAAGCAACGCTTACAAACAATCAGAATCAAAGAAATAACATCGAAGACCGTTACAGAAATCAAAGAAATGCTCAAACAATCCATTAAAGGTATGGAAATGTTAGAAAAAATGGTAAGTAAGCTAAACACAATACTAAGACAACAAGTACAACAAACAACAATCATGTTACAACTACTCACAAACTTGCTAAGTAAAAAATAGAGATGGACATGTTGAAAATAGCAGCCTGGAAATCCAATGGCTTGCAACAGCGACCCCACGAAACTAAAACATTTTTGTATAAAAATAATATTGATATACTACTTGTCTCGGAAACACATTTCACTCTAAAAAGTTACATGAAAATACCGTACTACACCATCTACGACACCAAGCATCCCTCAGGTAAAGCACATGGAGGATCTGCAGTAATAATAAACAATGACATCAAGCATCACCTACATAGTCAAAGAAATCAAGGACACTTACAAGCAACCATTATCACAATACAAATCAATGACAATTACTTCCAGATATCAGCAGTATATGTACCTCCGAGACACAAAATAACACTAAAAAAAATGGGAAGAGTACTTTCAATCCTTAGGCGACAAATACATAGCGGCGGGAGACTTTAACGCAAAGCACACATTATGGGGCTCGAGAATTAATACGCCGAGAAGTGACATTAGAAAAATACATCAGAAGCAACAACCTCAATGTACTATCTACAGGAAAACCAACATACTGGCCGACAGATCTCAATAAAATACCTGACCTGTTGGATTTTGCAATAACAAAAGGACTAAATGTAAGCAAATTAAAAATAACACCCAGCCTTGAGCTTAACTCCGACCATACACCAATTATAATAGAATACACAAGCAAACCACTACTTTATAACAGGACAGATTCACTGTGCAATAAGACCACCAATTGGCAATCTTTCAAAGAAATAATCGAAAACAAAATCAATTGCGATATCCCGTTGAAAACACCTGAACACATTGAGCAGGCAGTAGCAACTTTGACAGAAATAATACAGGAAGCAGCGTGGGCAACCACCACCTATGAATCAAATAGCAGGCAATCAAAAATTATTCCGCAGGACATCCTAGACGAAATCAGGGAAAAAGAAAAGCGAAAGCAAAATGGCAAAAACAGAGAACACGGGAAAACAAGAAAAACCAAAATAAACTTGCAAAGGAATTAAAGAATAACATAAGGGAACATCATAATAACGAATTCTCAAAATTCATCGATTCACTATCCGCGCATGAGAATACCAACTCCTCCCTATGGAAAGTCACTAACAAAGTTAAGAAAACAATAAAATTAATCCCAGCAATCAGAAAAATGGATAACACATGGGCCAGAAGCAACGAAGAGCAGGCAGAAGAATTTTCAAAGCACCTACAAGATATATTTTCGCCGTACGAAATTAATAACAGCATCCCCGGATGACAAACAAATGAAGAAGTGGAAAATGCCAGCGACACAATTGATAAACGCTGCACCATACTCAGCTCAACAGCGCAAGAAGTTACAAACTTAATTAAGGCAACAAAGACAAGTAAAGCACCAGGATTTGACTTGATCAATGGAAAAATCTTAAAAAACCTTCCCCCAAAGGCAATAAGACTAACAACGATAATATTTTTTTTATTATTTATTTGTTTGAATTTTACAATTTGTCCAGAAGGACATTTGGTGAAATGTTATAACTTGAAAAATATAGTATGTGGATGGTTACCCCCAGAGGGGTTCCATCTTCCAGGTTGTTTATTCTATTTCTATTGTGAGGTCTGCGGGATGCTTCTTCTTCAGTCTTTTTTCTATTAGGGTTTCATTTGTTACAGCTACAAGCTGGTTTGGGTGTGTTGCAAGTCTTTCTTTGTACTTTTTTGCGTATCTAGCGATTTCCTCTTTGACTGTTGGAATTTTTAGATCTTTTCGTGTATCTTCATTTCTGACGTAGCATGGAGCGTTAACTATTGTTCTAAGAATTTTGGCTTGCATAGTCTCCATTTTGCTTATATGGCTCTTTGCTGCTGTTCCCCATAGTGGTATTTCGTACGTCCAGATTGGTTTTATGATTGTTTTGTATATCTTTAATTTATTTTCCATGCTTAGTTTGGACTTTCGACTTGTTAGCCAATGCATTTGCCTCCTTGCTGTTTGTATTTTGTCTATTACTGATTTGATATGCTGCTTCCATGTGAGTTGTGTATCTATGTGGAGTCCTAGGTATTTGACTTGCTTTGTTTGTATTATGAGAGTGCCGTTCAAAAAGATGTTTGGGGTATCTGTTTTCGCAGTGTGAATGTAATATGGTTGCATTTATTGGGGTTTGCTTTAATTTGTTTATCTTGTAGCCACTTTTCTATTTTTGTGATGTGTTGTTGTAGTAGTGTGACTGCTGTTACAGGGTTAGTGTGCCTGACTAGCACAGCTGCGTCGTCCGCGAATGTCAGTATTTTCCTATTGGTAGTAGTTGGTATATTGGCCGTGTATAGTGTGTATAGTATTGGTCCTAGGACGCTTCCTTGCGGAACTCCTGCCTTGATATCTTCGACTTCGGAGAATGCGTCCTCGATTTTTATTACAAAGGTTCTGTTGCTTAAGTATGATCTCATTAATTGGTATATTTGTTTCGGGAATTGTTTCTTGATTGTTTGTAGTAGGCTTTCGCGGTTTATTTTGTCAAATGCTTTTTCTATGTTCATAAAGAGGGCTGTACAGTATTGTTTGTTTTCTAGTGCTAGTATTATTTCGATGACGAGCCTGTGCATTTGCTCTATGGTGGAATGTTTGTTTCTGAATCCGAATTGGTGATCTGGTATTAATTTTTCCTTCTCTATTATTGGTTTTAATCTGGCGTATATTATTTTTTCTATTATTTTGGAAAACACGGGAAGTAGCGATATTGGTCTGTAAGATGCTGTTTGGTGTGGGTCTTTGCCTGGTTTAGGTAACATTATGATCTGTGCTAGTTTCCATAGTTTAAGATAGTATTGGATTCTTAATATTGCATTGTAAATTATAGTCATTAGTCGTATCGCTTTTGGAGGAAGGTTTTTCAAGATTTTACCATTGATTAGGTCGAATCCTGGTGCTTTATTGTTTTTTGTTTTTTCGATTATGTTCCTAATTTCCTGTGCTGTTGTTTTAGGTATGGCGTATTGCTTGTCAGTTGCGACACCAGTGGCTAGCACATCCTCGTCCGTATGACCATTGAGGTTGCTGTTATTGATATTATGTGGTGTAAATATATTACATAGGTGGTTGGAAAATTCTTCAGCTTGCTCTTCGTTGCTTCTTGCCCATGTATTGTCTGCTTTTCTGATTGCTAGGACTAGTTTTATTGCCTTCTTTATTTTTTTTGTGGTTTTCCATAGTGAGTAATTGTAGTTCTCGTGTGGAGATAGTGACTCTATGAACTTTGTGAACTCGTTGTTGTTGTGTTCTTTTATTTTGTTTTTTATTTCCTTTGCAAGTTTGTTTAGGTGTTTTTTGTTTTCTTTTGTTCTACGTTTTTGTCATATTGCTTTCGCTTTTCTTTTTTCTCTAATTTTTTCGAGAATGTCTGGCGGAATTATTATTGTTTGTCTATTTGATGGTTCAGGTATAGTGGTTGCCCTTGCTGCTTCTTGAATAGTTTCTGTAAGTATTGTTACTGCTTGTTCGATGTGTTCAGGTGTTTTCAGTGGGATGTTGCAGTTGATTTTGCTCTCGATTATTTCTTTAAATGTTTGCCATTTAGTGGTTTTATTGCATATTGTCTCTGGGTTGTTGTAAAGTATTGGTTTGTTTCTGTATGTAATTATTATGGGTGTGTGATCGGAGCTAAGCTCGAGGCTGGGTGCTATATTTATTTTATTTTCGTTAAGTCCCTTTGTAACTGCAAAATCAAGTAGGTCAGGTATTTTGCTCAGGTCTGTCGGCCGGTACGTCGGTCTTCCCGTGGACAATAAATTGAGGTTATTATTTCTAATATATTTTCCCAAGATCCTACCTCGAGGTGTAGTGATTCTTAATCCCCATAGTGTGTGTTTTGAATTGTAGTCTCCCGCTACGATATGCTTGTCGCCTAATTTTTGAAAGTACTCTTCCCACATTTGGGTTGTAATTTTAAATCTCGGTGGTATATATACTGCTGACAACTGTAAATGGTTGCTGCTAGTTTGTACAGTAACGGTGGTAGCTTGTATATAGTCCTTACTAACTTGGCTGTATAGGTGGTGTTTAATGTCATTTCTTATTATTACTGCGGTCCTTCCGTGTGCTTTTCCCGAGGGATGCTTGGTATCATATATGGTGTAGTACGGTATTTTTATGTAGCTTTTTGTAGTGAAGTGTGTTTCTGACGATAATATTCAACGCAATTCTAAGAATACAGTACTTTCCTACATTATGGAAAATAGCACAGATCGTAATGTTACCAAACCAAACAAAAACCCACATCTAACTGCATCCTACAGGCCAATATCATTACTACCTGCGTTTTCCAAATTATTAGAGAAAATAATATATAACCGCTTAAAACCAACAATAGAAAGAGAAAAATTATTACCGAACCATCAATTTGGATTCAGGAATAAACACTCCACAATAGAACAAATGCATAGACTCGTCAATGAAATCTTACAGTCATTTGAAACAAAACAATACTGCACAGCACTCTTTATGGATATCGAAAAAGCATTTGACAAAGTTAACCATGAAAAACTTCTTCAAACAATCAAAAAACAATTTCCAGAACAAATCTACAAACTACTCAAACCTTACTTAAACAATAGAATACTCTGAAATTAAGGATATCAAGGCAGGAGTACCGCAAGGAAGCGTCCTAGGATCAATATTATACACACTATATACGGCAGACATACCAACAACTGTCAACAGCAAAATACTAACGTTTGCGGACGATACGGCCATACTAGTGAGGCATGCAAATCCAGAAACGGCAGCCGCTCTACTACAAGAACACATTACAAAAATGGAAAAGTGGCTGCAAAACAAACAAATAAAAGCGAACACCAGTAAGTGCAACCACATAACATTTACACTTAGAAAAGGAAAAACACCAGATATCCAACTGAATGGCGCCCACATAGCACAAACAAAGCAAGTCAAATATCTAGGAATACATTTAGACACACACCTTACATGGAAGCATCATATAAAATCAATAATAAACAGAAGAAGTGAAAAAAGGAAGCAGATGTACTGGTTAATCAATAGAAAATCTAAATTAAGCATAATGAATAAACTAAATATATACAAAACAATAATCAAACCAATCTGGACATACGGAGTCCCACTATGGGGGACGGCAGCAATGAGTCACATAAGTAAAATAGAAACAGAGCAAGCAACGATAGTAAACACTCCATGGTACGTTAGAAACGAAGACATTCGGAAAGACCTGGGAATACCAACGATCAAGGAGGAAATTAGCAAATGTGCAATAAGGTACAGAGAAAGAATAGCAACGCACCCGACCCGGCTGGCAGTGGAAACGATTAACACAACAAACATTGAAAGAAGACTAAAGAGATCCAACAGATCTTACAAAGGATATAACCTAGCAAACACGAAGATGGTACCCTGCTGGGGGTAGCCACCCACATGATAATTATACAGCTAAAAAATTCTACCAAATGTCCAAATTGGACAAATTGTGAATGGAAAATATTAAATGAAAAAAAATCTGGTCTTTTAGTTTTCTGAAACACTGAAACCATCGACAGCGTATAGACAAAAGACTGGGTCGAAGGCAGACCATAAACAGTACACAGGCAACGTTGACTTCAGGGCTTTCAGTCATACGATAACACTGCTAGTGTACTGATCTGGACCAGCTCAATTATATTCCGATTTGTATTTACATTTCTGTTTTAAAATATATTTTCTACCTTACAATTTATCCACGCGTTCCTTTGTTCACATACATCTAATAATCTCAACAACTACCTCTACGTCAGACGATGTTCCGATTAAAGGAAATGGAAATGAAAACAATAACGCCGAAAGTGAAAATATACAATTAGAAATTGACAATAAACTAGTAGCATTGTCGACATTAGTGCACTTTTTAATGATGTGCTCTATAGAATATCTCGCCGAATACATCGGTAAAAGAAGCACAGAAAAATCTAAATGTGATCGGTTCTTTAATTATTTTGTTGATAAAAGTAAGGAATTCCAGCGTAATGAACAATTGCTTATAGCACTTCTCGTATGTATTGTTAATGACGCGATTACTTTCGCTCGTTTATTCGACATCCAATAATATTTCTTACATTTTCAAAATTATAAATATCGTATTCAATTATTTTTATTTGACATTACACAGTGAGACATTTATTTTGGATAAACTATTTCGGATTGTGTCTGAAGCTGTAAATAAAACATCCAAATTGATTTATCGACAATGAATATGCTGTACATCGAAAAGATATGGTCTATTTAATTATGATAGTCAAAATTCGTAAGAAATTAAATAAAAAATAAGAACCACAGTGTGGTTAAGTCAACAGCTGAGATGCTCTACTTATAGGTATTATAGCAGTTCTAGATTATAAAATTTATGAAATTTATAATTATTTTTCTATGTATACATGTATGTGTTTCTTTCATATATTATGGCGAAATATAATAGAAGAAGGCGAAGAAGTAGTGTGGCGTATTATAACGAAGAATTTTAAATCAGTGATATTTTTACAAAATCATACTTTTATAAAATTCTTCGTTTCTATATTTCGTACATTTTCAAATATTTAGCATACCATAAACTATGTACTTCCCATAATTTTTCGCCATTTATTCAAAGTATTTCATTTGGTAGAGAAAAACGTTGTTTAAATGAATATTAATTATGAATTATTATTAAAAATAGGTTTACGGGACTCGTCAATTTAACGGATTTCAAACTTCGAAATGAAATACCCCAAAAACCATAGCATTAATTTTAACCATTTTGTATCGTAAATTAATCATCTCATCCAAAGAATTTATACATACAATTATTTTTTCCCAAGCTTTCTAATTGTTGAAATTTGTATGTAGTATATCTATCTCTACGAAACCCGTTAAATTGACGGGCTAGCTGATTTCACAAATAATCCTTATATGTTTGCTTCGTTCGTAAAATCATTCCTCCAATAATAAATATAAGAATGAAAGAAAAGTCTTTACGATAATAACGATCTTCAGTATGATTGCTGCAGTGACAGTGTAAGAACGTTTTTCAAAAATAATATAAAAAAATTTCAGTTATTGTAGACAGTGTCCGCTTATTGTAAGTATTTACAATAGGGTAATTGAATTTGGGCACAGTATTTTTTTAGTTTGACCAATCCCCCTTTTCTAGCAATCATAAGTAAATCCAGGAGATATAATAAGATATTGAATAAAATTGTCAACATCAATGAAGATTGTTCTAAGGATACCTCCGAAGATCAGTATAAATTAGGCCAAAGCGAAGCTGACAGTGAAAATTCTGAATACATTGAAAGTGGAGGAATAGAAGGATCTTCGGACAGTGAAAAGAAAAACTTCTTGAAAGTGAGTCGTAACAAGAAAAGGATGCGTATTCTTTCTAGTTCTGACTCCGAGGATGAGAGAACGAGCATTCCAAGCACATCCCAAGATGTAATGGGTGAAATTGAAATTGCAATTGACGGGACACAGTGGATAAAACTGAAAGCAGGCGGATCTAGGGGTAGGACGCCCATTCGTATGATATTCAAGGATATTGCAGGGCCTACTGGCTATGCTAAGAGAAATATTATGTCGGGTTGTGTAACTAGTGCTTTCGAATTGACAGACACATAATGGGACACATAAAAGATTGCACTGAAACCGAGGCACATCGAGTTTTGAAAAAAGACTGAACAATCACAGTTGTTGAGTTACGTAGCTTTCTAGGAATTCTATATGCTCGAGGCACATATGAAGCGAGATCATTGAAAGCTTCCGAAAGATTACAAAGAGGTAAATTTGCGCTGATATCCGAAATATGGAACAGATTTATAAGCAATAGCCAGGCTTGTTATAAGCTATATGAAAATATCTCAATAGATGAACAATTATTTCCAACGAAAACCCGATGCAGGTTTACGCAATATATGCCGAATAATCCTCATAAATTTGGCATTAAGTTTTGGTTAGCAGTTGACGTCCAAACAAAATATATTTTTAATGGTTTCCCTTATATGGCGAAAGATGAAACTCAATACTCAATACAAAAATCGTTGGGCGAGTTTGCAACATTAAAATTAGCCGAACCATATTTACAACGAGACAGAGATATAACGACAGACAATTTCTTTACAAGCATTCCGTTAACTAAAAAATTGCTTGCAACCTTGATTGGGACTATCCGGTCGAACAAAAGAGAACTGCCAAAACCAGCAAAGGATAAAAAAGGACAAGATGACTTTGTTTTCCTCACATATACTGTATACAAAAGTAAACCTAACGTAAAAGTCCTCCATCTAAGTACCAAATATGCAGGTGTAGAAGTATAAGAATTATAAATGTATTCCAGAAACCATTTTTTAAAAAAAGACTTTTTATTTATTAATAATTTATTTAGCCGTGAAGCCTAATATTGTTTAATCCAGACTTAATTTGAATAAATTGATTTTTTAAAGAAAATGCGCATTTTCGTTTACCCGTCAATTTGACGGGTGCTCGTGGAGATAGGTAATAAGAAATACTCATAAACCTAGTGTTAAATATGTATTATCTCCAATAAAAATGCTTAATAAAATTACAACTTCCAAATGAAATATGTATACATATATTTAAATATTTGTCGCCAATATTGAAAAGTAAACATGTATTTAATTTTTTTTTATTTCGTTAAAAAATTGTGTAACTATTGACATTATCTATGAACATGTAAACAATCATAATTATGTCCAAAATATTATTTATAATTGAAACATTTTAATGTTATTAAATTTTCTACTGAAAAAGCAAAATTATAGTATAATTTTAGTTTACAGAGGTTTCTAATAACGAAACATATATTTACATTGTATAACATTTGTTAGACATTAGTTAAATACAAACTAATAATATTATAATTATAATAATCATATTCGTCAGACAAAACTTGGTCTCTATTACCATTATTATCATGCTGTTTTTTTTCTTGCATCCCCCTGCTATGCGGTCCACCAGGAATCAAGTACGTGACCACACTGAAGAGAGAGAAGGAGACAGAGATAACCGGGACCGCACTATTATATTTGCGTTACACAGATTGCGTTACGCAACGAATCCTAACTTCTCGATTGAAGCGTCTAACTAAGGACGAGTTGACTAACATCGCCTGTACATTTAGAGCCTTACTCCTACAATGAGATTGTATTCCAGATCTGTATAGATCGTGGTACAACCTATTTGCGTCCGAGAAGTAGGTATCTTGATTAATTTGATATAAGATTAAATTCTATTATTTTCTTTACATTTTTACAAATTTATTGCGTTTATTAATCAGAAAAAAATATAGAAATTCTACATAATAATTGTTACTAGACAATCCGTCCCACTAGATTTGACATATTTTTTCGTAGGTGTAATAAAAGAGGATTCTTATCCGTAAATTTATGTCCGCTATCGAGTTCTCTGATAAAACTGAATATTTATTATGTATTTCAGAACTTGTCGTTTTATATTGGAGAGGGGGGGGGGGGGGGAATAGAAAACATATCACTTCCTTCTTTCAAGGTTCGTATTTTAGGTTATGTGGCATGATGTTAAACTGTGTTCTACACATACCACAGGAAATGCATTTTTTGTAATGAAATCTTTCAACAATAGAGTAAGATACATATATTTGCACTTTCTGTTTATTCATTTTTGTAGTTTACGACCGTGATTGAAGATAAAACGTGTAAAACATTTCAAGTTAATACTAGGTTGAAAACAATAACGTTGGAACAATATTCATGTAATATTGTTTATAATTATAGAATTATAATTTTAAATTTTGCTTTGTTTTGTGTGATTTAACTTGTGTATAATATTCCCAAAAATTCTTTGAATTTATATATATAACATATGTTTTTATTTTATAGGAATGGATCTTTGCAGCTATGGAATAAATTGTCACATTTGAATGAATTTGGCTTACTCTACGATATTACAGACTGCAAATACTAAGATATCAGATGAGTTTGATAATATTCATCATGTTAGATGCAATGTATTAATACGATACAATTATCAAGTATTCAGCATCCAACGTATACCTCTTTTTTATACTATAATTTTTTTCTTTGGTAAAAGTAATTACATATGTACATAAAAAAACAATCATAAGCAGGAACATACTTCATTATTATATTTATAAATTGCATGTTTTCAGGCCATCAAACTACAAAAAATTTACAATGAAAGAAAAAACTACGTACGTATTAACAGCACTCATTAAATAAAAATATTAGAATTGAATGAAAGCATTAAAATTGAAAATTCACAAAAATTTGAAAATCATTTAACAAAGAACAACCAGGTCCTGCATTAATTGCATACATAATTCAGGGATGAAATTGTACTTTATTTAAAAGAAAACATGTGTCATAAGAGACAGAACGATAGAGAATAATTTCATCGAATAATAGGATTCCATGATTTGAATAGTTCAGAAACAAAGAAAAAGATAAGGCATTTCTTGTTCCAAATGAAACTAAGGCAGTATCGATAGCAGAATAACGATTGGTAAGAAAAATTGGAATGTATATGCCAGAAATAGGCTTACTAACTGTGCACTCTGACCACTGCTTTTCGGACATTTGCAATTTCCGGCAATACACACTGTATTATTTCGACTGAAAAAATGCTCTGATTCGTCTTTATTTTTAGTATAAATGATTTCGGTAGGCAATCGATTGTTTACGCTTTTAATATTATTCGATGACAGTCTCATAGAGCTTTTCCCATCTGCGCAAGTATCATTTATCCTAATGCTTTCCGCCGCAACTACGTTTGCGCTCGAATTGGAAAAAACACAGTTCTCGATATAGACAATATTACCTTCGATCAATATATAACCCGGTTTATTCAATTGAAACTTGGAATGAAGAATTTCTACGGTTGAGAAGTAAGCGAAATTCAACGAACCTGTAACATTTTGAAATTCACTATTTTTAATGTGTAGAGTTCCACCCTTTGCCGAGAAACTAAGCTGATCGATACGTTCGATCGTAACATTGATCATTGAAAAATTGGTTATCGCTATGTCGGTGAATCGTTCCGCGAAATTATTAATTCGCGTATCTTCGATACGAAGCGTTTCAATGCTTTTAAGTCTAACGAACGTGTTACGACTAATTAATGGTATTCGCCCAATTCTCGACAACTTGAGTCGTTTCAATCTTTTTGATGTTAAAAATAATTCAAAGATCAAACGTTCACTAATATTTTGCACAATAATTTCCGTAATTTGACTCGCTTCCGTTAAACTGGAAAAATGAAGATTCGCGATGTTGCAGGACGCGATTTGTATAGTCGTCACATTTTCATAGTTGTATCCTTCTGGTAGGAAAAATTCCTGTAAAGGAAAAGAAATTTTGCAACGAAACCCTTTTTGAATTACTCACATTACTCATAGTTGGTTCGCAAAATCACGCAAAACCGTTCGATGAAAAATTTACCTCATTTCCAATGCAATGGCAATCGACTGTCGTCATGTCATGAATCTTGCATTGTTTGCTAATATTACTTGCAGCTGTTATCAGTAATAGCGCGCAACTACTCATCACTGTCGATATTGTCTTCATTTCCTACAATTTTCCAGAGATTTATCTCCGTAAATTTCGTTTGTAGGCTGAACTTTATCTCGTATTTCCGATCGACTCTTTTACGTTATATATGTATATATATATATGTTTATCCTTCTTTCCTTCCTCCTTTTCTTCTTTATAAAACATTCACTGGGATTGAATTGCTTAAAATTCACGATAAAGTTTAGCAGAAGAACGAAAACTATAATGCACTTAAAGCGAATTTACATGATAGAAACGTAGAAAAAAATAACATGGTATCGCTACAAAGGTCGAACACCAAATAAACTCTTGCGAGAGGCTGATCGTTAGGATTAAGATAGACACTTGTTTCATGCCGCTTTCATTTTGAATGACATACGGGTAATTCGGTGGCAACACGTCCCATCCAATAAATTTGGGATAGGGTAACGTGCACGATTCAGTTCGCTCGAAACATATGGTACTCGACTATTCAATTTTATACCGGAAAAGGATATAGTGTATACAAATCCGTCAAAAGTTCGATGAAGTTTCAACGTATTCGATAACTTTCGTTCTTTTTCTTATTTTTCTTTAGTTCTGCAATGCGGTTGTACAAAAAAATGTCAGTTGCGATATTTTTTATTATGTGACGTTATTTTAATAATAAACTTGCCATACTATGTACATATGTATATATACAAACTGTGTGTCGATTGGGCTGATATATATATATATAGCCGATGGTTATGAAATTTTGAAAGAAAAGCAGCACTTACATCTTAACTGTGTATTTGTACCATGGATCTGTATAACGATATTTCTACAACCTAATTCCTGTTAACGAATTTGATTTGTTTTCTTATCCATATTTGGGAGACTGTATAAAAAACGGTCTGTAGCAGAGAAACAATTCGAATGATAATATGCGTGAACGATAAGTAATTATACGTATATGTAAAACAATACGAGAGAGCGGGGTAGCAGCATTGCAATATTAAAATATTGCGATGTCCTTAAGACCTCTTCTGAAAAATCTCTCTGATAGCTCCCTTCCTGTCCGTGGAAACAAGGTCTAACGGTGTTTTTCCTTCATGATTCGGTAAATTCGTGTGGCCTCCGGCCTGAACCAATAGCCAACACACTTCCTTCTGCCTGTCGAAGGAAACGTTGGTCGACATAGCTGCTACCGCGTGCAACGCTGTATCGTGATTGTAATTGACGGCGTTCACCAAATCAGAAGCCCAAGTATCCAGTAATAACTATTGGTAGCGCGTTTGCGCATAAGTCAAATCGATTAGGGAAGGTGAGAAATAGCTATGGTAAAGGTAGAACAAACCGACTCTCAATGAATAAAACAATACCTTTACAAGAACAGGATCACAATCCAAAGAAACCGCCATATGTAACGCATTGTCTCCATATTTTGTTTCTTTGATTCGAGGATCTGCTCCGTACTTTAACAGTAGTGTTATCGTTTTCAATGACGTGATTCCTTTTGTATATGGTATATGCGATTCGATCGCAATGTGGAGCGCTGTTCTACCTAGGTACGAGGAAACACGAACAAACGTAAGACTGATTGTTTTCTTTCACAAGGAGAGAGAAATGGTATAATCCAAACTAACCATCATAGTTACGTTTCGATAGGTCAAATAGCCGGTTCCCTTGGATGGTTGTTAAAGCCAACAACTCAGCTAGAGTTTCTTCATGAGAATCCCCTTGTGTCGCGATCGAATGTATCAGTGTATCCCCCTGTAACAAAGATGCAACAATTTTAAGAAACGAAGAAATCACGAAGGTATTATGTAAAAACATTTTGCATATTGAAAAAATGACGAAGAGATATAAGAATGATGAGAAAAAAGAAAGAAACAGCAATACTCGAGTATGATACAATCGTTGACTGAAGTCAATTCCTTTTTCCAACATAGTCGCAGCTAAATAACCAGCAACGAACGGAAATTGTGGACAATTCAGAGCAGCCAAGTAAAGCGCATCATCACCACGATTGTTCGTAATCGTTAAAGCTCCTGTGATTGTACTCATACGTTCTACGAGTGGTATCAAATAGGCCATCTTTTGAACAAGTTCGTTCGGGTTGCCAACCAGGCACATCAGTTTTCTATGGGAAGAAAAACAATTACATCAAGCAGCTCACGAATACAAAATTCATCGATTTGAAATCACTTACGTATCTCCATCTTTGTCCTGTTTGGCTAGTTCTTTTGTCGGCCGTTTAAGCAAACTAATCATAGCCTTCTTCACTTCTTGCGGATCCAATTTTTCTTTCAATTTTTCGCTTGCCTTTACAGATGGCAAATTTAACGAGGACCAGGGTACCGTATTTCGATCGGAATTGCTAAAACTGCATAATAAAAGATCATTAGTATCAATTTCACATACAATTCAATTTCGCATCGCATCGTTCTTGGTACATCGTATCTCGTGCAACAGCAGACAGTTTATTAAGCTTCAATGAGACTCACCAGCGTTGCTGAGAATGATCTTCGAACGAAGCAACCATTTTTGGAATTTGATAATCGTCTTTAGGACTCGTTGGTAAGCTTTTTGTGGTAAAATCATCAAAGCTGAAATTGGTAGCGACGATCGCGTCCACGGTTGGCGAGGAGTCACCAAACGAGTGAAACAACTGGGAGAAATCACGCTCATGATGGATATTGTCCTTAGTACTGATTGTTTCTGCCGAACGTTGTTTAACTAGAGTACCGTAACTTTTATCATACTTTGTGTAACTCGAAAGCAAAGGCGCGTTTATAGCATTGTCCCTCGTTTCGATCTTCTGGGTATCTTTCTGAGGAATGTTAGCTCGTGATACCGGAGAATATGATATGTTGGACCAAGATACAGGTTTCGCAACCGTCACACTTTCGTTGGGGACATTATCGCGATTCGAAGAGTGTCGGACTTGTTGCAAATTATTGGTTTGGAAGGTAATTGTATTCGTTGCGTTTTCCACTTTCGAAGGATCCTGCAAATATGTTTCTCCCACTTTGCCTTTTTCTCCGTTTAAATTACTCGCTAGTTCATCCATCACTTGCGACCACAGTTCATTATCGTCGATATTATTTACTATGGTGTTGGAGACGACATTATCGCCATCGAGCCTCCAAAACTGGAAATTTTCGAAATCCTGTTTGAATCGTTCCTCGATTTGCGAACCGGCTGTCGTCTGATACGTAAACGAACTGTTCGGACTTGATGTGTCGCCGTATGACTGACTCGAAGAAGAAGGCGAGCAACTTGAAGAACAGGAGAAAATTTGCGCCGGTCTGCACGTTGATGTGACGGCGATCTAAGGATTGACATCGAACAGATTATGCATATATCGCAATATTGATCACATATGAAATTTTCTAAGAATATAAGAAACACTTATACGTATACTATATCGATTACCCGAGGAGAGCCGATTGGGCTGTGATTCGTCTTTGGTTGCGATCTTCCCGAAGATTGTGTAGTAATAGGCAAAGCCGGTGAGTGAGTACGGCTCGATTCACGGCTCTCAGAACTGGAAACGATCGTATTACCATCGGTTAAACAAGTATCGCAGAAAGTTCCCATCGTTTCCTGCGAACGAAGGAAACTCTTCTTTGTTACGTGTTGGGCCGCTTGAAAAGCTCCGCATAGCACATTCTCCAATAATAACAAGTCATCGCTTAAAGCGTTTCCGACGATTGTCGATGGAGTCGAAGAAAACTGAAAATGAAATGTGAAACGTTTTTAAAGAAAAACTTAACTTATAAGACTTTCATTCGAAAAAAGAAACAACCTGTTTGATTAAAAACACAAATGTAAGTACGTACATCCTTCCTTAAACTATAGACTTGCGATGTATCTTCATCTTTAGCGTTACTATCGTAAGTGCAGCTTGTTCTCTCCAAATCTTGTAATTGATCGAGACAAGCGTTCAATTTTTCACTACATTCTTTATCACGTAGAATTTGTTCCGCGGTTTTTTCGTAATCGATTGGAAATATTTCGTTTGCCTGAAAATTCCGTGGTTGTTCGACGCTCGTCCAGTAAGGTTGACTGCGAGTCAGCGAACAAAATTGCGATTTAATCGGCCCCCGTTCAATCAGATCGTTTTGATCGGTCTCCCTATCATGGTCATGATCGCAGTCGTAGATGTCGTTATTGTTCGACGTTTGACAGCCGGGGACTCTTCGTACACTGTGTTTCGTCCGATACGCGTCGAAACCGCGTATTTCATTCGATTGATCGACCGTGTCGTGAGTAAGCCGAAGACTCTCGATCTTCTCGATTACATTTTCGATCCCATTCGAGAAGTGAAAACTAGTGGAATTTAATGCAGTATTTTGGTTCCGAGGTACAGATACTGCGTTGATATTCGTCATGTTCGATGACCTTTATCTACCTTTTCAATGAAAAAATATCCTTATGACCTTTTACCTGCGAATAAATTCGATATACATATCATAATCACGAATTTACTCCTAAATCTACAGAGAAATAATATTTGTGACGCAATATTATAATTTGTAAAATTTTACGTATTTGTTTCGTTTGCAAAAGCAAAAATGTATAATATCTGCGTACGTGAATAACTGGTTTATTCGAAAGTCCAACGAGTTAAGAAAATATGATAAAGTTGCAAAATAAGGCATAAACGATATGCGATAAGTCGCATAAACAATAACAAAAGGTAAAGCATGAAAACGGCGATCACTGTTGCGTTTCTATTATCACGATAGGTAGAGAACTCTTTTCATCATATAATAAATAAAAGCTATTCGTAGAATATATCATATTTACCATTTGTTTTAAACGTATCGCTTAGAAAGCTAATTATTCATACGAAATACTAGATAAACTAGGATCGTGAACCCGATTGTGCACTATCGATCGATCTTTCCACAACCGATTCGACGATTCAGTGTAGTCGCTGAATCAGAACACGAATATGTCACCCGTAAAAAAATGAGAACAATGACAGCTGTTTATGACTAACAAGACAAAAAGAGATTAGCGCGTTCACCGCATACACTGTGTTCGTTATTGAATGACAAAACGACTAAATAGTTACACGAAATCTGCGCGCGTTCAATAAATAACATGGACCGTTAGAGGACACTCGGCAGTTGCTTGAAGCGAAGTTTAGCCGTTACTGCTCTATCGTGTCCACGAGAGATATCATCGTCTTGTCTTTTCGTCATTCCTCGATCTACGGATAATCACACAACTTTACCCACCTATTTAAAGATTATCTCGCGTCGGCCCACCTGTCTATTTTCGTCCGATCGCTCCTCGCATACGATCTCTCCTCGTGAAATAATAATCGTAACGATAGATCCTGACCGTCGAGAAACCGACACGCGCTAAACCAGTTGGCCGACCCGCCGACTGATCACGTTTCTGTCCGTTTCGCGATAGCGGACGCGCATGCGCAACTATCGACGACGATGACGATGTTTCAACTCCATTTGCATATGGACGCGTATGCATGTTGGTTCACACGTGAATTATTCAGTTGGCATAGTCGTACGAATTCTAATCGAAAAAAAACAAAGATGACAGTGTGCATGTCGCCAAAGAATAAACGAACAAAGGAAGCGAGAAAGACAAAATTTTACTCAGAGTTATTGTAACACTTACGTTATTGCATTGCGATTCACGTTACGATCGTTGCAGTAAACGTCATAGAAGATAGATCACTTTGTTCCAGAATATGAAATAATTTCTAGCCGTTGCGTCGTGCAATTCTTCCTTCTCGAAGCGTATATGTTGTACGTGCGCTGATCGCGACTGAACGCGAAGTAAACAAGGACAACGGAAAGTGGTTGTGGAAGCGGTGAAGAAACGAAAGGAGGAATTTACTCGTGAAACGGTCGAAATCATCTCGGTTAAGGAGAGGGGGAACGAAATCGTGGTTAGTTATAACGGCGGAACCTGAGATGACTGCGGTTTCAAAACAATTAAAACAACTGGAAGACACTCGTTACATTGTGCGTGCGATTGGCCTTTTAACGGGCGTTGTGCGTAATCGGATTTTCTACGTCCCAAAGTTTATCGCCTTTTAGCGAGAATCGCAGAGTCCTGCTCGTTCGAAACTCATTATCAGTCAAACGAATTTTTTATTATTTATTATTTATAAAAGAAAGAAACATCGTAGAAGAATATTTTTCTCAATCTAGTTTATTTCATGCAAGAACGTTGTCGTTGATTTCGTTGATACAAACGGCGATATCACGATACATCTTTTTTCCGTCTTCTTATTCGATCCCACCTTTCCGTCGATCGCATCATCATACGAGCTTCGTTGCAATTTACGAGGAAACAATTACACGTTCGCCACAGACATTGGTTAGACGATAGAGTGACTCAATTCAAGAAAGTACGAAAATATTCCGACTTTGCAAAGTATCCATATTGCCATCACGATTAACCAAGCGCTGAATATTCTATCGAACCACTTCGCCCTAAAAAATATCCGATCATTTAAAATAACTTCCTGCAAAGGATAGTATCGAAGATTAGTCGAGCAAATAGCAAAATTAGCATAATGTATGAAGTACGCGAGGGCAGGGCAGGGGATTTAATCTGACTCGACGGTATGGTTACGTTATCTGAACGGGGTTTTCCGGTTCCCGCAACCTGCAATCCGCAATCTACAATCCGCAACCTGCTTTCCGTTTTCCATTTCCCGTTTCACGAAAGCGATCAAAAGTTGCGCGTTGTGACGTCACCATCGTGTCTGCTTGTAGTATTAAGTATCGATGGAAACGTGAAATTGACACGCGATTGATCAAACGAACCTTAGGAACGTGTACATACGTATGTAGGTAAGAAGACGTCAGTAATACGATAGCTGGTGAGACGACGGCAAATGGGACAGTCACCTAACGCGTCTTCTCGATCATAAACGTTACCTGTCGTAATATCGTTTCGCCTGTTTTAATCGAGTCAAATCCTCTTTTAAGAGATAATGTTTCGCTCCGATCAAACAATTCCTAATAAAATGAAACGTAAATTAGTAAATTAGACATGTATTAGAAAATAATACCTGATAGTCCTCAACAACACAGAAAGCAAAACTATTCGATATCGATTGAAAACTATTTTTGCGTACCACTTGACCGATCGCTTACTTAAAGTATTGTTCCACGTTGAAATGATGATAATCGTAGCCGAAGATTTCTCGTTCTGCCGGTGGCACTTGTGTCGTTAAAATATTCAACATGTTGAAGTTGTGAAAACGCCACTCGTTGTGTAAGAAGATACTCAATTGTGTGACGCTGGAGTAAATCGTCTTGTGAATTTTCATTAGCCTAATCGAAACGAAAAAGATGTCGAAAAGGTTAATAAGATCAAATGGGAAAAAGGAAAAAACGAAAAGAGCAAGTGTATAGACGTGCTTACATGCGTCGACGACCCATCGCATTAAGAGTTTCGTCGATGATCAAGGCTGGCAACACGTGGGCCAACAACGTCAAAACGTAATGAAGAAGACGATTCGATGTTAAGATAGTTCGGGGGTACCAGATGATTCCTTCGAGCGGCGTTTCTTCGTTTATCCTCAATCCCATTGTGACCAATTCTTTGCTAGTGATGCGATGGATCTGATGGGAGCTGCCGTTATAGACGTAAACGCTTGGATCCTTGGTTATCCTGGATGCACGTGAGCGTTTTTAACTAAATTTTAGTACTTGATACTACTAGTTGTACTAAATACTAAATGTTACTACCAAAATTTAACGCGACAGCTTAGACTTATGTATATATGTAAGTGTGTATGATACGTTAGCGCGACTGCGATCGATCGAATTACGATTTAGCTCTCATACGTTTCTAATCCTCGTTTCCACGCGGCTGTCAACATAATTTTAATGGCTAAATCAATAGGAAGAAAATCGGCGGCTACGTTCGGTTCTAAACGAACTACTCGCAATATTCCCTTTCCACCACCGATCATCATACCCACGGGTCCATTGAAGTTGTCCAGCCAACCGGGCACAGGATCCTCGATCGTCGATATCACTGTTTTTATTTCCGAGCGCATTATTATTTACTACTTATTATTTATTATTTATTATTTATTATTTATTATTTATTATTTATTAGATAAACCTTGCTACGTACCTATCGACGGTCGAAAAATTACGCTAGGCAAATCTTTCGAGTAATCGCTTATCACCTGCTCCGCCAGTCGCTTGGTAAACGTGTACGTGTTTGGCATCGAACCCAAATACCTGCGTTCCAACGATTTTCACTTGTTAATGTAATCTCGATAGAAAGAGGGAAGAAAAATACTCACTTGGAAGTAAATATTTGCACTGTCTGTTCATCTAGGGATTCTATCATTCGTATAGCGCTTCTCCAGTCTGTTAAAGCGGGATATACAACTTCATCGATTACCGGCTTGTCAACATGTGCGTATGCGGTGCTAACGTGTACTAATGCCTGATGCAACCGAAAGTGATTTTAAGAATGCTGGTTGTTCTTATAATTTCCTAAATTAAAATAAAAAAGAGAGTGTTTTCTACTTGCCACCAAGTTTTTCATAGCTCCCGCAAGGATGCAAACGTCTCTGGTCGAGCGAACGTTCGAGAACATATCCTTTCTTAGATCTTCGATGAATCGAACGTTCGCGGCTACATGAAAAATCACGGAAACTCGTTCGGTGATCGTTCGCCTTTCCACCGGTCCTAAACCTAAACCCTCGACGCTCGTGTCACCGCGAACCGGGATCAACTTTTTCAAGTTGGATGGCCTTTCTTTTCTCAGTCTGTCGAACAGCTACGAATACGAAAAAGACTCTCGTCGAGATAACGAACGCATGTATTCATTATATGTATACAATTACTTACTACTGCACGCATCAAATACGAACATCAACTCGTTTCGTTTTCTTACTAACCGGCAACTCGAGCATTTTCTTCAATCTATCGTCGATCGACAGTCCGGCTTTTGGTCGCATCAATATGAATATCTCTCCAACATCGGGACAGGATCTTAATAGTTTCTCGATCAACACCTTTCCCAGAAACCCAGTGCCGCCAGTCACGAAAATATTCCGGCCAACGTAAAACGCGGCTATCGAGGCACGTTCCTTCGACCTGGTCTTTGCACCAATGTCTGTCTGGAACCGATCGTTTTCCCCGCAACGTATAACCCTTCTTATTTATTTATTATACTTATTTATTTAGACACTTGAAACAAAGGGGATTATTCAATAAAAAAACTTACAGACATAGTGTCACTGATTTCCCTCCGCTCTGCTACTTAAACCGGTTCCCTTTACTTCTTTCTCGTTAAAATTTCTGCCCAAGTTTCTGTTCAGTTTGCTTTTCTACCGGCACCTTCTTCTTTTTCTCCTCCTCCTTCTTCTTCTTCTTCTTCTTCTTCTTTTTCCTCTTCTTCGTTTCTATTTCTTTCTCATTTACTTTAATTCTACAAATCGATCGATTGACCGGCGAACCAATCGACTGATCAACTGACTGACCGATTCTATTGTGAAACCTCAGGAACCTTAGGAAGTGATGACATTGAAATTGACCTCGCAGTGATTTCATTGTAATTTATGCCGGTTGAAAGGGCAAATTCTGGCATATGCATATGTCCATTGTTAAATTGTATGTATAAGTTCGGCACTCGGAAAACACCGAACAACGATATATTGTCATGACTCAAATAAATTGAATATTGAAATTAGAGACCGTGGTTTTGAGTGCGTAGCTATTAAAATATACATAGAACGTGAAACGTGTATTAAAGAATTAAAAGATCCGTGTTTTTAATATACATGTTTTAGTTGTAAACGTTTTTTTGTTCCTTGTTTGTTAGATTTTAGTGAAATTTTAACGTATGAGAAACAAGGAAAGATGCAAAGTGATATTCTTGTAGCTACGCTGACTTTGTCTTCCATACATTAAATTTGACAAATTGCGGTTAAAATATCTGCTAAATTAATAGTTTTTCGACATAAAGGAGTTAATATTTATTATAAAGAACTTCAAAATCTCTTCCACTATTCGACCTGCAAAAAAATAATTTGCGCAGTATGATGCTCCCTTTCAAACAAAACAATTTCTATTCAAACATTTTTTTAATAGAACCAATCCTTTATGAGATATTTCGACTTGTCGAGTTACAGAAAACACCCTATATACCCGCGACGTTCGAAGATAAGAGTAGTCGCACGATAAATTCTTGGACGTTATTACAGAAATTAATGCGGTGACGTTATCTGCATATCCATTTTCTTACGAACTTTCATACCAGCGTTTGCAAATATTCGATAATTCGATCATGAATACAAAGCGTTTGCTGTTTATTTCCCGCGAATAATCGCGTAATACGAAAGCAGCTTATTCAATGTCTCTTTTCTATACGTTTTACTTTTCTTTTGCTATATTTACCAAAATACATGTACCAAAGAACAAAGTATAGGATACACCCTACACATGTATATACATGTATACATATGTATATACATATATCGTTGGTAGTTGGTTACAGCAGTCGGCAGTTGTCAGACGTGTTACTAATCGTGACATTCATGACGGCGTTTGACAAGAAACGGAGGTTTCTCACTTATCCATTTGAATACATCGATGTCGTCATTTCCCCGACAAAGCGAAACAACGTCGTTGTTGACTCGTTCGAGCTTCGACTTGGACCAAGTGATCATCTCGGAGAGGTATCGATTCGGCAAAAAAGTACCCATTTCGACCCTATATCGAGCTTGTGTATGATACACGCAAAGGAGAGGGAGAAATAGAGTAAGATAAGAAATAAAAGAGAAATGGTCAATTTTGCAGGAGATCGAAGGGCAAATCATCGTCGAATAATAACCGACAAGCGTCGAAAAGCGTACAAGATTTCTTCGACGAAGTAAATGATCGCGATTCAGATTCGGATTCCAAGTCGGACGTGTTGTACGTGGAGTACGAAGAGGATGAAGTAGAAAGAGAGAGTATCACGCGAAGACAACGAGCGAAATCCATCGACGCACCACATCACGTCTTATCCTTGGTAAAGGAGAAACATAGTATTTCAGTTAGCGATAATCTAATTTGGTACTGTTGAACGTTCGATGTTCTAGGTGGAAAGATGGCGCGAATGGCAGGTTATTTCGCTGTAAAGTAAATCGAGATAAGCGACGATCATTTGATTCGCGTTGATGTCTGCGGTGTAGCGACTAACGCGGTTCGGCCAACTTTCGAATTCCAAATCAGCCGATCTAGTAAACGCGTTGAGCCGCAAACGCCGTGGCCGTTTCCCAAAAGAAACCGAACAATCTCGATTCTATTCAATCTCGATTAATTTAGAAAATGGCAGCGGCCGCAATTATAGCGCGATCCAAAGACACGTCCCTGAAAAATCAGAAAGGAAGGAAAGAAGATCAAGTTTCGCCGGAAGAAAAAACAGATGAGTCTGCTGTCAGAGCAGGAATCTTTGATGTAGATAAAATTAGTCGGATGGAGGATATCAGGTAACGTGGACGAAAGAACCGAAGTATGTATATATATACTTTTTTACTTCATCATCATCGTCTCTCCCTTCTTCTTCCTTCTCTTCTTTTTTCTTTTACTATATCACGCAGGGATCTTATGATAAAAGACATGCAAGAGGAGATTCGTTTGGAACAATACGACAAGAAACGAAAAGCGGAAATGGAAGCGGAAGAAGCGACGATCCGGCAGAGACAGCTGAAGCAGACACACGTCATACTTTCTCGACATTGGACAGCGTACGCGAATAACATACTGAATCTGAAACAGGAAGAGAACGTTGGTATTTGATTGAAAATCACGCATTTCCACCATTTCATGATGTCTCTCTCTCTCTCTTTTCCCGTTTCTATCGATGTATTTTAGTGGGCACGGTACATGACTTGCGATGGTCTACCAGATCCTGGTTCGTTGTCCGACATGAATACATTTTTGTTTCTTTGGCCGTTGAGTGACAAAGAGGCTAGTATGAGTACCATAGAGGATAAGTGTCGAGTGATTACACACGTAAGTAAACAGAATAATTCGGTCAATCGATCGATATCCTTCATGATTAACTTTAATCTTTCAGCTGTTGAGCAGGATCGATCGAATTATTCGCTTCTCCACGATCGACTCGAAGGAACACGTGGTTGAATTCGAATCGGTGAGTGGATCTCGAGGAAATCTCTCTTCTTTTCCAACGATTGTCACTTTTATTTTCCAACGCCACAGATCGCTACTAAGCTTCGAATCGAACTTCAAGGATGGATAGATCTCGCGTGCTACCGATTGCTACGTAACATCGAGGCTAACATGATCAGAGAAGACATGAAAACTACCAGATACGTTTGTGCGACGAACAAAGCAGTGTGTTGCATTTGGGCTCCTATCGCGTTGCCGATAGGACTGAAACGACAAGGAGGGGATATGGAACGATTGTCGTTAATCGCACACGGGTACCCTTTCGATCTTGCTGCGCCAATCTACCGATATATTATATTATAGTCTTTTAGTACTGTTAATAATATACTGATCGAGTTTGATCGTTACGCGTTTCAAATTGCAGAAAGTCGATCGAAATAGAATTCGAAGAAATGAAACTGACGATTAAGATGCCAAGCGATTTGGACTGCCATCGTATGGCGATTAGAGGCCTTTGGCTTGCTTACGATCATTACTCGATCGAAGCTAATTCCTATCGTATGCCACAACTAACAGAAAATTTGTTCGACCTGTGGAATCCATCGCTAGGTACGTTATGCTTCTCTATGCAGTTTTCGATACGTTCGCTCATGATCGGGAATTTGGCGCAACTACCTCAACAAATTCCATCATCCCCTCCCTCTACATCTACATTGTGTTTTATTTTATAGATCTTCTGGAATACTCGACAAGAGAGTATGAAGAAAAGGTTCGATTACGTGAGGAACAAGCGGACGGACGACGTTTACGTCTAGAGGAAAAAAAAGCGATACTGGAAAGAATGGAATATCCTCCAGTTTCACCGCGGCTGGATAAAAGAAGGAAACGAGGTAAAAGGGAGAAAAAAGCACATTCGGCGAAAGATCACCAGTTGGAATTCGAATCCACGTTGGCCTCGGTGTTGCCTTCGGAAACGGAGCTATTACCCTATTTGCCGACCCCAAACGAGATACTTGATCAGAGGGAAGGTAAAATCGTGGGCCGATTTTCCAATGGTCGATGTCATATCGTGTCGCACGGGAAATGTTTTGTTCACAGAGAAAGCAATGTTGGAAAGCAGAAAGTTACTCTTTACTCAATGCGAAACGACAGAAGTGAATTTGCGAAAATATAGGATCCTCGGTGGAGTATTTCGCGTAGATCTCCTCTATCAACCGCCACAACCAAAAGATCTCGGAAAAGAGACTTACTTAACTACTCGTGAGTACCATTTGGGTTACCTTCCAGATGGCCATAATTCGCATTATTGGTTATGTTTTTATCGTTCACCAATCACCGATCACCGCGATTTCGATACCGCGCTATCGATTACGAATCACGTCATTGAAACGACCACCGAAACTCGAAAACGGATCAGTTACCAATTAAGCACGTTCATTACAGTTGAATTACCGAAGGAGCCAAAATTCGTACCGTTTCTTAGATCATACGAGACACCTAAGGCGCCACTGGAGTCCGAGAGAACGCCGGAAGTCATCGAAGCTGAAATGAAAGCTCTGGAACTAGCGATGGATGCGCTCGTCTTGCTTACACTCAAGTCGGTTTACATCAATACGTCAATCTTATTCTTTACAATCTTTACTTTCCTTTTTGTTGATTTAAATTTCCCTCTCCATTTCCTGTTGATTGCTGCTCGCATCGCTGTTGCACTTGTACAGGCTGCCCGATTCGGTATTCTGGTTCGAACCACCGGTGGTCGCCCATTGGTTACCAGAGAAAGAAATGTGGTCAACGAAACACGTACACGATGTTAAATTCAACGAAGAGAAACAAACGATCACGTTTCGTACCGGAAGATTAGGAATTCATGGATTAGCTGGTTACAAATACGCGAATCTTCCGTTTCAAAGTTGGGAATTGAAACCAGAAATGGGAAAAAGCGGACGAGATCATACCGGCGTGGTTCTCAGCATTACAGCTGCCACGATTCAAGCCGAGTTCGTTGTCAGGGCGAGTACTATAGCATTTTCTTAACCTGAGATCTTGTATTCATACAGAATTCAAAGAATACGATTTTTTATTTCTTGACGAACAATTAGGTTTCCTTTCCTTTCGTAGGAGGATCGAGTTTGTTTGAGCTCACTTACCGGTGCCGCGTCTACGCCGATTAAGGAAATTATCGGTGAATATTTCGAATTGGAATGTTTGATCGAGGTAACTACGTGTAATTCGTCTTTCAACTTTTTACACTTTTGTTCCTCTGCTTTTGTCCGATCGTGTAAATTGTACATATTTCGCGACGCTCGAGTCGTTTACAAAGAGTACTAGCAGTAAAGCGAACACTGGCGCAACTTGCAGCGATTGCAACAAGTTGGGTGCGACCTCTTTCCGGAACGGGACGCCGCTAGCTATTTAAAAGGACTCTCGATCAAACACCCGATCGCTGAGAAACACTTGAGAGAGTGTATGGCTCTATTGTCTACCTCTTATATTTTTTCTTGGTCTCGATGGAACGCGACTCGCAGCTTTCGAGAAATAGTTCTGCAGTTTAAAGAGGTACACGGTTGCGTCGCAAAACAGGTAACACGCCAACATTTGTTGAAGGCTATTTAGCCTTCGGTTCATTATTTTCAAAATATATACTTGACCTTATTTTATCGAACTTTACCATTCAGCGTACGAACCTGACGGTCTTGGTAACATCTTCGCGGACAATGCGCATACGGTGTACCGAAGTCAGTTCCGAATTCTCCGACTTACCACTCGATGACGACGAAGACATCAAGGTAAAGAAAAACGATCCGTTCCTTCTCCTTTTTCTTCTTTCTTTTCTCTTGTTTTTTAGTTTTACGCCGACCTTTATCAATTGGCGTTAAACACCGCCGGGATCAAGACTCGACTACTAACGGAACGGATGCCGTATAAATTAGCGTCGACGGTTGCTCAACTTCTCGAACGTACCAACGTTATCAGCTTGTCCTCTTAATACGAACGAGCTGCAAATAAGGACATCTGGCTGTCGATGCATTGAAAATGGAAGAAGGGCAATAAGATTGGATGACGAGAGTTCGTTTCCCAAACGAAATTCTCTTTATTCGGATATACAACGTTATGTCGAGCATCAAGCGATATTCAGGAAATAATAAACGCCTCCGTTCGATCAGTTTGTCAACGATATATCAGTTTGTAAAACGATATTTCGACTCGAAGGAAACACACAGCGATATCGAGCTTACAGTTAAGCGATAAAGGGTTAATCGATGCGCTTCGTCGTTGGGTCGAGGGTCGAATGAAAGAGAATGAGGTAGCAGAATGATGTAGGGTAGAGATTGCGCGACCGAGTCGGTTGCTGGAATGCTCGGGACGAAGGGCAAGATGTGGAGCAAAGTGTGTGTGTTTGTGTGTGTGTGTGTGTGGGTGGGTGGGTGGGTGGGTGAGTTTGTGCGTGGCGCACGGATCAGATCGATAAGGTGTATAACAGGCGATACACAGACGAGGAAATGATATGACAAGGAAGCGTTAAATCTGTACGACTAGCAGAGTTGTTTACTGCGGATCGGACTACGTGGGCCTAGTCAGTCGAGATTTCCGACAACGAACGGTTTGTGTGTTTGTGTGTATGTATATGTGCTTGCTTGCTTGCTTGTTTGTTTGTTTGTTTGTTTGTTTGTTTGTTTGTTTGTTTATCGATATCATCAATCGAAAACGCAATTACTTTACGAACGGGGTTCGTTCGTTCCGTTTTCCCTTCGTCCGTCTTTTTGTAGTCTTTGTCGAAAAATACAACTTATTTCTTCGAATCGATGTTTCCTTCCATCCCACCCACCTATACAGATGGATACACCTTACCAACTTCCAGTTTAATTCTTCTCTTGATTTTTAGAACAAACATTACGTGCATACGCAATAGGAAGCTAAAAAATATATGTATAGTGTTGCGCGCTGCGAGGGCCGGACACGCGTGGCGAGCAGTCTTCACTTCGGTACACAACCGAACACGATCGATCGCAGAAATTTCTTTCGCCCCTTCGTTCATTCGCCCGCTCATGTATTCATGTGTTCGTCCGTTCATTCATTCCTTTGTCCGTTCGTTCGTCCCTTCGTTCGTCTGTTCATTCATTCGTTCTTCCATTCATTTGTCCATTCATTCATCCATTCATTCGTTCGTTCGTTCGTTTATTCGTTCGTTTCTTCGTTCGTTCGTTTATTCGTTCGTTTCTTCGTTCGTTCGTTTCTTCGTTCGTTCGTTTGTTCGTTTGTCCGTTTGTTCGTTCATTTATTCGTTCGTCCTCTTTCGCACCCATCCTATCTTCTCTTTTCTCTTTTGCTTCCGTTGAGTTCGTTTGCGCTTACTTCTTCTTCCACCGATCGACGGAACCCTGTTCGTCCTATGTATCGTTTGCTCGCGTACAATATGTATACTCATAGTCTCACGCAATATGTCAAACGATAACGCTGTCACGATAATCTCTTTTTTTCCAATTTCCTTTTCCGTTTCGATTCGGACGATTGCGAATCCAGCGTCTGCTACGTTCCCTATTTACTTATTAGCTATCTTTCTATATTCTCAAACACATAAGCATCCGGCTCGCCAGCTATTCCAGCATAACTTTTTCCATTACCTCTTTTCTTCTTTTACCTTCGTTCGAAACTTTTCGTTTACAGACTCGACGATGCTTCTCCTTTAAAGTAGGTGTACTTGCATTATGGCGACTCGATTACGTTGTTTCTTCGTCAAGTTATGCCTGAACTACGCGATGAGCGTTTATCAATCTCAAGATTAAAGACTGTAGTAGTCGATGATGAAATGGTCGATGCGTAAAGTTTATCTTTCGATAAATTTGCGAATCAGAAAACAACTAGAGGAGGCGACCTGCCTTTCCTTTTCACGATGTTACCGATCGAACGAAAGACCAAGAAGAAAACGAGACAGTAATATCGTTTGACGCGGTGCGTCGTACGCCGTGTCAAATGAGTCCCGCGTGTCGGCTCGCTCTCGATCCGACGCAGAGGCCAACAACTTGCATTTCTCGACTCGCCACTTCGCGCGAGTTATAGCAGGGTGAATCGTGTCGAGAACAGAGAGGTAATACGGATAGGCGATAAAATACCGACTATGATCGAACCTGAATAAGTATCGACTGGATTACGCTGATCGACATCGAGTAGCGAGCCATTCTCGCGCGGGATCGCTCTAAAATCCTATTAACGCTCGTTCTATCGTTATCGCAAACTGGAACTTGACTCGCAAGCTGCTTACGATTGAGGTAATCCATGGTATAAGGCCCAATTCGCATCCAGTTCGAATTAACGCATACTTAGTTTGTATACACTACGCAATGTATGTCGACGATTCGTTTGATTCTCTAAAATAGGTTTTAGAATTAGCGCGCGTTCCATCTGCGTGAGAAAGCGCAGATTAAATACCAAACATGAACGATCGATCACTCGAACAACGAATCTCTGGCGCCACACGTGAATAATCTTCGTCCACGTGAGAAGCGTATACGGTAGAGATAATCCGTCCGTTGCTTCGGCTAACTCGGTTTCCATTGACACCGGTCGCCGATCGTTGTTGCTGTCGCGCGAGTTTCGCGAAAGCTCCATCGACCAGGATCGCTCGAAATTCCGAACGATCGCGGCGCATTGGAGCAAACGAGAAAATCGGAAAAGAAAACAAGGAGAAGAAACGCTCGAGGGCTGGGAGACACCTTCGATCCGTCGTTCGCGTTTACTTTTGGCACTTTACTCTGATTATGGGGCTAATTATCTGAGCGCGCGTAATCGCGCCAACAGGCGTTCCATCACGATCGACCAAACGCGATCGAGCGACATACGAACGTATAATATTTATAAACGCGCTGCGAACGCGTTCGCTTAACGACTAAATGCTATGGATCTGGTGCATGTGACACTCCTCTGGTGCAAACGTTAGCTCGGACTCCGACTCGAAAGAGTCGAACAGGAGTCGAACGAGTCGTTTTAGCGCATTTCTCTCTTTTCTTATTTTTTCCTTTTCTCTCTTTCTTTTTTTTTTTCTTTTTTTCTTTTTTCTAACAGGTTTATGCGAAATCGTAATGTTTCGTGTTGCATTTTGCATTTTGCATTTTGCATTTTGCATTTTGCATTTTGCATTTTGCATTTTGCATTTCAACGGTTGCGTAACGATATAATACACAGGCTACGATATACAAACGTTAGTCTAACTGGTTTTTGTGCTACTCGATAATTAGGTGTACACACATGTGCGATGCGTATGCGTGCAAATGTTTGACCTACTTTATATGCAGGTGTGTGCGTTCGTGTATATGTATGCGTTCCTGCGTGCATGTGTGCGTACGCGCGTGTATACGTGCATGCATGCGTAAGTACGTACATACTTACGTACGTTCGTGCATGCGTGCGATCGAACAAGATCGATGTAAGATTAGACGAGATTGACACGTATGCGAGAGAGGAATCTGATGTATCCCGCGTCGCGTGCAAAGTCGTCGCTCGATCTCACTGGCGTGATACGTAGCTCATTTAAGAAGCAGCTCGGTTTTTATTCACACTCGACTATCTAGCTATTCGTTAGATTGTAAAACCATTGAATGTAAAAATATTCGTCGACCATGCTGCTCGGAGCATGTGTTTGCCGCGACATCGAGTACGACGTTTTCGAGCTGCAAATCGCATCTACGCTTGTAACGTAAAAGCACTACGCTAAACACGCTACGCGACGCCCCTCGCTTTGCCAACAACTACATATTCTCTACCACTGTCGGTGTTTTACTTTCGTTTTACGACGCACTGCACATTCGACTCTACACATATACCGAGATGAACGCAGTTGCGCACACAGATACGCCACGTATATGCAAACGCACATGTACACGCACACTTTTCGAATGCGAATATACGTATGTATGTATGTATAATGTATGCAAAACCTGCAAATCGTCGTCCCAATTTTATCTCGGGGATATCTCTACGTGTTATCGTCAACAACAGCAAACTATCGAATGTAACGCTTAAGATTAATTCAAGGTGTAACACCGATCACAATTTTTATCGCTTTCAAAAGATTTCCGACTAGGTCGATACAAAAATTCCGTCAAAAATATCGCTGCTTTATGGTTTCTACTTATAAGAATTCAATATTATATTCCGGTGTTCCCCCGTTTCGATCATTCGTACACGTGCGCGATGAGCAATTGCACACTACCAAATAACCAACGGATATAACAAAGGGAAAAGAAACAGAAATGAGAAGGGAGAAGAAAAAATTGGAAGAAAAAGAGATCGACCTTGTTTTTGACACATAGAGGTTTCGAAACAATCGGAACAGTCGAAACGTAGGATATCGTGGGAACGTGACTAAAGAGGAAAAAAGATGACCGAGCTTGGTTCTACCTTCGGTCAACAATGGACAAGATGCTAATCTATTGAGTTTAACAGCCGACTCGAAAATGAGAAATCATGAAATCGAGGCAAAGGGATGAAACAGAAAACGCGTAATAAATGGAAATTTTTTGAAGATTGGTAGACGAGCAGACGTTTCTTTTCTTTGTCGTAACGCCCTGATATCTGATGGTAGAATCGAAAGACACCGGATGTATATACGGGAAACAGGGACGAGGTTGACGCTAAATCGCATCAACATATTTCGAAGCAACGGTATTACGTACTCGGTACGTACTTACTCGTGCAAAACACTCATAAAAATAATGTTCGATGTTAAATGTCAATAGAGTCGCAAAAGTAATATCGATCGGTCGCTGTTTCGAGAGTCTCGTCGTTCGCTCGAAACGAATATCGGTATGTTCAAACATCGCAGCACACGATCTCGCGTGAGAACGAGCTCGTTATCGTTCGCGCGAGGGAGCTGAATACGGATATATATTCGTCGTGAATCGTTGTCGTGCATGAAGAAAAAGGAGGACAAAGAACTAACCGACAGGGAATATCGACGTTGCGCCGTAGAAAATGGTTCGATCGTAACGCAACGTACAGAAACAGTTTCTGCCCATAAGTATCCTGGGGGAAAGGGGAATCTTTCGCTCGATATGGACGCTCGACCTTTCCTCCGTTCTCTTTCCCATTCCCAGCCAACCGATAGAGCAATCGAGGGAAAATAAAGAAGCTAGAACACCGTTGATCTCCTCCGTGCTTTTCTATGCGGAAAAACGTCGTCGCATGAAACTAAACAGAACGCCACGTAGTGAACTAGATTTGTATGGGTAAGCCGATAGAATGTCTGTCACTTTCGATTCGACACGATACTCGACTGTGAAAAGTGAGTGAATCGAAATCAACAGGCACCTCGAAATCGTACCAAAGATCTCGGTAGATTTTAATCGATTTTATGCGAAGTAGGAAATAAAAAACGGGAAGAGGATATATAAGAGAAAAAGAAAACAAAGAGACAGCGGAAATTGAAAAAAAGAGAGAAGTAAAGAAAAGAAAAGGACGACACGAAATAGTGACAAAGTTAAAGGGACTCGAGAATTCGGAAGATACTCTAGATGTTACAGGTCTAGGTTTGATCGACGATTTCCAATGTGCTCGTAACGTATACAAGTAACACCAGATACGTTCGAACCTTTACTCTGGCTTTAGTCGATGCCATTGTACGATCGTCTGCCGCGGCTTCGTAATCATATCTTGCCAGTGTTTCGTTTCGCTCGCTCCACTGCCGTTTTTTCCTGAAATTTTACCAACGAACAATAACGTTATTCGATAGTTCTACGCGCGCATAGATGCATAAAGAGACCGGCGACACTGGTAATGATACGATTGTGACAGTAACAGTGACAGTGACAGTGACACAGTGGCGGTTGTATTGAGCAAATTATCGAAAAATACTATACCTGCAAGTTGAATCCGTCCGATCAACTCGTTTCGACCGATGTTATCGAAGTCCATCACCATTACGTCCAACGAACATTCTCGAATCTTTTCCCATGGTACATTAAAAGAAAATGCTTCGTTGAATACTGGATTCAGAGTACATTTAAATATAGGTGTCTTCCGTTTTTCGATCCTCTTGTCGCCGAATTGCAACCATACTTTTACATATGGATCTAAACGCAAGAACAGAGTGGAGAAAAGGGAAAAGAAAAAATTAAGCGTCGTAGCCTGATCGCAATCTCAAAATATCGAAACGCTCACCTGATTTTCCGTTAATATCTTTTGCTTTCAAGTTTCTCGCTTTCAAAAGCGTCAAAGTGAGTACGGAATTGCTCGGATGATAACACAAAGAACACAATAATTCGCCGCACTTATCCTTCGCCGGTGGTTTCAGGGCTTTCCAAAACGACGGTTTGTCCGAAAAGTCAACCTACCGAGAATCGTTCATTGTTATATCGTGACTCGATACCACTTGAACCATCGCTGGAGAGCACGGATTGATCATGAAAATTACCTGACATAGCGGAAGAAACATTTCTCCGATAGAATCGTCCCTGGAAAATCGATCGTAGTCGAACACGTGTAAATGCAACACTCTGCTTTGTAACTTTTGAATCGGGAAACCTATGCAAAAAATGTAATATAACGCGACGTAATCTTTTTGAAACGTGTAACCGTAGTGTGCATCTGTGCATGTGATGCAGTTTGCCTGGAACGCATCTCATATCGATGCTTACCTTCGAAATAAAATGTTTCGTTCCATCGAGGATTTAGCGTGCGTCTCTTTATCTTCGTCTCTAGTCGGTGTTTCTTGTCCGGCAGAAGGGTTACGCGGACGTAAGGATCGGACGTCCCGGATAAGTCTTTTGCCGGCAAATCTTTACCCTAAAAGTCAAAGTACCGAGTAACATTTGTCATTTATCTCTTTGGCCGCGATGGGTAGGTAGGTGGAGGTAGACCGAATATCAACGATTCACGTATCGTAGACAGGCAGCACTAACCTGTATAATACGTAAGATAAGCGTAGTGTTTTGAAAATCATATTCCAAGCTGAAGTGTATTTGACCAACGTTCTCGCTGGGTTCTGAATTATCGATGTACATGTCCACCAAAGACATCGATCTGCTCTGCAGAAACGCTTTCTGAAATGAAAACGTGTTCAAAGCTACACGCACAGACTGGACTCGCGAAATCAACGGGAGAAAGAGATTCGACGAAGAAATCCGACCTACCGACGGATGATCTCCTTTGACGTTTTGCAGCTGTTTGTTTTGCACTCCGGTGGTGGGAGTGCGAGGTTCGGCCGTTCCAGCGGCCGACCCGCTACTAGTCCCGCCGAGGGAAACCGCGTTCGCCCCGGCGCCGATCCCGCTCGTTCCTGCGTTCGCATTTCCGATACCAGACGCGGCTCCTACGCCAGACCCCGATCCGCTAGCTCCCGCGGTTGCCCCGCTCGTCGTCAAACCGCTTGAACCACTAGTTCCCGCCGTTCCGCTTCCACTTGTCGATGTTGTTGGTTTGTTCGCCGGGCTATCGGTTGTCCTACGGCAATCGACCCTCTTTTTAAATCTCTATCGCACCACTTCATCCGATCGCGTACCCCGCCTGGCTCATTTTTATTGTTCTCGTCCTCGTTGCGTCATCGTAATTGTCTTATCATTACCGTGGTTCACGTTTCGATCTCGTTCATCTTTCGTCATCCGCCAAAAATCTCGCGTCATCCCGATTTCCTTTTACGTGCATTTATTAACAACGACCAAAACTAAAGCGCATACAGTTTCAACTACATATTTTGGCGTAGCTAAAGCAGTCACGATTAGATTGTGCGTCGTCAAAAGCGACCATCATGACACTACAAACTACGGTGAACGACGACTCATTGTCAGGGGTTCTATGTTCTATCTACCTATCTAACGTATTATCCTACACATACGTATGTATATGTATACGTAGCTATGGTGCAACGGCTGTCTATGCTCGTCCTTCGATGTATCGAGCTATTCGGGCTACCATCTAGAATCTAGACCTAGTCTCTTAAACTCTAGACATTCAAGTTTGATCGACAGTCGTGAAAACGCATAAAATTACGTGCGATTTGATTAATTGGGATGCGCAATGCCAAATTTGCCCTGATTTTCTTCTTTTATAAATCTCTCTCTCTCTCTCTCTCTCTCTCTCTCTCTCTCCCCCCCCTTTTCTTTTCCTCTGCACAACGCCGAATCGGTAGTTTCACTTGAAATTCGTTCAAAAGGAAAATTAGGGAGAGTCGAGCGTTGAGAAAGGATACTACGAATAGAAAAGTAACAGAGTTTGTTGCAATTGAATTTGGTGCAAAAATTGTTGGGAGATCGCGCATGTTAAGATCAGGGACAAAGGAGAAATAAGCTAATGCTTAGAACGAAACTTGAAACGAGTGAAATGGAAATGTAGAATCGAAGAATTGAATTCAATTCAACTACTTACGCAGATAAAGCAGCACCCATCCGCGAATGAGACATTTCGTTCCATTAGGAAGGAAAATTGAAAGAGAAGATAGAAGAGTCAAGTGAAGCAGTACGAGAGAAGATAGATTAAAAGTTTTTGCTATTTACCAACTCGTGGTATACTTACTCCAATTGCGCTCTGGATCCCAACAGTAACCACGAAAGGACGCATGAAACAAAAGAAGTGAAAACAGGAATTGGTGAGTCTTGTTTCTTGAATCTTGAATCTCGATCTCGAATTCGAAGAGAGAACGACGAAACAAACGATCACAAGGAATTCGTTTTGGTTCGATGGACTCTCGGAACTTTCGCGTCACAATATTTTCTTCGCTGTGGTGTTCCAACGTTTCGTTTGAAACCGCGGCGCAATCAGTGCCACTCGCAATAGTAGCGAATCCGAAGAAGAAATTTGAGAAGAGAGGCCAGCCAATCGAAAAATATAAGGTACGAAATACAGAAAAAGAGAGAGAAAGAAAGAGAGAGAGGAAGAGAGAGAGAGAGGTATAATGTCCCACGTTGTGAGTCATTGTTCAGACAAGCTTATTCGATGACGCTTTACGCTAATCGCCTCGGGGGACACGCTATCATGCTAATTTTATTCCTAATTTATGTTGCCGATTTAATACACATTCCTTACCTGGTGGTGTAATACTCGAAGAAGGCAACCAGTATTTCCAAAGACCTCGTGACTGCAGCCCACATGATTTTATCGTTCCGAGAGAGTCTTTAACCACGATTATTGCGAGAACCAGAGTTCACATTCCTGTTATCGAGTTTATGATCTATTCCATTGAAAGAAGACGAAAAACGAAGAACGTACTTTCCTATTTATACGCGTGTGCAACCTCTAGCCGCCTCTAAACTTTGCAATCTCTTCTTTCTCTTTGCTCGATAATACACTTCTTCAAGCGAATTATTCTCTTCGAATCACAAAACCTGGCGCGATCCGATCCGATCCGATCTTCGATACTTTGGACAAATTTTGTCTAAATACACAATAAGCAGCACACGAAGACGTTTAATTTAAGAATTGTAACATTTCGATACGTTTAGATATCGAATTCGATACAGGTAAGGATATTTGTAGTTCTTAATAATGAATATTTCGCATTCATAAAACAATTCGTATCGCTACACGACATCGTTTCAGAAACTGCTTAGCGGTGGTGAATCTCAGTTCTCTTGAGCAACAATGTTTCAAAAAGAATGGCGGCTTTCGTGTACCTATATCACGAATATTCAACGTTTTCGCAAATGTATCAGAGGGGAAATAACAAACAATAGTCAAACAACACAGAAAGCCCTAGTTCCGTATTTCCGAAAAGCGATCTAAGATAATAATAGTGAGCGATCGTATACGCGAAAAAAATCTGGGAAATTGGTTCGGTTATATTCCATCGCGTCGGTCGGTCAGTCTGTTGGTCGGTAGAACGGACGCGACGGTCGAAAGAAGGGGATACGATCGATCTTAGCTACATTCGCCGGTACCGCTGCCACGCTGTTCACGCCATCGCCGACGTCACTGCCGCCACCACAGTCACCGCCACCACTGTTATCTTCTCTACTTTTATTACATATCGTGTCTACTGCCAATCAACGCTATCACCCCATAATCGTGATTACCACGACATTGCTAGTAGCAGCACCACACACCGCCGTGCCGCCACGATTATGCGGCGATTATGCGACGCGTCCACGAAATTAGTCACGCGTTATCGATTCGCGCACTGTTCCAGGGGCCAAGTCCTCCGACGTTATCGATATTCGAGAACCGGACCACAAATTTCGAACTCAATCAAGGATATATTATATCGTGCACGTGACAACGATGCTGCGAAGGTCGATAGATACGGCGCGCGCATCTCGCTGGGCACGCATACGCTTACATCCAGACGCGATTAAACCATTTTTATACACCAATCACGAAATTCTATTGATAAGACTGGCTTTCAATTGTATGTACTACAATTTACACGTATCCATCGATCTGCAAGCCCTATCGATCTCATCCCCCTTCACCTTCCGTCTCCTTTCCATCTCATCTCTCGCCCTCGTCCTCTGTCAAACTCAAGATTCCAGATAATGTTCGGAACGTCCGTGCGCCGAACAATGAGGATTGTTACAACAACGATAATTTTGTTCTAGTACAGCGAACAAATCAGTCATACAGCATAGATTTTTCTCTTTCTCTGAGAGATTTGTTCTGGTCGTAGATGTCGGTAGCAAAAAGTCCTCTGAGCTTTCAGCACGAAGGAAAATTACGAACGAGACGATCGATCGAAACGCACGCGCACGACAAAGGTAAGAGTTCCTGGCCGTGATGCGGTTCGGTCAATGCCGAAGAATATCCAAGCAACAGGTTCCTAGTCGTTGTACTACACGCGGACTATGAATTTTACAAGCAAATGGACAAACTACGATTCTTTCAAAATTTTACGAAGAATTTACGTCCCTCTTCCAATATGACTTTGGACGAATTACGTAGGTACCTACTACATTCAAATTTAGATGTACGTAGTGTCCCTTCAACGACTACATACATTTATCGGATTACTTTGTAATGCTTGCACGAACAACGGACAAAATTATGATATCAACCATACGATGTTACTGAACATCATCTTATTTCAGAATTTTCAAATATTTACATATATGTATTTTGCACGGTCCGTGGGATTCAACGTAGTTTCGAAAAAACAATTTTCGAAAAAATTTCGTCACCAACTTGAAACGATTTTAGTTTACAAATCTAATTCGAGGAATCGATTATCGTTAAAATATCAAATTACGAATAATTTACAATCGATCGATGATTACTACTTTCATTTTCGCCGCCATCGTGCTACTTGGTCGAAAATAAAAGGTTTCATCTAGTGTGCAATCTTGTAACTCATTAGCCACCTGTTACGTAGTTTATGCATTTGAAGAACACAGATCGAAACAATGCAAGATAGAACATTAACGATCGCCACGCGAGCACGCGACATGTTATATACGCTTATCGCTTTTCCAATTTTATCGCAGCTCCTTCGCACCCACGTTACCCCCACTGACCTCGAAAGAAAATCGCACACCTTTTATATAGACCTCCTTTCCTGGACTTTCTCATCCATAACAAGCGTTTGCTAGAATATTTTATATTCTCCGGTAAAATCAGACGAATGGATGATAAAAATAAAAGCGTGTTGTTGTAGAACAATATAGGAAATGATATATAGGAAATCCGAATCGAATGCCTTCATAGCCGGGGCGAATAAACAAAAGCTGGTAGGATCAATTGAAAAAATTGTAAGTCGTAGGCTGAAAGCCGTAAGCCGTAAGTAGTGGTTGTGAACCGTGAACTGTGAGTCGTGAACTGTAAATCGTAAATCGTAAATCGTAAAGGACACCTTGCGAAAATATCGCTTTACGTCGATCGAAAGAGAAAGTGGTAACGTACCGCGATCGCTTTCGCGCGAAAAAACGCGCGTGTTTCGCCACTTCTACCCGCAACCGCGTCGCATCACAGACTAAACTTTCCTCCTGGGTGGAAAAGCCCTGGTTGCATTCGCATCGATGCTTTCAAGCCTTCGATACATTGGCGCCACCTCGCTGCTCACCCAAGGACCGTTCCGGACGCCATAGAAAACTTCTCCTACGCACTAGGGATCAAACGCGCGCACCCCTTTTTGCCCTTCTATCATCCGTTTGCTCTCCCCTTCCTGCTCTTTTAACCCAGACCTACCCTCTCCACACTGGTTATGTCGCTCTACCATCATGTCGTATCCTTACACTCTACGCCTGTACCTGTTACCATCTCCACCGTACCGCTATCGCTCCCACCATATCATCCCATCCCCTCCACAGCCAATACCCCGCTATCGCTGCCACCACTACCTCTATCTCTACCGCCGCCACCATCGCCACCATCACCACCACTACCACCACACCTCCACTTCCGTCCACCTCCGTCCGCCATCCCCACTCTCCTACCACTACCACCACAACCACCATCACAACCATCACCACTACTACTTACTGTCACTCTTACCCTTATACAAGCGTACCGTTCTTTCTTCATCTTCGATCCGTTATCACTTCTCTCAAAATCTTTACTGTGTCGCGAATTTCCTTGGAATTTGATTCGATCCGATAGTTAGCATCAGAAAATTACGTTGAATGCTGGTATTTTGTTCGCCAAACGATCTATATCGAACTTCCCGGATTGTCTATCCAACGTATCCCATGAATCTTAAAACAGTCACGTCGCGTCGAATCCCCTGATTCGCAGTTGCATGCAAGTTGTTTTTCCATTTATCCAAAGTCGATTAAATCGGCAAAAATCGGACGAGAAAGAAAGAAATTATAGCTGGAGATTTTTTCCGATTTTTCATATATGAACGAGAAAAACCCACGAATCGTCGAAACGACGAGTTCGATCGGGAGTTGCTCCTGTTTCTCCTTTGTCTAGAAAAAGCCTAAGGCATCGTTAAATAAAGTGGGCCATTTCTGGTGTCCTTTCAATTATTTGTATATATCTTGGTGGTCGAGAAAAAACTCGGATGAGAAATAAAGGAAACGAAAATGGGTTGCAGACACGTGCGCAGGCGCGTTCTCGTGTCATTTAACTGACCGAACTCTACTACCGGATGATAGACGCGGCTGTTCCGTTTACAAGATTCATCGCCTCGAGCGATTCGAATACGTGTTACATGTGGGTACAGTGGTCTCTCGGCAAAGCCTACGAAAACGCGTGAACACGCGATTCTGTATATCTACACATATAAGTAATTTACGATAAATCGAAAAATTGTTAAATAGCAGCTGTAAATCGAAACAACAACATACAAATGTCTCTTTAGTTTTACTCGTGAGCTCCTCTTCCCCGGCATTTCATATTGATGATGCTTTTTCATTCGTTTGATAGAAACTTGTTATCCCGAATACTGCTTACAATATATATATACGATTCACTGTGAAAAATATTATTACACATCGACTATCGCTATCGATCGCTTCTACATAAATTTGTAGAACATGTTAAGAGGAATGATACTCTCCTCTTTCTCTCTCTTTCTTACTCTTTCATCCCTTCCCTCCCTTTTCCCATTTCCTCTTTCTATTGTTTTTCCTCTCGCTACCTCTCTGTCCAATATTTCGCCCTTTTTCTATCAATTTTTCTTCGTTGACCAACGTTTCTTCTTCTCGATTCCCTTACCGTGGTGGATCTTGCGCCTATCAGCGCCTTACTTTTCAATGTAGTCGTAATTTCAAGTACGCGACACGCGCATACAGGAACATCCTGTAAATGAGACGAAAGAAGACCGACGAAGAACGATAAAAGTACAAAGAACGAGAATGAAAGACACATATGGGCCATGGATCTCGAGACCCAGGGAATTATTAAGTTGACGAGGATAAGCGAAATTCGTTCCTTTAGTACATATACACAGTTATAGATATTTATAGGAGTACGTTTCATTGAAACGATTCGCATGCTTCGAGAAATTGTTGATGAAAAGAGGGGTGGATATACGGTTTGAAAACTGCGCGAACTTTACGCGACTGCGAAAGCAGAAGGGGTAAAGAAGGAAAAGAACGAAAAGAGTCAAAGATAGTGAGTGCAAGCGGCCATAATCGGCCATAATCGGCCATAATCGGCCATAACCGCGCGCGCCCATCACGAAAACGGCGACGACTCGACCGCGTAGCGTGGATAATCAGTATCGGACAGAGAGGAATCGGACAGAGAGGAATCGGACAGATAATCTCGGATGGAAGCAGCGACAAGCAAGTGCGCGCGCGATAAACTACCAAAACGGACTTGAATGCGTAGGTTTGTGAGATACTAATTGCCTAGATGGCGATGAAACGCGACAGAAGCATAAAAAAGCCAAGCAATTAATTAGTGCGCGCGCTACGTGCCGATGCTTTCTAGCATCCTGGTTACTCGTACCACGTCGAATCGATTACGTGCTCGACGAACGGCCGAGTTAATTTACTCACAGACTCTGCGACAAGAACCGCGACAGTGCCAACTTGCTGATTCGATTGTTTTTCAGGCCATCCAACATTGCAGAGGCTGCGATTTCCATATTCGATCGTTCGCTTAACCAAACTAGAAGCGAAACAATTTCCCGTGTTCGTTCTTGACTGATTCCAATTTATCGAGTAACGAGCTCCTTCGACGTCCCAACCAACCAACGTGTTCCTCCTATTCGTCGAATCGAAACGCGTCCAACGAAAATCCCTCGATCCCAATTCAAAGGCTGACTGATATAATAATATCACGATATCGTATTGTACGTTCACCGTATCGTATCGATCACTATGATTCTCTGTGTTTGGAAGCTGGTCGTGTTTGCTATACGAACTATCGAAATAACAACTATGCTATTTCGTTAATCTTGTTCCAAGCACACATACAAATCGTTGAAAGGCGAGGCGAGGCGAGAAAATGCAAACAGCGTTACAAGTCCTCCTTGCTGACCGAACGTTGATTATTTACTTTTCCCCTCTCTTTTACCTCGATGCCAATTAATCCAATTTTCAACGTATTTCTCGTCGAATCGCAGCGTCGCATGATTCGAGCCTAATTTTTTCTTCATCAACGATTTCGTATCTCAATCTCCTTTCTTTCCAACACGATCGTCACAAACCGCGTCGACGAAGCAGTTTCATATGTAATGGAAACAGTTTTCGCTTTCTTCTCCTCCCTTTACCAACCTCTCTTTTTTCTCTCTCTCTCTCTCTCTCTCTCTCTTTCTCTCTTCTTTCTCTATTTAATCTTTCTCTTTATCGTTTTATCGTTCTCTTACACGCTTCTCGTCAACTTTCTGTTTACCCCCCTCCCGCCGCCCTTTCTCTCGTCCTGTCCCCCTTCTTCTTTGGTACTTTTCCTGAAAAGACGTTGATGATTTGTCGTCGTTTGTCGTTTGTCGGTCGTCGGTCGTTGTCAGACGTCGTCAAAAAATACCGTGTCCGATCCTTTTACGCGTTACGGTACGATAGTTAGGATCGTCTACTTCTCGACGACAACAACAATGACTAACTTTCGTTATTCTTCACTTTTATTTCCTTTTCTTTTCAATTTTATCTTTTAGCACGATCGTTTGTGTCCTTTTCCAAAAAGAAACAAGGAAACTGAAAATCAATTTCTTAGTAATTTACGAGTAAATCGCGTATAAACGTTGTTCGTTCCGGAGAGAAATGAATACTTGATCGAGACGCGCTACGTGCCCTTCCAACGACCGATTCATCCACGATATGTAGGATATGTAGGATTAAGACTAACCGTCGCGTCACATTCGAAGTAGTTAAAGAATTCACCTTCAACTCTTCGATATTTTTGAAATATCCTTTTTCGCGTGAATTTAGAAACTGATTCGAAAAATGCTCTGTGTCGTCCAAAGGCAACGCTCGACGAATAGATTAATAAATGTATACAACGACTAATGATCGTCACTTTTGTGATTCAACGACGTTGTAGTTATAACCAATGCGTTACAAGTGCCCAAAAAATACGATCAGTTTGCCCGTAAAAAGAGACGAAAAAAGAACTTTTTCTTTCTGCCAACACAACTTTGTAATTTTTCAAACTTTTCTCGTTTTCTTCTTTTTAGTTTTTCTCTCCACGCGCTATTCTTCTCTACGCTCGTCTCTGCTTCTCCTTCGCTTTTCCTTTTTGTTTCTATCTTCCTCCCTTTCTCTTCTTTTCGCTGGTCGTCTCTTCTTTTTCGCGCTGTTTTTCGAATTAAAAAAGATTTGAACATAAAACTATTTATCCACTGGTTTTCAAAAAAAATCCGCAAATAGACCGTCGAATGTTTCCGTTTGTCGATTCTTTTACAGTCCGAAGTGACAACCGCTTCGATTTCACTATGACCTGATCCAATCCGATCCAATCCGATCTAAAAAGTTAAATAAATTCGATCACTTGGACCGAAAGTCGGCCGATCGAATGCAAGGGTTGCGTGGTGAAAGCACGATATACACCCGTCTAGTTTTCGACGAACCCAACAGGATAATATGGGAAAGGGGAGAGGGTGGCGGAGGTGGAGAAAGAGGAGAAGAATAAAGAGAAGGAGGAGAGGAGGGGGTGTGGATATAGGATGGTAGTAGAAAGAAAAAAAGGTTGTTCGCGTCGTTAGCCAATTACGGAAAGAAAATTTTTCAAAAAAATTCAGCGACACACGACTTCTTGTTTCGAAAAAGAAGAACCGATTTAACGCCCTTTTTAACGAAATACCAGATCGTTTTGAAAACCAGTGAAAATCGACGCACTGTGACTCGTACTTTTAATTAAGCCACTCTCGATTTTTCGTCATACTGTAAAGATGTTCAGCCATTCTTCTTCAATATGAGCATCCATTTCCTTCGATCCTCGATTACGTCCTTCAGAAAACAAGGACAAGGACGACGATAACAAGGACAAGGACGACGACGATGACGACGACGATGACGACGACGATGACGACGACGACGACGATGATATTCACAACAACGTCGACAGCGACGATAGTAACACCAACAAGGATAAATTATAATCGATATCAGAGGCGAGAAATTCTCGAAGGATGATATGAATACGAAAAATGTAGAGAACCGGTCCAACGACTAGTATACGTTTCGTCCAACTAAAACGGACGAGCCGTTTGCTAAACGCGAACTACCTTTCTCCGCTGTGGTATGACCTACTCGTACACTGCTCTCAGCTGCTTTCAACCCCCGGAATCCTACCGTTACCCCTATGACCAATCCCCACTTGGTCCTTCCTGCCTTCCCCCCTCACCTTCTTTCCCCATTCCTACCACTGCCCTCGTTCCACCCGTTTCGTTTCTGCCACCCCAAATCCCACTCCGATCTTTCCCGCCTCCTTTCCGCACCACGATCCACACTCCCTAGACTCGACACTTCCTGGACCTTTGCTTCCCCTCCAACTCTTTTCCCAGGATCGCCTATACATACACACATACTTACGTACATATACATTACTGTCACTATTACTATCTGTCCCTCTCTCCATCGTATTGCTTCCTTCCACGGCGCATCTCCCATCCTATCCTGTTCTGCCCTGCCTGCCGCTTCTCCTACCAACTATTATTTACCGACCGGTGCTATACTATGTAAACTATGTTATATACATACAATATGTACATCACTCGACGTATGTCCTTGTTTCGTCGCTTATTTCTCCATGTCCCTACCACATGCCAACTGTCGCGCGCGCTTCTTTTCTCGTATCATCCTTTCAAGCACGTTAGCCGTTCTTCTTTCGTTTCGTCTCGTCTCATCCTACGGATAGCTTTTGTTCATCATTTACCTTCTACTCTCCATGCCGTTTGCGATTTATATTTTTTACCTTATTTTTACTTTTCTCCTTTAAACCTTTGTAAATCTAATAACCTTTCCATTATCCTATTTTTCCTACTTCCTACATCGATGATTAACGATCTACGATCGACGATCGATGGTTCAATTACGCCATTCAGCAGTGGTGATTTATATTTTTCGTTTTTCTCCTCTTTTCCAAAGTTTCATTCCTTTCGATAAAAGTTTGCAATTGATATATCCGTTCGACACAATGATTACGAGCAATCGCCATCTCTTTCGAAACGTTTAAACTAAGTAAGAGCAAATATGCAGATACGAAATATGATACGAAAGATAGAATTGTTTTGTAACGTTACAACATAAATTAGTTTTATCTTATCTTAATTTATCTATGTCGTATGTTGTTACCGAATATTAGCTACTAACAATACTAGGACAAGGTCTCCATTTTCCTTTACCCGCCTTATTTCACGAGGAATTGCGACGAGTAACGTGGATTTTTGTGCGACGGAATGTTCTAAGAAGAACCAAACGATTTCGGGAATACGTGTACCGCGGTTCGATTAACTTTCTTACGTATCGGCACAAATAAGTAAAAATCGTAACGAATTGTGATTGTTATACAAATCTTGATAGAAGACGGTAGCTATGTATCTATGTATGAAGTATGCAACGTAACAAGTGGCATATCTGTTGCATTCCGCCGATTTAAGTGCTGCGAAACAGAGACTACCTGGCAGGTTTCCAATTGGCACCTTGTTGGGAATTACGGAATTTATAGCGTTCTATCTCCTTCACTTTATCATCGTTTGCAACTTTTTCCTAATTTCTGGGCCGATCAAGTTCACGAGTTTCGATACTCGATCAGTAAACACTTGACCGCTCCTGGAAACGACAATGGCAAACCAATACGAGATTTAAGCGATCGATTCGACGAACAATTTCGATCGCGACTTGACACATATTTATACATATTACTTTATATCCAGTGTTTTCCCTTTTATTTTTCTTTTTTCGTAGACAATTGACTGTCTAAAATTGTTTATACAATTTTTATGTTGGAAATAATGCTTTGGTGGATATAGTGATTCGCTGAAACGTACGCGCATTTACGTTCGGTCGCGACTGAAATAATTTAGTTCTATTTATTTATTTATTTATTTACTTATTTATTTAAGCGAGCAATATGCCCTTTGATATACATCTATAATAGTGGAAATGAAGATACAAAACGAAAAAAATCATCTAGAACGAACAGAGATTACATTATAATTGTACTTGTTATAATTGTGTAAAATATTCCAACATCCGAGAATCGACTACAGAGACACGGAGAGAAAAAGTAAGTTTGTACATTATTATCATTATCATTATCGCTGTTGTCGTTGTTGTTGTTGTTGTTGTTGTTGTTATGATTATTATTATTATTATCATTATATATTTATGCGTTACTTTTGTACTTAACGAAAATTAATCGATCGCTCGACCTCGAACTACTGTCGGGAGATATCTGTACCTCGTCAGTGCCCGAGCTGCGTAATCAAACAATATTCGAAACGCGAATTTCTCTATTGTCGGTAAAATCGGCATTTTTCGACAATGGCCAAGTGATGGGTCAAATGATCAAGTCACAGACGAGTATACTTTGTACATAGACGTCTCATCGATCACAATAGCCTGTCGATAGTCGGTCTCTATAATCAAATTATTTCTCAGTCGGTAATAAGTAACTGGATACTGCTTTACCAACCGGTACTTTCAACTTTTATCCATTTTCATTCATATGCTTCAATTGACTAATATATACGTACATATGTTTGTACATATGTATGTACTCTCTTTCCCACTCTCTCCTCCCATCACTTCTCTTAATCTGTTTCTCTTTCCATTTACACAGTTTTATTAGGAATATAACTGCGGTATTATATTATCGGTTACTCGTTTGCCAAATTATTACATACATCTTTACAGTTTTCGTTCGAGAAAGGTACGGTTATATTTGATCGGACAAACAGAATGTAAAACCAAATTGACGTTTGAGCTTACCCGAAAGATTTTGTACTGATTAAAGGTGTCCTGAGATTTAAAAGACCATTTCTCTTAGCTGGTTTTCCATGTCGGTTATCGTTGAAACTATCCCCATGTTCGCTCTGTGGTTCGAGATCATTGTCCCGCCGTTTCGATTTTTTCCTTCGAAGATAAAGCCACGCTGCCATACCAAAAACCACCAATATCGCTAAACCTCCCACTGTTCCAAAAACTGCTGTTAGAATTACGTCCTTTCGCTCCATGCTAAGTTACCTTTGAAAGAAAGATGTTTATTCAAATAGAGAAACGTTTTATCAATTTTTGCCTGTTTGACCTCTTACATCACGTCCGTGTTCATCAACGAATCTCGTAATTGTATTAATTTATTAATCGAATACAGAGATCATATTAATACATTAACGAGGCGAGAAAGAGCGTATCGTGTGCGATATCGATATTAAAAATACAACTACCCTTTGCTTCTCTCGTTTCCACAAATTTCCCATTATCTACGCTCTACACAGGAGGGGAGTTGGTGCTTGCCGAGGACATGCCAAGAATAAATAACATGGTGACACCGCAACGATATTGCATATTACCCAGCTCTCTGTCGATTATATTTCTCCAACTAATCAATACCAATGATATTTTTCACCTCCTTCTCGTTTCTTTGGTCATTTATAGCCATCATATTTTATCCTATGTATTTAATTTCTTTATAATCTGTCCTCTTCGCCACCCTTCTTCCCCCCTGTTTCTGCTATACATAATCCGTTTTCATAGCGAAAGAGGTGCAGTGCATGGATGCTCAATTGTTACGTACATAAGTAGATTGGTTTTTCCCGTGATAAGAGACTGGACAAGCGCGTAGGCGTTATGTACTTTAACATGTAAATAACCCGTTAAACCATAGTACAGCATAGCATATTAACCTTTCAATGAATCCCCGGCTTTCCCCGTATTCGTGGAACACTAAATGCGGATACTTCTCAACCGTTTCACTTTTCCCTATGATTCATTATCAGTCTATGTTAAATTAAATGATGGATCACATAATCGAGTTTGGCATAGTTTCAAGTGGTCTTTTCATTGAAACATTTCAGACAACCTAATTAACTATTAACCTTGTGATTAAAATCACGTTCACTAAACAAAAGATTTTCCCCTCGATCACGGTAACGGATGTTGGTTCGCAGTTGTTCACCTTTTTACTCCGTGATCAACGTTTAACCAAGCGCGTATAAACTCACCGATCCGGTTAATGATCGATTATTATAGCTATGAATAATAATAATATAGCGAGTAGGTTGAACGAGACAAGATAAACGCATTACCGAATCATTCAAAGTTTACTAAGTCTCAAACTCGCCAATAAACTAATTGCTATTTATGAATGTTTAATCGCAGAAAATATCAGACGGATAGTTCCCATCGTTTCCAGTTACGTTACCACGTCAATCGTTGAGTAATTGTTTTTCTTTTCACTGTGTGCCGATACCATTGTACCGCATGTTTCTTTAATGCACGGTAATTTCGATAACCTCTACTACTCTCCTGCTCGATCCCAACATTCTTCTATGCATAATAGACTCTGGTCGAGCTTTTTTGCTTGAAACAGAGCAAACGATGCTCGAAAAGCGTGAAAAGCGTGAAAGACTGGACAACTTTAACATTCAACCGACTAAAGCACTAAGCGAGGCGGTATTTATAATTGACCCTCTACCGAACTTTCAAAAGCTTTAAAATTAGGTCGTGCAAAACTTTTCTTTTCTTCCGTGCGTTCAAAAAGGGGTAAGATTACGCGTGCACGACAATCTATCATTAGTATCGAGTTTCATAGCAAATCGCGTTCGTCTCATCTTTGTGAAGCCATTCTCACGCTTTATATATATATATGTCGGAGATGAAAGGAAAGGCGAAGCCTTTCCTTGGAAATTTTGGGAATATCCTCTAGTACTCTAGCCTAGATTTTATCATAGCTGTAATTGTTCGAGATTCGTAATAGTGAGATTGGGTTTGAGGTGACAATTAGTCGCCGAACGTAGTCACGGTCGCGGGATGGACGTTTTGCCTAAAGGAGGTCTGGAGTGGTTGTATGGGTTTTCCTAGAAATGCGTCTCGGGAGCGGGCCAGCCACGTGTGATGTTACCTCGGAGGTGCCAATACGATGGGACATACATTGTATTAATAATCAAACTCCAGGCAGAAACTGCCTAGCAACGGCGTTTGGAACTTTCGCGATGCTTTCAAGCGGGTACAGAAAACAAATGCAATCGTACAGCGAGAAAAATCTCCACGAGGCTGGCATTCGTGCGATTGCCTTGGAGAGTGACACATCGAGCATTTTCGACAATCGTATTAGCGCTTAGTAAAGAGTTATCCCGTTGACCGTGGATTCTTTTGAACTCAAAAACATTATTAATAGTATTCATTAAACTTATTATCTGTTAATCTTATTATTCGTACAATTTATTATTCATTAACTTTATTATTCATCAAATTTATTATTCATTAGACTTATTATTTGTTAAGCTTTGTGATAGTCTTGTTTATACGTGTAAATATAATCTCGGCTTTGTGAAACAATGGCTAATCCACGTGAAGAGTTGTTACGCGCGCAAAATTCCAATCTCAACCCGACATATATATATATATTATATATATATAATAGATTATATATATATATATATATATATATATATATATATATATAATCTTCTAAAGTTAAGAGTTAACAGATATACCCTGTTTGAAATATCAAAACTTGTCACAACAGTTTTCAATGTTATCTCTATTCGATAAGAACCTTCGACTTAATCTGTTTTATCCGTCTACCGCGTTGCAAACGTCGTAATTGATACGCTACAATGAAATACTTTATTGGAAAGATAAACACGTATTAGGAATCCTTTTGTGGCTTGCATCTACGATATCAGTCCATGTCCATATGACCACCACATGTTATTATATCGTAAATGCTCAATCGTAAACATACCGTGTAATTTATTTTCCGAATGTATTAACTTGACAGAAGTTCAGTTAAAGATGAACGATAGACATTAGTAAAGAAAGAAACGTTCGGTGCGTTATTCGTAGAGATGACCTAGGATCCGGCTCGTTTCCATTCCCGTTGCCAACGCCGTGACGCGACGCGTCGCGACGACGCGACAGGGTGAATATGTAGTAACCTTGACCGATGCTAGATATAACAGATATAAGTAAGACGTTGCAACTACGGATCCATATTTGTATCAAGGTTATCGCTCTATAGATTTCACCAATCAGAATACTCCTGTCTTAACAGTTTTGCAAAACGATATCACGTTGTCGTCCGATTTCGCTCTCGAAAGCGATGGTCCTCTACATCGCCAATTATAGATATTCGATAATATAATCCATAAATGTAACAAGCCTATTAAATTATGAATTTCTGATGTTTGCTGTTTGCTCTATATGTGATATCGCTAGAAATTTTCGAGCAACACGCCTGCACGCACCTGGTTTTGTTCGCCTTACAAAATACTTGAGTATCCCAATAGCGAATTAATCTAATTGCCCATCGCACAAACATCGCTAAATCAGAGATTTCATTTCATTTCATTTCATTTCATTTCATTTCATTTCATTCCATTCCATTTCATTTCATTCCATTTCATTCCATTTCATTCCATTTCATTTCATTTCATTTCATTTCATTTCATTTCATTTCATTTCGTTTCGTTTCATTTCGTTTCGTTTTATTCTAAAATTAACACCAATAATATTGCGACATCGATTGCATTCGCGTATTGAATTTTTCAAATCGCTTTTTTATTACAAGATCAATCGTATTGACCAAGGATGCGCATCGCGATATATGTATTAATAATCCTGTACGATGCGAATCTTCCGTTTTCCTTTCGCTAGCTTTCATTTTGTGGACAAGATCTAGCAATTTTTCTTTGTTTTTAACGTGTGTTTAATAGAAGTGTACATATATATTTTAATAGAAACGTACATATATATGCATATACATGTATATAGGTACAAATATATATTTGAACACTCGTTGCGTCAGGAAAGATGCGAAAGATACGAAAAAAGAATGTAAAAAATGAATGGAACAGAACGGAAAGGGTGAATAGGAAAAAAATAGGAGAGAGGAAGAGATGGAATTATAAAATACTCACCAAAACAGAGGAGGAAGCTATCCCCTGTCTCGTTGGTATCGGAAAGGCACGCTACTGAACAAACGATTGTTTAGACGAACGAAATTGATATCCGATGACATTCATTTTACGCGTTTAAGTTCACTGATGAACACCATCCGTTTCAAATTTTTTGCGTTGGTCAACGATAACAGTAGTGTCGTTGTTCCTCTCCCTCGACAGTCATCGTCAAGCAGAGCTCCTACGTGTATACTTTACATACGCGTATAATGAAAAATCGCCGTCCACGAAACCGAGACTGACAAAATGATAAACTAATAGGAATCACGAAGATCTTCGCAAATCGAATTCTCAGACAAGATCAAAAGTGAAAAAAAAAAGAATCAAAGGCGTAAGGAAACAGTTCATGTGGAACCGGTAAACGAGATTAACAAACCAAGCAAAGGGCGCAAAAATGGACGGTGCAATATCAATTGGAAAAAGAAAAGGGAGACATGCAATTAGGAGCAAGAGTTTGCCGAAGGGAAAGGAGCGCTCGAATAACGATGGAAGGTAGCTGCTCAGAAAAAAGGGAGATCATGTAGATCAACCCAGATAAAATTGAATCGGGAAACTGAAAGGGAAAGTAGGGAAAGAAAGAAAGGGAGGAAGGAATGGAAAGGCTGGGAAGGAGGGAAGTGTTGAAATAAAAAGCAAAAGATAAATGGAGGAAAGAAAGGAAGGCGAAAGAAAATGCGCAGTGGACTAAACTGATTAGGATAACGGAGAAACGATGAGGACGAAACAAAAGAATTTACTGATTAGAGAAATGTTTAAAAAGCGAGGAGAAGATTAAGATAGGAAGGAAGCGGCAACCGCGTGACAGGCAGCGTCGCGACGCACTGCTGCTCCGCGGCTGGTACTTTCCACTTCACCGCCGCGGCACGACCCCGCCGCAAATTTCCACCCATACAGGGGCTCGCGCCCTCGATCTCGTCCTCGCTCGCCACATCAACCCCACCTTTTCGACTACGGCACACGTTGCGAAACTCGATTCTCCCTATGGTACATCTCAACGACGCACCGTATCCGGCTGATACGCGGACTCGCATCCTTTTCTTATACATGTATTTTCCTTTTCTTAACGCCTCTCGTCTACTCGCTTTTCCCTTTTTTTGTTACTTTCTCAAATTCCTACTAACCACAACCATTTCCATTTCAGCTTTCTTTCTTTCCTTCTGTCATCCTCCTTATCTCCTTTCACCATTGAATATCGTCGCAACGATTATTATGCGTTCTGCCTGTTACTAACCCAATCCTTTGTTTCAAGTTTGATCGAATACACGTTAGAAACGTTACTACTAGATATTAGAAAACGTAACAATCTTCGAGAATCAATGAAATGTTTTATTGAATCAACTTTTATCAGATGCTTATATTACTTTACAACACTATATAGGAGCCTGTTCGTCGTGTTCTCACCGCTTCTAAGCTTTTCATTACAATTGATATATGTATTTCTGAAGTATATAACAATACATACATATATACATATGTATCCTATTTGGGGATAATAAACCTCCTTAATTACTTACTTAGCTTCTTACATGTGCATTTTCTTTATATTACTTTGTATACTTTATCACTTTACATATTATTCTTAACTATAGACACACTTAATTAATAGTATATGTTATCTAAGTACACCTACTTACACATATAAGAAATGGCACATATTAATGTTTACAGTTAATAGTATTAATCACTGTTCTCCTACCAAGTGCCTACTTAAGCGTTAAGATGACGATTTAAGAATATTTCATCTATTCATAAATTTAAAAATACTTAACCGTATATTAAACCACATATTAAATAATTAATATATATTCTGCTTAAAAGTAAATCTAATTTATTGTGTCTATCTTGTCTATCACGTGTCTTTATTCATTGGTCCCAAAAAGGTTTCTAAAACAAATTTTAATTTCACAAATCCCATTTATTAGAAATCTCCAAATTTTTTATATGGGTATTCTACCTATATAAGAATCTAAAGACATGTCTTACAGAGAAATTCTATCTATTTAAGAATCAGAATCTAGTAAAGAGAGAAGAATAGAATATTGTATTTTCTTCTGTGTTCGTCTCAGAATGATTCCTGAAACAAATTTAAAGCAAGCATAATGTTAAATAATGTTTTGTGAAATATTATAACGAGTAATTAATTTCTGATAAGTGTAACTCAATCACCATTTCGTTATATTTTTCGTTACTCTTTCAACTCATTTCATTTGAATCATATTATTTCAATCATAAGATTTGAATGTATTTACAATAAACATACGCACTATTAAATATTTGTAATAAATCTGTCGTTTTAAACATGTGAAAAATTAATTCACCGTTAGAAAGTTTATCCACGTATTATCCACAAGGAAATTGATATTATGAAAGCAATTTTTTAACTCCAATAACTAGCGATCACGGTTATTGATTTTAGAAGAATGAATTGAGTTGTTAATGACAGTCACATTTCATCAAATCAACTATTTCTATGCAGTCATCCACAAGGTTGTTACCCCAAACTCTCAAGCCTGACGTCACCTTGAAGGGCCACCTCTAGACATTCTCCAGACAGTTAACACATTGCCTCCCTGATAGGGACTTCCAGGAAAATATGTCCCCATCAACATTTTCATCATAGTATATAACCCTGGACTATTAACAGGCAAACGAGTCTAAATTTGAAACTGATAGCTGTACGTTGTAACGAGATTGTAAGTGGTATTCGAGAGTCACTCACTCTCGAGAAATAAAGTTTTTTATTATTACGGAAGTCTTTCTTTTTACGTGACAACGTCACCAACAATCTGCATAAAGAACGATCGGCAATTTCACGTAAGTGAAACCAACTATGTATATTAAAATGGATATAACCGAATTGAAATTCTACTTAAAAACCTCGTGATACAAGTTATCGATAGCCAATTCTAATAACAATCAAGTTATGTAACCAACGGAGAAAGAGTAAGAATCATCAAAAGACTATCTGATTTAATTATAGAACGATGTTTCATAAATGATTAAATAAACGCGTATCAGTTAAATGACACTCGTGACAGTGTATAAACAACTGCAAAGTAGCAATAATATAATGTAGCAATAAGGTAGCAATATAAATAACATACATTCAATAAACATGCCTAAAGTTGGCTGACATGATATTTGGATTCAATCAAGTTATATATAAGTCAATAACAATTATAATCAGAATAAAAAAAATTGCAAGATAAGGCCGTGAATATACAATAAAGAAAACAATAAATGATAAGCGTGAAACAGCAAAACAAGTGATGGAAGAGCTAATGCCAAATCTCCGCTATAAGTGATCAAATGTTTTTGTTTACCGATAACCATTAGACTGTCTAACACGTATCTAATTGTACAATTTACAATAGGCGATCCTTGTAGACTTTTGTAAGCTGAACTCCAATCTGGAAACCGTTTTTTCATAGAACCTACATTTTCGAAAAAATCAAATTTTGAAAAAAATTGCAAACTTCCAACTTTACAGATGTTTTGTGCTTTTGCAATTATCGAGTTGCTATTGAGATAAAAATATTCTGTGAACATTCCCGAAAATGATATACATTGGTAATGCATTATAAGCATTTAAACATGTCTAAATAATGATCAACTTGAAAATGACATCTAAAATGCACACCTTTTTATATATTTTAAAAATTAAGAGTCTAGAAGAAAGCCTAACTCTAGCACGCGATAGAACAGACATTTGCTAAGGATGCTGAGGAAAGCATCAAGAAAAACTAAAAAGTCATGTTTTGATTCCAATGTAAAAGTGAAAAGGTTTAGCAAAACACTCGACAGCGGCAATAATTCTCAATTCCGATGAATAGCGAATAGAAAAATTTCCTCTCTGACTATACCGGCAGGCAAGGCATCCGCCAATATTGAATACCACTGCCGCTGCCATCGCCGACGCGTGTTTTATCAAAGATTTCACCTCTAGTTTTTTGAATAAATTGGAAAATGTAATCAAAAGATGTCGCGCTTTAGGTGTCCTTCTCTCACTTTGCTCGTTATTCAAACATGTTTACATATTTATAATACAATAACAATACATATCATTTTATTCAGGAGAGTCCATAGAATTTTTTCGTCTCAACCTAAGTGCCCAAAATATTAATTATAAATTCTAAGAGAAAACGGTTTACAGATTCGTGTTTAGCTTACAAAAGTATACAACAATCACTCACTGAAAGTTGTAAAATCGGAAAAAAGTCAAAATTTGTTAAACAGTGAATATCGATGAAGGCATTCTCTTTTGGTTGTCGATAACCAACCCACCGAGCGGATATATTTACCCACTCTCACCACTTAAGGGGTTGAAACAGTTACATATATGTATATAAAAAACGAATAGAGGATCCGTATTTGATGTCTTTCATCTAGATACTATACTACTATACTATAATACTAATCATTATCAGTAATGTTAATAAAACCCGAATGGTTGAAAGTAATAAAGAAAAAAGATTTTGTCATCGATAGTGGTTATCGGTAACCCAAAAAAATTTCGTCATAAATAAAGGTTACTGGCGACAAAAACAATTACTTCACAGATGACTATCGGCAACCAAAGAACAATTTTCTTATATAGTATATGCAACAATCTCCTATAAAATATCTTTAACAATGAGCATACCGCATATAATGTATGTGATTGTACAGTTATTATGTATGTATATACATATACGAGTTTGATATATTTCTAGAAAGTAAACATTAGCGTGCATTTCTGTAGGTTGGTCATAAATTATAAAATTATTAATTAAAAGTATTTTATAGTACAAAAATCTGCCTTCGGCCTTATACTTACGTTAATAAGGAATGTCACTTTTATTTAATTATTTATTAATTAAAAAGAAAGTAGGATATCGTCTTTACATAATGTATCTAGTGGGAAAAGATCAAGTTGCGATAATTTGCTTTTTAAGGACGATCATAGCTGTGATATTGTATCTTCGTTAATTACTACATTCACATTGGTGATCCATTTGTCGAGGCGTTCTTATCACAACAAGTTATCATCGCTGCAAATTTCATTTTTAGATATGCTATTGGTATGGCGAAATACATACGATACACGTGCAACATAAATTCTGGTACTATATAATTGTACGATCCGTTAATTCCCATTAGCTCATAAATTTTGTACAAAATGTTGCACATAATTATCGTTTTTGATTTGACGTTTTCGAATATAATACTCCGTAAACAGGATAGGAAAGTAAAAATCCAGTTTCTATCAAAACGTTAAATTAACAGTTTACAAGTAACTTATGCAATACTAATGCAAGTAACTTAACCTAATATAACCTAATTGGGTATCGTAACGAAATAATGCAATCACATTTAATTTACACACGATAATAGAATTGATAATAGCATGATGTTATCAAAGCCATCGACAATGACACTATAAAAGGAAACAATGGCAACAACAGTAATAAAAGTTAAAAAAAGAGCAATAGTAACAACGAAAATAAAGATCTACTCGTAAATTGAACCAGAGAGAGTTGAATTTATATAATTTTGAATATATATAATAAAAATTTGTATAGTTTTTATTTATGTATAATAATTGTCACTTTGCACTCCTCACGTTTTTTGCAACAAATTTCATACTCTGTATGTCGCACATACCTGACATATATATGTGCATATACATATATGTATCGTGTATATAATACCATGCCTTTAAATCCTCTAGTAATGCATTGTTGGTAAGTTGGTAATCAGGACTCAAGAATAGTCAAGACACAAGACTTCAGGACAGCACATGAGTAAGGAAAATACTACACTCTATCACTCATCGTCAAAGACTAACGATTCTCATCGTCATGAGTTGCCACTTTCTATATTGTTTTATTTGCATATATGATATTTTCGGCCTATACGCATGCTTATCTTTGTTGTTATGTTAAGCCTATATTTAGTCTGTCAGAAATAATCAACCGGTTTCACATTTCTTCCATCTTCCAATTTGCTAGCAACGTATTATATATACCAGAACATACTTACTATGTATTGTTATTACGTACATAGGAACGTTAATGATAAAGCAAAGAATAGTGTTGAAGGAAGTCGTCCTGAAATTTCTTCCACAATCGAAGTTACACGACACGTTCGCGTATTTACTACGTACATACTGACAAGATAAACCCCCCACCGCAAATATCATCATTGTGGGTATAAATACGGAATGCCAAAGAAATACTAGACTAGTATCCATCTTACATTACGGATTTCTTGTCATCGCGACAACGGTAAAATCAAATTATTACAATTTATATTATCATTAAACGGCTATTGACAGATCGCGCTTAGGTTTTTAAAAACCTTGCTTGTACGCTATGTCTAATCGTCTACCGATTATTTTCTATGTGATATATATATATATATATATAACATGCATTACATGTATATTATATATATACGTATATGCGCGCGTGTATTTGATCCAGTGACAGAGTCGAATCTCCCATTTTATATATGCATATTACATATTCATGAAATGTATAGGACAAAAAAAAACTACACGAAGACACTAAAACACGAAACGCGAAAAGGAAAACGTACAAATCTATCGAATCAGGTGTTACTAAAACGGTAAACATATTTCATTTTGCAGGTTGTTAGTTTTTTTTCTTCTAAAGCAACTAAATTAAAGGACTAACGAGTTGAGCAAACACTATGCGCGGAAAATTGAACGAAATTGGATTTTTATTGATCCTCGTACGATTTTCATATCAGGTAATATTAAAATTTCAATACTACGAACAGGTATACATTTTCTGTGAACACCCACGGGCGGGACATATACATTATAAACGCTTAGTTTAGCTTTAAAAGTCACCCCTTAAATCTTTTTACGTCTGTATTCGAATACCTTGTACATAATAACCTGTACATTGTATACAAATTTGGTAAGAATCGGATGATTTTTGGAAAGACGAAATAGACCAAAATCTAAAACACGATTCCAAACTTGTCATTGTTTAATAAGGCTAAGAGTAATCTAACAAATAATCGTTCGCTAATTCCTATCATGCATTTGTATAAAACAGATGACGGAGCAGAATTCATCGGATTACTATACCGCAGCTGTGGTAGAATTTTCACCGACTTATCATTGGCGTAACCCCGTATTAACTTTAAGAGAAAACACGAATGCGTACATCGAATACATAGAAAAAGCGAGTAAACAGGTAAGCTCGATTGAGTTTCATGTGGTGATTGTTTTTCGCAACATGTTAATCCTGATGTGAGAATTTGCCACACAGGGTGCTGACATTATCGTTTTCCCGGAAGATGGACTGACATCGATCCATATGCCTGACAAATCACAAATGAATTCCTGGACAACAGTGATTCCTTCCGCTGCCGATGAATATATCCCTTGCACGGGAACCGACGTTAACGTCAGTGAAGTAAGTGCTCTGTATCCACACTCGATACACCATATACCTCTTCTGTTAATCCTCGTAGACGTTAAGAAGACTATCATGCGCTGCAAGGGAAAATCGCATCTACGTGGTGGTAAATATCGCTGAAAAGCGATTGGCCAATTACAGCGATGCATCCCCCTCGAACGGAACATGGCATTATCACAACACTAATGTCGTGTTCGACCGTACAGGAAAGATAATTGCCAGGTATGTAATTATATCTTCATGATCGATTTACAACGATTCCTTCCTTCCTCCTTCTCTTTGTAATCAGGTATCGCAAAGTAAATCTCTATATGGAAGCCCAATTCGATAAGATCGAGATACCGGAAATCGTAACATTCGACACCGATTTCGGTGTGAGATTTGGCACCTTTATATGCTTCGATATACTATTTTCGGTACCGCCCTTATCCTTGACTAGAATGGAAGGAGTTTCAGATATCGTATACACCACCGCCTGGTTCTCGGAAACACCATTTTTAACTGGTATCTTATGTCATTAGTACCATTTATTTACAACATACAATATATTTTCTTTATTAGCTTGCAATCAATCAATTAACATTTTTCATTTATAACTTTTCTTCCAGCTATTCAAACACAATTTGGATGGTCCTTTGCCGAGAATGTGAATCTTTTAGTAGCTGGATATCACCAACCTACTATCGGAACTTCGGGAAGCGGAATTTATTTAGGTATCGCACGTTCATACAAATTCACAATTTTATACTTGTTGAAATATTTATTCTATTTCTCAATTAATTTCCAATTCAATTTCGTTAGGTCGTAACGGTATAGCCAACGTAACCATGGCTGACGATCCTAAACTTTTGATCTCCCGAGTCCCAAAAACAGTAAAATCCAGAAGAGCAGAAATGAAGCAGGAGTCGATGAACAAAGAAAAGAAAAATCAAGGAATGGGGAAAAACATTGCACGCCATGAAACGTTTTGTGATAAATCAATAAAGGAAAAAGTCACGCCCGAGTGGATGAAATTATTACGCGATAATGTTACATCATTCGAATCTATTCTGCTCAACAACAATTCGATCACCGAAACCATTTGTCATCATAACTTTTGCTGCGACATCAAGGCTAATATAGAAACCATCGCCAATTCGTCCTCGATTTATTACCGCGCGGTAGTTTACAACGGTGTTCGCTTGTACGGCACTCAGGTAAAAGCAGGTGTTCGTCTATGTGGTTTGACTCAATGTCTTAATGAATCTATCCATTCTTGCGGTTCCGTTTCCCGATCTGGCACTATATTTTCCGCTTTAAGCGTCACAGCAAGTTTCAACGATTACGCAAAATATTTAATAATACCTAGCGTACTCGACGCTTCACTCATTCCTTTCGAACAGTGGTCATACGTTGAACATATATGTGGAAACGAAATGAATCTAACTATGGTTTTGAACGAACCGATCAACAATCCTATTACCTTTGGTATATATGCTAGAAACTTTGAGAAAGACAAATGGAATTAATTTCGATATCTATCTTTACTATATTATTCTTGCATAACATTTTTCGCTCCGATTAAATTTTTCAATAAAAAATCGTAATACTGTGGACATGTATCTATCTACTGGCAATAACATGGTAGTAACAACTTTTCGATATTTGTTTCTTTATTCCTTCTGTTCCGTCTTTTTCTTTTGTGAGATGCATTCACGTTTGCAATTATTTCAAAAAACAATTGCTAACCGTAACCAAGATAAAAATGCGACGTTCGAACGAATTTCATGTTATATTAATGGGTAGTGACCAGTACAAGCTCCTAAAAGAAATGTCATCGTCTTTCGTATCGATTTATTCTCGATTTTCTTTCGAGAATTGGTTGAACGCGAGCATGCTAACGTTCTCTTTAAAAAATCGATATGCACACACTGATTTACCCAAAGCTAGCTTTCAAGAATATCGGCGAAAATCTCTTCAGAATTCGAATGTGTCGACTAAACGGAGCATCGATGAGCGAAAAACATCAAGTTACATAATGTCTTTTGGTACGTTCCCACGAGTATGAGGTTTATGAAAAATAAAAACAAATACAGTAAAAAAAGAAATAGAAGGACTTGTGCGACCGAGGACGATAAGACAATGAAGATAACATGATCGTTTGCTTTCGATTAGTGGGCAGTGTTGCTGGACTTTATGGGTTCAAGTCTCACTTGTTACATTACATACTAAGTCTGGCTCCAGCACGTAACATTTTAGCAGAAGCGCAAATTGAGATTAATTTGCGAGATATACCGGTGGGGAAGGTATCAGTATTTAAATGGCGAGGAAAACCGATCTTCATTTACCATCGGTGAGCTATTTAGCCAATATCATCCATTCCCGATGGTTACACTCTCTGCTCTTTATTTTTATCCAAATCTTATTTTTAACATTCAAACATTTTCAAATACATTACAGTTCCCAATCTATTATAGAACAAGAGAAAGTAATAAATGTGGCGACATTAAGAGATCCTGAGACAGATGATCAAAGAGTCAAACGAGCGGAATGGTTGATCGTCATTGGAATTTGCACGCATCTCGGTTGCATACCAATTCCTAACTCCGGTATTATACGCGGTGGATTTTATTGTCCGTGTCACGGATCTCACTTCGATGCGTCTGGGCGCGTACGTAAAGGACCAGCACCTACTAATTTGGAAATACCAGAATATCAATTCCTCGATGACGATACTATTCTAGTTGGTTGACTTTATTGTCCTTAATTAATTATTTACTCGACTAATATTTCTAATACTAACTATATCTTATTACAAGCGTAATACCACTGTTTTTTTTTTAATCACGTCAGCTTTCTTCATTAAGAATCTCCTTTATTGTTTAGTTATGCGAAAATAAATTTACATACTTTTATAAATCTTTTGTTGCATTGCCTATTTCTTACATTTTAAACACATGAAACATAAAATGTAACATAAATATATAATGCAAAAAAATATAATGTAAATAAACAAATATACTTACTACCACACACGAAACTTCCTCTGTGTTACTACTATTGATTAAAGTATATACTTACTAATTCCAATTGTAAGTATAACCAGAAAGGAAACATAGAAAGGAATGTCAGAGAAGGAACTTCCTCTTTGGGAATCCGATTGGTATAGCAGGCAGCGCCGCGTTTCGACGATTTCCGATTATATTCGGCAAACTTCGGTCATATTACAATACGTTCGTTAGTGCGACGCTGAGCGTGACACCACAGGATACCTTATGTTTCTCATTTTTCTTTTTCTCTAATCATTTTTTCCACAATCGTACTGCGTTTAGCTTCTAACAACTAATTCGCAATGACGCCACCAATGGAGAGAATACAAATCCTTGAAGCGATTGAGAAGGATATTATTGTGTGTTTGCAAACTGCAGGTAATCAACAAACGCTTATTTATAAACACCACGTAACACCATAATTATCGTGTAACTAAAAGACAATTCTTATTACTTTGTGTAGGGCAAGCTTTTGTTGAACTCAGTAAAGAGAAATCTAGCTTGAAACAAGCAGAATTGCAAACTCAGCAATTTCTAAAAACACTAGGACACGTGGAATCAAAATTGAGCGAACAAATTAATTATTTAACTCAAGTTTCTACAGGTAAATAATCATTTGACCACGTGAAAGTCAGCCCGTCTTTTTATACGAATTATCTAATTTACTTTATTCTCTTATTAAATTTTCTCCTTTTTAGGGCAACCACATGAAGGCTCTGGATATGCCAGTCAAAAGGTACTTCAAATGGCATGGCACAGGTTAGAACATGCACGAAGCAGAGTAAACGAATTAGAGCGTATTAAAAATAAACCAAGATGAACTCATCGAATGCTCTTTTTCTGAATCATCATTTTCAATGTAACAAAAATTCATACACATATGTTCAGTCAACATACTTCATGCTGTATATACATTCCTAAAGGTTTCCATGCAAACGAAATAAGTAATAAATTTCATATCTAAGACGGATGAAAAGTTGAGATAATTTATACGCGTTGTTCAGTTACTCATTCTTTTATTTTTATTACAATGGCACTGTGTGAAAATTTTACAGAGAGAACATTCCCAATGTCAAACTTAAATTGAATCGGGTTAAAAGATGCAAATATGATAAAACACAGATCATTATATCAAGAAATTATATCTTTTGTCAAGAACATTTAAGGTACCGATCCGTCCACAACACCAATGCTACGTTTTACCGTTGCTGCTAAAGAAAGTCTCGATCTTCTCTCTTCGTCCAATTGTTTCGTCAATAATGACATTTGCGATTGTAAATCTGTCATTTGATTTTTCAATGTTCTAACTGTTTCTGATAATGTCCTATTCAAAATGAACGATATGTTAGAAGCGTTTTCTCTGTGTATACTGTATACAATTATGGGAAATATTGTAACATAACTAGACAATGATTACCGATTACTACAAAAATCCCAATTTCCACGATTATGCATCAAAGATGTTCTGTCTCGCATTTTATGCGAATCATATTCCAGCATTGCTAAAATGTAAACATGATATGCGACATGTAAACGTTACTATACAAAAATTCACTACTATACATCTTAGAAACCGAAAATGTAATCCACAACCTACAAGTTGATTCTCCAGAATGCACGGTGAATCTAGCATTAACAGAAAGGCAGTACGCCTCTATCACCTTCAATATGATCGCATCCTCTTCAAATTGTCTTTCATCTATAAGCGATAACATGTTTCTTGTTATTATGAATATACATGTTACGATACATTTTTCAAATTTCATATTTATACCGTATGGTCGTACGCGTGATAAATCCAAATGTCAATTTTACCAAGTACTTTGAAGCTATAGAAAGGAGGTGCTGGTCGTAACGAAGCGATACTCCAAGGTGTTCTAATTCCTAGGGAGACACAATGTTCCGTGATTGATCTGTGTTGTTGTGACTGTCGTTGTTGCTGTTGCGTTTGTTGTTGTTGCTGTTTCCCGCTTTGTTGACTGCAAATCTAATAAGTCGTAAAGAGTATAAATCAATTTATTATTTATGCTAATTATAACTAAATTAAAAATTATAGATAATTTTGAAACATGCTCTATACATGTCCATGTTCTAAATGAACGAAAGAAAAATCATAAATAAACCAACTATATATGCAAGTGAACGCAGATTTTCTTGTTCCAATTAGATTCTTAAAATGCATACTGACGTTAGTAAAGCGAAAGCTTACTTCACACAACATGGCTGTGAAATGAAAGCATACGCTTATGTGCTCGTGTACGCGATTCATTTCTCTCTGTATGTGTGTGCGTGCGTGCGTGTGCCGTGCGCGCGCGTGTGTAAGAAGATACAATTAGTAGTAACACAAGCAGAAACGCTAATTAAACAACTAGGAAGAAAAAGACAGCCATGCCATGGAAGCTTGCCTTGATCCGAGCATCCAGAAAATGGTATAGACTTCTTCAACCACCAATGGGCATACAGTCCTGACGTGTATATTTGATGTGTTCCATTATAATCGTTTTCGACAGGTCGAGTTGGCTGAATTGCTTTCCTTCCAACTTTTCGTACAATACTTTGATGTGTGTACGGTATCGGTTGTGTAAACCTTTTTTGCATTGTATGCTCATATTTATTCGAAAGCACATTTTCTTTCGTTTGTATTTTATTCGTTGCAAAGGCATGGTCAGAATTGTAAACTATCGTACTAGCAGTTTCGCAGGTCAGAGGATCTAAAGTATTATCATTGTGTTTCGATGAATCAGATAAGTGAGCACTATCCCTGGGGGTTGAACCAAAAGGCGATGTACAAACGCACTGATATTCAAAATTATTTTCATCGTTTTCACTTTCATCAGAATAGATCCTTATAGGATGTTCTATGCTGTACTTGTTCTCAACGCACGTAAACGATTTACAAGAATTTATTTCAGAAGAATTTAATCGATAACTTTCAGCCATTCCTGAATCTGATGATCCAACACTAATTACATTCGCTTGACAGCAATTCTCAATAATATTTGAATTACACACAGGAATGGATGGATGATGTACAGAATTTATCATAATAGGTTGTTTGTCAGTGAATTCTTTACTCTTCCAACACTTTATCGCGGCCGCTACATCTATGTGCTTCTTCGTTTCACCAAATGTATCTTGATGGAAGTTACAGTCAATTGGAAATGAACGAGCAAGATTCGTGAAATGTGATCGACAAGCGAGTTGTTCGTCAACAACGCTTACGGTATTTACATTATTATTATTATTGGAGAAACCAGCAGTAATAGAACTTCCAACACTAACAAGTGGCAAACTTTTACTAATTTCACCTCGTGTATCATTCTCAGTTGATATTAATTCCGTCAAAGATGAGCCCTTTGTTATCCCTACAGTACTAAGATCAATATCTGCTAATGCATATTTCACATTGAGAGTCAGAGTAGATTTACGCAACATTGTCGTTCCAACGAATGATTGCCCCGTTGCGATCTTACTCGACTCGAAACTTGCCGAGTAGTTGTGTGAACAACTATCCTGACTATTTGTTTGCATCGGATGAAGGACATATGTCGTTATATTAGTCCTTCGCATTTTTACATTACTCATATCCGGTCGCAGAACGTATTGTAAATAAAGCAATTTTTTCAAAAGTTCAGGACGTATAATTTTTTGTCTGACTAATTTTGCAAAATATCTTGAAAGACGAGCATATGGAGGTAAACTGTAACTCACGCGTGACGTCGTTGATGATTTCACGAGACTGTTATTCGTTGTTTGTTCCTGTATTAAAAGTTCGATCCATCGCTGCTGATCTTCTTTAGTACCACAAAGTACTAGTATACTCTCGATCATTGGTCCTAAGATCAAATGGAAATTTTGTTGATCACAGGTCAAGTTTGTATTGAATTTGCGTGGTGATAAATATTATTTCATAACGAATAAATGATTCAGATTCCTTGCCTGTAATTTCAAAAGCATTTCTTATTTCATCTGTATCTTCCACTTGAGTAATAGTAATACCTGTTAATGGAAGTTTTCCCTGCGAATGGAGAAAACGTGTAAGCATTTATTTAGATATTTCTGTGAAGATAAGAGATATACAACAAGATATAAAATATAGAGAAAAAAAAATGTCGAATATACTTCGTAAACGAAAGAGCTCATCCTTGGACTGGCACTGAGGACCAAAAGAGTTGTTGGAAAAAGAACAAAGTATCTATCTCGACGATCTAGACCAGTAGTTCCGCTTGCCAAAGTGACAGATCCGACATAAAGAATTTCCCCGAGTGAGCTTAACTCTTCTCCCTCCCATCCTTTAATGCCGCTGGTTAACACTTGAAGCGCCAACTCACGTTGCTTTCGTATGGATGCACATCGATCCTACAAGAGAACGCAACAAAAATTGTAACGTATCTTGCTGAAAATGCCAAACATGCTTATAGAGCTTAAACTAGAGGACAACGTAAGGATACAATCAAACGACTTACCGCTATCTCTCTGTATACTGTTATACTGCGTTGTGTGTCGCCTCTATCAGGATGATTTCTTTCCGTATATCTCTCCAATTCTTGAAGCATAGCAGAATATTTATCCAATCTTCGGAAAGGTTTACTTAAACCAGTTGTTAATACTAATATCCCTGGTGATATTGCTCCACTACGTTCCATAAAATCATTCAGTTCATCTCTAGAAGAAGAAATGAATTTAATTTTGTAAAGAAAATAACTTTCAAGTGTCATATACTTTTTCTATAGTTAAACTTAAATAACATAAAAATAATTTTTTTATTTCATACATACCTGTACCGATCTAAAATACATACTGCTTTCGGATGATTTCTGCAATACATTGTATGAATGGACTTTAATTTTGGTGCAAGCGTTAGAAAGAGATTTCCAATTCTAGAATCTTGTGTCATAGCTGCTTCCAAATTGGATAGCAATCGTTGATGTACTTCCAAAACTTCATGTACATTACCTAGAAGTTGCTTGTATTCTTCTTTGTTCAATCTATACATTGAAGATTTATAACACATCTCATTTTTAATATTACAAAGATGTATATATGTGTATGTATGTCTTCCCACAAAATTAATGAATAATTTATCACATATACTTACATGTTAGCAGATTCTAGAGGATGTAAAAAACTATTTATCAAACCCTGCAATTCCGCTACATTCACTCTTTCAGAGTCTACCAAATCTTTCAATACAATATCACGATTTAGCTTTTGATGCACGGGAGATTCTTGCAGAACTTTTTCAGTTGCTTTCATAGTCGAGACACTATTTTCTATAAACAAAATAAAAATACTGTAAATGTAGTAACAGCATAAAAGTTAAGCACATAAGAATCTAATGGAGATTATCAAAACGATTTAGTATATATTGTTTCATTACACGCACAATACCTGGAACCCTGCACTCTTTGACGTAATTAGATGGAAACCATCCTGTTTTATCATGTAATGTTCCTTCCCACCAACCTCCTTCGTCTATCTGTGTTATCGTAATCACATCTCCCTTTTTAAAACACAGCTAAAACAAAAATGCTGCAGTGTTGAAATTGCAAAACCAAGCTATAGAAATACAAAATAAAATAGAAAATGAAACATACCTCGTCATTGTTTTTTCCTTTGAAGGAAAAAAGAGCAGTTACAAATTTTGGTGTGTCAGGCTTTGACATGGCCTTGATATAAATACAAAAAAGAGAGAAAAATAAGTATTTTGAAGCGAATCTAAAATGGAATATAAAAGAGAAACATGAAAAGTCTAATAGAATAGTTCCATCGCATAGAGAAACTTTTCTAGTCTTCCTTCAATTTCTTATCCGTCAACCCAAGTTTACTTGCACTAAAAAATTTTAAACGATATAACATTGAAGAATTTATATAATATGTTCGTTAAATATATCCACTTGGATATTGTTCAACTCACGGAAAGTTACGTTTCATACTGCTATCCTTAAACGCCAAATGACATTTCACTGTTAATCATACGTTTTACCTTGGTTTACAATATCGCGGGATATTTCTTGCACGTGATTCCGCATGTGATCGAGTTCGATTACGTTCGATAAATATTTGTCGAATTGTCGTGTGAAAAGTATCTAAAATTGTTCAAGGCTGCGTCGAATATATCCATTTATCGTATAAGAAACGAAGAGGTTAGTCTTTCTTTTAGATGCCTGTAACTCTGTGACATCTCAGCAAGCTATTAATACCCAATACACATATACACAAGTGAATCCATACATAACAGTGGCGCACATTCTGTTTCATGCGTTTCTTGCGATTGCTCGTCCTCAGTCCCCACTTACAGGGTTATCAAGTGCATGTACACATGCATATAAATATATACGTACGCATTGAAATTAGTTCTAAGAATTAGTTCTTTCATATAAGAAGAGATAAATAGAGATAGAATGTAACAGTCCTTTAAATTCCGATTCCTTTCCTTTCCTTCTTTTTTTCGTCATCCCATAATGTCGTACTTATATGTACATTATATGTATAAAAAAGCAAACAACTTAAAAACAGTTTCCTTTTAAGAAATGAAATTTCATTGTGAATTTATGTAAGTGGGCTTATATGTAACATTGTATAAAATAAAATACACGCGTATATACTCCAACGTGTATTCACGCGATGCTAGTAGATGCGCATGAAAAATATACGAAAAGATTTTTATGAAAAAAAACATGTGCAACTTGTAGTAAACGAATTAGATGAATGAGAAAATGCTATATCTTTATTTTATCGATTTACATGCATTCCGTATCATCTACGTGTCGCATTTTTTTCTTGGAGATTATTAATATTCCATCACTAGTATACGATGAAATAGAATTTTGAAAAACAATGGCTTTGGTTTTTATCGGATGCTTAAATTGGCGATCACACGATGCTTCAGTAAGTATTTTTTTTCAAGAGATTTTGTAGTTCCTATATATACATGCATATGTATAAAGAAAAAACGAGAATTATTATCAACGCATCAGCATAATAATTCGCTGAACAATCAATTTCGATGATTTTAAAATACATACACAAGGATGAAACGATAACTTATTTCAGATATATTGGACGTACGTACAGACATAGAAATGTAAATAGAAATAAAAATGTTTGTAATATATTATCGAAACGATCGTCGTCAGCGTCTCTGTTGTCATAGTCATTGTCATCGCTATCACTGGTATGATATCATGTAGCGTAAATATCAGGGTCGAATTGTAAATTCGATCTGATTTTATTTCTCGTTGTATCCTGATCTTCCATACACTAGAAAATCGTATTCTCGATAGCAACGGTTAATATACTAACAACGTTGTTTGATACGCTAATAACAAGAAAAGACAATAAAATCAGCGCGGCTTTACTACGCATACAGGTACAAGGATATAATATAACATCGATCGAAGAAATTGCCTAATCGGTAGGCTCTGGTCCGCAAAATGTGGGTATTCGTCGGTGCATTCGATCGTATATACATACATGTTACATTCGTATATACATACGTACATACATACATACATACATACATACATACATACATACATACATGCGCACATACATACGTAAATACATACGTAAATACACACATACATACTTGCGCACATATGTATATTCATACATACACAGATACATATATACATACGTACATAAATGCATGCACACAACACGCGCTCGTGCGCACACGCACGCAGGCACGCACACACGCACACACGCACGCGCGCATACACACACACACACACGTACATATTCAACAAGCGACACGTGCTGTGTCCGTCAAAATCGAGACGTATTATATGTACATTGTACATATGTCATTTGTCCGCTTGCGTCTTTCTCGAGATTTTCTCCACATCGAGAGGGCAGTGCGACCGATTCACCACCTCACATTCCAAGAGACGGTGTTCGTGTGGATCCTTCAAACAAAGCTCGTCATCATTGATCAGCTCTTGATTAAAATCGGTATGGTCGTTTGCGAAGGATATCTTTTTCAAGGTGTACATTGATGGACGGATAATCATCAGCGAACATCGTACTCTTCCCTCCCTAAACCCCTCATTTTCTACCCCTCCTCTCTCTCGCTCTCTCTCGCTCTCTCTCTCTCTCTCTCTCTCGCTCGCACGCTCCCCATCATCCCCATTCTCATTCCATCGTAGTCTACTCATGAAAGTCATAATGTTTTCTTTTTATTTTTCTTTGCGCATCTTATTTCTTATCAAATTGGTCCTTTCGATTACAGTTTGCCCTCTCATTCTCAATTTCCTTTTGTATGTCCTTGTCGTTTAACGTCGCTGCTCTCGTCGTTAATACGGCCTAGCGAAGAGCAGAAGACGATCTTTTCTCGAAAAAGAGAAAAAAAGTACAAGTAAAACAGCATGCGCGCATCGACGACGTTTGTTCTTATCGGAACATGTAGTTTATTTCGCAAACAATTTTCTCAAGGAAACCAAACGGCCGTTCGTTAGCGGTATCGTTTGATATTCGAAATCGAATGAAAATCAGTCTCGCACATGCGCTTTGAAAGGTTAAAAGTTAAAATTTGGTACGATGCACAGCATGGTACGGCACGGTACAGCACGGTACAATTACAGTTCGTTTCGGCACGAAAAGTAATGGAAACTTTTCGCAGAAACAAGTAGCGCGGTTCTTAACGACTAATTTATGGTCATTCGTGTACTCGAAATGTCCGATACGTTCGTTACGATTCCATGCAGTAATGGCGATTTAAACGATTGCCATGGCTCGTAGAAATTTCTTTCTAGTCGATGGACGGGAGGTTATTATAAGGTAAAATTGGTTGTATACTTAAAGAGTAATACAATTTACCGGACAGTCTTCCAAAAATCCGTCATATCTGCAAAACCTCGTAAACGAACAAAATCTCACATGTGAACTTTTATTTATGCACTTATCGTACTTTAAATGTGTGATTTTGTCTTTTTTCCCCTTTTTATGTTTCCCTGTCTCTTTTCTATTAAGTAAATCCTTCTTTCTCTTCGTATGTACTTAAACGCAAACTAATCTGTTTACTCGAGCGACACAACTCGATTCATTACAATTTTTTCGCTTCGCGATTAACAAACAAGAAAAGACGCGTTTGTTATTCTATAAATTTTCATAATATATCGTAACAGATCGATAATAAACATAATTTAACGTTGTTTTGCGAGATAAAAAATCGGCAAGTATACCTTTTATTTTTCCATTTTTTAGTTTTATCATTTTTATTCTGGCTCTTATTTTTTTCCCTCGCTCCTTCTCTATCTTATTCTCTGTATCATTTAAGTGACGAACGAAGTAAGGCGACAAACTTTTGTACTGTTTGTTCACGATTGCGTTCAACCAATCAACCATTCAAGCAACATTTGCGTGACAACTAACGTAACGACGAAACCCAATATAGGAAAGTTGTGGAATTGCGAAAGACGAAGTAACTGCTTACATACATATATATGTATATTGTCGATTGAATATTAATGTAGAGATATATAATATAAATGGTGTTTTACTCCTGGTATGTAGCGAAATTTGAAGAAAATAATCCTAATGTGATTATGGCTTTACATCGATCGTGCGAGCTTGAAAAACATAAGAACATTGGTTCACTTCTTCGCGTTTGGATCGTAGTACGGGAGTAATATATACATATGTATATCAAACATGCGAAGAGTAAAGAGATCGATAAAATTGATTGCATCACACAAAAAAAGACTGATGTAAGAGTAAGAGTTTGAGAGCGAGAGAAGAGGTGAACAAGCTAAAATAAGGAGCTCGAAATATGTAAGTGACACACAATGCTTTCGGTTTTTTATAATTTCGAGGTTGGAACAATTGGGTTCAGAGAGGAATTAGGGGAAAACCGAGAAACCTCGTTCGAATTATTCTATACTCGAGGTTTTGATCTATTCGTGACTCCTTGACACGCACTCCATTATCGAAACGTAGTTAAAGTTTCTCAAAAACGTCTTTATAAACGCTTTTCGAGCTATTCGATCATGTATGCATTTAGATGTACCGTATTTTATCTAATAAACCGATTCCACTAAAACTTACAACACCAATACGATTAGAGTAAAATGCGAAACAACGAGAGAATTGACTAGTGGTCTGATGAATACTGGTCCCCGCGATGCGAAATCCAAACCAATCGACGCTCAGGGTGTTATGTAGAAAAATGGAATAAAGATCGAAAAATAATGAATGAAGGCAAAAGGGATAAAAACAACTACCAGGAAGAAGAGAACGATAGAGAAATGAGAAGAGAAGAAACTAAGGTAAAAAACGAAGAAATTTCAGATTGGAAGTAGCTTTAGTGACGTTCTGATCGAGTAGGAATAGAATGTCGTGTCGCATTTCTTCGTCCAAACGATTAAAGAACGTGTAAATTTTCACAACTCTTAGACTTGCTATCTCTTGCCCATACCTTACCTAATAAATTTCGTACCTTTAAACTTGTACTTGTACGACTACCGCGATATTTCTTCGGTGAATTGTTTTCAGAACAAGACCCTAAGGGTGATTTGCTACGATTCTTTCGCGATTTCTTCCGAAATAGGTCCCTTGTTCTTTCAGGGTTCTCGAGCTTCAGTCGAATTTGCGTAAGCAAGCCAACGAGAAGTTCGTCGACATTATGATTGATTCCGACCGATGTTTCGATAAATTTACAGTCGTAAGATGTAGCCATAGATTTCCCCTCTACAACATAGAAATAGAATTGTATCCATCAAAAAGATGAAAATAGAATAAAATAGAATAGAATAGAATAGAATATATAAAATGAATAGAATAGAATAGAATAGAATAGAATAGAATAGGATAGGATAGGATAGGATAGGATAGGATAGGATAGGATAGGATAGGATAGGATAGGATAGGATAGGATAGGATAGGATAGAATAGAACAGAATAGAATAGAATAGAATAGAATAGAAAGAAAAATCGAGGGTGGAATGGAGGGATATTGGTATGGCGATTCCGTGTCTGTGTGTTCGGCAACGATAATCGATGTTGTATGTATGTATTGTATACTGTATATCTTCCAGTGATCTCCCATACTTGAATTTCCGGAGGGATCTAATGATAGCTTAGGTATCAACGAGGTAGCTAAATGATACGAAACAATAAAAGGACCTATCGCGAAACGGCCGGGTAAGTTACACGGCTTCTTACCTTCGGTCGAGACTAATCGACTGCGAACGAGGTCGACTTTGTTTCCAACAAGGATCACCGCTCGAGCCGACACGTAATCGCTGCGCCAAAGTGTTTGCAAAACTTCTTCTGCCACGCGTACCGAAGCCCGATCGGTCGTTGAATAGACGACGCAGTAAGCGTGTGGTTCGTACGTAGTTATGCAGGTTTCCGGCTGCAAAAAGAAATCACTCGTTGTCGGCAGGAACGAATATGTTGTATCCAATAGTATCGGTCGGCGAGTCGAACCGATTCGTGGTGCCGCTAAGTCGAATATTGTAGGGGTAATGAAAGAGTTGTTTTCAACTACAGTACTTTCGCTGCTTTGTCAATTTTTCAAAGTATTATTCCCCACTCTTTACTAACCGATCTTACGTTATCATAACATTAATAAGATTTTTTACCAAATCTTTCACGGTAATAGACGCAAATAACGTTTTATGAAAAATAGCACCGACTTACGTACACCATTATGATTTTCAACTCGCCATATATATACCATACACACACATATATATATATATATATATATATATATATATATATATATATATATATATATTGTTGAATCTTATATATATGTGTGTATATATATAAGATATGGCGGTTAGACGGTTAGATCGATCGCTGGACCGTTTTACGGTTGACCGATAGTTACGGCTCGATGATCGTCAATCGCTCTTCAGGATGGCACACCGAGTTTTACACTACATGCTTACTGCTAACCACATGTGTGCGTTCGACCGCGCGCCCTATTCCTTCTCACGTTCCCGCTTGCTCGCACATTCTTTCCTTTTCTCTCCCCCTTTATTAATTTATTCCACCTATTCTCGAGATTCTCGATTCAGATTCTGATTCCCGATCTGCGTATGTCGTACATTTCATAGCTCGATGGCGACATATCGTTAACGCGTGGTAAACCGATAATTCATCTAATAATAAGCAAACGTGGGAATATTCTATAAAAAATTTGCCTCACTTTCGATTACGTACGTTAACACAGCAATACAATGGGCATGCATACACGTGTAATTCGCAACGTACCGTCATCTCAGTGCTAGAGTGATCGATAAAAGTCAGTTCGGATTCTTCTCCAGCTAGAAGAACGCTGACGGTTTTCTCTCCCGACTCATCGTCTGTAAAGAAACGGCGGGAGCATAGTGTTTTATCACGGCATCGTGAGGATAGAAGGAACAAAAAGTCAGAGACGATAGATTGGAAAGAGAGGAACGGAAAAAAGGTAGGAAGAAAAAGAAGAAACAAATCGGGCTTGATATCGTACAGTAGCTTCGAGGCAAATCGGACAGTGTAAGAGTAATACTGATAATTAATATATATTATAATATAATATTATGTATAATTATATTTAATATTATATATTATAATATATAATAATATTAGTTAATAATTAATATTTAATACTTACCAATCGATGTATCGTACGCATGAAGATATTCCGACGTCATAAACTGAGAAACCAGTGAACTTTTTCCTACAGCTGGAGCTCCCAGCATTAGAACGCGATACGGTGTTGGTCCCTGAGACGCGCTGCTTTCGCGGGAACTCGCCAAAGATCCCGCTGCAGAATTTCTTGCCGATCCAGGATACGAAGCTGTTAAATGTTCCGTGCTGCATCGCCACATCACGTTGGTAGTCACGCCATGGTAGAAACCGATAAAAAGGCGAAAAAAAAACAGAGAAAAAACAAGTATATAATCGATATTTACATACACGTGATATAGGGAAAGAAAGAAATTCGTAACTTGTAATTTATATCGATTATGTCATCTGTCCGGTATTTGTTTAACGACAACTTCGTTTTTGCTCGGAATAGTCTATTTTAGAAAAATCGATGACAATCGGAAGCGATGCAAGTGTTTGTCTTTGTGTGATACACTTCGCGCGCAGCATTGAAATTCTACTCTAAGGTCCAACACGTGCGTCTACGTCGCTCAAACGCTTAATGCTACACGTAAACTCACGCGTTCGATTTAGAGTAGAATCGCCATGTGGAACTTTATATTATAAAGTCGTCGTTTTTCACTTTCTCTTCACCCTCTTCTTTTGCTTCTTCTTCTTCTTCTCCTCTTCCTTTTTCACCTTCTTCTTCTTCTTCTTGTTTCTCCCCTCCTCCTACAACAACAACAACAACAACAACTACTACTACTACTACTACTACTTCTACTACTACTATTACTACTACTACTGCTTCTCCTTCTGTCTTCTGATTGTCGTCGGTCCGTTCTCTCGTTTTCTCATTTTTTCTCATTTCGCTTGAGTTTGTTGTTTAATGCAATAACCGGCTTATTCCTGTCGAGAAACGAAAAAACAGAGGGATTGGAAATAGGGGAATCTCACCTCGAGTTACTCGAAGCGACGCTATTGTTTGATCGAGATCTCCGACTTTTCAACGAGTCTCCTCGATTTACAACTCCTTTACCAGTTATACTGAAATGTCGAAGTCTATAATACTCTTCTTCAACGCCGGTATTTGGCATGCTCGCGACTCTTGATCTCTGCTGTGGAAGACACAGGTAGTTTGGTCTGCCCGATGAACGGCTTCCGGGAGTCTTAACCGACTGAGATCGACTGTGGTGCGGACTACCGTACCTGAAACATTCCACGAAGAGAAGATCGGTTGTTTCATACTTGTCGAAAGTACCTAATCATTGTTATGTTTTACGTCTAACGAATAATAGAGTAAAATGATAATGCACGCGTGTAACAGCGTCCAATAAGAATAATAAGCGAACCTCATCTCAAAGTCGTGTATTTCTTGCAAGGTCAAGGTATTGGCCACATCCAACAATTGTCTCATATTTTCCTCTCGACGTCTAACGTCCAACTCTGGGTGCAGCAATATTGTTGCAGCTCCTGCTGATCCGTCCAATGACAGCGACGGTTGTTGCACCACGATTGTTGCCGCTTGCGTCGATCTCTTATTTCCACTCGCGTTGCCTCCTTTTCGGCATTAGAAAGTAAACATCCGTTATCCTCGTTCCTCGATCCTGACTGCAGTTTACATTGGTACTTATAAAAAGATCTCCGAGCACCGAATATCGAGCATTTCCTCGTCTGTTACATTTCGTTTTGCATCACCTGTATTTCCTTTCTTTCTTATCGCCTTTTCGCAGTTGATTCACAACGCTGTGTACATATTCCCATCCCAACTCTGTCCGCGCCCCCCATCTTCGTCCTCGTCTTTCCCTTTTCTCGTTTTTGCATTTTCATACGCGATTCACCGGCCGAGAGGAGCCGATCGTACGAACGAACACGGAATTTATCTTGCCCTTTTTCAACGTTCCATGCTTCCTGCCTTTTCTTCCATCTCCTCCTCCTCCTTCTCCTCTATATATATTCTTCTTCCACCTCCATCTCCTCTTTCACTTTCACCTTCATTTTCACCATCACCATCGTCACCTGTTTTACTTTCCTTCCTTTCTGTTTCCGTTTCCGTTCGTCGGTCCTCGATATCGAATCTAAGTACTTTCTCGTCTACTTCGATTTTCACCGCTACATTTTTACGGTGGTTTCGCGTAAACAGATTATTCACGACCAAGAAACGTGCGATGCCGGGAGAGTCTTTTTTCAAGGTGTTAAGCTTACGCGTGAAACACATACGCGTGCGTCTTTGAAGCAGAATTGCCGCCCACAATTCGCGATGGAACATTGAATATCGCGTGTATCTACATATACACATAGTAACACGATTTTTAAAACTACACCAAGGAATGTCTTTCCAATTATCGACGACTATGCTGCCGTATTATGCGCATATATACAACATATGTTCCTCGATTTCTTTTGCCTTTATCTGCGTTCATTTTTCTCTTCGTTTCGTCGTCGATATTTCGGAAACTCGTGTATCTTTAGGCACCGACATTATGAATTGGCTGGTACACGGGCAGACGGACGGAGAAACGAATGGACAGATTGATAGGCGGAAATACTACACATATACACATGTGCGCGCGCGCGTTGAAGATATCGATTCACGAAAACGAGAGAAAACGTGAACAGAAAAGAAAAGAAAGAAATGACGACGTTAAAGTAACGCGAGACCAAAATGGAGAGTACGATAACAAAAGGAAGACAATATTTCGACAGAGGTAAAAAGAAAAGAGATCGAGCACTAAAAAGAAAATGCGAATGGAGATTTTCGTGATCCAGGGCGGCAATTCGACGATACTTGCAGTATGGCGATCGAGGCGTTATCACCTATTTATAGTTATAGTAACTAACCGGCAAAGTCGACAATACATGCGTTTTTGGATATCGTAGCATACTACATCTTTTCAAGCTTCGAAAAATACAGAGCAATGCAAAGAAACTGTGTGTGATGTTAATGAGCGACGATTCTTCTCTCCTCGAAACATTCCCTCGAACGTTCGCCACCGTAGTACTCCGTTCCGCTTTTTACATTAATTATCGTCGATCAACGTCGATTCTCATGAAATTAAGTTGTTCCTTTATAAAATCTAGTCATGGAAAGCGTGCCGCGACCAAGCGATACCAATCGTTACAAAACGAAATGTCGAATACACGCAAATACTTTTGTCGAACACGAACGAAATATATACAATATATATACATGTATGCTCGTTTCAATCATTTTTGATCGAGGAGAGAGGAGGGGGGAAAGGAGGAGACGAAGAAGGAGCAAAAAGAGAGAAAAACAAAAAATGAGAGTTAGGAAGGAAGCAAACACAGAATCGAAATGTCGAAGAGATGTGGCGAATAAAATATAATTAAATCAAAAGTAAAAACATGAGAATACTAGTACTGCGCATATTTGGATCCTATAACGGTATAGGAAAAGAGGCGGAAACGAAGGAACCGTGAAATTCGTTTGGTGGACAAGATCAGCGCGAACCCGAGGCACCACCAACCGTTGACGATCGGCGACTATCGTGCCATGATCGTCCTGCTCAAGCCGCTCTCGACTTCGACTTGAACAAATCAATTATGTACTCGGTTTTTTAACGAGTTTACACATGGTATATGCGTAAAGTCGGTTCGGTGATTTCTCAGTTTCGAAAATAAAGAGTCTCGAAGCACAACTCGGTCATAATCAACTTTATACCTATTGCGCAAAACGGGAAAAAGAGCCTGACCCATGAATGAATGGTTGAAACGAGGGGATGCGATTCTGAAAGAAAACAACACAATTGATATTCTTAAAGAGAACAGCTTTAAAACCTGTCTCTAGATGTTTCGTTCGCTCTTTCGTCTTTCGATTATTTTTTATTTCTACTTGTTTGCTCGCGAGCAGTTTCTTATGTTTTCCGCATTTTATAACGATCGACATAAATTATCCACCTACTTATCGTTAAATACATCAACGAAACACGAGATTAATTAGAAATATGGGAAACGATTAAATATTAACGTCGAATTGATCGTTTCGACTTACCGGTGGGTTTTCCTCGAGATTTGCTCGTGGCACTGGTTGTTCTACCAGGACCATCGGACGACTGATCGTTGTTGCTTTGATCGGTGCGAGTTCCTATCAACGATATGTCCAGAGGGTTCGTCGTAACGTTCACATTCGGTTTTCCCTCCCCGTATTTCTTCTCACCGATGTTGTTTACTATTCGATTCTCTCGATTTCCAACTTCGCCACGGGATCTTCCAACAAGCAAGGTTAGCAACGGATTTAGACCATCCGGGTCTGGTTGACCAGCATCCATCGAACCCCTTACTGGTGTGCTGTGTGTGTGTGTGTGTGTGTGTGTGTGTGCGTGCGAGCGCGTGTGTATATGTGAGGAAGGGCAAGTAAAACAAGAGTAAAGTCGAGAGACGTAATTGGTATGAGGAAAAGGAGAATAGATAAAAAATGGTATAGAAACCTGAAAACCTCGGTCGCTCGGAGATCTGGAAGAGGCGGGGTTCTTCCGGAGACGGAAACCTTACCGACCTCGTTGACGGTACCGTGGATGATAATAGGCGTTGCATCGACCGAAGGAATCTCCGTCTCCTCGAGAAGATTCGAAACACTAGATGTTCGAATATCCAAACAATCGATTGGAAGTTGCGATCTCAAAGTCGCGCCTATTTTAAGTCCCTTCTCGTCCGGGGTTGAATATTCGATCGGCGAAGAGGTCGAAGCGTGAACTGGTAGCGGTGAGGAGATTACAGCTACAGCCGATAGAATCGGCTCCGGTGATTGACCACCGGTCGACGATGTAGCAGCCGGTGGTGACATCTCCGATGGAATATCCATTAAATCAAAACTGTCGTCCGGTTGCTCTCCGTCCGTTGTCGTCACCTACGATTGAATACTCGTTTTTTGTTCGAACTTCTCATCCTCTTCTACGCGCACATTCGCAGACGCGTTAACACGGTTAACTCGTACACCCTTGATAACCTTACCATGGTGAGCATCGTGTTGGCGCTGTCGGTGCTAGTGTTGATTGTTGTTTCGGAAGCGGTGCTCGAACCCATAACGACCACTTTTGGAACGGTGCGACAACTGCGACTTCCGCCTGCGGATTTAAAGTGCAGTCTTCGTAACGCGGAGGCAGCGTGAGACAACAAATCGGTTTCGCGCGAATTCTCCGCTCCATTGTGACGATGTGCGCTGGCATTAGAAATACGCGATGTTTGCGACTGCGACTGCGACTGCGATTGTGACTGCGACTGCGGCTGCGACTGCGACTGCTGCTGTGATTCGGTTGTTGCTGAATCGGTCCCATCGCTACCCCTTGAGCTGCCACCGTTTTTACGGTTCGACCCGCGACCATCCACCAGACATCCCTGTTTTCATCAAACATTCACCACGCCAACTGATGATCGCTCTCACAGTTTCTCTTTCTTTTCCGTCTCCACTCTCTCTTCCTCACACACGCGCGCGCGCACGTACATTCCATCCATGCACTCCTATCCTCCTATCGTATCAAACACATCAGACACATTTTCTTTTTCTCTTTCTTTGCATTATTTTGCCAATTTTCAATACTCACGTGATTTCTATGTTCCGGGGTGGAAGGCGGATTCGGTGTATTTGGCAGAGAACCCCCTGTGGGGGTGCAGTGCCGCAGTCGCGCCAGGGCCGTACGAAGCCCCTCCGTCACGAGGCTCTTTTATTTGATCTTGGCAATGCCGCCCACTTTCCTCACCTCTCCGCCAACGGTTTTCTTCTTCACTCCTCCAGTACTTTCTCTTAATCACCTCTTCTTTCCTATTATACGTCCGTCCTTCCGCCCGTCCGCCTTATTTCGATACTTATTTCCCGGCGCTTCCTTTTCCTTTATTTCCTACTTTTCTCTTTTATTCTATTCACTCAATAAACCGAGTCGAGTATCGGTGAGAAGGAAAGTCAAACGAATCGCGATACGTTTATGACCGTTATGACACAAAATCTTATTTAGCTTTCTCTCCTAGCCCAGATCCTCAAAAGAATGCGATACGGAAATCGACATTTGTATTATCTGCAAAAACATTAAACCGATCTAAGCGAGTTTTGCTTCGATCGTTCCAAATAACTGGTTGGTCCATACGAAGTCGATACTTGAACGCGCCACGTCCTGTTCATCCTGTTCGATCTTCGTCTCTGTTCTTGCTTTCAACGGCGATCTCCTTTCTTCGATCGACCATCAATTCTTAAACTATTCGGAGCTGCGTCTCTGTAACGCGAAACGATATATGATCAATCAAATCCCGTTCGTAATAGCATCGGTATTTGAAAATCCTGCCACGTGATCGACCAACGCAATATCAAATTCATCGAGCGTATGAGAAAAGTGCACGTAGAAATGGCGCGAAACGAATCGCTTTGTGAATGAAAACATTCTTTTCGATTGGACGCTAATTGTCATCTGATTCAACGGCTTTACTTCTTGTTCACAACCTAGCTAGCTTAGGCCTACATATTTAACCAGACAGATAATGTTTTCGGATCGATAACGAAACTAAATCTGTTTGTTGTTTTATCGATCATTGACCAAATCGATATCGAGTTGCTAGAATGATCGCTGACTCTTACTCACTTTATAATCAAGAAAAGAGGGGGAGACAATGAGAGAGAGAGAGAGAGAGAGAGAGAGAGAGAGAGAGGGAGGGAGGGAGGGTCTGAGAGTGTTTGTCAGCGATAGAGACCAAGAAAATTACATGGGTCGACGATTATCGATGATTTGAACAACCGAGAGAGGAAATATGTATTGTCGGTTGCAATTTAATTGTTAGATTTCCAGCGAGATATGCATACTAATTATAACGCCATCGTTCTTGCATTCTATGCTTTATACATATATTCGCAATTTCTGGACAACGATAGAACAGTTTATTCACGATCCAGAATTCGTTTGCATCCCTATCTTTAATTTGACCGTTTGTTCGTTCGTTTATTGGAATAGTTCACTCTGTTTCATGTGATCACGCAGAATTGTATCTCTCGATACGGGATGCAAACTTACGTATATCGTAAATCTATGAAATTTGGAACTTGACGAAATTTAACTAAAATCCAGACACATTGGATTGAAAACCAACTTCTCATTTCTCACAACCAATACACGATTGTACGTATACAAACGAGGAAAGGGAACCAGTGATATAGTAACTGGGACAAAATTGCAACAGCAAACAGACTAATAATTAATCGTGAAAACGATCAACAACAACATACTGCGTGCAAAAGAAAGTGTGCAAAGAAAGCAAGAGATGCGGATCGAGTGTGCAGAAGGTAACCTGCACCTAATAGATCGACCAAAATACGATAATAGCGTTGTCTATTTATTACATATATATGTCTATAATTCGCCTAGTCAAAAATAGCAAGAAAAGTTTACAGTAATACCTGCTGCGTCTCTTCGAAAAAATAGCTCCTTCTACCTTGGCATTCCACGGATTACTGGCGTGTAGTACCTAGCTTCGGGAAAGGACATTAGCGCTTGCGCTTCTACTCCAGAGGGTGAAAACTGCTAAACTAGCAGCACCGTCGCACCCGATCTGCACCAACTCCCCACTCGCTCTTTTCTTTCTCTTCTTCCCTTCCTATGCTATCTTTTCCTACCATTGCAACATGTATCAATCTATCCCTTTCTTCTTTAATCGCATTTGTTGTGCATTTTCATTCGACCTTTTCAACAATTTGCATTTTACATTCCTTTATTTTTTATTTCACCTCTATTCTCATCTGTACAGTTTATACTTTTGCTTCATATTTTCCTCTAGTAACAATATTAAATGCACCAATTCAAATCAATCGAAAAAATCTATATTTCCAGATGGCTAAAAATCTATACTTTTAAAGATATTAACCCAATAGATCCAACACAACGACGATCGTCTCATTTCAAGCAAACGCGTGGAACAAATCACTCTTGAAACAGAAAGATCAAAGGATATACAACTTTTACAAATATCGATATTAGTATCGTTACGCGAAGGCTAGAGATGAGAAAAAATCATCAGTTCGAGTCAACTAGAAAACCTTTTCGATGAATCGATCGAACATACTTACGCAGCTCATTTCTGAAGAAAGCGGAGAAAATAATAAAACGAAAGAATAATAGTAAACGATCGAATCATTTTGTTTTTACTATATCGTATATGAAAATTCTATGAATGAAAGTATCGGAAAGGGGGCAAGGTAAATTTAAAGGTTCTATTCATTAATGTGAATCCGATTTCGTAACCTTAATGAGATACGCACACTATATCGAGCAACTTCTATCGAACAAAGTATTGCCATATTCCTGACAAATTATTGAACCTCATAAATCTGTACATCTGCGCAGATGCGCGACCATTTTCTGCGTATTACGAGCTAGTGTCGTTCACCTCAGTCACCTTTGTCCCACATTTAATCTTCCAGCGTTCTACTTTTCAGCTTCGCATTTTCGTATTTCTTTCGCACCAGATACGTGCTTGCAAGTATTGGAAATGAACAACAGTCAACAACGCTAAGCGAAATATGTTTCTTTTCGCGAGATAGCAAGAAAAGAAAAGAATTATATAGAGGAAGAGAGGGAAGGAAAACGTACGCGTTAGCAATCTACAAATCGATGATACTCGCATGGTCTTTGTAGCTGAACGATTTAACGCGATTTACACACACGCCCTCAAGTTTACCCGAAGCGCACGCGAGTTGATCGACCGCTTTGTCAAAACACCAACCACATCTATCGATCCAAGGCTTCCGCGTATATTCGCGTACATTTTATTCGTGCGTTACTTTTCACATAAAAATCAAGCGCGGTAAAAACAAATAGAAAAAATCAAAGTAGAAAGTGAACCAAGAGTAAAAGACAGAAAAGAAAATCTTTTTTCATTCCTATCGCCGAACATTTTCGACGTTATTGAAAATATTCCTACAGCTACGAAGAAAACGTTCGATCTTTGACAAACTTTTTTAAATACCTGCATTTTGTGATTTTCTTTTTTTCTCGTATTTTATTTGTTCGTAATAAGCATCCTGAAGGATCCTGTTGCCGATTATGTATTTTTTCAAATATTATAAAATATAGAGGGCACATACGCTACTGCATACACGTACAATCGTTCGTTCTATCCGTTTCTTCGAAACGATACCCTTCTTACACAGCAACAACGCACTTACGATCGTTTGTACATTTATACAGGTTTGTATGTACTTATCATATGTGCGGTAAAATATGCATTCATCTTTATATACGATAACTTCTGTACATGTACGTGTATTTCCTCATATTCAAAATATAATAGTAAACATTACACATAGTGTAGCTTGTAATAGTTGTAGGTCAGGGCTTTGATCAGCAATCCTTGCGAAACGAAAGCGTCGATACTTCATTTTAGATTACGAAATACCATTGTAATTTTGAATCTTCATCTTTCTTTACTCATTCTTTCGCCCGAAAAATCGACAGTTTCGAATCGTCATTGTATTATTTTTCGATCTTAACTTTGCTTTGTCTCTTCATTGATTTTCTAGCTTGAGAAGAAACAATCAAACATACGACCATCTCAAACAATATCGCCTTGAAATACTGTCACAATTGCGTTTATCTTGTTTTTACAACATTCATCATACAATCGTTTCATTTTCAATAAAACACGCTCGCTTTATAACCTCAGTGCTCGTAACACGAGCACTGCTTAAGTTATCCTAAAATTAACGTATTTCTATCTCGTATATGTTCGTCTTTTGTCATTATCTTCGTCCTTGTCATTGTCGCCATTGTCATAGTCATCATCATTGTAGTCGTCGTTCTGGTTCTCGTCCTGGTCATCGTCATCGTCGTTGTTGCGGTGACATTACATTGGTAGATAAAATATTATGATGCTACCTTAAGCATACATACTTATCGTTAACCTTCTTTTTCTCATTTTTTACATACATTACAACTTGTACATACATTCAATCAACATACACGATGTAAAAAATCGCACACGCATACATACAACATACGTTAATAAATCCCTTGTAAAGAATTGTTATTTCTTATCATTTGAATCATTCGTATTTTTGTTTTTTTTTTTTTCCTTTTTGTTTTCATATCTCGAATACTAGCATTTGTGTATTCACGTTAAAATTTTCACGTAGAAGGCAGTAAAAGTATTACGATTAAATTTCGGTGTACATAAAAATTATATCTGGATTTCGATTTGATCAATATCGATTGATGAAACTTTTGCACAAGATATCAGTACTCATCCCACAACAACAACAATAACAACAATAATTCTCTTTCGTCCGTTATTATCTAGATGCATTAGTAATAAAGGGTACGATCGAGTCAATAACTATCATTGAGACACGTTGAGATGCGATCGTAAAATGGTTCGAATAAATTTTAACATTGGACAAGGCGCACGGCAAAGTGGTTACGCCTATTAAAACTAGTACGGAACGTATCAGGAACTTGGTCAAGTATAAACAAACTATGGGTCCATTTCGGGAAGAAATAAAAAGGATAGAAAATCTTTTAATTTAGAAATAAATAGAAAAATGCTGGAGTGAACGAGGATCGGGCTGGGAACGATAGATTTATGCGTATAAAAATAAGAATTTATCTTGATATTAAAAATTTGTCTATCTTACGGATTAGAACCAGCGCATCGTCGTACTCGAATATTCTAATTATACGAATTTCGGAACAGTCTCAATTATTTATACGCGTATATGTATACATCTATACACACACGTACGTACATGCGCGCGCGCGCGCGCGCGTGTATATATATAAAAACACGCACACACACATGTATGTATATACTTACATACGCGCGTGTGTTTACTCTCGAATTCAGTATAATCGTATTCCGTTTCTATGTGAACTATAACAAATAATTGTGGATACAACGAGAGTAATAAATAGCCATATATAATTTTGTCGTAAGAAAATCTGTCATAAATCGAGGAGAAATAATGTTTTGATTAGGCACAATGCGACCATGTTATCAAGAAAAAAGAAATACGATTTCAGTTTATTTTTCTAACGAATTTCGATCGCAATTGCATCGGCGTTTACGATGCGTCATTAATCCTCGTTACGGGATTCTATTTTGCGTACATATTTTGAAATGTGTTAATCGAACGCCACTCTTCCACTGTGATCTTTTCCCTTTCGTCGATAATACAGATCTCACAATGGACGAAAACGAAAGGAACACGATAGTTAATTACTTCCAAGCTAGCGCTCGATAATTAAACGCGATTGTATAGGTGGAAAACTCTATACCCTTTAAAAACAGTCTTTATACAGTGCTTAAATTATTATATACAAAATGTAGCAGGTTAAGAGGTAAAAAGTATTTCCTTATCGTAAGTAATTGTTACGCGTTAAATTAATCAAATTCGCAGTTATAGGATTACATCGATTTCGTTCGCGATTAATCGAACATGGTCTTGACTCGTTATACCCTGCTTATATTTACAAGAAAGCTGCGGGTGCACAGTAGTCGGTCGATTGACAATATACTGCGTACCTTATAAATCTCAATTACGTAAAAACGATCGAGGTATCGTTGTTTTCGTACTCTTAAATTGAAAATAAATGCGCGGTTTTTCAGTACATGAGCGAACTTTCTGCTCGTTCTTCAACATATGTTTATATAAAAAATACAAGTGCAAGTATACAGATTTACAGGATGTAGATAGATGTAATCGGATAGAAATCTCGACCATTGTATGAAACGGACGGGCATAAGACTTAAAATCTAGAATCTAAGTACATCCTTATCTATGTGAGAATGAATAAAAAAATGTAAGTAAAGATCGTGTGATGTCTAAAGCACAATAAAAAAGAAAAGAAAAACAAAAGAAACTTACATAGTAGTATAAGCTATCGTATCTGAGTAAAGAGTCTCAGAGTAAAGAGTATCGTATCTGAGTCATCGACCGCAGATCGAATGTGATGAAAGTCTGAAAGAAATACGAAGAGACAGATGGTAGCCGATTAAATTAAACCGTTCGTTCTTGGCCTCGATCCTTACAAACGCGAATATAAAATCGGAGGAGTATATTCGCCGTTGCTCTCTGCTTGTCGACTTTCCTCGACGTTCACAGGAAAAAAAAGAGAACGAGAAGAAAAAAAAATAATCCCTCTAAAAGCATCGAATACAATTCTTCATGTGGAAGTGGCATATCATCTTAACAAAACTATTACGGCACAATTTCCCATGATTGCGACAAATAAAATTATAGATTTGGAAAAAAGTGGCGCCAAACTAGAATACGCCTTTTCCATGTCTTCGCAAACTCCTGCAATAATAATAATAAGATGATTACAAAAACTATAAGCTGTACGACAACGGCAAAAACACTGCATTATTAGTGGGTATTATTTGATTTTGATCTAATCTTAATAAATATTTAATAAAACGATATACAGAGTAATGTAATAACATAATGTAATAACGTAAAGGGAAGAGATAAAGTGATAAAAGTAAAAAACGATAGATGCACGTTTGTTTATTAAAATACCTTGACTGACAAGCGTGTAGGATCGTTCGTCTTCGATCTGGCCTCTACTACAGACACGATCCAATTTAGTTAACCAAAGTTCCTGTTCCGAGACTTGAGTTTTAATTGCTTTTCCGGTTACGGACGTCTTCTCTGTACTACCGTCAAATTGCATAGAAAAACAAAAGGTTTGTCCAAAACTTGGGGAAGGCTGATTAGTTTTTAACGACACTATCGTATACCAAATATTTTTTTCTTCCCAACTACCATGACAATAATACGCTGCAACAGCAACAACAATAAATATAATAAATAATAAATAAATAGGGGGCATAGGAGATGCGTGGCTAAGAAAAGTACTACAAACAAATTTGATGCTTACTTATTTCTTCCATATCGCATGTTTTTCTAATAAGAATTTCATTCTGATCCATCGAAGCACAGCCTATTTCAACATTGGTTCTTTTACAATCCTCCCTTTGTAGTTCTTGTTGCTGATGTTGTTCTCCTCCATATTGATGATGATGATGATGATGGTGGTGCTGCTGTTGGTGTTGTCGTTGCTGTTCGTGCAATTCTTTCTGAGAAATATCTTCGTGCCAAGTCCTTCTTTTAGTAATTCTAGAAGAGTGTCTTTCACTACGACGTTGTCGACGAAACGACGTATTAGATACACTGAATGGAGTAAATCCCAAGATAACATATCGTCCAGGATTGGGACACTTTCTTTGATGTAATGAAGAGCCTATGCAATTACGAAACGAATCATATGGTAATATAAATACATAGTACGTTTCACGAATTATACGATTAAAATGATCAACTCGGAGTATCACTTACTTATTAGAGTGGTATACGTCATTGTAGATGTGTCTGCAAGGGAACACGCCTCGTCTGGCATTATAGCTTTTTCATCTATACATGTTACATGTTCTAAATTATGAAAAAAGATAATCGAAACACTCGAGAAATAAAATGTCGAGTTATACTTACCCGATTGCTGTAACTCTATAATGTGATGATCTCTTTTATAAAATATCATGCAAACGTAGCCAATGTCACTGCAAGAGTAGTATATGTATAATATGTTACAATTACTTTTATATTTATAATATATACTCGTAATATAACGTACAACTATTACTTACCAACCGCTAGTAACGTGAGCAATCAACTTTACTTTATATCCTTGTGTATTTTCCATAGGATGTAATTTCTCTAGATTATGACAAACAATCTTTTCTTCGTGAAACGTATCCCCATCGGTGTTTTGTACTTTAACTTTGAGTGTTGCATTTTTATTCGTAAAATGATAAACTTTAGTACCGTCTAAAGAACGCCAGTCATGATGTTCGGTAATCCATGAAGGATATTTGCATCTGTTGTGTTCTTTATCAACTGCAAATCCAAAGCCCAATGTTTTTGTAAACTCACTATTTCAAAGGGAAACGAATATTGGAACAAATGAAATTGGCTGAAGAATTTTGTATACCTTTCGTAAGCTTTATAGTTGGCGATCCTTCCGAAACTGTAGTTAGGCCGTTACAAGTTGGTTCACCTGATTGAGCGAGTAAGTAGGCCACCTTTCCCTGATGATGTGTTTTCTCTTCATACAGGAAACATCTGCTCATGGAAAGGATAAAAACAATGCCAAGTTTAATGTTTAAATTTTAAATTCAATGTGTGGCTTATCGAATCATGCATACCTATACATTTTTTCGGCACTCGAGATACTTCTTCCTTTCAATGTTCCAACGAGGTATTTGTTACGACCATCATTCCATACAGCGAGGCATTGTAACTCTTCCGCTAAAATATAAAATCAAGAGATTTGTAACAATATTGATTGTTTTAGAATATGTGCATATATGTACGAAAACAACATTTATCTGTGAAATGAATAGATGACAACAATAATGTTTGCTTAAGCTTACTGTTACTCTCGCTTCGTTTGATATCTGGGCAAGCCTGATATTTCAGAAGTAATTTACTTTCGTCAGTACATTTCTCCCCAAGGCTAATAGGCATTGCGCATTCACCAAAACCCTTATCATAGGTAAACGTAAATGATGGTCCACTAAAAGGACAGGGTATCGGCTTGGAATTTACGCGAAACATGGAATACAAAGTATCATCGGACTTAATATTCGAGCACATTTCGTCCAAAGTGCTTTGTTCCGTATAGCACCATCCTGGCAAGAGAAACAAAACGAGTTTTACGTATTTCAAAACAAAAAAATTGGTGAGGAAGCAACGAAACAAAGATAAAATTCTTTGACTAACCTTCACGAAATTGAATCACATTCTCATGCCGATCGTTAATAATTATACAATAATAGCATTTGTCACCACTGAAATGTCATTGCAAGGATTAGTATGTCTTCCAGTTTCAAGTTAGCCGTTGTTCTTTTATTATGGATTCTGGGAAGTACCATCTTCAAATACTTACTACACGATGTACGAGTCTTCGAATCGCTCGACGCATGTCCTTTCGCCTATAACTGTTGTATTGAGGATAATCGGTGTCATTTTCCCATATTGATACCATTCTCCAGTCCACGCAACTGGAAACTCGCAAGAACCTGCGACAATTTTATAATATTACTAGATAAATAGTTTATCCGCTTTTATTTCTGTTGAAGTGGTCATCACTTCTAAGAAAACTCTACATCTGGTCTTTTAGTTTTTTCAAGCACTGAAGCCATCGATAGCGTATAGACAAAAGATTGCGTCGAAGACAAACCATAAACAGTAGATAGGCGATGTTAGCTTCAGGGTTTTCAGTCATAGGGTAACACTGCTGGCGTGCGGATCTGGATCGGCTCATATTATATTCCGACTTGTATTTACACTTCAATATTTAAAATATATATTTTCTACCTTACAATTTAGCCACGCGTTCCTTTGTATTCACATACATCTAATAACCTCAACAGTTTCTTATTTGTTTTTAACTATCGTCATCTTACAATGACAAGTTTGATTATAGATTTCTACTTTTTACTATTTAATGCTGAGCATTCCAACATTATTACACGTTACCTTAATGAAAAGGAATACATATACAGTAGCGGACAAAAGATTAAGACGAAATGGAAAAAATAAATAATTGATTTACTTTCCATAAAAAAAAATATACAGTGTTCTACATTTGGTATTAACTAATTAGACATTTGTTTATACACTTACAAAAAAATTTCATTTCGATATTTTGTTGAGTAACTAAGTTATGAAAAAGGTACGAAATCTGTATAATATTTCGTCGATCAAAATTTTAAAACTACACAAAAAATATTAATTTTTGGTAAGAAAATATACACAATTTTTGTTTAAATTCAATATTTTGTCCAATATCCGTTATTTCTTATCACTTTGGTACATCTTCTTGACATAGAATCTATTAATTTTTTACATTGGTCTACCGTAATATTACTCTGAGCTGTTTCAATTGTAAAATTCATTTAAATTTTTCGATTTATAACCTTGTACTGTCTTTTTTATGATGTTCCACAAATTCTAGATTGGATTAATGTCTGGTGATTGTGACGGCCACGGCAGCACGGTAATATTTTCTTCTTCAAAAAATTGTTTCACAGCCCGAGCCGTGTGCTTCGACTCATTATTATTTTGAAAAATAAAATCATCACTCATATTGTTGCGTGCAAAAGGCAACATTGTGTTCTTGAGTATGTCCATGTATTGAAAACGGTCCATAATTCCATTGATACGACATATCGGACCAGGACTACCTCGAGAAAAACACGCGCACATCATAACGTTCCCACCACCATGTTTAAGAGTTTTTAAAACGCACCGTGTTTTCAAACTTTCATCAATTCGACGTCTAACATCCCGTATCCCGTCAGAAGAAACGCGATTGAATTTCGATTCGTTTGAAAACAATATCTTTCGCCAATCTTCGCTTGTCCAATGCTTATGAGATTTAGCAAATGCAAGTCGTCCTTTTTGATTCCTAGAACTCAGTAGTGGTTCCTTTTGTGGTTTTCGTCCTCTTAAGTTAAAGTCTTCTAATCTTCTTCTAACAGTTCTAGCACTAATTTGTGTATCGTTTTTATATTTAGTTTATCTCCGCAGCAATATTACTTGCACTACGAAAACGATCCATTTTCGGCGTTGTTTTCCGTGGTCTTCCGTTTTTCGGTTGATCACAATACATGCCTGCCTTTAAAAATTTATACCAAGCTTGCTTACAAGCCATTTCTGACCTGTTCACTATATTTGTTATTTTGGTGAAGGTTTTACTTTGCTTTCATAACCTTACGATTTGTTCCCTTTCGTTTTCAAGTAAATTCTTCGACTTACCCATAGCCTGTTCCTGCCTAAATGAATTTTAAGGAATAAAAGGTACACTAAACAATGATTTTGACATTCCAGAATCAAAATGTTCAAAAACTGTACTCATACTCACGTTTTACACAGATCGTCTTAAACTAATGTCCACTGTTTACAAGTGCTAAGCGGTAACTAACTGTTAACTCCTACATTGTTTGTATTTAACAACTGACGGTCTGAAGTTACGAAGGTCAAGCATACAGCTATGTTATTCCAAAGAGACAAACCGAATAGAAGAACAATATGCGTATAAGATGTTTGTAATCCGGTTTACAAATCATCGTCTTAAACTTTTGTCCGCTACTGTATGTTTTCAATGTCGATGAAAAAGGAAAAGATGGAAATCACTCTACATTCCTCCAATGAATTACATACATTATACAAGAAAAAGAATTAGTAAAGTGCACTTTACATTCGAACCGCTATATGACAACAATTGCATGACATATGTATATTATATGAGTACATATGTATATTCACCATTTACAATATGTACATCACCCAGGGATAACATCAGCAGTATTAACATCGTTGCTGAGCAGTGAAGATGTCTTTCCTCGTATGAAAAGGAAAATTCTCGCATCCTGAAATATAAAAAATAATTAGATGTAATTGATTTTTTACATTTAAATTATTCTTATCAGTCCTTCATGTTATCAATTAACTATTGCTGTCGCACAAAATAGTCGAATCATTTCCGATTTTTCTTTCTCTCTCATGCCATTAACTAAATTCTAAGCTACTCTAAATAGAATTTCAATTCGAAATTTCATTGTCTGTTATTAAATGCTTGTCTGAGATTAGAATACCATAAAGTGTTGATAATGAATATCGATTTCAAGTTATTGCCATCTACTACTCTTATCATTTTAAAATTAGCTCTATGTATCACGTACCAATTCGAGCGTATCGTCCGTTTTCCAAAATGTGAGAAACCATAATGATGGAATATACAGAAGAAAATATTCATTACGATTACGGAGGTACGACGGTAACGAAAGGTGTATGTAGAGAGTTTGACGGAACTGCGAAAAGCGTCTACGAAGGAAACCCCCGAGGAAGATGCATTATTTAGCAAAGTACACGTGTCCCGATCGGTTTCGTTCAACGTGTTTTCTCCCTTTACCGCGAACCTAGCGTGCACCTCTTCGTACCCTATCGTTCGAGGGATGCGCGAATAGGCGCGGATCTGCGCATCGCAACAACCCTTAAACGTCCAATTTTTCTCCTGTTTATTACATATCCTATATTTGTTGTCTCCCGAAATTAACGAGCTTGTTTTATATTTCTTCTAATTTCTACTTTTCTTTCTATACTTAGTTTCGATATAAATCTTCAAATTGCATAACTTGTTCGTCTATAACACCGATTCACACCGATCAACACGAGTTTAATCGTTACTCGCGATATTCATTTCACGATGTAAGAGATGAAACCCGTTCTCATCGAATACGCACGGAAATACACAATTCTCCGGACCTGTCATTGACTGATTATCTGATGATAATCATGATTCATTGTCACTGGGAATTGGGGTTGTCATTAGGAATACTAACCTTTTTTGTATGTCTGGCATCGCAAATGCAAAGTTGATTCGAAGAAGACAGAACTAACAGTTTTAAAAAATCACCTAATAATATTCCATGATTGAAATTCAATATTTAAGTATAAAGTGATCTTGTTGAACATGAAGCAATTCGTTCAAATTTCAGAACATTTCGAGTGGAAGATAGTATAATATTGTTAAACAATTTACAATTACAGAACTCTGTCAGCATGTAAACTATTTTTAGAAGAGCAAAAAGAAGATGAGAGATTACTGTAGGACGCGGAATTCGATTTCTCCTGATTGTTAATGTTAGCTGTTTCTTCCGCAATAATTAATTCAATTAATTCGCGATCAAGGGGACGCGTTATACACGATCGGGTCCTTTATTAACGGAATGTTTTTCGTCAATTTTACCATGGAAGAGCAACACACCACTCTTTTTACTAGCACTAGCACTATCATCGTAGGTACCACTTTGATACAAAAGCATCACCAATGAAAACAACTACATTGAACACTGATTTTTCTTCCTGTAAATGCATCACTTAAACTCTTTTCCGAAATTCTTTCACTGAAATTTTTTGGTTTCATACGAATACATGAGAAACTAAATGAAAATGTAACACATGGAATATGCTACTTTTTATTATTCTTAATCTTCAAATAGTTTGTATTGGCAATGGTATTCAGTATTCACTACTATGTTCGACTCTAAAATTTTAAAAGTCTGTTTGTTAATTTGCTCACTTCCAGAAACAATGGCGGTAGCCTATGAACAGCGAGCAGAACGCCGCACTGTTGCAACTATTTCTACAGTACGGTACAACACTAGGATACTACACTGTAGAACCAGCAGAACTCCAGCATCCAAGCATGCATCACTGAATATATAGACTGCTCGCCTATGAATCAAAATCGGTGTGTACGGTATGTTACTAAAATTTTAGTGACTTCTTGAATCGTAGTCTTTGTCCTTTCCTTTATCTTTCCTTTTCCCTTGCTTCATCATAATCTTTCTTCTTGGAATATATTAGGGAGGTGAAGTGAATGAAGAACATCGATTGTTCAATCATTAACTCTATATTATAGTAAATATTCTTTGTTACTGAAACAGTAATTACAATTGATGAAAATCCGTATAAACAAATAAAACATAAAGCCATGCTTTTGAATGCTAGATAGAAATCTAAAAATTTCTAACGCACATTTATGTTTATAATATGTATTAGAGATGAGTATACGATCGTGCTTGTATCACAATTATGTAAGCAGGCCGGAAACTCGCTAGGGAAAACCAACCATCTTTTGAGTAAAAAAAAGATCAAGATGGAGAGTAAGAAAGGAATCCGTCCTACGTTCTTCGTTATCCGTGTCATATTTTGATATTTTTCTCCATTAATCTCCATTTTAATATTTTTCGATTCAAAATAAGCACTTCTCTCCCTCCGTCCCTCTCTCTCTCCCTCTCTCTCCCATCGGTGTTTTGTGATGATTATTGGGTAGTTCCATTGACTGACGCTACAGTTTAGAGACATCGTTGTCAGTTTGTTAAAAAGGCATATCTGTGTGTTACTAAAAAGAAGACTAGCGTAAGAAATGCGGGTCTGATTGATTATTTCATATAGACACAACACAGTCATAAAGATAAGCATACATATTGGTCGGGAGTATCACATATTAAACAAAACAATAAAGCAACTTGTGACATGAACAATATCAAGCAATATTTCCCTCGTCCCTGTGCTGTTTCGCTAGTTTTCTTTCCAGCAACGTACCATATTTATCTGCACGTTAATGAGATTGTAGTATACAGATTTAGTGGTAGTATTATTAGCAAAACTTTGACACAATCTACCGGCTGCCAAATAACTACCAGGAAATAATTACAAATCACCCGAGGAGCGTCCGAACACCTTTATATTATTGTACATTGCGGTTTCGCTAATACTTTTGATACAGGGCACATATATAGGTTATATAAACAAGTTTGGACACATTTATACTAAAAGCATAAAAAAGAAAGGTGTTCAAAAATTGAACTGAAAAAGAAACAACATGAAAATACAAGAACGGTTTGGGTCTGTGTATGTGCGACACACATATACATATACATACAATGAGTGTCTCAAACAGAGCCTTTTCTTGTTCTGTTCATATGTATGATTATGATTTGTACATGGACAGTCGTCTCTGGGTTTGTCAAGTCGTATCACAGTTTAGTAACCTAGGGACTTTTGTGGAAGCACCTGTATCGACCTAAAATAAGAACAGATCTTGGCATTCGCTAGAGAAAGCCGTCCGAAAATTGAGTTAACCCCAATATAGTGAAAAATCAACATGACAGATCAACAAAGTAACGTTTTGCGCATGCGCAACGCATACATCTACATTGTCTTGCAGTATATGAGTGTCGAGACTTGTGTATACGATTGCGGACGAAACAATTAACTTCTATCAGTTCTACAAATTCTATATGGAATTATAGGGAAAACAATCATTTGGTGTATGTTAGTTCTGTAGCTTAACCAACAAGACGAGGCGGTAAACATAAACAAAAGGTGATTAGCAAGTAGACGAAACAAAACGTAGGGACAATATTGCCACTAGTAGGCAGCCAATAGTTGCAGCCATTAGTTGCAGCCATTAGTTGCAGTCACAGAAATCACATTTTTTGTATGTCTACTGCTTCATCTCGTTGGGTAAACTATAGTCGATATAGTCTATTCCGTTTAACATTAGTTATATGTGCTTGATAAATAAGTCTGTCATGAGTGATGAAAAACATTCGGTTAATTTAAGTCATAAAAATCTTGTGTAAGTAACAATCGCTCCAACGAATTTTAGAGGGAAACGGAGTTTGTGACTATATAGCCATTTTTATGAAAAGTAAAATAGTACGTTCGTTATTCAGCTATTTTCTCTGGCATGTTTAATATCATAGTCCGATATCTTATTAAGAAAATTGTTTCGGAAATTAAAGTGAACGAAAAAGAAACAACAGGTGTGAGTGATATGTCGATACCCACCCAAGCGTAACTTATATACATACATATTATTTTCAATTTCAAAAATTGATGAGGTTTACGATGAACCCTAGAGTGGGTGAAAATCCAGCCGCTTATACTAATATGCTAATTACATATTTACGTATACATACATATGTACATACTTGTATATTTTCAATTTCAACCCTAGAATGATAACGCAATAGCATTTTTTGATTGTTTCTAATAAAATAATTTTTTCAACATTTCTAAGAGATGTGTTTCTGCTCTTTCTTAGACATCTTAATGAAAGATAAGAAATTTATGACTTTAAAGAAAAAAAGGGGAATTAAAATTTACATTTCGTCATTTAGAAATGTACGCTAAAACGGTCTTCGTTCGATATATTCCATTTACAATGGTTTTGTGAATACTTTATTCGTTATACATATATTGTTTATGACGAACAGAAAATATAATTTATATTCTACTTATGTAACTTCAAGGAAATCTTTTACAATTAACAATAATTTCGAAAACAAATTGAAATTTAGAATTTGCCACAAAACGTACAAACGATATTAAATGTATTCTCAAATATACTTGACACTGACAGACGCATTAATTAATTGGTCTCAACTTGAACTCAAAAGACGCTCGAAAGGATTAAGTAATTAAGAGTCATATCGACACATCTATAATACGTTTTACGAAATGAATTTCCTCTTAAACAACGATATTTTGTATGATACCATGGACTCATAGAATGCATCAAGGATAGTCGATACATATGCATGCGCATTTTTGTTTTCTTTTATCTATAGCATTTCTGAACCTCCCTTGATACCGATATTGTTCTATATCCGCCTATAGAGACACAACATAACCTACATGTACACACGCATTCATATGTATGTGCGATTTGTCGGTCATCTAAATCAGATTGTAACAAATTTAACGGAGATAAAGAAATAATCAGAAATAATATGGAAAAGTACCGTTTTGAAAGTTTTGAAGACGAAGTATGTAGGTCACAGAAAGCTCTTGAGCGCAAGTCCGTTGTGAAGCAAACGCGACTTTTCGATCGACACTGTTCGTTTCGTAAAATACGTCGGTGGTAGGTCGACGGACGCAACGTTTAGAACGGCGCACGTGTGTAAATGTTACCGAAGATTTCCTTCGTCAGGGTATGCTTTTATCCAGCTTGAACTTGATATATTTCCATTCAACTGTTTTTACGTATATACGTGTAGATGCACATGCACATTTGCCAATTTTTCCTCAACCCGGAACCTCCCACTTACTCCCTATATTTTATTCTCCGTATCCCTTTTTATTTCTTTGTTCATTTTGATCCAGAAGAAAATATGTAGCGGTTCAGCGTTTTTAACAAAGAAAGTTACGAAATAGTGCATAGATCTTTGGCTACGCTACGACCAGTCACATGTTGATCGCTTGGAGAATAATAATTTTGAAAAGAAATTGTTCAAATTGCAACAAAATATATTATTGTCATAATTAAAGTTATGGCAAAAAGCGTTTCGTTATTAAACTATTCATATTATTGTGTTTTTTCATTTACATTCCGCAAAGGGTTTTAATTATATTTCACGTGCATAGTGTTCCATAGTTTTCTAAGTGTTCCTCTTACAAAAATACTCTGTTTAAATTATAGTAAATGCATCAGGATGTCTTTCTTCGCTTGGAAAGGGAGCAATCGTTCCGAAAATACCGAACATGGTGGACGCAATCTACAAGATGGTCTTTTTCAAATTGCATCTCAAGCTTGTCACATATTAGTACAAGTAAGTTTCTAGAATTAAATCACTTTCACGAGTTTCGCACACTCGAATAAATGCGGTTTATTTACTTCTATTTTTATTCCTTCCTTATATCTATTTAAATTGTACGCATTTCTCTTTTTCCGCTTTTTTTTTAAATTTTTAATTCCTTTAGCAATCAGTCTTTAAGTTGAAATCAATATGAAAGAACGAGAAAGAGGTGAAAAGATTTCCATGATTTTACATTTTTACTTTTACGTATACGAGTTGCGATACGAGTGCGCGAGTAATTTTACTGATCGTATGAAATTCGATCCGAAAGGTGAACAACACGCACAACGTTTCGTACGGTGGAAACAATAATGTAAGGAATATTGCATATTCGAAATGTTCCGGCAATGACGAAGATTCGATACGTCATACAGCTTCTTCCACGAGTAAAGCCACTACTTCCACGGTTAAGTCTTATACGAAGTACATGAAAGAACAAGGCAAGGATCAGGATGTAGTCGTTTTATTGCCACATCGTAAGAGCAGAACGCCTCTTGTTAAGCACAAATTATCCGTATGTACAATTACGTAAGGATTCCTTCTTTTTATGCCATTTCGAATGCCTTTGTCCTATCCATCAAACAAAAATTTACCTTACTTGTCACAGACAGTTTCTGAGGATGCCAGATTAGAATTGAACCCATCAAAGCATATCAGCAGTGGTAATAGAAATGGTGGTTCTGGTGGTGGATCTGGTGCCAGTGCAGCTAACGGCAATACCACCGCTCCTGACGATGATTTCGAATTGTGGGATTATTCCGGTTTTATGTTGAGAAACGACACTGATGATCCAATTACGAATGGAAAGTTAGTATTTCTTTTGGTCAGAAAGATGAAATACGATCAAATATCCTTCAAAACTAAGATAATTAATTAGTCGTGTTAATATTATGTATTACCGAAACAGATGGGGAGGTGCACAAGGATGGTGCAGACCAAGTTGCATTCCAATTACAATCATATTAATTTTGATAGTGCTGGTTGTTTTATTGCCGTTATTAGATCATGCAGCGGATAAATACGAGTCGAATGACACGAATTTCGATTTCGATATGAGTTGCATGAATGGCTGTAATTTATCTTTTGTGGAAACTCTGCCAATCGGCATGAATTACACGAATAACACCGTTTTTCTCGACAACACTTACGACTCTTGGATCAAATTGATTTCATTAGCGCGTGAAAAGATAGAAATAGCATCGTTTTATTGGACTATGAGGAGGGAAGATGTATATCCAGACGATAGTGCGAAACAGGTATGTAAATAACTGAATCTATTTTTTCCAGGAAAGTTCGAAACGATTGTTTCAGGGTGAAGAAGTTTTCCATTTGCTTCTCCAAGCGGGCAGAGATCGGAATATTTTACTGAAGATAACGCAAAATATACCGTCGCAAATGAGACCGAACATCGATACGGAAGTGTTGACGAAAAAAGCAAACGCTAAGGTAATTTAATGCTGTTTTAAAGTAATTCAATAATTTAAACGATTCCGCAGGGAAGAACGTGTGTCATATTTACTGTGAGTAGGTCAAAAGTTTAAATTTTGCTGGATTGCTCGGAGGAGGAGTACTTCATTCGAAATTATGGCTCGTTGACAGAACGCATTTATATATTGGTTCTGCGAATATGGATTGGCGGTCACTCTCGCAGGTGAAGGAACTTGGTTTAATGGCTTTAAATTGCAGTTGTTTGGCAAACGATTTTGCCAAGATATTCGACGTAAGCCGATTGTTTCTGGTAATCCATGTACGGATACTACGTAATAGCTAACTAAACGCCAAAGCTATTTTTTGATATATTTGGTAGGTTTATTGGATAGTAGGCAATGATGGTAAAATACCTTCTGTTTGGCCGGATTATCTTAACACGAGAATTAATTTAAAGAATCCGATGAACTTTACATTTATGAACAATAAGTATAAAACATTTGTAGCGGTAAGTGTGATATTTTTTTGAGAACATCATTCCAGCGTATACAAATTTAATATGAAATAGGTTTTGCGCGAGTCTAAAATATCAAGTCCAGATTGAAAAAATGGTGGCTGTAAGAAAGAAATGGTAGAATTTGTATTATAATATCGTATATTTCAGAGTTCACCTCCGCTATTTTCGCCAAAGGGTAGAACGAATGACGTGGATGCTATTCTTTATTGTATCGAAAAAGCCGAGAAATTTATTTATATCTCAGTGATGGATTATTTTCCACTGACTATATATACAGCGAAAATCAAGTACGTATCGATTAATCTACTTACGTGTTTCTAATAATTAATTTATCCATTAATCTATCTATATTCACACGCATGCGTATATATACTATGTGTTTCTATAGTCCCATTCGGAATGCTCATTCTAAATTTAACTTTGTATAATTCGTATGATTTAGATATTGGCCGATAATAGATGATGCACTGAGAACGGCAGCTATCGAACGTAAAGTACACATACGATTATTGATATCGTCGTGGAAGCATATGAGGAAATCAGAGGTTTTCTTTTTGAAATCGCTCATGGAACTAACAGATAGTTATGCGGGTGTGAAAATTGAAGTGGTCAGTAAAGACTTAAAGAAGCATGCTTGCGTTCTGAATAGTTCCATTATATATTTCATACATCACATCGCATTTACGCTAACATGTTTTTCTAGAGAAAATTCATAGTTCCTACGAACACTGATTTCGACAGAATACCGTTTTCAAGGGTAAATCACAATAAATATATGGTGACCGATGTAACAGCGTATATAGGAACAAGCAACTGGTCTGGAGATTATTTTATAAATACAGCAGGCAATTGTTTCTTTTAATTTTCCTCCTTTCTTTTTTTCTTTCTTTTTATACATTTGTGATTTATACGATTGGTTTGTTAGGTATAGGTATGGTATTCGAGGCTATCGGCGATCAGACTTCGGAAAATCTTAGACACCAATTGGAAAATATTTTTCTCCGCGATTGGTATTCTGAATATTCGTATGCTTTAAACGAAAGTATACCGTCTGTGAAACGATCGACAAATACCATCGAAGACTACTACCTACGATCATCACGTTACATATTAGCGTGACAATATCAACGATTTGATCAACGTTTCCAGCGAAGACAATGAAAATCATTTCTTGCTGCTTATTACGAAGTCTTGGAGACCAATTTCTTAAATGTTTTGTCCCTTGTCATTGACAAAATTAAACTCATTCTCTTTTTCCTTATCTTTTTTTTCATTTTTTTTTACGAAGCACATTCTTACGATTATCCATACTCAGCAAATATCGACTTCGAGCTGACGTTTTGTTTGTTCCGTGTACACTACATACACAAACACATTCCTTTTTCATTCTCTTTTATGTTGTTCCATCTCTACTGTTATTTCTTTAAAGACATACACGAACGCACATTTACACCCACGCGTACCATCTCCTTCGGATTCCATCTCTCTCACTCGCTCGCTTACTTACTCATACTTCTTTCCCTCCATCTGATGTGCGCATTCACACACATACACACTCATTAACCACGAAGTAAGTACCTACGTATCTGAAATTTTAAACTTATAGGAATAATCTTACATAACGGACGTTTGTGTGCCTTGCTTTAAGTGACCTTGCGAATGTCTTCTATGAAAAATCATTAATGTTAATTAATGTTAAAACCCAAGCAATAGTCCGTCCATATAATAATATAATTCTGAAAAAGATTATATACATTTTAGTAATTAATATTTAAAATATTCCGTTATTATATGTAATTGATTTAAACGTTGCTACAAGAAAATGGGAGAAGAAAAAAGTGCTGCACGAGCTCATGATATATATTAAAATTCAATATAAATACAATATACATTGGTAACATTACATGATCTGCAACTTTTTATCGATACGAATCCTAGAATTAATAGTAAATGTGCTAATCACTGACGTATCTAGTCGCAAACAAGTTACTTCTGATGTTCATGTGACATTTAAACTATATGCATTATATATACATCCTTGTGTGGAAAGATACGTGATTTTAGTAAATCAATCTCATAAATGTCATAAAGAGCGGCGTTTTTTCATCAGTATATTCGAATTAGCATGAAAAATTATATACTTGAAAAAATGTTTACATCATTATTAATTTGTTTATTTATTGTGAAACAAAGTTCGTTTGAAATTTACAGTAACGCAAAGATTCGTGCTTCTACTACAATTTGCTGCAAGCGCCAACGAATTTTATTTTTCCGCGGTTCGTTATAAGCAAATCGTTTTTGTATAACTCACGTCTTTTCTATACTTATATGTATACATTTTAATTATACTTCCGTTCTTATACATTTTTGTACAGAAACAGAAATAGATTATAAATATGCATACGTATATATGCAGATAAAGGTTGTATAATCATAAATTATTAATTATTAACTACTAGCATTAGAAAACAGTGCTTCTAATAGGAGGTTATTAATTCTTCCTAGAAACGTACATATATAATCCGATTGCCATAGCATACGTCGTATGTGAAAAAACATGCTGACAATTACGATAAATCGATAAGCCTAAAGAAATTGTGATGTGGTTTGCTTTTCGCCATCTATGTCATGTGAAATAGTCATATACGTAAATAGAGCATGATGCGTTTAAAAATATGCTAATTGTATACGAATATATTCAAAAACAGATTCGTGACCTTATAACGGTATCATACGTTTAAACGGGATATTAGTTATTTATTTGTTCAAGCACAGAATTCAAACAGACGAATTTTGCCATACTTGCAAAGATTGTTTGCTGACGAATGTGTCGTAATCGAAACATCTAGTTTTGCGAACGTCCGTTCGATTATCGGCCAAATAATTTTAAAACAAGTCAAGATACACCATTCTGATACTTCTTCAGATGCTTTAAATACTTGAAACGACCGAAATTCTCTTCTTCTGTCTATCTCCTTGCTTTCTCGCCTTTCTCTTTTCCTATCGTCAATTTTTTAACAAGAAACAGGTTACTCGCATCGCTTCAAGTTCTCGTTCTATACAATTTCGATTTTAGCTATTTACAATAATCGGCGAATTACCTCCCTCCGATTTCATAAATAGAATTTTATTAAGTTCGTTAAATTATAGAGCACATATTACGAGAGTATAGGACAGCCAATCAGAAAATCACAGATCGAAGAAATAACTTAATAGGAGGAAAGAACTAAAGGAAAACTAAGAAAAATGAGGGACGAAATAATGTGATAGAAATGAGGTGGTTGATGGGGGGTCGAGTATGATTGAGCGATTAAGGAAGGGGAAAGAGAGCCAAAGGGTAAAGAGGAGGGGCACTGGACGAAGCAGAGTAGAAGGAGAAGAAAGGAAAAGTAAGACTGACGACGGCACGAGTGACAATTCTGAGGTGTATCGCTTGCAAAAGGCTTCAGGTGGCATAAGAGGAGAAGGATTGGTAGATTCGAACTAGGAGAAAGTTTCCAAGGTATATCTAGTGTTTGTTTGTTCTTCCGCTCGTTCGTACATTCGTTCGTTTTTTTCTTCGCTTGTGGCTATTCCTTGCTCGATTAACGATATTCGTCTGATGGCTAATGATTTCTTTCATACCTTAAAAGAGTTGCGTGGACGTTACTCTCACGGAACATCGGATAAGGTCAGTGAAATTGTGCAAAAGTTATCTGAATAATTCGATATGATATAGACTACAAATGTAGAATTAATTTACATTATTCGTTGATTGGTTGAAAAATGCTTCGTATTGTTTGATTTGTATCGTTGACGGAATTTTCGAACGAGATTCATCGAATTCATCATTACATTCCATTCAGATAAGCGGTAGCGATAAACGCGTGTGTCAAGTAGAAATTGCAATCAGCTTTTCCTTTCTTTTTAATGATTTTTCATTAGTGTATATGCATATAATTAATGTAATTTTTATTTCACACGGTCGTTGAACAAACTTTTATATGTTTCTAATGTAAATTTCCATTCGAATATTAAAAGAGAGAAACAGAAGGTAAGGTAGAGGTGAGTCGCGAATAGGGTACGGCGAAAGGGTGGAACTCGCGTGTGCACGATATGTGTAAGATGTGTATAATGTATTAATGTAGCAAATAATTTTCTTGAATTAATGAATCGACTTCGATCTATGTCAATCCACAACTTTCTTCGTCAGACATTCACCGTGAATTCGTCATCAGTTAAAATTCGTGTCGAGCATAGCAGGAGAGAATCGTTCGGACGCATTCGTCTGTTCGTTCGCTCAGATGTGTATATCACATAAAAAATTATACGAATAGGATAATTGTTGTAACAGTCCGATGTAACAAATAATCATATGAAAATATCGTATAAGAATTCGGTAAATCCATAATAACACAGACTAGTTTGTCCTTTTACAGCGACGAAGCCTCGTGGTTTTTGGAATTCTTCGTATCGAACAGTGTATTTAACGGTAGATTCTGCTGTTTTATAAAGGTTGCTCTCGCAGCATCCGTACCGCTAGTACTTACGTAATACATCGAACACAACGTTCGAATAATATTGACAATCTGCAAAACTTCGGGTGTAGCACTTTTTGTATTCGAACGGAAGAAATTTGTAAAATTTGAATATTGTCGCGACCTTCGCAAACACGAAATTTTGATGGTTCACGAAAAGAAGACTTCCATTGTTCAATCTGTAAGATGGAGTTGGCCGGCTAAAGACAGGCTAGGAGTGGGGTTAGACGTAAAATATAGAAATCGTACCGGGGGGTTTTATCTGAGATTCGAAGTACAAGGAAAAGGACTTTGCTGTCGTTATGTAAATATCGAATCTATGTAATCGTGTTCTACCGTATTATTATGCCTGATAATTTATTAACATATTAACATACTAACAATTTCATAAGCTTTGTCATCATTTCGGCTCTTTTGGTCTCCATCCTGAAAGTAAAGAGCAACTCGTTAGCGATTCGAGAAATCGAGTGAAAGGCAAGCAAAATAAACGTCGCTGTAACGAAATATTTGACTATTTCTCCCGAATATGTGGAACAGCAGAGTAAATATAATATATAGCAAAGCATTTTTCATAGTCGGACAACGAGCACAGACTGTCGATAGTAGCCTTTCAATTTGAATTTGGAACATAGTAAAAGACGCCGCGACCAAGTTCACGATCAACTTTCACTCTATGACGCGGTGATGTACGCAGTTTCTCTCTGACTAACTATCGCAAAAGTACAAACAGATGTGTGAAAGAGGAACGGTATTCATTTCAGATTGGCATGTAGTTGATGCGGTATACCGTACTTTATTTGCTCCTTTGTTTGCTTCATTTTCTTCAGTTGTTGCTCTACTGTTAACTTGGAAACGTCACGCAGCAAACGCAGCGAACACGAACAACGCGATGGTGGAAGTTCTGGTGGAACCATGTGGCCAAGAAGCGATAGTATTGGATAATGTTTGCAAATTGAACGATAATCCGACGGAACATTTGGTTCAAAGTGATCGTTGCGATTTGATTTTGGAACAGTCGAATCTCAGCCCGATTCAACAGTTCTACAATGGGCAAAGCATCTTCATCACTGGTGGTACTGGATTCGTCGGTAAACTTTTAATAGAGAAGCTTCTCCGAGAATGTCCTGGGATCTCGTTCATCTATTTGTTGGTACGTCCAAAGAAAGGGAAGGACATGCATCAACGTATCGAGGAAATCTTTGACGATCCGGTAAGAATTTTTATTTTTTCTCCAGGTTCTTTTCAACTTTTTTCAAGTTCTGTCGAATTTCTTCTTTCTTTCTCTTTTCTTTTCGAGCAAACAAATTCCGATCCTATGATTTTCTCTAGCTCTACTTTTGCTTCCGGCACTACGGATCGATCATAACACGAATTCGCTTTCCCTCGACATGCCGCTCTCGAGTCACTCGACCGACCACCGGTATCTCGCAACTCTCTTCTTTTTTTTCTTATTACCTTACCCTACTTACTCTATCTCCTCTACCATAGTATCCTCTCGCTACCGAAGCGAACCTCTACAAATCAGCTGCTAAATGAATCTCTACGTTAAAACTAGTACGACAATTGATCACATCCGATTATTAATTTATTTTTTGTTTAGCTCTTTGGCAAAGTAAAAGAGAAGCAACCAAAATTTCGGCATCAAATTGTTGCTATAGCCGGAGATTGCGGTCAGCCAGGTCTTGGGATATCTCCTGCGGACAGGCAAACAATTACGCGAGAAGTCTCAATCGTCTTTCATGTTGCGGCAACGGTCAGATTTGACGAGAAAATGAAACTTGCCGTACCCATTAATGTTCGTAGTCCAAAAGATATAATGGATCTTTGTAAGGAAATTTCATATTTAAAGGTACATGCACATGTATACTTTTACGTATATTGTAGGAATTTATGCAATTATAATTATAATTATAATTACTTAAATTCGCAAATAAGCAATTCTGTAATAATAAACGGACCTTTCAGGCGTTCATCCACGTATCGACAGCATACGCCAATTGTACACGAACTCATATCGAAGAAAAGGTGTACGAAGCACCGATTGACGGAGACAAGTTGGCAACTATCGTTGAATATATGGATGAGAAATTAATCGAGGAAATAACTCCACGGTAAGCAATTTTTTTCTAGCGAAATTAATTCGAATTTAAGTGAATAAAAATTACATTCCGTCTAATTATTTCTATTCTACTTACTCTTGTTCCAATAACTCGACTATATTATGTTGCTGCAGATTATTAGGTGCATGGCCGAACACGTACACATACACAAAAGCAGTAGCGGAAGGTATTATTGTGAAACAGGCCGGTGATTTGCCTGTTGGAATATTTCGTCCCGGTATTGGTTAGTAGAAGTCTTAGGAATCTCTATAGCTTTATCTAGTTTTATATCTATAGCTTCCCTATTCTAACGATAACAAACATTTTCTCGTTGAATCTTTCAAATTCGATATCTCTTCTCTGCATACTTAACCATCACGCGATCGTATGCTCATTTCCCGTTTCATGAGATTAACCGGACAGGAGAAAAAATTTGATTTGAGAACGGCAACAAAGCAAAAACAACAACGTACTATGTAAAAACAGATTGGAAGATGATAAATAAAAGAGAGAGCGAGAAAGTGTGACAGCAAAACAGGAAAGAGAGTTGGGGTAGGGATATATGTCGGTCAAATGCATATAAAAATTAATTTGATTGGAGGATCTGGTGGAATTTTCAGTGATATCAACATACCAAGAGCCGGTGCGAGGATGGATCGACAACTTGTACGGACCAACAGGTGTTGCAGCTGGAGCTGGTACCGGGGTCTTACGATCGATTCATTGCGATGGATCCATAGAAGCCAATGTTGTTCCTGGAGATTTAACAGTAAATGCCTTGATAGCTTGCGCGTGGGATGTCGCGAATCGTCGAAAGTAAGATTCACCGATCAAAACTTGCATCTTTCTCCACTCTTTCAACCCTTTCGATCCTTACTCTTATCTTTTGTCTTTCCTTCTTTCTTTTCTCTCTTATTTCTATTTCTTATCACGCATGCTTTATCTTTGCCTTATTTTACTTTATTTTTCACGCGCATTTTTTTATGCACAGATCTGCAACTACCAAAGAAAGGGAAAATGACATACCCGTTTACAATTATGTTTCAAAAGATAATCCTATAACATACGATCAATTAAAACTTTTATCTGAAAAATACGGGCTTGAGTTTCCCACTAGCAGAGCCATATGGTACTATAGTTTCCGAAATAACAAACATAGGATAATTCATCTTATGTATGTTTACTTGTTACACTTATTACCGGCACTCTTGATCGACACCGTCACACTCTGTTTGGGAAAACAACCGAGGTAATTTCTCTCTCTTCCCCCTCCCTCTCTCTCTTTTTATACTTTTTTCTTCATATAATCTTTTGTTCTCTTCTGTTTTAATTCTGTGACTCTTATTCTTCCTCTTCTTCTCTTTATTATGAACTTTATATTTATATATACCTTGAAATATTTTCTCAAAGGATGTTAAAAATCTATAAAAAGATACACAAATTTATGGATGTACTTAACTACTTTTCTATCCACGAATGGAAGTTTTCGAATAATAATATTAGAGAGTTACTAAATAAGATGACAGAGGAAGACCGTGAAAATTTTGCATGCGATATCGCCGATATTGACTGGGATCAATATTTCCGGACATATATACGTGGAATTCGTATGTATCTGATAAAAGATCCGCTAGACACTCTTCCAAAAGCACGTATCAAGTGGCAAAGGTGAGCCAAATTAATCAGTTCCGTTCCTTTTCTTTTCTTCTGAATCCTAATGATGATACATATTGTATCATTGTTGAATGTTTGCTTTACAGATTATACTGGACCCATCAAGTGGTAAAACTAATTCTCGGTTATGCTCTATTGCGAATATGTTGGTTAACTTTATCTCTTCTTTTTCGAAATTGTATACCTCAATTTGCGTAACAAATATGTTTTACGTGTGTGATGAGAGGAAATAAACGCGCGGTAATGCACGCGGTAATGCGCGTCGGATACACATAAATATGTGAACTTCGTTCGAAGTTCGAAGTTGGCTCACAATTAAGTGTCGTTCTTGAATCAAGTTCATTGAGATGATCTTGGTCTCGTGTTTGTGATCGAAAGTGAGATTACCTTGCTGATTTTCTGAACAACTCGGAAGAATAGAGAAGGGAGCAGAGAAGAAGGAAAAACACAGTGGAAAACTGACCAAAGTACTATATAGTTCTATCGCCGCGTATTCGCGTTTATTCGATTCGAGATGATCATAAAACTACCACTTAGTAACTCCAACTTGATATGTATAAACCGCGTTCGAGAAGTTTGTAAGGAGATGATGAAATACAATATAATTACTTCCATTTCTCTTTCTTTTTCCCTTCTTTTCTTTTTCTTTTTCCTTTTCCCACGAATGTCCTTATAGGATATATTTTTTGTTGGTACAAACACCGTCCAATTTCAAAAGTGTTTTATATATATATAAAACATGTTGCTATACTTTAAACTTCCATTTGTAATAAAAAAAAACAATTTTCTCTCCATTAAAAATCATAATCGACTCGATTTACTCATTCTCTTGCCTCTTGCGACGACTAGTCAATCGTGATCGGTTTGAAACGCATCGCGTTTAACGTTACTCGATAAATATGCAATTCGCGCATAGGATTCTCCAGCTCGTACTTTACACTTATTCTTCCTTTATTTCCAAACACTATTGCGCTTCACTTCTACCGTAGACACACATCCCTCCCTTCATACATACAAATGTATATCCATCCTTTAAACATACATAAGTATATACACATATCCGAACTTTTGTTTCTTCACTTTAAATCACTCAACTGGTTCCTGCTTACCATTATTTCCATCATTTACTTCTGAAATGTTTTCTTCCTATATCACCAGTTTTATTCACTTTCTTTCTCTTGCATCATTAACTCCTCTTCAGTTACCTATCTCTCTTGAGTCGTCGCTCCGAATGTCATGCCGAAAAATTCTAGAGAATATTCTTGTTAATATTACGTATTTCACGTCCATCCAGCATTCTGTATTCTACTATGCATATATATGTCTCGCTACTTGACGCGATTTAATATCTACCTTTAATATTACGTAAGAAAAAAGCCAAACGAAGATAGACGGTTTGACAGTGAAATATCGATGCATAATAAAACACGCATCATTTTTACAAACGTTATACCGAACCAATCATGCATATGAACATACTACAAACAATCATATTTCTTGCTTCTCCCCCACTTACTTACTTACTTACCTTTTTTCTCTCCCGCTCCTCCTTTCTCTTTTCTCTATCTCACCACTTCCTATTCCTGATAAAAAATTGGGAAAATCAGTATAACATGATATATTTATAGAAAATAATATTCCTAGAAAAACTAGTCGACAGATACATCAGAATGATATACAAATATTAACTACGACGATAATATTAACAAATATGTTTACACTATGTTGACGCATCAAGAAACAGGTGGGTACATATATCAACAGTAGCTTAAATAAATATTTTAGATATCAATATTTACCGAAAATCAGAATCGAGAACAAACCGATTGACATGTATCAACTACATTATTTTAACTTTGTGTTACTCTCATGTACCAACTGTTTCCTTAGAAGCAGGTGTTTTACCATCTCGAAAGAAAGATTCAAGTTTCGCTAGGAAAATATCGATGTAAAATATAAAGTACATGAAGATCAAGATATACACACGTCGACATATTTGAATTCATACTTACTTGTATAATTATAATTTCGTATAACGGTTATATTTTAGATCTTCGCAAATCATCATTTAAGTTCATTCTTGTTCTATTATAAATAAACTGGACACGCAAATTTCACGAAACATTGTTATCAAATAACAAATTTTCTACCATCTACATAAATACATACACATATGTATGTATATATTATATGTATTAGCAGAGAAGAAATTTTCTCTCTGGTATTAGTATGAAACATTTTCCTTTTATCTATTTATATTGCTGTATCAAAATTATTAAACGCAAATGACGACTATATTCTTTACATTGAATCTGGGCAACTGGCATTATATTGTAGCACTATACATAATGTAAATAATCTTCAGTGCACATAGCACGTAACAGGCTAAAGTACACGCCAATTTAAACTACATGCGCGTGCACACAGGCTCTGAAATAAAATAAACTGTATGTTGATAAGAAACACACTAAATATGATACACCTGATAATTTGTACAGGAAATATATATATATATATATATATATATATATATATATATATATATATATATATATATATATATATATATTACTATGTTAACGATTGATTATCGAGATCTCGTTTTTAATTATATTCGATACATATTGGTTTTCTCGTTTTTCTTTTATTCTTTACAAACATATATAATATGTATGTGTACACACACACACACACGCGCGCGCGCGTGTTTTATTTTCTATAAAATGGCTTTTATAGAAAATGTGCCTTGCAATTGCCATGTATATATTGACGAGTACGTTTGGGGTACTTCTGAAGCTAATCACAGCAATCGGTATATTTCTCTTAAACCTTCTTGGAAGAACTATTTACTTTGCATATTCACTTTTTCATACGTTGTTACGTATGTATACTGAAACTGAATTAGCTCAATCATCCGCTGACAATTAATTATAATGGAATCACGATTGCACTTTTAATGAAGGATGAACAAAATATGGGAAAATTTTTTCGTTTCTTTATGTAACTACGTATTTTAGTTCATTTTACACTATTTGTTGATATAATTAAAATAATATAATTAACACATGAAACTGTAGCAACTGTGATATAATTCACTTATAAAATCGGTTAAAAACTAGTTTATCCTTTAAGTGAAGTTCAAATAACGATTTATGTAAGGATAATAAATTATTGACGATATAAATGGATAATAATAAATAATTGAACATATACTAAAGACAGACTAATAATGAATGTGGGTTTAAAAGTTTATTCAAATTTTATTAGCAAAAGAGTGTTAATTATAACAAAAATTAAATATGGTTACAAATAGTTACTAAGTTAATATTCATACAAGCATATGAGTTTCTACTTTTAAGAACTCGTGCTTTATTATAGTTTTGGACGGAATCGCAATGTTATCGGACGAATTAATGTATATATATTACGCTTTGCGCTAAACAAGTATCGTAACACCATATATGTACGTGTACATATATCCAGCTTCCTCGTCTGGTATCCTTTCCATTTTCATGTAAGGTGTTTATTCATATTGATGAAACGAAAATAATGACACTGTTACAACTTGGTGGAATGTAGAGATTATTCAAATTTTCCTGCCTTAATTCACAGGCAGTGCTGATACCGCGCTATGTGGTGTTGTTGGACGAGAACCAGCGATGGATTGCGTAGTTGATGCATTCAATGATTGCATGGTCCCGATCTAAAATAAAATAAAAATCGTCAATCAGCGATATCATATGAAAAACAAAAACAAATAATTTAGACAAATAATTTAGACAAATGACGATAAGATAACAAATCAACAGTACAGGAAAGAGGAATCAAAAAATGTCTTTCCCAGATGTTTAAATAAAGAAACTTACTCTTAAGTGAGCTAAATCTTCTAGTCTTGTAAGATCGCATAATTCCACATATAAAGAATACACTATTAACCATCCATAAATGGAAAAACAAATGAATGTCATCCACAAAATACACATTGTAATATTATAAGCGAATATCATGTCGTTTACTATACTGAAGAAGATAAAAGCAAGAAATCTGAAGACAGTGAAAGCTGCAAAACTGTAGAGCCATGGTACCATCTTCTTTTCATATTCTTTTCTTAAAGCAGTTATCAACATCACAGATGTTGCAAACACTACTACTCCACCAAGCATAGAGAACAAAGCAAAAACAACAAGAGCGTTACGTACTGAAATGAAATATCAAGGTAAAATTTAAAAAAGCAATAATGATATATATAAATAAATATTTTTCCTTTCTTTTTATCGAGCTTATATAGACAATCAAATTTCAATGTCCTATATTTTACTAACCATGCCGATTGCCCACATAAACAAATTCATAGGATATTATATAGTAGCCATAATGGGTTGAGCCTGGTGCAGCTTCATAAAGGCAATAAAGATCAAATATAGACGTACAAATGGTAAAAATGGCTAAACACTAAAAAAAGAAAAACACCATCTATGTGAATGATAGAATATAAATTTTGTACATTATCAATCAGTTACATACCTACCAATGCAAATATAGCTGTAAACATGGCGCCTCTTTGAATATTAAGTAAATGCGAATGCGTTAAAATTGGTTTTTGATACCAACGTGTTTTAACACTACGCATTGATCGTGAAGATTTTAAATTTGCGCTGCTACGTGTAGTAACGTGCGAGTATACCGATGGTGTACCCATGCTAGGAGATTTTTTTCCGTAATTCATTTTACAGTGAATACGATAGTTTCTTTTTCTTACAATTTCTAATAAATGATTAAAACGATGTTTTGAAAATACACCCCGTGTTTTACACTGTAACAGGGAAGGTTAGTTTATAAATATTTGTTTCACTGTTTTCCATGATATCATCAATTTCTCGTTGCAATATTATTTCGACACATATGAATTTCTTCCGATGATAATTTACTATTATAATTGTTAAAAGTTTCAATCGATTCAGTTATAAACGTGAACACAAGACAACACCGTTTTAATAATCGTCGTCCATCACAAGCCGACGCCCGAAATTTTAAATGAACTTAACCGAAACAAACCGATAAATGCCGATGATAGTCGAAACGATCCAGAGTAAATAGGGTTATGTTATAACGTTGTGGAAAGAACTGTAATATAGGAAGAGGAGTGAGTAATTATTTCAACTTTTACTGGTTAGAAACTTTCATGTTTCTCTATAGAAAAGGAAGCAAATCATGGATATACGTATAAACAAATTGACTGACTTTTACTATAACCAGAGAGGAAATTCTTCTCTGACATAATATATAACAAAGAAATTGCAAATATTTACAATCTCTATACACGTATGATACTTTTAACGACCGTACATAAATTGCAATGACTAAAACGGCTGGGGACATCCTCCTTCTCAAACTGTTCTCCAATGATTTTATCTATACACGCATTGGAAATATAGTACGTGTATTATAATTTCTTGCCATTTTTACAAAAGCTACTTTTTGTTTTTAAACGATACACTATTGTTCAAGTTAAGAAAGAAAAAACATGATATAATATGAGATGATTAAATAACATTTATTTAAAAAACCGATTAATTCCTTTTTCGATTAGAATTAAGCTGACAATGCACATCTAAAACCAAGATTTCCAGCCGTTGTATCTGGAGTATTTTGGCTCCGAGCAGCGCATCTATATCGAAAACAATAGCTCTTGTGACAGAGATAGGAACCGCCTTTTTTCACTTTGTCCGTGCCACGAGATGGACCATTCTGGAAATATCTTTTATGTTATAAAAGTAATTGCCGGTTTTATTGAAAAATAAAGAGAAAACAAATAAAAAAGATAGACGTAAGTAATTCATATATACAGGATTATTAGGCCCGCCTCGTGTTCTGGTTTCGGTCGTCCACCAATCAAATGTCCATTCCCAAACATTTCCTATCATATTACGTAATCCATATTTATTTGGCGGGAATTCTGTAACAGGTGATGTGCTTTCGTATTTATCTTCTTTAGTATTATTATTTGGAAAATCACCTTGCCACGTATTTGCTCTGCAGATTATTTTAATTTGATGAATTATTTTAATTTTAAATAATTCTTTATACAACTTTATTCACCTGTATTGACCATTTGGAATCAAGTTATTACCCCATGGGTACAGCCTATCTGATAGTCCGCCCCGACAAGCAACTTCCCATTCGGCTTCGGTCGGTAACCTTTTTCCTAACCATTCGCAATAGGCAATAGCGTCGTTCCATGATACATGAACAACGGGATGATCCATTCTATCTGGATTATTTAATTTTATTTTTTTTTTTTTTTTACCTCCAACTTATAATATCGAGCAATCGAAAAAACAGATAAACGTACTCTTAATATCAGAGGTTGGACCCTCTGGATGTTGCCAATTTGCATCTTTTACTTGTAACCACCAAGGAGCTTGAGCAACAACGAGCGTTACGTTTGCTCGAACTTTTTCATCTAACAGACCTTCAAATACGAACGAATCTCCAAATTTTTCAGCTTCTGTCCGATAATTGCTTACGTTGACAAATTTTGCAAAATCACGATTACTCACTTCCATCTTGTCTATATAAAAACTATGTAGATATATTTGTTGTTTCGGACCTTCGCCATCTGCGACAAACACAGGTTCGTTTGTACCAATTGTGAAAGTGCCCGCCTCTATCTTAGCCATGTTTTTTAAACGATCTATAGGATTGACAGTAGTCTTTTCATAAATATGAAGATCATTGGTTGCTGGACAGTAATCTTCTGTTTCTTTCTTATATTGTGTTTTTATGATGGTTTGTCTGCTAAAACTACAACCACCACATTGTAGAGATTCTTTATTTGAATTATCTGTTTTGAAGCATGTCGCTAGAGAACATAATGTAATAATTATGCTTGCGAAAATAAACAACACCGTCGACTTTTGCCAAGTTGTCCTTATCGAACTTCTCATTTTATGAGTTCAGGGTATTAATGCATGCAAAATCGATAAATTGATTAATTGTGATTATAAGAAACACAAATACCTATGAATTCGAGATTCGACAAATATTGCGACCGAAAGTCATCATCTTTCACGAAATACTTCCACTATAAACTTTTAGTATATTGTAAAGAAATAAACATAAAAGATATATACTGTGTGTATAAGTCCATGATAGGATGTGGCAATCATAGTTTTTGTCGTTGTGGAATAGGTACGCTGCAATAAGCAGCAGAAAATCCCTAGCTGGCCTGGGTCAGTTTTTGTTTAACTTTAATAGTATAGTACACGATCTTATGTATGAACAGGTGTCGACTCTATATACCGAAGCCTAGGGAAAACCGTTTGAAGATTGAGTCATAACTAGTTGTAAAAAATTAACGTGGAAGATAAAAAGGTTACGTTCCGCGCATGTGAGAAATTCTTTGAATGTCTCAGACAACGACAGATTACTTTACTCATCTCCGTTTGTCTTGAAAGATCGTGGTCTTTGTTAAATCCCCATGTTAATTTTTCACAATTTAGCACGATTCAATTTTCGGTTTTCCCTAGTGAGTATCAAGACTTGTTTATATGATCGTGGCTTAGTATATAGAAATGGATCTAGAGTGTTGTTCATAGATAAATTGATATTGATACGTCGATGTTGACGTGCGTATGCGTAGATAGGCACATATCTATTTTTTTTTTTTTGGTATGCACACATTATATATATTTATATGGGTTTATAGCCCATCCTAAAAGATGGTGCTTTGAGAAGAGGATTCCCTATCTTTGTCTAACAAACGCCCGATTTCTATGTTGCTGCTCGCAGTTCTCATGTACACACTCATCTCTCTCATACTTTTATGGCCATTCCTCTTCTGCTTACATATGTGTAATTTACGTGGAACATAACCTATCGTTAAATGCCACGTATTATTTATCTGTCATTTACGTATGCATAGAATGTTTCGAAGATTTTTCTGTTCATCGTGACATCGGCTGATGACCGAAAAAGTAACAGTATAGCAAAATTAATTATTCCAATATATCGACGCTATACTAATATAGCTATAATGGCTTCTTCAAAACGTTTCAAACTTTTGTTTTGCGCTATCGGTATTTTTGTATGTTATTTTCATTTTGGCATGTTGCAAGAGAAGATCACACGAGGACAATATGGAGATGAAAAAAGCAGTGAAAAGTTTACGTATATGTTTACTTTAGTTTTCTTCCAGTGTCTAATTAATTATTTATTTGCTAAGACTAGTTTATTAACGATCATGAAACAGGGCGAGGACACTACTCCAAAAACTTATTACGCGCTCTCTGCCCTTACTTATTTGCTTGCTATGGTATGCAGTAATATGGCATTACAATTTGTTAGTTATCCAACACAAGTGATTGGAAAAGCCGGTAAACCAATTCCGGTAATGATACTTGGTGTACTGCTGGGGAACAAGGTATTTTGTTTCTTTTTTTATTGATGTATCATTCATAGGTATATAATCAATTGTCTACCTTGTATTATTATTTCAGGAGAATATTTGTGGAACTTGTATTATTGTATATATATGTATGATTTTTTGTTTGTCACTTTTTGTGATACTTTGTTTTTCACAATTTACAATTATATATTTACATATCTTATATATGATTTCTAACAATCAAACATATTATCTTGCAGGTATATCCAGTTAGAAAGTACTTGTTTGTATTCTTAGTAGTCATTGGTGTAGCTTTGTTTATGTACAAGGATGTCAATCCATTGAAGAAGCATTCTGAAGGACAAACTGCATTTGGAGAATTACTGTTACTACTTTCATTAACAATGGATGGTCTAACTAGCGCTGTGCAGGAAAGAATGAGAGCTGAACACAACTCCAAGTCTGGTCATATGATGTTGAATATGAATGGCTGGTCTGCAATCTTTAGCGGTATTGTCATCATAGCCTCTGGAGAACTTGTCGAATTTATTCAGTTTCTACATAGATACCCTTTTATTATATGGCACATAGCTACCTTTTCTGTAGCAGGAGCATTTGGACAATACTTTATATTTCTCACTGTTGCGGAATTCGGTCCATTGCCATGCTCGATTATAACTACAACTAGAAAATTCTTTACAGTCTTAGGTTCAATACTTATATTTGGTAATAGTTTGACCTTTAGGCAATGGTTGGGCACGTTTATAGTATTTGCGGGATTGTTTCTAGATGCTATGTATGGTAAAGACAAATCTACTAGAAAAGATGTAACGAAGTAGCAAACGAACGCGAGCACGTCATCTGAGAAATCCTGATTCTTTGAATAGAAAATGATCCCGAATTCTGAGACTTATATATTCGTCACGTTATGATGAAATACGAGTTTAGGAACATTACACAGTAGACAAATATGTGTGTACCGTGGCTTCCTGGTTTCGCTCATTGTACGGTTTTGTACTTATGAATGAAATATTTCGAATGAACGTTCGATAGATTTTGATATACTATACCTTTACGAATATGTACACATATATTCGTTTCCATGGACATGTATATTATACATGTATGTTTGATGCGCGCAGTATATTTTGGGGTTCGTATATATATATATACGTTATGCCGACCGAAATAGCATGCATTTGCACGCATATCGTTTCACGTATGTATTTCTTTCGTTTTATCTCCTTACATCAATCTCATTCGATTACTTGTACTTTTTACAAATTCTTTTTACTAATCATATCATTCGTAAACGTCATTTACGGGGGAAAAAATACGATCAGTATCGTGATTATTAGTGTACGTGATAAAAAAGAAATCGATTATGAAATAAAGAACAAATGCAATCATTTGGTATACGATTTAGTATATTTACTCTCCCTAGTCGTATGTATAATTAATCATTTTACTGTCATTTCTGACTGAAATATTTTTGCCAATTTATATAGAGAGCAATATGCATATCTTTACATATGTATATGTAAGTCGATGTGGTGAGGTAAGTAAACCTTAGTTAAAAAATGTTTAGTTTAATTAAAGAAGCTAACTACTTCACGCATAGCTAAGCGTATAAAGTGGTTTTAAAATCGGATTTCGTTACTGTTATCGATACCGACGACAACGTCGACGATGGTTAAATAGATAATAGGCGTTTGAATGAGCTTTAGGAAGGGAGCGTAATCAGTTGAACGTAATGTAACATAAATGAGCAAACTACTTTTCAAAAAGTATTATTGAGAAACAATATACATAGATCGTAAGAGAACATTCGAAGAGTACATGAATGACGAGATGAATATGTGGTTGTTAAAAAGTTACGCGTGTATCACTGTGCTATCGATATGGTCTCCAGGCTCTTACGCGCTATTTGGAAACGGTAAGTGGTACTTTACAAGTGGTAATTTACAATTAGAGTAGTTAATTTGATGCATACATATATTTGTCAATTTGATCGATATACACGTATAATAGTATACGTTTAAATAGTTTTTTTCTTCGCAACATATGTCTGTTTGCTTTCTTTACGAACATCGAATCATCAGTGGAATTGGATAGCTCGTAATTCAAAGGGGGAACGGTAGAAGAGAGGAATTTTCTGAAAATATCAATTGTCTCAATGTACGCACAAGTTGGCGCGCTCTAATATTCAAAGAGGCATGTGCGTATCAATTCTAGATTAAAGTTTTCAGAAAATTTTACACAACTATATTGTTTGTTATTTCCATTTAAAATATATCTTTTACCTAGAGAAAGAGAAAGAAATGTTTCACTTGCAGAAACGTTCTCGATTTACTTGCCTAATGGAATCGCCGAAGCACGTGACATAAATCAACCGATGTTATCTATTAAAAATAAGGTGGTAGTGAAAGAAGCAACGAAAAGCGATGGACAAGAATCATTCGTATCTCTTAGGATCGAAGAAAAGGAAGAAGAGAAAGAAATTAACTGCACGGATCGTTCTATATTTGATTTTCCCGACGATTTGTTCACGTACAAAGAACGTCGTCACGGAGCCGTAGTGTTGCATACCTTTCTCGGATTATATTGTTTTCTATTGACAGCATTCGTTTGTCATGATTATCTATTACCAGCTATTGACTGCATATGCGTCAGTATGAACATAAGCACCGATGTTGCTGGAGCGACGTTTCTTGCTATGAGCAGTTCCTTCCCCGAATTATTCGTGAATATAATTGGAACGTTCTTAACCGAGTCGGATCTTGGTGTTGGTACTGTTGTCGGCAGCGCCGTATTTGACACGTTTGCAACTCCGGCCTGCGGAGCGTTAACGACTCTTTGCGTAAGTATAAGCACATATTTAAAAATACACATATAGTTAAAAATTGTTGTTAGATGATTACGAAAATGAATGATAACTAAAAATAAAGTGATCCGCTATATGGATAGCAATCTGATATTAACATCGGTCACACAATTTACACGCGATTGATTGATTACTGCATATCTATATCTTATATATATATATATATATATTTGCCAAAAATATACATATAAATATACATGTGTGTGTGTGTGTGTGTGTAGACACACACACACACACACACACACATACATATAATATGCGTATACATATACGAAAATAATTTTTGGCGAATTCACTAGCAAATTAATTATCTCAGCCATTTAATTGTCTTATAACGATACAGACTTTTAGATAAACAATGATAAGCATTCTCTTTAAGTATGTATATTTAGATCGATCGTATCGAATACCTATCTCTTTTACTTATCTTCCATTGACCTTGTTAACGTTACATGATTAGTTTTTCCTGATTATCTTTTTTGTTTCCTATTCACGTGTATCTCTATCTTTGAAGTTTGAAGAATTGAAAGGAAACTGTTGTTTCAAAAAACGCAATTTCTAATTCGTCTTTTATTTTTTTCGACTCAGGCGATACCGTTAGAATGGCGAATATTGTCACGAGATTGTGCAATGTACGTGGTATCTATTGGAGCATTGGTAGCAATAATGTGGGATCGTCGGATTCATTGGTACGAAGCCATGATTTTGTTAATGTTGTTCTGCATTTACCTAATCTTGCTCTTTTGTGGCAAAGGTATTTGGCAGTGTTGCGGTAAAATCGTTCCTTTTAATTCTAAATCCGCGGCAAAGTGTAAGTAACATTCTCTTTCTCAACTAATTTACTTTGATTGTTTGTCCGTTTTGAGAAAATATTGCGAGTCGAGTAAGATAGATATCAAGTAACAATTCGTTGCGATTAATTATAGTGTCTAACGTTGAAGAGAAGTTGCCTCGTAGTGGCTCCTACAAACTGCGCTCACCAGATGATGTCGTTGCAGTTAATCCTAGCAAAAACGTGGATATTAAAACATTGGAAAGCCAACAGCGTGATCTCGAAAATGTTCTAGAAAATTTTGACAAATCGCTGGAACATTCTGTTTCTGGTATGTATGTACATATATATCTATGTATATGTATTGTATATGAATGTTGTGAAGAGGATGAGAAGCATAAGCATATTGTATGTATGTAACGTTTCTGTATATTTATTTGCAGAATATTTATTTACTTGGCCAAGGGAACGAACTATGATTGCAAAATGTTGGTTTATGTTTGGCTGGCCATTGAAATTTTTGCTATATGTAACGATACCAGATGTCAGGATCGAACGATTGAAACGCTGGTATCCATTGACATTCATTATGTGTGTGATTTGGATCGGAATATCTTCTTATTTAGTTTCTTGGATGACGACGGTTGTCGGTGATACAATAGATATCCCGGATTCCATTATGGGTCTTACATTTTTAGCCGCTGGTGGAAATATGCCGGAGCTTGCGTCCATCGTGATTTTAGCCAGACAAGGTAAGCTTAATTTTTTTTTATTTCTTTTGTATCAAAATTTCTTGTTTATTTTGTTGTTACATTTGTTACATTTTGATGAATCAAATCACTGATCGGCGATATGAAATATTGAATGTTTCATATACATCTAGGGGACGGAAATATGGCGATGAGCAATACGTTGGGGGCAAATATTCTCGACATTTTACTTTGCTTGGGTTTACCGTGGACAATAAGTTGTCTAATGAAAGGAAGAGACGTAGAGATCGTATCAGGAGCTATATCCTACAGTGTGCTTACAACAGTTATTTGCATAGTAGTTCTTTATACAGTTATAGCATGTTTTAATTTTAAATTAAACAAAAAGGTAGGAATCATATGTCTGGTGTTATACGCAATATTTTTAATATTTGCCATTCTCGTAGAATTGAACATTTTCTTTTTTGTAAATTTACCAATGTGTCCTCATATCGATAATTATATTGATTAATTTTGTATATTCTGCACAGTTCGTATAATTTTGTTTGCCCATTCTCTGTCCTATCAAATTATAATCGTTAAATTTGTTCATTGTCTTATTCATCTCATTAATCTGAGCAATCTTGGCAATTTCGACAATCCCGATAATCTCCTTGATCCTGTTGATGTAGAAACACAAACAATTTTCTGAAACTGGAAGTATCTTCTATATATTATCTAGTGATGCTTCTTTCACGGCTATCAATGATCTTGTACGTTTCTCAATACTCACGTAGATGATCGAAATTTGACAATGGTGATGCTTAAAAATCGAAGCTGCGACAGGCAGCTGCGAATATCAGTAAAAAGCAAAACAAGAGAAGGTCTGTACAAAAGGAATTGGAAATGATCAACAACAATTATATGTAATGATAAAAATATTTTCGAGAATCAACGAGTGACTCTGTTTTTGTTTTTTTCTTCAAATTACGATGAGCGCAAGATGGAGAGCAGCGAGCATAATCTGCATAACAGTGTTGTGAATACTACTGCTCCACCTTCAGGCCGTTTTTATGAGCCGCGGCTCGCTTCCCGTTTAACGGAAGTAGATGATTTTAGCTTATGTAAGTTATACACAATATATACGTTATGTATAATATACATAAATTGTTTAAGCGGAGAAGCTCCAAAAAACCAATGGACCTTAAACAAAGAATGTGAATAATAAGGGAAAGATGCTACTCCTGTGGCATAGTAATTATTGAAGTTAATAAGGTGATTGGAATCACTTTAAGTTTATAGAAACATAATACAAGCAACTTAGTTGGCACGAAGAAAGTATCGTTGTACATGCAATTGTTTCCTGTAGTGTCCGGATCAGAGTTTTCTCCATTTATGATGTGCGTGGAGATACATAGTTGAAGTCTAGGGAAGGATTTGGAGGTGTCCGGAAGGCACGACAGCCAATATGGATTTCGGCGGGGCCGCTCGACGGTGGATACCGTGAGGAGGGTGAGGTCCATGGCGGAAGACATGGTTTCCCAAGGGGGGGGGGTGGCGTTGGCGGTCACCTTGGACGTCACGAACGCCTTTAACGTCATTCCCTGGGCCAGGATAGTGGAGGCCCTGCGATATTTTGAAGTGCCGGCGTATCTCGTCGGGGTCGTCCGGGCGTACCTTAGCGACAGGTGGATCACCTATACCGGCATGAACGGGGAAAACAGAAGATCGGTCAAGCGTGGCGTTCCGCAGGGTTCGGTGCTGGGGCCCATCCTGTGGAACACCGTCTATGACACCGTCCTCCGATGTCTTATGCCCCCGGGCACAGGCGTGGTATGCTATGCCGACGACACCTTGGTCCTTGCTGGGGGACGTTGGCGGAGCGAGACCGTGAACCTCACGGTCCGGAGGCTCGGCTTGAGCGTGTCGCCGGCCAAATCCAAGGATGTGGGGTTCTTCGACCGCTGCCGTAGAGGAGCTCCTTCCCCTGGACTGTCCGTGACCATTAACGGGGAGGAGGTCTCGGTGAGACGCCAGATGAGATACCTGGGTCTCACCATTGACAGCCAATGGACGTTCAGACCACACTTCGAGCTCCTGGTTCCGAGGGTGACAGCCGCAGCCAACGCCTTATCCGGTCTGCTACCGAACATCGGTGGAGCGGGAGTGGGCGTTCGCCGATTCTACGATGGAGTAGTCCGGTCCCGAGTCCTCTACGGGGCTCCCGTATGGGCCGAAGACCTGATGGCGAGTCGTCGCAGCCTAATCTTGCTGAGAAGATTGCAGAGGACGACCGCCATCCGCATAGTGAGGGGATACGAGACCATATCCTATGCGTCGGCGACCGCGCTGGCGGCGTCCCCCCCATTCGAGCTGCGAGCCCTTGCGCTCCGACGGGTGTACGAGCACCTGAGGGCCCTGCGCTTGGGCGGGCGTATGACGTCTGACGGCCGGTCGGCCCCAGGCGTCCGGGAGGAGGCGGAGCGGGAGATCTGGGAGCGGTGGAGCTCTCAGCTGGTCGAGGGGGAGGCTGCGCGGCCTCACCGGGCCGTTCGCGCCGTGCTTCCCAACTGGGAAGACTGGAGGGACCAAGGCGGCGTCCCGCTGACCTTTGGGATGACGCAGGTGCTCACTGGCCATGGAGTGTTCGGCGAGTATCTGCTAAGGCTTCGACGGGAGGTGACCTCCATCTGTCACTACTGCAGGGATGAGGAAGACACGGCGCAGCACACGCTGGAGTTTTGTTCAGCGTGGGCAGAACCGCGGCGCGTCTTACGGCTCGACATCGGCGAGAGATTAGCCCCCGAAGCGGTCGTCGGGGCCATGCTCAGGGGGCGTCAGGAGTTCATCGCCGTCCGCTCCTACTGCGAGCAAGTGATGCTGGTGAAGGAGCGAGCGGAAAGAAAGAGGGTAAAAACGCGCGATCCATGTAGAATGTCGCACCGGGGAAATTACGTACGCCGTAGGGGCGCGGCATCGCCGCCGCCCTAGGAGCGTCAGACCAGAGAATGTTGCGTTAGGGACCGTGGTCCCTCCTAACGGCCAACTTAGACTAGGACGTCTCCCTTAATCAACAGTAGGGAGAAGACAACGAGGAGTGCCCCCTGGTAGTTTTTCGCAAGAGATCCCGGGGTCATTTCTGTTGGACGTCGGGATGACTACCGTGGAGTTTTAGTCGGTAAGAATCCGACACTACTCGGTTATTGCGATCTCGCAGCGGCGAGTGTCCATGAGGATCTCTCCACGTATAAAAAAAAAAAAAAAAAAAAAAAAAAAAAAAAAAAAAAAAAAATGGAAGGATTTGGAGAGGAGCGCTCAGAGAAGCATAATTGAAAAAAAAGAATGAATTACATGGGAATAGAAGAAGGTAGAAGTTGAAATAGTGATTGTATAGTGATAGGGAGAGGATGTAAGTGAGGAAGAGGAAGAGAAGGGTAGACACGGGGAAGATAGCTTTAATTTTGCAGGGGATCTTGTTATGGTTAAGAGATCTTGTTTTCTAGATTAGGGGGTTTGAATGCTTGGTGATGTAATTTTTTATTTATTTATTAAAATTTACAATCATTTCTCGCATTGAGAATTTTCAGTAATTTTTCTGGCGTGGCGTTGTGAAATGGCTAAATTATTTATAATAATTTAATACTTATTATAGATATGTATAATTTATAAGTAAGTAATATTAATACGTAAATATTACATAAAATAAATATCTAATTAAATCTAGAGCTTAGGTTTAACGGGTAGTGTCTCTTTAGCCTGCGGATTTGGTCCGACGTATCGAGTAATCCAGTAATTAGGGGGTTTCAATGTTTGTTGACTCTTTTACTATATCTGTTGCTTTATTTTGCTATTTCCTCTTTGACTGTACGTATCTTGAGGTCGCGATGTATTACTTCGTTGGTGACATACCAGGGTGCATTCAATATGGATCTTAGGATTTTCGATTGGAAGCGTTGAAGTATTTCGATGTTGAAGTTGCTTGCTGTTCCCCATAGTTGGATTTCATAGGTCCAGACAGGTTTTATTAGGGTCTTATAGAGGGTAATTTTGTTCTGTGTGCTTAGGTTGGAGCGTCGGCCAGTGAGCCAATAAAATTTTTTAAGTTTGTCCGTGAGTTGCTTCGTTTTGTCTGTGATGTGATTTTTTCAAGTTAATCTCCTGTCCAGGATCATGCCCAGGTATCTGACTGTGTCCTTGCTAGGAATTGTTGTATTGTTGACGGTGACCTGGTGGCAGATTTGTTTTCGGAGCGTGAAGGTTACATGTGTGGATTTTTTTTCATTAATTTTGAATCCCCATTTATGAAACCATTTTCTCATAGCGTCGAGACTTCGCTGGAGAGTAGATGAAGCAGTTATCGGGTCAGCGTTGGAAGCTAATAGCGCTGTATCGTCAGCAAATGTTGCTATTGTTAATCTCTGTTGATATAGGTAAATCGGCAGTGTAGATGGAGAACAGTAGGGGGACACTACCTTGGGGTATGCCAGCCTCTATTGGGAATGTTGTGGTAGTGGTGTCTAAGTATTTAACCATGAATTATCTATTGGTTAGGTAGGACTTTAGGATGCAGTAGAAGGTATGTGGTAGGATTTTTTTAAGTTTGTATAGTAGCCCTTCGTGCCATACTTTGTCGAATGCCTGTTGAATCTCTAGGAATACCGCTGAGCAATATTTTTTCTTTTCAAGGTTTTGGCTGATAACGTGTGTTATGCGATGGATTTGCTCTACTGTATAATGTTGTTTCCGAAAACCGAATTGATGATCTGGGAGTGTTTTCAAATCCTCTAGGAGTGGAAGGAGTCGATTCGTTAACATCTTCTCGAATAGTTTTGACAGGGTAGGTAGGAGACTAATTGGGCGATAGGAGCTAGTTTCATATATTGGTTTTCCGGGTTTAGGGATGAGAGCAATCAGTGAAATTTTCCATGCCTTAGGAAAGTATTCAAGGCGAAGAATTGCGTTAAAAATCGATGTGATGAGTGCAATCCCTTTTATGGGAAATTCCCTGATTGCTTTATTGCATATTAGGTCACGCTCCGCTACTTTCTTGGGATTTAGGCGACTGATTGACAATTATAATCGGGTTGCTTATAAGATTAAAGTGTTACGGATATTCCTAAGAATTCCAAAGAGAAGGCCCCGTTTACTTTCATCTCCGACATATACATTATCTTTATCCCGTACTGTTGTTGAATCTGCCTTACATAATCATTTCTTTGGTTTCTGTTCTAAAACCATCTTTCATTTGTTCAAAGTATTTTTGTTTCTTAAAGGTATCATAAACTATTTCATTGGCTACTGTTTACACTCTACACTCTGCACAGGCTCCTTTGCTCATCTCTCTTCCGTCTCTTTCTCCTTTTTCCTCCTCTGTACCTTTTTTAGCCATTTCATTAGTATTTCTTCCACTTTCAAGTTTGTTCTACGAATTTCTTCGTACACCTTCCAGTGTTTAAGTGTCCCATTTACTGGTTTCACAAAATAAGCACCTCTTTTCTTTTTCGACTCAATCAAAATATACATGCGTTCTCCAAGCTGCCGCGCTTTACTCTTGCCAATATTTTTTGTTCCTCTTCTTTTTCTACGTTAAATATTTTCGTAAACTTTCTGCCGTTATTCTCCTGTATTTCCTACTGTATCTAGGTAAATCGTATTCTGTTCCATTGTTTCTGTCTTTTTACACCTTTTCCCTCTTCCTTAGGATCTCTCCTACGTCCATTCCTTTCTTCAATAATTGTTCTACTCCTCCTTCGCTGTACCCACATTTGAAGTATTCTAACCTTTCTTTAAGTCTTTTACTATTTCCTTTCCTCCTCTTTTTTCAGGAAGGACGTTTCTTTTTTTTTTTTTTTTTGAAGACTTTTTGCTACATTCTCTATCCTTCTTTCGTATTCCAACGCTCTTTTTCTGGAGTCTTTTCGTCCAAACTTTCCTTTTCAATCCTTTCAAGTTCTGTTTCTTCCGTTCCATACGCCAGAACCCCTACTATCAGACTGTTGAATATCTTTATCCTCTTCTTGTGATCATCCCTAAAAAGCCTCTCTTCAATTTTCCTCAATATTATCTTATGACTATGTTAGCCTTCCTTGCGAAATTTCTAACACGTTCATTGACTTTAAGTACATACCCTAAATATTTAAACTCTTTATTCCCTCTTTCTAAAGACTACGATCTTCGATTTATCCGCTTTCAAGACCAACTTTTTTTTATCCAAATACTTTACAAATTTTCTTATTCCTTACTGTATTATAAGAATATTATAACGTAGCATGGTAGATGAAGAAGGTAACGAGACAAAGGAGGATGCAATGAAATAATACATAGGGTAACGTGTTTCTTTTATTTATAATTCTTTCAAAATAGTCCCCTAAATACTTGATACATTGCTTAGAACGTTCGTATAAGATTTCGAAAGACTTTGAGAAAATGTTCCGTCTTGTGAAAATGTGTGTGTGTGTGTGTGTTTTACATTTTTTGGAGCATTAAATTATTTATTGAATGAAACGCCGCGCTGTTTTTTCCATTTCATAAATTTACGATCGTGGTTTCGGGAAAAGAAGAAGGAAGTCGGTAGAAGAAGATAGAAGGTAGATTAAAGATCACAAGATAGTGATCGGAGTAATGATCAAACCCCTTTTGGCCCCTATAATTTTAGGGTTTTCGTCGTTGAGAAATACGTCGAGAAAATATGTATACCCGCGGAGGATAAGTTATATACATTATATGTGACTGGTAATGCCATCTAGATGAAATTTTCGTGCATATTATTTCTTTATTGACAAAATAGTTGACCAAAAAGTACGTTCGTATTGAACACTTTTATTCGAATTCGATCTCATTGTATTTCGACGGTTGTATCATAAATTAATATAGAAATATAGGTAGGTAGATGCGTACTCGTATCATCGACAATTTAAAATGATGCTATAGCTTCGCAAGAGCGGTTATTCTTTTTTCGTGTCAGTACTTGGAATTATACAACACGCACATGACACAGTTATACGAATATTGCCTACATATACACGTGTTCTATTCAGCTTCGATTGTTTAATCGACTGTGGCGATTCTATATATGTAGTCGGGTTCGATTCAATTTGATACGATTCGATTTGATTATGTATTCGTGGCTATCCTTACTGATCGTTGATTAAATCAACTTACGAACTCCATCCATAATAGTAAATGGAAGACCGATCGATTTAATCACACTCCGATCGATTTTTCGTTGATATTAACACAATTCCTTATGCTTTCACGATTTCTGATTAAACAATAACAATTAGCCGCATAAACGAAGATAATTCGATAACGTGTATACTATTTGACTGGATAAGATAACCAATGACCGACTATGTACACTATATAGTGTATACATGCAAGTATATATATGACAATCATGCGGATGGAATTCGTTTCGAATATTCGCATCTTTGATCGTCGATAACGGGTCAATAATAATGACGGTATCGTAATTGTCCTACCGATTTCTCGTACACATTTCCTACCTATCTATCTACAAGGCGCGTGAATAAAATCTTTAAAATCTTACATTTTAAACAAGTAACAATCTCGGACACAATCTCTCTTAATTCGTTCAATGAACGAACAAAATAACGAACGAACAATCTTGATTCGAACGTAACGCGATCAAGCGATGAAAAACATCCGCAAAGGATCAAGATTGTCTATTCATTGAACATTTTCCATTTGACTCGTAATTAATCGTATCATCGCCGTTTCTGTATCGTTTCTACTCTCCGACCTCTTTCTTTACCTATCCTTCCTTTTTCTTCTCTTCCCCTACTTTCTTTTCCTCCCACCCCTTTTCATTTCTAATTTCTTCTTTCTTTGCTAATCTTCGTTCTTTCATTGCTAATCGACCTGCTTTCTCTTCAAATCATATCGACTATCATCGATTATATAGAGGATTGTTTTGTTCGCGCGGAACACAGTTGAGGCATTTCATATATTTTAACGATCATTCGTATCATGGCTCGTCATTTGATTTACGACAAAACGCTCGACGTTTTGGCAGTTTGGTATTTTCCTATCGACTCAAGTTTTTCCAACTTTTTGAATTGTCTCAAAAAGTCGCGTAACCGCGTTTTAGTTTGCCTAGTTGCCGTGTCTTCGAGGTCACGGCAAATCAAATATATGTACATACTTGCACGCTTCTGTACACATTTGTTCGTATTATTGAGTTATTATATATATATATATATTATATAACAATATATTACGCTTCGATAAAAACTTTCGTGGAAAATATAGATCGTAACCTGGATGAAAAATCGCGTAATTAGCGTAATCGGCAAAAGCGTAGCCAGCACTGCGATCGGTGTTCGATCATTATCATTTTAATTACCGATAGTTAATCGCGCAGCTACCTAGCCGACCCCATCAACGAGTTTTCTGTCTTATTCCCTGTTATCCGAATGTATAATATAAGTACTTATATTCGAATATACTTATGTACCTATTTATTATATATTCGAATGCACACCAGGGATCAAAGAGTCACTAAATAGCAACGTAGTCGTAACAGTTAATTATGATTTACATATATACAATCGGCAACGGTTGATAATTTCTGTAATATCACCGTCCCCATATTTGTCCCGAAGTTTGATCACTTATTCGAATTTCATTGGAATTTCATTGAACTGTCTCTAATCTTCTCTCCTCTCTCTCCTTGTCACGTCATGTTTCGCTTCCGCTATGTATTTAATGATATTCTCACAGTTATTTTCTCCCCATATACACGAAATGGTATACCCGGAATAGTAAAGTAAATACACATGGATCGTTCGTCTTTAGGAATATTCAACACTGGTCGGTGCGTGACCGATATTATTTGCAAATGATCTTATTAGTTCTACGAGGCTTTGCGCCTGTCGCGCTGTTAGGACGGTTTTTATTTGGAAAACTAAATGCAAGAAAAGAACATTGCTCTAACATTCTTGCAGGAGATAGCAGATAGTCGAACGAATCCAACGAAATAAGCGTATAGCGGAAATGTTCTTGTACCGTGATTTTTCTGCGCGTATCTATAAACCCATTGAAACTTTTTTCCTCGCGTCACACGCATTCTTTTTTTTTCGTTCTATATCACATAGTTTCACTTATCGCACTTCCCCGCTTTCGTCCTTTCATACCCCTATCTATCTAAGTATATTATATACTTATCTAACTATTTACCTTAACTATCTACGACTACTTACTTATACACTACCCGTCTATGTCATTTACCTATCCTACATAGCTACTTGGCTGTGGTTTGGGGTAGTTAACTAGCAGAATGGCTAGTTAGCTGACCGCAGCTAGCTGCCCATCTGTGATTACGAATGGTATACGCACGTTCGAGAATTAAATCAATCGTATAATCAATCATACGAAAACTACCTCGCACGAACGTAGATATTATAGCATGAGAACGTACGTGCGTAGCTGTATATGCATATGCGTGTGAATTCCGACCAGTTTCACATTGTATTTCCTTATATTGGTTTGCCTTGTACATGGATAAAGGAATAAAACCGTGGAAGGATGAGAAACTATTCAATATTGACAGTTTGCGATCTCAATAGAGATGACTATTCGCTTACTATCAATCCCAACGGCTACAGTACTTTATTAAATATTCTCAGATAAATTGCAGGAAAAATATGGAAAACGAAAAAAAGAAATTCTTTGAAGCTGAAAAAAGTAACCACAAGCATCCATCTTATCATCTTACACAGCTGTAATAAAGACATTACGATATTCTATCTAATTTACAAATGAACACCTGGCATAGTGAATCATGGATAGAGATTCAAGTCGTACATTCATAGAAAACTTGTATTCGACCGCATTTTTTCGAAATGAAAGAAGTGTACGCAAATAAGTTTTCCAGTTATCTTTAACCTCTCTTTTCCGCATTTAAATGTCTCTATTCCAAGAAGATTGCAAAGAGGATAATCGTACAGCAGCATCATAGATGTGCGAAAACCGTGTCTGTAATTTATTCGTGAACATTTATCGTGAAATATCGAACGTAACCGCGATCGCAATCGCAATCGCAATCGTAATGGTAATTGTAATCGTGACTGTGACCGTAACCGTAACCGTAACCGTAACCGTAACCGTAACCGTAACCGTAACCGTAACCGTAGTAGTATTGTCGTCGATTCATTTTCATGTGAATATATTCGTGCTGGACACCTAGAACGTGCAGCAGATGCCTTATTCGAATGTTTCTTTCTCGTTTAATCTTGTGTGATCTCGCTTGGCATCATTTCATTCATTTTAGTTCATCTTAGAATTCGGTTTTAATCGATCCAATTTTACCTGGCCAAGATCAAGCTGTGCATAAATTTACGTACACGTATTAATGTGACTTCATTGTATTTCGCAGAATGGTAGCTTGCCGGTTAACTCTTTCGTCTGCTCTTGATCTTGGCTATTAGCACCTTCGCTTTTTGGGCTGCCTCCATCTTCTAAGGAGCCCCCACCACTTCCGTGGGGGCAAATTGATTGTCATCTGAGCGCCAATGTTGAAATCATCGGAGGTCGCGACGGTTTGTTATCAAGAATTCTTTCAATTTCGTTCATTATATTGGCGTTCAATTTTGGAATTAGCTGAAACCACGTACCGTTTATAATAATCATCCGCTCGTTTCGTTCGCGGCTATCGAAATCGAGATACGAAATACGAATGTTTAATTTCACCAACAAGAAATAATTACCTGTAAACTTTGAAGACTCTCATACAGTTGATCTATGTTTGATGCACCAAGGAGAAGGCACTGAACACTTTCATTCTTTAAAGACCACGCAATGGCCAACTGTCCGAAAGAGCAACCGAGTCGTTCGGCGAGTGCACATACATCTCGCAGTTTATCCGAATATTTTCGGGTTTCGTCATCGGCTGACTTTTCCTTCCAGCCGTATTCCTGCTAAAACAAAGATAGAAAAGAATACGATAACGTAACGCACGTTCACGCATAATGTTTGTTTATTCCCTTAACTTTTATGTATGCTTATGTGCATGGAAATATGGCATAGCCTATCACGATATGCGAATTCGACTACGTACTTCTTTATACAAAGATTGCGTTTCGTCTTCGGTCCAACTGAATGACGAATATTTATTCTGAAATGAAAAGGTAAACATTGCAAGCATTATTATTTTGCTAGCGCTACAGATATTTTGAGGCCGACAGCTACCAGTTTCCTCAATTATTTTATGTATAATCCTATATATTCTATGAAATATAACGAAAATTTTCTTTCTGCATAATATTACCTTATACGAAGATCTCGATAAAAAAGATACACCACAGTCGTCAGGTTTTGAAGAAACCATGCCGATCGTAACTGTGGACCACGCCATCAGACCAACACCTACGGTTTACAAACAACTTTTTTGAATATTGTTAAGGAATATGCATACAGTATACTATGTCGAGTAAATTGGACGTTTCGTGATTAAATACCGATTTTATTGTACAACTCTGGCATATAAAGTTCTGGTTTTTCTCTATAAAATAGATGATACTCGGCTTGTTCCACGATCGGTGTGACACAATTAAATTGACGGCAATTCGTGTAAGCTTCCATAATTTCGACAGGAGTCCAACGAGACGTTCCCCAATACATTACCCATCCTTTACTTATCACGTAATTCATTGCACGTACTATTTCTGAAAGAAAAAAATAAAGCGAATAAGAACGTGATCGTAAGTGTCGATCGCTTCAATTATTTTTAATAGCGTATTTTAATTGTACCAGAGAAGCAAGAAACGAACCTTCCATAGGACACATAGGATCTACTTTGTGAATCATTACAATATCGATGTACGACAATTGTAACCTGACTAAAGATGCTTGCACCGATTCGATTATGTGTTTTCGTGACAATCCACGTCCCTCTGCCCTGCGATGATCAAATTTCAATTTTTGAAATGTAGCAATTCTCCCGAATCAGTATTTACCATTTATATTGTGCATTTAGAAGTTAGATCAATTCGATCGATACTCACTTCGTGTTCCAATATATTTTAGTGGTAACGACATAACTTGAACGATTCCAAGCACGTCGTAATAAAATTCGTCCAAACTGGATTTCTGCTCTGTGACCGCTATGAGCTTCGCTCAGATCGAACACATTTATTCCACTGTCATAGGCGAGGGCAACTACAGCTTCAGCTGTTTCCTCATTACTGCAACCTCCTATTCCGAAAGTTGTCCATGTACCTACATGTATAAAGCAATTTTGTTAACTCATTTGTCTCGATTCGGTGCATATTAATTTGATTTTTTCACCGTTTTCAATAGACAAATACGATGCTGCAACATTTCCACCTTTACAACTATCGTTATTCTTATTTAAAAAACCGCAATATATGACCCGACAATCGATCCCTAAACCTTTATTACGCGTCACGTATACCTGTTCATTTTTTTCCCTCCTACCACCACCACCACCATCATCATCATCATCATCATCATCGTTCCGAATCATTGGCTCCCCCACGCGGCAATTTTACCCTTTCTCTTCATTCTTTTTCATTCCCTTTTTTCTTTGTTCATTCGCCTGAGATTTTGGTAGCTTATAACCTCAGAAACACTTACGCAGTCTGAATATAATAATTTATAGAAACATCTTCGATCAAATCTCTCCAAAAACATTTATAATTTTGGGAAATATTTCCAACTACAACAACGACTACGCCAACTATAGCGATCACAACAACGATCACGATGACAATGAACACGACAAGTACAATTGTCACAACAAAAACAACAATAAATATAAGAAGTTATCTGGATATGGATATTATTGTTATATTATGTGTCTACCTATATTACTTTGTTCACTAATTATTTACATTGCATCTTACTAGAAAAACGTACGTGAAAAGCGTGCATGCCCACGTTGGCGGATATAAAGATTGCATCGACAAGATTTACTAGGCAAAGCAAAAGAAATAAGAATGATGACTATAAATGTGTGGAATAGACAAAAGGAACGGAAAGTGGCACTTTCGATGGATTACGAAAGATATAGTTTTCATCGTTTACTGTACAATTCCTATAGTCTAAAAAAATATGGTCAACATAATACTACTAACAAGCTATCTGAAAAAGGAGTATAGTAAAGCATACATCGAGATGGAGTAAAACGGGTGGGTAACCGCGATTCTGTTCGTTTCTACGAAAGTTGGGAAAACATTCAGCGTACCTAATCCAACATTGGAAACACGTAGACCGCTTTTGCCCAAGTTGCGGTAGCGAATACCTGGCGAAGGATGCTGTAAGCGCTGCGCTTGTGCGGCAATGCAGTTAGTCAGTAGCTGTTCCTTCGTTCCAGTGGTATTACTGCAATGTACACCAGAGTCCACAGCATTGCCACCACCGCCACCGCCGCCACCGCCGCCACCGCCGCCGTTGAACTCTTCCATGCAATCCAAACTCGCTATAGGTGCACGGCAGCTGCGCGTATAAAGTACAGGTACAGAGTATTAAGTATTAATAGGACACGATCGATCGAATGTTCAATACAACCACATAAACATTTACAACTAGGAATTCGTAACATGCCAGTCTATGTGAAATATTACTCGCTTGTTATTTACTCAAAATTCAAAATTGGCGGACTGCGGAAAATTGGAAAAACATTCCAGATAGTGTATATATTACGTTTCACTGTGTTGTTATGCAGCTATATTATTGAAACGAGTCGACATATTAGCTATGTAACTGACTTTGCCACTCGAGTATGTAAGAAATTCTTCGTCGCACATGTCGCGATGTATCTTCCTCTTGGTAACATGTTTCTGGTACCGAAGAGCAAAAGAAATACTTTGAAAATATTCGATCATTATCGCGTGTGTCTTTATATAAACGTGTGTAGAAACGCGGAAAATATGATATAGAAACAAGTATACGACAACAAATATGATAGAAGCAAGATAATGTTTGTCGAGATGTTTTGTTACAGCAGTCGTTGTTACTTTGTTATACTATTCGTTTATCTTAAACTTGTTGAATTTGGTAATATGGAATTTGTATGTGCAGGTACGGATACAGATTCGACGCGGCGTGATAAAAATAGCAGGAGAATACGAAAAAGAATTGAACGCGACGCGGATGGAAACAAGAGAAAAGGACGAGGAGGAACGGTACATCATCGATCAAGAATTCACTCACCGATAAATAGTTGGCAGTGGATAGTAGTCATCATCCTCCATACTACTATTCGTATTTGCATTGTTATTTGTATCATTTCCCGCCGTGGATGTATTGCCGAGGTTACACAACATTAAACGAGACATTGTTGTGTATCTTCGATATATATGTATATATGTATGTATGATAAAAGCGGAAGATGTTTCAAGAGAACGGAAATTGCGAAGAGATTCAAAGAGAAGGCGGAAAGATTAAATCTAGATCGGGCAAATACGAGTGTGCTTGTTCATTCGAGCCCCGAGAAAAATGTGAGTAATCTCATAATAATTTCATTCGCATTTCAAATTCGATATTAATTTTCTTTCGACGATTTTCATTCACATTATTTTCTGGTCCTAATCCTAGTTCTAGTGCAATGATTGCAAATTTCGTTTCGGAAATAAAGAGTAATATTCTTATTGTGAGTGTGACAGACTCGATTGAAATTCTAACAGAATGAAATCGAGATAAATCGCGAGTATCTCGAGTATCACTGTATCACTGATCCATGATTTGGTTCATCAAATGATCCCAATCGATTTGACGAGTCGTTCTATATTTTCAAGTCACAGCATTTGATATATGTATTTATTGCGCATATACGTTATATAGGCACTAGTTTTTCTTTACTTAAGTTATTTAGGCACCACAGTAAAGAACATAAGGAAGTACTGTTCGCAACTAGTCACGTGATATTGAAATGTTCTGCAAAATCCTTTTGTGGTTTTACCTGGTTCGATCAGAATATTGTTCAAACACTATGACACGGAATATTTATTTTAAAAACTACACGTAATTACGTAAAAACGAGCGGTGGTCGATATGAGTATCGATATGTGGTACGATTGCTGGCGTGGCGCGGTGAGAGGTAGGGCGCGATGATTATTAAACTCCAGACCGGACACTAACAACGCTGGACACTAAAAATCCACTTTTTGCGGATTATCCACTGGTCCAACTGGTAATTTTGTAATATATCAAGCTGATACAACGTTAATACGACGAAATCTCATTAAGCGATTCCAAACTCATTCTCTATCATAATGTAATTCTGTACTATATTGCTTCGAACTCTGCTTTCTTCTCCAATTCAGACTTGAACTTCCGTGACGTTTCTTGTCAAATTCGAATCCTGATCTTGGTTTTAATCTCGATCCAATTTTTGATCTCAATTCTTTCTCTTTCTCCCTCTCATTTAAAAGTCATGCGCCAATTTCAGATTAATCTTCGTTGTCAGTCGCGTGTAGGTAAAAACATTCGGCGCCAACTATCCTTATGATCCTCTTCCGATTTCTCTTTCAAATAGAACTTGCCTTCCGCGATGTTTCTGTCGAAATATCCGTCTCTGGATAATCGATTTTGCGTTGCAATTTACGGTGAGACTGACGAAACGTTTGTTAAGAAGAGCAATAAAGAGGAGAACGTTGGAAAACTGAAAACACCGAAACGTAGAACAAAAAATTTATGAAAATGTTAGGATTCTATTGTAGAAACGGCGAGTGTTATGCCTTCTACGTGGTAAGCAACACTGCATAACTTCGATGCACTGTGCTCCCTCCTTTACAGCAGAACCTACGAGCGTGCGTGCTGTCCCGTCTCTCTTCCACTACGGGTAACTTGGTGGTTTAATGCGCGTGTGCGCGCGTGCCCGCGCTCGCGCACCGTGTATCCTACCACGCCGCGTACACCTAATCCCTACCGTTCTTCCTCGTCTCTTCTCACAGGGGGTTGCGGTTGTTTTCAGAGCGCATGACGTTACCGTCGTCGCATTCAACGCATTCAGCGCATTCGCCGCATTTGCCGCATCGAGCCTCTCCTGAAATTGTATTTCTCGCCCGTCCACCCTTTGTCCCATGCTCCGAACTAGGACCATCTAATTGCTTGCTGTATTCTTCCTCTCTAAGTCATCTTCTTCCTCTAGTTTCATCCTTCCGTCTTACCTTTTTCTCTTCTTAAGTTCATTCGGGAACCAATCGATTTATCGTTTTCCTTCTCCCTCCCTTTCTCACTCTCTCTCCCTCTCTCTCTCTCTCTCTTCCTCTTGCGAATAAGTTGAATTCGTTATCACTAAATCCTTGTCAAACGCACTGACTATGATCTCGTTTTACGTTTTCGTTTTTATCGATACAACATAAAACGTATATAGGTACATAGATATGTACACATGTACAAATATTGTATGCGAATATAAATGGGTAAATCGAAACAATGCATGAAATGCTCAAATGATCAGTAGCATTAATTGTTCGGTAAATTATTAAGGGTATAATAATTCACCGGTATAAAATGTAACAGTAACTGTCTCTGTGACAACGCCGCATTGCAGATCCGGCGTGGTGACGTGCAGCTGACCCCTTCCTGAATCGTTTATGGTCGCCCACGTTGTTCGACCTACCGACCTAATACGCGCTCGACCTACTGCCATCCAATACAGCATAGATCCACTCCTTAGTACATACATATTTACTTGAATGCGTTTCACCTACTGTTTCACGTGTTTGGTACACACGTCGCGCTGCGATTGCATGCGTGCGCTTGCATAAATACACATCGTATAAATGGAATATCGTATTGCTCTCTACATAATTCACTGAACCTCATAGTACAGTTCTCAATTAGTTTTTGTATACGTAGATTATGTTACACGAAATGCTAGAAACATGTAAACGTTGCGTATTGCGTAAACTTTGTTCGAATCTCATTCCAAGCAATGAGAGTAGTTCGATCTTTCAAAAAGCACAAAGCGATCTTTATCGTTTTACTTACCTGTTAAAATTTTGCAACGTGTTCCGACGTGTTTCTGCTCCCTGCTAAAGCGAATCTGCGCCGCGTGACGGCTGTCTGCTCTTCTCGGATTCGCAGATCGACTCTTTCGTTGAAATCGTGCCAAAGGTCTCGGAGACATTGATTACAAATGCTGATACACGGATATGTTATAGTCGCAGAGAGAATCGTAACGCAACGTGTAACTTTTCAGTTATCGATACAATGTATTCGCTAGCCGAACCATTGTCAATCGAAAAATCGGTAAGAAGGGAACCTAGCACTTGTTCAGCGTGTTTCGCGATAGGATTAGAACGAAGTTACCAACAATCTCTTTTTAATAACTTATTACAGTACTTTATTAATCTCGTTAAGTTCTTAGATTACTTAAATATACACCCTGCGGCGAATTTCAGTACATGTCAATGTATTTTACCAAATAAACGTGATGTCAACCTTGGCGCGCAATTATTGCGTACTTTCGTACAGTTGCGAACTTTCGTAATTCCCCCGTTCCGATAACCGATTATCATGGTGTTCTACAATGATAACCGATTATTGAAACTTTATTTAATCGGACGTACTAGCTACCCAATATACGTATTCATATTCGTTTGATGTATGTGCTGTATTTCTCGAAATGAAACATTTATAAAAGCGGCAGTCTTTTCTACGCTAACGGTCTACTGTATATACATATATTATATTCATACATACATTACACACAAACACACACACACACACACACACACACACGCACGCACGCACGCACGCACGCACGCATGCACGAACATATGCATACTTCATTCATATATATATGTGTGTGTGTGTATATATATATATATATATGAATATACATATATACGATGTTACATACGTGTTCGTTATATATACTTCGTACTTTTGTTGATTTCTTAATCTTCGTTTGTCTCCAGCTTCTTTCGCTTTTCTTTATAATCCAATTCTTTTCACCGACACCTTATTACGACCTTATTATTTATTATTTTAACAATGTTTTGTTTCCTAATTCCATTTACTCGTTTAATCATTGTTACCAACATTTTCTATCATTACGAATACGTGAGTACGCTTCAACATTCGGATCCTGCACTCGCATGAATGACAAACTCTTTCTTATTCTTTTACCAGAGGACGAAATTTCCTTGTTTTCTTCTTTTTTCCGTTTACTGTTTATGTCCCTAAATCACGTTAGAAATTACATGTTGTTCGTGATAAGCGGAATAATTAGACGATAGCGCGAGAGAAAGAGTTGGAGAGATGGAAACGATAAAATTTGATCGCAATAGAGAAGTTAAAGGATGATCGAGTATGTGATGATTTGATGTGAAAAAAGGACAGAAAAAAGGCGAAAAAGAAAAAGAGAGAAAAAGAGAGGGGGATGGGAGAGAGAGAGAAATGGGGGAGAAGGCATTGACGATGGATTACGAAAGAGAGAATGCCATGGAGTAACGGAGCCTCGGGGTAAAGGACGATCTCGTCGAAAAACGAGACGGGAGAAGAAATAGTTTCGTATAATGTAAAACAGCGTTCTTCGGTTCACAATGTTTTTCGTAAGTTCGGGAGAACGTACGAGGATCAGAGTAAACACCGTATGAAATATCATTAAGCAATTCTACTTTCGATTTCGGATCACTTGACCGTCCTCTGGCACGTGGGCAAGTTTACCCTGAAGAATACATTGAGTTCTATCAACGAGGCTAATATCAGAAATACGGCATACATACATAAACAGGCTCGACCAACTTTTCTATCAAGCTGAAACTTATTCGAAGCAAAAGCAATGTAGAGTAACATTAGTGTCGATAACAACGATATGGCACTGTACTCGAGCCCACCAGAATTTATACTGATGTAATGTTTTCCTGGTTGTGTCGGTGAAAACGAAGATTTAATTAGCCATGGTAGACCCAAACATAACAATATGTCAAAAGTGTTTGATCCGATCGAGTTGCTAATACCCATCGAGCCGTGTCCTGGTACAAAATAAATCGATCGAAAGATTTAACATAGAAACTATCGCACCGTTCGTTTCAAATATTATTCACAAATTAATAATTGTTCCTCACTAGTACCAAATTAATTCATTATTCATTTAATTTTTCATACGTTATATTCGCATATTAGCTTACCTTGCTTTGCCACTATTACACTTGATACAGCCTCTGGTACGCTGGTACCTGCAGCCAAGAAAGTAATGCCCATCACGGAATCCGGTATTTTCAGAGTGTCTCCTGAAAAGAAAGTAATCACGTTTGCCTCACCCTGTTTTCTTTTCTATTTTCTTATACGATTTCAGTTCTATCCGTTCTTTCGCTTTTTTTTTACTTGCTATCACTTTCATTACCAATTATTGTGATCATCCATGCGACCACATAGCTCAACGATCCAATCCAAATGATGCACATAAGGAACGTTATCGGAAACCAATTCTTGAATCGTGGCTTTTCACAATCCGGAATAGTACACATGAAAATTAAATGAATCGGCCAAGTCATAATCCATGCGGTTTTTCTTATCCACCCAGCTCGTGTCGGCCAAACCAATAATTCGTATTCATAATCTGTTCAACGTAAAAGTATGCAACGCTTTTATTTTCCCTCTTTTTCTCCTCTCCCCCCCCCCCCCCTCCTTCCCTATCTACGCTTTCCGCCAACACGCTTCACTCTCACTCTCTCTCTCACTCTCTCTCTCTCTCTTGCTCCCTGCTCCCCGCCCCCTCACCATTATTCGTCGTTTAAAATTTGGAGAAACGTTCGGAAGGAAATGAGTTTTCTTTCTATCAGTTTCCGAAATGGATAATACTAAATTTTGCCGAGTGAAATTTCTATACTACTTACTAGGATCGGGATTCTCTTCTTGAGGTTTCGTTCCTCCATTTTGCAATGGTAGATCTATATGTTCAGTTTGTTCAACGGCCGATTGTACTTTGTCGGATCTCGCCATGTGAATTTCCGTGCTGCCTTCTAAAGAAACGACACTTTGTGTTTAACATTTTTTAAATGGACAAATATACAAATGTTCGGAGCAAGTATATATATTATAAGAAACATTGTAAATAAATCGGTACATAACTATATTTGCAACGATATTGAATGTACTATTCATTTGTACACAAACGTAAGTAAGGATATAGATATCTACGATTTCAAGGAAAAAGACTACGATATCCAAATCATTATCGTTATTCGAGTCTATCTGAGCAGAGTAAAATGTTTAATGCTTGGAAATAGGTAATTCGTTTCTTCTTTATTTATTTTATGGCTACTTAAAGAAGAAAGGAAAGCCACGTTCTCTTACCTGTCGCGTGTCGGTGATCATCCGTTGACGATCGATCAGCATTATGCGTACGGAATCGCGTGCATCGCTGAAACGATTTGTCCCAATACATGACGGCGATGTATACGATGTACAATAACACTAGCGTTAACGCTTCGTACCATTCTACTCTTTCGTCGTGTATGATACATATGAGAATGGCAACCGTAACGCCGTAGGCAAGGCAGTCTCTGCTAACTGGCCACCAGTCAAGAGGAACTACCTGTACGTATTCGATTAACGTACGTTGACCGTTTGAGTTGCATAATACATAATATACATACAGGGAATATCGATAGGTTTCTTAATTGCACGCAGTCAACTAATAAAACGATAATAAAAACTTGTCCAATACTCTATGTGCACCAAGTTATGTAGATAACAAAAACTTACCATCCCAGCACCTATACCGCAGCAAGCCGGTACCGCGAGAATATTGAATACAGCCGAGCCTACTATTGTTCCGACACCGATGTCACCTTCGGTGATGAACGTGCCGATTGCGTTTACGAACAGTTCCGGCGCCGACGTCGCTGCGGCCATAAAGGTAGCACCTGCCACGTCCTTGGACATTGAAAGTGCTGAAATTGGAATTTAAAAACATTCAGAAACAAATCAAGAAATTCGTATCACTTTGGATTATTTTACACTTGACTTCGTTCTTCTTCTACTTCCTTCTACATACAAACCAGTTGGTTCACTCTCGAATCATTCAATAAATTTATTCATCAGGTAGACGAACACAAGCGAAAAACATATTTATAAATCGACACCAATCGTAGCTTCCTAGAAAATAATATATTTAGAAATAACTGCGAAATGTTCCTTACCGTGACATATTTTTTCTACTGCGGGAACGAAAAATTTATCACACACTACCGCTAACGCGATAAACAGGTAAAGCGAAACGATTACGTGCACGACGACAGCTCCGCCCTGCCTCTGTTTTTCGTCGAAAAGGTCGTGTGGAAAGTCTTCTATCGCTGGAGGTGTACAATTTATACCTAGAACATAATATCTTTTTATTTTCATGTGTTTAATTCCATGTTCAATGCGTCGAAGAAAAGATTTGTTCCTGGATACCGATAAGGACGATTTATTTCATAGTAACAGGTAGTTAATGTAACAGTTTGATATTTGACGATGGAACGATGGTCAAGCGAGAAAACGTATCTAATTCGAACGAATTGTCAATTCTTTCTTTTCTATTTTTTTATTTTTCATTGATGTCTATCCTATTTTCACCTGTATTTGTTGTATCATATTGAAGGAGGAAACGGCCGCATCACAAGAAAGAAGAGCGACGTGGCGTTATCATAGAATTCTTGCTTACCATTTCTTGCTCTTAATCCCATTATATTTATTTCTCGTCCATTATGTTTCTCGTCGATTTTTTCCATCACTTAATAAATCTTCATCGTTTAAAGATGATACCGGATGTATGTGTATACAGTAAAACGATCGTGTTTGCTTACATTCTATTGGCATTCGATTTTGGTTAATCTATTACATAAGTAGCGACGACCTTGCATACTTGGATAGAGACGCTCCACAAATGTGATTCCGAACCCAGATAATCGGTTTGCATTCGTTCCAGCCACGATGATCGCAAATATAATCGGTTCATTGACCTTCGCTGTTCACCCGTTGAATCTCTTTTCTTACTTAAAAATTCAATTTCATTCATAATCACCTAACCATGACCTAATGGCGACAATGATCATCGTAACTACGCGGTTTCCAATATACTATTCGAAAATAAATAAACGACACGCCTGCCGATTTTGGATACATATATACTAATTGCAACATTCGAATTCATTTGCAAAACTTATATTCGAAACTGGCAAATAAGTTCGAAGGCAAAACATACATATGTAATATATAAACACGTAAATAATTGTGACGAATGATACGATGCAACATTTTATCGTAGACACGTATTAATCTATATATATTTAAAAGTAAGCTGGAACAAAGAATAGTACACGAATTTCAAATAACCGTTCGTGTCATAGTTTACGAGGCATTTGCTTGCTCGGTTTCATAAGTTACTCGATGAAAACCATTCCCACGCGCACTCAAAGACAAATAACTCTCTTGAATATGGCAGATCACAAATGATCGCTACAATTGTTCACTCGCGACTCTCTAGCTTTATCATCGAATCGTATCTTTGTCATTTATTTGGTATCTTCTTTTCAACTTTTACTACGACATTTATGTAGGTACACATGTACGTAAATAGGTGGATACGAACACATGCATATACACATTTTTCATTACGAATGAGCGGACAAAAATAGCAAAAATAAGAAAATTGAGGAAAACTATTTCTACTTTCAATGATAGATTTGTTTAATGCCCTAGTTTATCAATAACTATAAGTAAATGAAATATCGATGAGCATTAGTTTTGTACTGATATTATGTACAAGTGCTAATGTCTCTCGCAACAAAATTTTTCGTTATATAGGTAAATCGTGAGAAATGTCTGATACTTCACTAAATTTTATCGCATTTCTCGATTTTCATCTAGCGTCTTTTCAACAAGTTATAGTTATTGGCTGTATTTTGTTAAACTTTGATTTTCCTGATAATTCGATGTTGATTTACCTATTCTGTTTGATTGTTTTCGTACATTCATTCCTCAAGTTTCGATACAAAATTCATTTAACCTTAAGTGTACCTAACAATATTTTTACAGCATAATAATCTCTCTATAACAAAGTTGCAGTTATATATCATTGTTCCTTATCATATCCCAACACATTCCGAATAAATGAAATGACAGGCAAATTAAAAGTTTTATATTCTCTCTCATCGATCTTTTCTCGTAAATTTCATTAAATACGTGGTGCATGCGACAACGGTATTTCATAGTAATGGTTGTGTAACGAAAGGAAAAAATGTTCTTTTTCAGTAAATATTGGAAATAAGAACGAGTTTACGGATTTCAATGACCTTCAAATATGTTGTCAAGGTGAACATTCTGGAGAACTTTTTCCTATACATATAACTGCTGCACTGTTCGGCTTTAGTTTTCAGGTTATGTATAAAGCAATTTATGTTTAATATTGCATGCATTATTTAACAACTTATTTTATAAATTTTTGTTTTGTAAACAATTTTTCAATGGAAGTAGATACGTATGTCATATTGAAATATTTACTACATTTTTGACCAATCGAAAATTCTGAAATAAGTGCAACATTCTGTATATCAATCAACTCATCGAGGATTATTTCACGCCTAATGGCGGCCGGATACTACTCTGACCCAACCTATAACACATTGATTTTCCTTTTCTATTTATATAATATTACAAATGGTTTCCTTTCATCAATGCGTTAAGTTTAGGTTGGGCTATATAAAAATACGGTCGTTTATTCCAGTATGGAGTGTAATCATAATCTAAATTTAATTCAAGTTTCTTGCGAATATCTTGAAAAGTAACGCCGAGCGATGATTATATGTATGTATAGGAAATAGTGGTTTAGAATATTGATCTGGTTAATATATTTCAAGGACTTTGAAATCGGCGAAGTCGCCCCTTTTTCCATTATATATTGTTTTTCTTACGAGGACTCTTTGCGCATATTCCTACCTTCGTTTGCGGAGCTATTCAACGTCACTCACATTTTCCATGTGATTTTCTCTCATCCCATTTTAAAGTTTCCGTCGTTAAACGTTTCCCTACATCGTATACATATCTCCATATGTGTGTGTGTGTGTGTGTGTGTGTGCGTGCGTGCGTGCGCGCGCGCGCGCGCGTGTGTACATATATACATATTATATATATATATATATATATATATATATATATATATATATTTTACATATATACATATATACATATTTTACATATATATTTTACATATATACATATATACATATATATATATATATGTAGTATGTATATATGTACACACACACACACACGCGTGCGCGCGCACACACACACACATATGGTATATGTAGAAACGTCCTGTTTAGGTTGAAATTCAAAAACTTTGTTTCTTCACCTCCGTTCTTAGATCTTGATAATTCTTCTCCTATAACCTGTTACAATCGACGTAATGAAGCAAACGATGCACGTATTGGTGTCTTGTACAGGTTACACAGCTGTATAGTTGATGTGACTTCCTACCGATTAAGCAACCTAAAGAAGTTAAATTGCTCTCATTCAAGTTGGCAGAGGAGATGCCATTCATGTCTAATGTACGTCGTATAAACTAGATATAACGTGGCTTGACCATTCGGTGTCGGACGGTTTCGTCTCGTTGGAAACAAACGATGACCATCGACTTGATCGCCGATCATTAAACGTTGATTCTCAATTAGCAATCTGTTGATTTTTCCTTCATCACATCGGTGCAATTTCGAAAGAACTCAAAACTTTATTATTTTTTCTGTGTTTCGACCGCCGATAAGATCTATCGTGTACGATGCACAGGATTTTTCATTCATATTTTTGCGTTTCTTCGCATTTCGATATTTATTCAAAAAGAATAATGTGCGAGAACGGAGGCAGTATTTTTATCATTATATAAACTTTAGCAGTTCAAATACATCCAGACGGAACATTTCTCAAAATCTCAATCCTAAATCATAAGCAGTACTATATTACTAATACTGTTCACCTCTTCGTCTCACTTTGCTCCATTACACGGCTATCTATTGAAATTTATATATATATATACATATAGTTGCGCCGATTCATTTTATGATTCCTTTATAAAAATTATAATACCAACGTGTCTCATGATTGTACGTACGTTAACGGGCATCGTATTATACTTAAATAAAAAAAGTAACAATAATTTATCAACACAAAGACCACAAATAACAACGAATGTTAATTAACATGTTAATGTTTAAGCATCTGTTAAACGTAGCATTCGTTACGAGTAACGAATCGTGCAAATACATAGGTACATAATAATATATGTCCATGAGTTTGAACAAGTTTCATTATCACTAACGGTAACACAAACTAAATCTTTTGACACGGATCGTTATATCCAATAACTTATGAAATTGTTTAAACAAGGTTTCAATTAACCTGCATATAGAAGAACGACATGCGATGTGAAACTGGGATGAAATAAAAATAAGTAAAGGGAGTAGAAAGGAAAAAGAACGGTCGAGAGGTAGAGAGCAAAGAGCGAGAGAGCGAGAGAGAGAGAGAGAGATAGGAGAAGAGAAAAGAGAGAGAGAGGAGACAGAGGAGGAGAGAAAGGAGAGCGAAAGTGATCGAACAGAGAAAAGAGAGCAACGAGATTCAATTCATTCTGTAAATCTTGGGATAAACATGTCTCTAGCCTGCACACGATTTCTTGTAGAAATAAAGATCACAGAACTCTTGCGATTTATAAAGAGAAAGAGATAATGAATAATTCATACATCTCATATGAACAAACATTTTACTTTACGCGTACGTTGTGCTCTGACAAGCGCCCTTCTGCGCGAGATTAGTTTCGAATATCTCGTCTTATTCGTAGTCCTTTAGACCAATCGATCATTGGAAACTAAATCACAAGTATTGATGCGCGATACGCAGCACCGCACGACACACCTGTACGTTTAATTGAATTCAGTTGAAAATGCACCAAATGTTTGGAACGATTTTCTATTTTTGGTTTCTATTTTTAGTTGATCTTGCATCGTTGTCCCTTTCCTCTTTTCTGTTTTCTTCCTTCTTCCATTGGTCTGCCTCATTTTCTACCCCATACTCATTCTCCTTCATCTTCCTTTTCCTTATGATGTATACTATTCTTCTACTCTTCCCTCTGTTGTTATTGCTGCTGGTAATGCTGATGTTAGCCATCCTGCTGTCCCTCCACTTCCTTCTCTTCCTCCTCCTTCTCCTCGTCTTCCTCCACCTCCTCCTGTTCCTTCTCTTCCTACGTCTCCTCCACCTTGTTCGATACTTTAATATCCGATTTTTTAATATCATTCCGTTCTATCTTTCACCGCCATCGAAGCACACCTCCCTAACCATTCTTGTATCGATCGAACATGTACCATAAAAAAGCATCCGTTCCCGATAATATTCAAAATATATTTGAACGAACCTCCTCCTAAGTCAGACGTATCCATGTTGTCAATCCCGTTGTCACACATATACTACATTAACAACTACTCCGAAGTCCGGCAGCGTTTGTTGGAATCGCCCCTCCCTCTAACTCTTCTCTTCTCATCTCTCGCGCATCGCGCCCGCTGAATCGTGCCGCGGTCAAAATGCGAAATCGTCATCGCACTAATCGTCGTTATGGCTTCCTTGAAAATTGAACGTCGTACCGTATATATTCTATTCCGACACAATCAAGCATTTTGCATTACTTATTCCCTTCAAATTTATTCCTCCAGTTGCACACGTCACATACACACATTCGCGCGCGTCGATTTTTTTCCCATTGATTATTTTAAAAAGCAGCATTACGATATTCTGGGAAATGAACTAACTAACAAATGGATTGATAGAAAAGCTTTTAAAGACATTAGACAGTGTGACGGGATACGATGCGATGGGCTACAGTAGAAGCAACTTGCAGCAGTAAAAACGTAATGTTGTTCTCTCTGTATGATGCGCGCAAAAAAAAAAAAAACAATTAGCACTGTCAATTATAAATAAGTTGACTGTCAGTCTACTGTAACTACGATTCAAGGTGTACGGTTCCATTCGAAAAAATGCAACGGACAAGTAAGTAAAACTAAAAGCATGAAAATGAATGAAGAAACAAATTGATCCATGCCCCTTCTTTTAAATCTCTAACTGAGATGATGTTTCAAAATTGAAACGCGTATGTACATTTGTACACTGTACACACGTAAATATGAATATAATGTCTCACAATAGATAATCACATATAAGGATAAATATCAGTAAACGTAACCATATACATATAAGTTTATGGTGTACAACATTACAGAGCATTCACCCGTTATCGATAGATATGTAATTGACAATTAAAATGCTCCAGTAGCAGGAATACTCCTGTTGTTGGATTATCAGTAAAGGGATGTCTTTATTCGCTTTGTATAGTATCTTATCTGTGTAAAGTTAAAACCGATAATGCTCGTAAACGAAAAACATCGATGCGGTCTCCTCGACTTGGCGAATCAAAATTAGTATCATACGGAACGGCAAGTCGCACCGTTAACTCGATCACTGAAACTTGTCGCTGATTAATTGAAACAGCGACTACGAAATGCCGCGGAAACATAGACAAATGATAGGCTACAAAATATTCTGTATGATCGTCGTTCCAACGATGTATTTGATCTTCGTTAATACGTTAGCAATATTTCTTCCAAACAATGCAGCAAGTGCGAATAACCCTACGGATACGCGTAAGTCTCGTTTTCTGAATTCTCCGTATTTACAATTCTTCCTCTTCCTTTCTCTTATGTTATATGTGCCTTATACATATCAAGTAATTCATATCGTATCATATTATTGTCATAAGTAGACAAAAGTCCATGATTTTTGTTTTCTTAAACATACATTTGTCCCTTATTGCGTCATACACGATTAATTGCGTTCTCTGAAAGAGTAAAGGAACCACTGATAACAAGCGATAAGTAATAAAGGGCAATTATGATGGGGCATTCGACGACTAATGAATGCGTATACACGAATGCATGTCGCTACGTTGAACGAAAAAGATGGTGAAGATATCGAGATACTAAAATTTAGAATGAATCATTACGTAATATGTTCGCATTATCAATACGATCTATATATAATATATTTTATATATACATATAAAACTTTCACCTTTTACCTCTACGCTTGTTCTCCTTACTTTCCATTTATAACATAACATAGTTCCTTCGTTATCATTGGAATTTACGCGTTATATATTATTATATACTATACTATTATATATCATTAAGAGTACGTATATACTCTATCTCTTTAAGGACTTCGCAAGTTATTGCAAATTGGACCAAGCGCTATCGAAGCTGGAGAAAATGAAGCAAACTGCACTCCTCCAGCGATAGAAGAGTTTCCATCGGATGGCCTTACTCGACAGCAAAGACAATCGGGTCTTATAGCTATACATTTTGTGATAGCGATTTACATGTTTCTGTTACTCGCTATTGTTTGTGATGATTTTTTTGTGCCGTCGATTAAAAAAATTTGCCATAGTAAGTTCAGTATAGCCGCTTTAATTCGTTTCCACCTTATATTTATTGCAAGAAACACTATCGTCAAGATCTAAGAAAATTTTTTATATAGCTAATACAACTAAAACATTGGAACTATTACATGGATTTGATTTTCAGAGATTAACGTAACAGAAGATGTCGCAGGAGCAACAATTATGGCAGCAGCTAGCTCCAGCCCAGAACTGTTTATCAATATTGTAGGTACTTTTGTCACGGAAGGAGATTTAGGCGTCGGCACGATTGTTGGTTCTGCTGTTTTCAATATATTAGCTGTGCCTGCTTGTTGTGGTTTATTTGCAAATCAGGTGAAATCTCTTCCTTGTGTTTTACATAAACGGAACACACTATCGATTATGTATAAATCAAAAATAAAATCAAGTACATGAAAAAAGAAAACAAGAAAGAAACACGAATAAAGCAAATCTTTGTTCAGGTATTGAATCTGGAAGGGTGGCCTGTCACGCGAGATACTATCGCATACGCAATCACAGTTCTCTTACTTATTTTAACTTTACGAGACGGTCGTATCGAATGGTACGAGGCATTGATTCTCGTTCTCTTGTATCTTTTGTACATTTTAGGTAAGTTTATGAAATACTATTCAGGTAATTCCCCATCATTACTTGATTCTTTCAGCAGTAAGTGATAAAACCTTTTAATTTTAAGTTAAGAAACTAAATAAATATTTCATTCCATTTTTACGAATCTTTATTGCTACTTTATAATTTCCACACAGACCGTCTGTATTTCTAATCAAATGAAACGGAAATGTTTATCGTTCTAGCAATGTGTTTCGATCGGAGTATACATCAGTTTATTCAATCTATAACAAATACAAGAAAGAAGTACAAGAATCTTTCCGAATCAACTCCCCTACTTTCTAATGGTATTGTTTATATCGATTAATTTTTTATTCAATTCAATTCTCTGAATTATACGTCGTTGAGTTTCATTTAAAAACACACATCATCCGTTTGTTCCGTCAGACCTGGTTAAAAGCACAGATATTAATTTGTTGGAATCGAGCAGTGGAGATGAATCGCGTAAGTAACATAGATTTCATGAAAATATGTATAAGAATCCTTTGAGAAGCCTTAACCTCAATAAATATCTATCTATGTATATATATACATATATTATTTTAGTTGATATCGTGAATATGAAGAATTGGCCAAATTCGACGTGCGAACGGATTTGGTGGTTGATTACTTGGCCTATAAATTTTGTGCTCCTTATTACGATTCCTGACTGTAGAAGAAGCACATTGAAATCTTGGTACCCTCTTACTTTTATCATGTGTATAATATGGATAGCAACTACTTCGTACATAGTTGGATGGGTCATCACTGTAATTGGTACGTATCTTTGGAACAATTGTTGTTATCGTTCCCAAATATCTAAATGCACTTGTTTTATTCTCGATATCGATTTAAAATAATCCTTATTTCAGGTGATACATTTAGGATTCCTGATTCCATAATGGGATTGACGTTTCTTGCGGCAGGAATGAGTGTACCGGAGGCTGTTTCTAGTGTTATCGTTGCGAATCAAGGTAATTTTCTTCATTTTACGCTTTCACTCGTCGATACCTTGCTATGGAAGAATCAACCGGCTAAAACGAATTTTCATTTAAACGCACCTCCAAAGTAACCGATTAACCTTTGGAGTGATTTTCTTGTGGCAATCGGTACATCGATCAAGAAATAATATATATGTAGCTAGCGAATAGCGGTCACGATATCGTAGCTATCGTGAAATATCACGATAACGTAGTTATCGTAAGACGGTTAGGTTACGATAACGCACCGCGTGATATTATCACGATGTTATTATCAAATTTGCCCCACCTTAGAATCGCTTTATAATCAGTTACAAACCACGTCGTTTCATTATGTATTTACCATATTATAAATGTCTTTACTTTTTCTTCATGACCAGCATTCATAAAGTATCGATATTTCATGATTTTTTTTCCTTTGTTTTTTCCTAATCTTTCTTTCTTATTTGATATTGCTGATTCAAAATATGATTTTAGGGCACGGTGCCATGGGCATAAGTAATTCGATCGGTTCAAACGTATTCGACGTGTTACTTTGTCTCGGATTACCTTGGTTCCTGAAAGCAGCACTTTTTCCGAAAACACCTGGTGATCATTATGTAACGATTAATTCACAAGGTCTGGTTTACAATTCCATATCGTTATTTTCTACTCTCACCGTACTTTATTTGTCTCTTCTAATTGGCAAATTTAAATTGACCCGATCCATTGGAATAGTTTGCCTCATTATGTACGTAATTTTCTTGGTATTTGCTTCCATCCTCGAACTCAATATGTTCTTTGTGGTTAATTTACCAATATGTGTTCACTGATACTTTATACATATGTCTGTTAATCCACTGACAACGTACCTTTACTTATCAAGTTTTGCAAAAGGATTTGGAACTTCAGGCTCTCCTTCTATATCCTTTCGATATTTTACGCACCATGAATCGTTGGAACATCAATTGAACATTGGTTTCACAATGAATGTATCAAGCTTGTCGTAAATAATTCAACTTTTAATTAGTTCATTATATTTTCCTGAATGTCTGTGCGCATTCTACTGTATTATTTTGTGATGCATATGTACTTATGAATTTGTAAACGTATAAATTTAATAAGTGTAATATATGAATGCCTATGTATGTATGTATATATGATATTTATATAGCTATTTCAAAGATTTACAAATTATTTATATTTAGCATAAGTGTTTTTCAAATACATTTCTGATATACTGTACTTGTAGTTTAGCCAAGATATGAAAGAAAATTACAGAGATTTTTATAGTCCTCTGATATACGTAATGTATAATGTATCTCATTACAAAGTAAGTTTCGATGGAAATGTATAGCTGTACGAATATGTCAGAGAGAGAGAGAGAGAAAAAAAACACAGTTATTTATGTCATCCAAACAAACGCATTATTTCATTTGTTGTTTGTATATTTTTGCACTACATTATTCATTTTACAAGAATTTGCCTATCAAGAAAAAGAAAATACATATGTATGACATATTATAAAGGTGCAAAATACAATGCTTTAAAGTTGACCGCAATTGGTAATTACAATCTTCTGGTGTGTTTTCCCACTTTGAGAGCCATAACCCTCAATTTTTTTTACCACACCCATACCATCAACTACAGAACCAAAAACTACATGCTTATTATCCAACCAAGCAGTCTTTATAGTAGTTAGAAAAAATTGTGAACCGTTGGTGTTAGACCCAGAATTTGCCATAGACAATATGCCAGGTCCAGTGTGTTTCAATTCAAAATTTTCATCTTCAAATTTTTCCCCATAAATAGATTTTCCTCCTGTACCATTATGATTAGTGAAATCACCACCTTGGCACATAAATTTGGGAATTACTCGGTGAAAGGTACTTCCTTTATATCCGAAACCTTTCTCTCCTGTACAAAGAGCGCGAAAATTTTCTGCTGTCTTTGGGACTACATCTGTTCGTAATTCCATTACGATACGACCCAATGGTTTATCATCAGCGGCTACATCAAAATATACTCGAGGCAAAACCATAACGATATTTACAAAGCGTACTTTACTTTTCACAACACCTTTTTCTCAGCAGGTGACATATAATGAGCAACAATAATTAAGCATACGTTATTTTGTAATTCAACTTATGCTATTTTAATTTATTTAAGAAATAACCGAACCAAACAAAATCGTTTAGCAAAAATAACTAGGTTAGTTTCTTTCGCTTAGAAATATATATGATTAAAGTATGATCGACACGACATCTTCATTGTCACACTGTACCAGATGTGACCAGCCTAAACATGAATCACTTATATTTATGATATGTAGGTATATTCTATACATCAGCGGTTCTTAATCTTTTGCTTGCCATGGATTTCCTTTAAATATATAATTTTTTGTTGCCGCGAACCCCCAAGACCTAATTTAAAATTTAAATCTAGAACATGCCTTAAACAATTCAAAACATTCATCAATCAGTCATCAAGAATTTATAAATTTGGAGAGAATAAATATTTTTTATTTATTTATATTTTATTTTTATGATAATAAAAGGATAACTGATGTATGTAAAAACTTAGTTGCCCCCCCCCCGGAGGTTTGCAGGCTAATTGTTTTATATATTTGCTTATTTAAATTGTTTTACGTTTTAATAGATATTATCTGATATTACGAATAATATATATACATATATTGTATATGATCGTAATTAAGATCATTCGTTTTCTATACATACTATTGTATACTTATCTTCTATATGTATATATTACAATATGGACCATTTGATAAATATAAATGCAGATCTTTTATATAATTATAATATTATATTATAATTTCTATAAAACAATCTGTTATCAATGTGTGAAACAATTTTCAGCATTACAATTCTCTCTAATAACTTGTTCGATGTTACTAATTCATTATTATAACAAATAATATCGCGAAAGCAGACGAGGGTATTATAGACGGGTAAAACGTTGCTATAGATGGCGGTTGCATACTGTATTCTTGAATTACTGTATCGTTGGCTTTCTATATTCGTTCGAAAAATTTGTGACAGTAAAGTGTGTTGTCGACGCCCAGTTACTCGTGAGTGTTTCGGTTAAATTTTGTGTATTTCTTTTCTTAATGCGATTTGCATTTTGCTATGGGTTAAATAGTGAAAAATGTCACTGCATATATTTGAGCATATATTCGAATGATAATTTTTTAAAGTAGAAGTCGATAGATTTGACAAAATACCAAAAATGGCGATCTGAAAAAACAATTATTTCATACAACATCTACGTATAATTGGATCGACTCGTTGAGAATTGGCAAACGTGCACCTTTCCGTCATTTCTGCATAATATTTCTTTCTATTCGCTTGACGGAAACAAATATCTTTGAAGTAACGTTTGGAACGTTCAACATATATTTCCTTTTACCTAGTAAAGTATACAATAGAACGTTAGGGGACATAATTGGACGTGACGGGATGTAATGAAACGTGACGAAAACCGACGGAATTGAGTAGGACTGGACTAGACCAGACATTGCAAAACCGAACGAGACGAAACTTTATGTTACTTTCGACGATAACCTCGTGTAAGAGAACTCGGTATATGTGAACGTATACATTACTACTAATAACGTTTACACGTTTCTTTTGTATATAGAGATATCCCAGACAAAGAGGAAAAATGCAGACAATTAAATGCGTTGTAGTTGGGGATGGTGCAGTAGGTAAAACTTGTCTGTTGATTTCATACACCACGAATAAGTTTCCATCCGAATATGTTCCAACAGTGTTTGATAATTACGCTGTGACAGTTATGATTGGTGGTGAACCATATACCTTAGGATTATTCGATACAGCAGGTAATTATTAGTTTGCTCTATATATATTAAAATATATTTGTTTTTCTTTCATCTGTTTTGTTAACTATATGTGAGATAATTTATCGATTCTTAATCTTTGATTTAAAGGTCAGGAGGATTATGACCGGCTACGTCCCTTAAGTTATCCTCAAACTGATGTGTTTCTTGTTTGTTTTTCGGTTGTGTCACCATCGTCATTTGAAAACGTTAAAGAGAAGGTATGTATGTGGATTTCATATTTATAATATCTTTAATTGCATTTAGAAAAGCGATTTCCCAGCTTAGTTAGAATTCTTGTATCAGTGGGTTCCAGAAATTACTCATCATTGTCAAAAGACTCCATTCTTACTGGTGGGTACTCAGATTGATTTACGAGACGATGCGGCGACTATAGAAAAACTTGCAAAAAATAAACAAAAGCCTATATCTGCGGAACAAGGTGAGAAACTTGCCAAAGAACTCAAAGCAGTAAAGTATGTGGAATGCAGTGCTCTTACACAGGTATGATTTTGTTTATAGTATATTTATCCTTATAGTTTATGACGCGTCCTCGATTCTTAACATATCGTTTCCTCGAATGTTTAGAAAGGTTTGAAAAACGTGTTCGACGAAGCTATTCTAGCAGCGTTAGAGCCTCCAGAACCAGTTAGAAGAAGACGATGTATCGTTTTGTAGAAAGCAACTAACATCGTTTTTAAAACCTATTAGCACTGTTCGGACGATGACTGCTGTATGAATTTGTCATACAGTGCATACGAGAATACTTTCGACTAATGATAGTTCGTCTGATTATCTGTGCGATCTATCTTTCGTTTTCAAATCATTCGACGTACGCTCGATTCGAAGAAATAATTCGATCCAGAAAAGGTGAAGACAAGCATTTTATGTATAAGAAATATTTACACATATACATGTATATTATGTGCGTACATGTGCACGTGTGTGTGTATATATATATATATATATATACACACTCATATATATATGCATTCATGCATACATATACACTGAGCGCGCGTGCACACACACACACACACACACACAGAAGCAGACACACCCATACCAATATTTATCCTTTCGTCGACTGGTTCATCGAAAAAAGATAATCTACGGTTGGTTTTTGCTTCAACCAATTCGAAGCAGCGAGCGAACATCGATGCTTCTTGGCAATCGCGTGGAAGGAACAATGTAATTATTGACAACTGTGAACATCTACACGAATTTCGTATAAAAAATACTTGTAAAACATTCTTCTATTTAATATGTAAGACGTTTTTATTGATAACTTAGTAGTGTGAATTTTTTAATAAATCAGTTTAAAAAAAGATTATAATTGAAACATACGAGTACATCTTTTATAGTTTTTTTTTGTTTACCTTTACGTCATTTTTACGTTCTTTAATGATTTAACTATTTTTTCTTAACAATAGTGCCGGGATGCCTACTTTTATCTCAGTTTTCGATACTTCCAAAATGATAAAACCTTTGACCTGTGGTTAAAGCTTTATTTACATACATTTTTTTCACGATGATATATCATGGAATAATTAAGTAGTAAGTAAGAATAATTAAGTAAACTATATTACATGTAAAACCTGTTTCTAAGCTTGGCCATTTACCATAAAAGTTTGGTATCTAACTTTGGGTTAAAATTGATTACATTCGAATTCGAATGTTATCATATTTTCTATTCTATCATGATTACTTAATCTCTATTAGGTCGCTATGATGTTGACTGCGTTATGCTGTCATCATACGTGTATTTTGATATACGCACACTAACATTTGTTGTCAACAAAAGGTTTATCATACGTTTTATGAAATAAGATGCATTTCTTTGTTTCTATTACCGTTTGCCATTTAAAAAATCAATGCATTACGCTCACGGAAAGGGTATCACAAAAGGTGCGGCATGCCTGCTATGTGTAACGTACTTATAGTTGGCTTGAGTTTCAGAAAAAGAAAGAAGGAGAACAAAGTAATATTTTACGCAGAACGTGTTCATATGATTATTACTTACTTTTGGTCATTTTTTTAAACACTATTATTTTTTATTATGATACAAACAATACGAAGTACAGAAATCTCTACTAGTAAAGTGTAATCTATGATTTCAAAGTTATTTTCGTTGTATCACTTTTGACAGTGATAAATTCTTCTCGTGGATTAGTCTTTCTTTCGCAAATATAAAATGGATCAGAACACTAGGTCGAAAGAAACGGAGTAACGAATACGGTACGAACGTAATTTATAAAAACCGATGTTTAACAACAAAAAGTCAAATGCATTCGATCACTTACGAATTTCATCATCGTTTTTACTGTTATGCTTTTATTTTTATCAGTCTACAATACCGATATGTATTTAAAAGAAATAATGATGAAACAACGTAGCACGTTAAATATCGAGTTAGCTCAAGTGTACTAGCTGTGGCGTTTCTACTTGCATGTTTCGCACCTTTTCTTCTTTATTGTAAAATTTCTAATTAATTTATCAATTCCACCGCAAAAATTGAATTCAATTTGTTGAAAATAATTAGCGTCAGCTATACTTACATGTAGTATACATCATAGACGCCGTAAACGTCCTTCCCTTTGGTTTATGTTTTCGATATCCCTGTAAGTATTTCGCCGTGACTAGAATCGATTACAACGTACGTACAATTTTGCCTCGTGAGAAGCGATAAAACAATTTATCTTTCGGAATTACAGAGGCCCTGAGTTGATCTTTTTGTTTCTTATTTCTGCTATAGGTCGCATTAGATTCGATTTCGATTCAGTTGCAAATGTGGCGAGAAAGGGCAGTTCGTCTTCACTTACGTACCTTATCGTTCTATGTGAATATTTTTGAGAATAGGTGCATAATAAGTCGATCAAAAATTATTCAAAGGAGATGAACACCTATGTTTTGGTATTGAAACGCGTATTTCAAACACGAACTTTCAAATTCGTTCGTCATTTTGGGAAGATCTCGCGAAAATATTCACAAAGATGTGGCTGTGTATTAAATATAACGATTGGTTTATGTCCTGCTGCTGCGTTTGCGTGTAAAATATTCAGACACATGCAGACTTTTCACAGTAGATAGATTTAAACATTCATGGCATAGTATATTGAATTTTGCCCATGTGTTGGTAGAGCCTGGACACCATTTGAATTATGCGCAACATAAGAATTTGTTGTAAGTAGAATTCCAGATTGCGTAACGTCATGGGATGGTGCGCTGGCTGCTCCTTCGGGAACTCCGCGTTCCATTGTTGTGTAGTTGCCAATTATTTGCTGTTGGTGTAATTTTGAAGGCGAACAAGGGATTTGTAAGGAAGATGACGAAGAACAAGACGACGAAGAGGAGGATGAAGAGGAAGAGAAGGAACAAGATGAAGAGGAGGAGGAAGAGGAGGACGAAGCAGAAGACGAGGCCGATGCCGGGGACGATGAAGATGATGATGACGACAACAACGAGGAGGACAAGGCGCAGGAAGTCGAGGATGATAAAACGGTAAGTGTGGACGGTGTTGAAGTTACAACATTGTTAGAAATGGACTGAATGGTTCCTGCGCGACATACGGCGTCGAAGTTGGCACTGCTGCAATTTAGAGTATCGGAAATGTGATTTGGAAGAGTAAAATTCGAGATTTGTAGAGGTGTTACGGGTGTAACAGCTGGTAGAGAAGAGGATGACGAGCACGAAGACGGTTGTGACAATGAAGGAGAGAACGAGGTAGAATTAGAGGGTATCGAGATAGAAGCGGATGAGGACAAAATTGTTTGAGCCGATTGAAGATCGGACGAAGGTGTGAGAACTGTATGTCCCAAATGCAATTGGTAGAATCGATAAGATCCTTCGGTGGTTGCTATTCCGCTACCATTGAACGCAGCGCATCTCGATGGCGCTATTACAGTATAAGAGGACGAGGAGGAAGATGCAGCGGATGAGGCGGATATAGTGGATGGTAAACAATAAAAAGTAGGTTGATGATTGTGTTGATGATAGGGATGATGCTGATGTTGTGCGTGGTGATGAATTTGCAATGAATGATTCGCGGTATGAGGAACCGAGGAAAAAGTGACGCCGGAAATTCGAAAGTCATCTGGTTGCTGGTGATGATGCAAATGAAGGTGCACGGTTTGTTGGGTAGGCTGTAACGCGATTGGATTAGTGGACGAGATTGATGTGAACCGAGAATCAAAAAGAGGAGAGGAACCAGGAGGTATAGGATGACTGACCGAACCGGAGGAAAGTGGCGAAGCTTGATCAAGGTTTTGAGTAAGATTCGATATCGGCGATACCGAACGATTCCCTAAATGAAAATGTCTAAATTGTTGTGGCGCTGGCGGTGGTTGCGGTTGTGGTTGCGTTTGTATTTGCGTTTGTATTTGCGTTTGCAATCGATGATCGTTCTTATTAGTTCGAGGATACGGATACCTCTCGATGTGATTCGCGTAACTAGGAGAAGGATGCGATGGCAAGATTCGTTGAATGTTCTGGTAAGTTGGATCGGATAATCCGTTGTACGGAACGAAATACATGGTACGGTAACACTTGCCATTAGCAGGAAGTCCGGCATATACGGTGGTAGGCACTATGTTACATCGGTAATTGGTAGGAGTCGTTGCAATAGGTTCCCTTCGTCGAGTTTTTATGGAAGGACCGCCGCTCGTACAACTTCTACCAATACCAACGGGAGCGGTATGGTTTATATCAGTCTGTTCGGCTCCGATTGCGATACCTCGCGTACTGTGCATATTCGCAACATTTAATTGTTCTTGAAAATACTGTTGATCGTTGCTCCTTGGATCTTGGTAAAAACGAAAGGTACTATCGTTTGCCGGTAATCGAGAATGTTGTCGCGTGAACAGGTCATCCGTGTAGGGCTCACGTTCTAACGAATTTTGGCCAGTCACGTTCGTATTCTCTACAATAGTCTGATAGATATCGTCAATTTGCTTCTGCATCGTATTTATTCTGTTAATCGTGTTCGCGTCTTGTTCGTCAGCAATTAAAGTACTAACGAACGAATTCGGTGTAGAAACGTCGATCATTTCATCATACAACGCGATCCGACTATCGACTTTAACACAGTTGTTTTCGTAATACGCCGGTAACGAGGGATGAAAGTTCGTTTTGAGAACATTTGTGTTATCATTTTCCAGAATTGTCCGTTGATGAAACGAAACATTTTCATCCATGTTATCTTGCTGTTGTCGTTTAATACCGGTTACAGATGGTCTACGATTAAATCCGTAATCGTTTAATTCGTCATCGTCGTTGTCAATATTACCAATGTCTTTATTTCCACCGTCATTATTGCCGTTACCGCTGTTGTTATTGCTGTTATTATTGTTGTTATTGTAACAGCGACTAACTATGCGTTCTATCTCACTACTGCTACCGCCGCCGCCACCACCACCACCACCACTACCACCGCTGCTACCACTATTACCACTATTACCACCAGCACTACCATCACTACCACCATTACCACCAACACCACCACCACGTTCATGATTGACATTCTCATTGGATGGAAAACAAAGTTGGTGTCGATTATCATTACCCTCGTTCTTTCCATCGACGATTCTATCAATTTTATCTTCAACGTTGTAACTATTGTTAGTATTAGTGACATTCATTGCCAGCTGATATTGATTTTCGACTTCGTTGTAACGTCGCTTTATTCTTTCGGTTCTGAATTTGTCTTGTTCTACAAATGCTAGCAATTCATCGGTTGTACTATCTCCTATATCGGGTCTGTTATTGACACTCGTCGGTGTGCCTTTGGTAACGTCCGGTGGACCTACGTAATTTCGACCATCTTCACACAGCGCTGCTTCGATATCTTCTAAACTGTAAGGCGAAAACGCGTTGTAGCCTACAGTCGAAGCACGATTTTCGTTCACCATTATTCTAGAATTATACCGATAATAGTCTTCTTGAGTATCCGTGTTATTAACAGTTACACAGGACAATGGCGCCAAACTAGCTAGGAATTGTCTACGGCCATCGGAATTATTCGTTTTTAAGGAGTTTTTCGATTGCTGACCGTCTTTGACGTTATTGTTTCTTCCGTTGCTTCCAAGACCAAGATCTGGCAAGTTAGAATGAATGCTTTTTTTGTGTACAAACAAATCGGTCAATTTTTTATACGTCGACTGAGTATGTATGCCATCGGCAGTTGCAGTACTGGTAGTGGAAGGATTTTGCTTGTAATAATTGGAGCCTGTAACCATTGTGGCCATAGTTGTGGTCGCCATTGCCGTGGTTATCACTGACGACAAGCTCGACGACGTAAGTATCGTCGTTGCCATTGCCGTAGTTGTTATCGTAGCGGCAGTATTGGTGGTGATGGTCGTCGTGAGTGCTGCATCGGAGAATGCGGTGAATTTTGTAGCGACGTGTAGTGTTGTTGGTAACTCTGCTGCCATCGACGACATGTCGGCATCGTGTCTCGATGACGGATCATGTAATGGTAATTCGGTATCGATTTCCGTACTTGTGAACAAATCTGTAACACCCTTGGTTGAATTTTCACAAACATCGTCTTCCTCTTGATCCACGCAAGTAAGTTGACGTATTCGTTCCTCTAACGACAGGTGTTTGGAAGGAAGAACTTTCTTTCGAGAACTCGTGCGATATTTATCGAGAAGACTTCTTCGAAGAGTATTCCTCTCGATCGTTCTCTTAATTGGATTCATTGAGTCGTTATTAAGAGAACCGGTCTGATTTTCACCAATTTTTGATCTCTTTGCGACATCGAGAAAACGTAAGTTCTCCGTGGTAACGAGAAATGTCGGGCTATCCTGTGGCTCGTCAAGAGTATGCGCCGAAGAAATCAATTTACCAAGAGGAGCCGGAGGCGGCGAAACGAATCTTGGGTTAGGAAATAACTGTCTAACCGCAGAATTTGGTTTAAGACTGTTGCCCGTTAAAGAAGAACTACCCAGTTTAAATATAAGGGAGAGCTCTTTTATATCCGATGGTGTTTGGTTTACGGCAAGTCGATTTTCGTTGTCCTGTTCTTCCGTATCGCTTATTTTGTTAGGCAAATTTGACTGCGTATCATGACCATCGTTAGCATTGCGACAACAAATTTCTTCGTTACGTACGATACATTCGATCGAATCGTTCTCATCGGTTGTAGTATGATTATTCGTTGCCCGATTAACTGCTATTTCTGTGTCATGAGACGCAACGTTCTTTTCAGAAACGTTCTTTTGGCTGGATTTCTTTCCATGTTGTAAGTCGATATCTTCTTCTTCGCTAATTTCGCGTACAATACGTCTTTCGGTAACAGTTGTCATAGTTATGGTTTCCACGAGATACCGATGGCGAGATTCTAGAAAGGAAAAATGCATTCGCGAATGTTTGCCATCAGAAAACGTTAATCATAATGCATATTTGCATTGAAAAATTAAGAAGCGTATAAATATACCACTAGTAGCTGCTTTTGGTAGATTCTCGTCCGTTTTCTGTACATGCCCGTTATTACTATCCATTATCTCGTGGTTGCATCGGGATTCTCCTTCGACCTCTGCACCTGTAAAAATACGATACGCCATCTTATTGGTTACTTCGATGTTCAATGACCGTCGGAACGTAGCCAAGTGTACAATTGACACAAATATCAACAAGTACGTGACAGATTTTATAGTACGTCGACGAGCAGTTTTAGTTAAGAATGTATACATTCCTTTTTCCCTGCATAGCACGAAAATGCCGGAGTCACGGTACACTGTACTTCCGGCGGCTACTGACAACCCGTACAATCAACGTTTACGATCATGAATAAGAGCGCAATTATTATTTACGTATTCGTTCTGTAAACGATTTTCTCCTCTTTCCTTTCTTTTTTCCCTCCTCTTTTCCTCTTTTCATTGGAAACAACTTTGCTATTATATGTATGGAATTTATTCGATACGGTTTTGTCATTCAATAAAAAAATAAGAAACGTTAAGAACAAAATTTGCATTATACGAAACTGTGAAATTTCACATAGTGGGTCTATCGCAGAAATAAAATAATCTATATAAGAAAAAGTAAAGAAAGTTATTCCTTACTCGAGTTATGAGATATGTATTATTCATTACAATACATTTTACATTATGGAGAGGAATGGTGTGAGAACGCGTATGAATATTGTACAAGAATATAATATCTAGCTCCTTTATGTTGCTTTATATTAATACTTCCTTTTGATTCAAGCTTGATTGGGTATTATTGGGAAGTAAGAGAGGAAAGTTCGGTTCTTAATATATAATATATATATATATATACGTATATTATATATATATACACACATATATTCATAAGGAGTATGGCAAAAAAAAAAAAAAACAAGGAATGTCACAAAATAGCTTTGTTAAGGAAATTAAACTTTAATATTCAAATCTATTAAAAAAAGAAGAATATTTATTAGGTTTAACCATATTGCTCAGAAAATGAAGTTTATACCTTATTAAGGCATCAAAAAAAAGAATGACTAATGAAATATTAATTATTTTACAGTAATTGCAATTTTGTTTTAAGTTGAACATTTAATAATGAAACAAATTAGGAAATTTCTACTTCTACTATCACTAAAAATAAAAGAAAACACCTATGTCACAAATACTCACTTTTTTCTCACGTATTTGTTGTGTATGACGCAACATGTCATAAAACGGATAGGAAAATTTTGTGTTTTGTTTCAGTATATGTGCACATTCCCTGTTATTAATCAAACTATCAACTCTTTAACGCTATCTTATGGAGACATTTTGATCGTTATAATCATTGCTACTTGATTCTTTTACAGTCTCAGTTTCACAAAAAGAAAGAGAGAAAATATGTTATAAAATAGAAAATCACAAGAAATGGACGTTCCTCGTTGTTTTCCCTTTACCTCTCACATTAGAATGGAACTCACCTGCCGTTCGTTGACAGTGAAGATAATTTAATGATGATCGTAAGCAACATTCTGCTACGTTAGACAGTTCTCCATTAGAATAAACATCCTTGTAACCTTCGGGTGGACTTAATGTTTCTTGTTGATGATCTTGACTTGCAAGTAACGGTGGCGATGATCTTTCTATCAATGGTTGCGATGGTGCTGGCGGTGGTGGTGGTGGTGGAGGTGGTGGTGGCGGCGGCGGTGGTAGTGGCGGCGGAGGAGGTGGTGACGGTGAAGACAACGTAGACGATGCGATCGTCAATGGCGGCGAAACAAATTCAGTCAGAATTCGTCTGTAACTCTCGACATTCTTTGCTCCATTGACTTTTTCCCGACTTTTGCTTTTGTCTCGTAGATCTGCTGAGTTTCTTACTTCTCTCACTACTTCTTCCCCTACATTCGATCTTTTCTCTTCCGTTTCCGCTATGGTCTTTGGCACTTGGATTCCTTTTTGTACTACATGCTCCTTTCTTCTTATTATGTCATCTTTAATTGCCTCCTCTACCATTAATTCCTCCTCTTCCTCTTCCTCTCCTTCTTCGATTTCTTCTTCATCTCCTTCCACTTCTATTTCATATTCTTCATCATCTTCATCTTCTACATGTAACTCGACACATTCGAATCCTTCGCGAGTACAATTTTCTTCTCTAAACGTGTTTTCGTGTATCATTTCTCCATCTCTCTCTATATCATGGTATCGATTGTTATCCGAAACACCGAAATGGAGATTCAACTCGGCTCGACATTCTTTACAGTTTCCCAAACGCATCAACTCATGTTCTTGGCAACAACAATCACAGTCTTCTTCATAATCGGCACAACATTCTTCTTTTATCAATATTATATAATCAGCTGCAAAAAACTCGTTCAATTTTTCGTTGATTACAACCCGATTTTTCTGTGATCTTGTTTTAGATTGACCAGGTTTTTTTAACAAGGACTTGAGAATTTTCGCAGGCTGCTCTGCCGGAAGTTTGCTTCCGTGCTCCTTCATTATTGGGGCTTCTTTCTTCCCCCTCTGTGCTCACTATATATCTCTTTTCAATGTCTATGCCTGCGCAGTATTCCTTTCTCTATCTGTCGTCCACAGGTGTGCGTTACAACGTTATATTTCTCCTTTTTCCATCAATAATTACCATGTTGCGCGTCCTAGACGCAACAGTATTACTTTTGTCTTCTCAAATTAAATTCCAATTGCAGTTTCAGTTCCAGACTCCTGATGTATTTCGATATAATACTATGCATAATCGATTACCCAATACGACTGATAACCCGATCCTGTTAATTAATTAAGTATCATCGAGCAGCCACGCCATACTTTTCTAGAGACGACTATTGTTCCGTTTCTGTAAATATGTTAATTCGACGACGCGTTAAGCGATAAACAAAACCAGTCGGTCAATCGCACATAACCGACTCGTCACGATTTGTAATTGTGATACAGGCGAATATTGATTGAATTTTATTCAACATTGTAAACAGAAAGGAAATAAAAAAAAAAAATGGGAAGTGAAAATTACTCGTAAAATTGAAATCGATACACTCTATTCGTTTAAACCGTTGTTTACCTGATGTTTTGTCCCATGAATCGAAAATTATTCGACGTACTACGAATTATGTAATAGGAAAAGCTGAATCGGTAGCAATGAAAAAGCGAACGAACGAATGAACAAAGATGCGAACGAGCGCGTGTGATTAGAATCATTCGATATCCCCTTTATTCCATAGCAGCGACAAGCAGCAAAAAACCTTTCTGCGTGCAGCTCCGAGTTTTCATGCCTTGGTATTTCACTCGTTCGTGGGAACGATTAGTTCAAGCATTATCACCGGTTATTATTATGTTATATATATATTTATATTATATATATATAAGTATTATTTCATTATTATATGTTACACTAAGACACCGGTATTGACACTCGTCGACGATGACGATGGTCGTGTTAACCGTACTGTCGTCGTTACTGTCGATGTTTTCGTCACGATCCTCGTTAGCGTTGCGTCGTTGCTATCGTCATTGGCACCGTTTTCTTTTCCGAACGTTCAGTATTCCATTCGTTGTGCGCAAGCGAATGCTCGTTTCAGGTAACACTCGACCGTTTATCGATCTTGGACGGCGAACGTGGGCGCACTTCTAAACGATACAACGCACCACCGCCATAGTTCTCGTTGTAACTCGTACTTTCACCGTATATATGCGCACATACTTGCATATTTGTACATACGTACTATTTAATATTCAGCAATGCAATACAACCGACGTATTACAATCGAACAAATGAATTTCACGGCTGCTTAACGATCATTTCACTTCGTTTACCTATTGATGAAGTATTAAAGTGAAATTATATTACTGTACAAAATTGGTGAAACGTTTATACAATCAAGGTTATCTATCGAAGACTCGGTAAAGCTTCTGATATTCACGACGCGGCAACGACAACTCAGCGGAGCGCAACAATTCGAATTGCATACACCATAGCTACTCGTTCGAAACGAACGCCGATGCTAGCTGTCATCGGACCGTTTCGACCTCGAGAGGACACCACCTCACAACCGTTGCCTAGAGTAGATCATTAACGCGCACGATAACCGCGCATTGCGTCATAATATGTTTGAATTTGTTCCGCGCAATAGCAAACAGTAAATGAAGGGTCGTGAGATAACATTAGGTACACGTAATATGAAACAAAGCGATCCTAACCCAAACTTACATTAATTATAACTATGCAATGGTCTGGGCAAGATGTTTTAATTTTTTCGTTTCATTAATTTTGTCTTTAACTTACGATTTTTATTTATTTATTTATATTTATTCATTCATTTATTTCCTTATCTATTTTACTAGTTCTCAATTGTTTATCTTATTTTATTTTGTTATTTACTTATTTTTTATTTATTTCTGCCGAGTATCTTTACATTATTTCTGCGAATTTTATAGTCATTCGTGGGAACTTGTATATTTTATGACAAAATATTTCTAAGATACTTTATAATATTTTTAAGTAATGAACGTTTATTGATATGTAGTTAAAAATGTTAAAAAAACTAGCGCGCGAACTTACAACAAAAAGATTCACAGAGATTCCGCAGTCGAATGCTTTGACCGCTTCATTCTTTATTTTCTACAACAATCGTTTACTGTGCCATAACAAAAACAGTATAATATTTACAAAAGAATATAATGAACTAAAAGCGATCAAAATTTTAACATGAAGTACAGTTCTAACAACTAGACTAAAGGTTCTATCTCGAAACGCAGGTAGTTTTGACGATGATAATATACTGTACACTGTACAGTTATTCTCATTAATATTTGGATACTCTTTACAATAGAATAACTTCTCTCAAATTGGAGCAACCGACGAACTTTCTTCAGAAGTTGGAAGAATTAGTTTACTAAGATTAGTACCTTTTCACTGACATAAATCTACAAAATGTCGATACCTCTATTTAATTTTAATATTTTAATATTTTAAATTTTCATTACAGAGTCAGATAAGAATATGTAAGAAGTGACTTTCGCTATTTTTTCATAATTCTGATCAATTGTATTTTTAAAAAGCTTTTTTTATACATTATCTAGTAAACTAACTCTTCCAACTTCTAAAAAAAAAAAAAAAAACGTCGCATGGTCGAATTTAAAAAAAAGTTGTTCTGTTTTAAGGAGTGTCGGAATATTAATGAGATTGACTGTACATTTTTTATATTTATTACACTTATTGTTGCGCAGATAAATTATGGTAAAGTATTTTGCCTCAAATTATAATGATTATGGAATATGTAGCGTGGTACTGGATAGTTAATCTCTAATTGTTTTTGTGGTGTATGTTGTATATCGTATTACTCGTGTTTATAACATAAGGTATCTTAAATACTGCCTTATGAAATAATGAATTATAATACAATAGAATACAATATAATATAATGTGATATGGTGTAATGTAGAGTAGTATAATAATAATTAAAATAGAGTATAATATAATAATTAAAATATCATAAATACAATCTGTTTCTATTGTTCAGGTTACGTCCAACTGTTATATTTCCAACACCTAAACTGGCGTTGAAGAGTTACTTATGCCATCGACAACGTACAGAATAGACACGATATATGACATTCAATGCTTTTACGAGTTCAATGTTTTGAGAGTCATCTGACCTGCCCATATCATTTTCGTATCGCATGCAATGTTATCGATTCGGTATAGTAGTGGCGCCACAGACAACATATAGAATAGACGACGTCGATATAATCACAGACGACGTATAGAATAGATGTGACTACAGATGAGTATACAGCATAGATCTTGCATCTTATAGATTTCGTGCTCCATTTTCTGATATTTAAATATTAATTATATCAAACATTGATTGTATAAAAAATTAATGTTTCTTATGCCTCCTAGGATTTACAGCGGTGTGTGTAGAATTCAACTGATAAAATTAATAAAGTTACGGACAAGTGTCCTAAAGTCATCACGAGTAAAAATCTGTGTTATTTTTACCACATCTGATAGATTACATATGGTTATACGCTTTAATAATACACTAAATAACACGTACTTTCCCAGAAAATGAAAAAAAGGTAAATTAATAGTCATCATAAAAAAAGATAAAGACGGCTCCTCACCCACAAACCTACGACCTATAAGTCTCTTACTCAACATAAGGAAAGCATTCGAAATAGTCATAAACAACCCCCTAGTCTCCTTTCGCACAAAAAATCACGTAATTTCAGAAAATCAATTCGGCTTCCGATACAAACATTCCACACTCCACGCAATAAATAAATTAACGTCGGACATCTGTTGGGCTCTCAACGCAAAACAACGAGTAGCCGCCTGCTTAATAGACCTCGTAAAAGCATTCGACACAATATGGATCTTAAGCTTTATACACAAAATAATTAAGAACAACTTTCCGAAATACCTAATCAAAATAGTCTGGAACATGATAATTAATAAATGCTTTGTAATGACCGCTGATTCGCACACTTCAAGCAAAGAATTTTGTATAGAAAACGGCTTACAACAAGGAACACTGAAATTTCCGCTACTTTTCAATATTTACAATAGCGACTTACTAAATCTCTTTAATCTTAATACATCCACTCATAAACGCTCTATAGCTTTCGCCGATGACTTAATCATCTACATAACAGGTTGCAAAACCAAAATAATAAGAACGCAGTTCCAAGAACTTTGAAAAAATCAACGATTACTATCATACATGGAAATTAAAAATAAATGCTAGTAAATGCGAAACCATACTGTTAGATCAAAATTAAGTGAACGACCCAGTAGAAAGAGAACATTGTAAAAAATTTCAATTAGGAGAAAAAACAAATGAAGAGGAACCCCACAAAAATTGTGTAAAATACTTAGGCGTAAATATAGATGACAAATTAATCTTCAAACAGCACGTCGAAATTCAACTTGCCAAAGCAAGCAAAGCATTCTGGAAAGCAAAAAAATTATTCTACTCCAAACATCTGAACAACAGTGTAAAAATCTCTGTTACCAAACACTAATTAGATCGATCATAACCTATGGTTGTCCACTCTAGTATAACATACCAGCGTCGTTAATTAAAAAAATTCGGGTATTTGAAAGAAAATGCATCAGGACTTGTCTGAGTGCATACAGATCCAAACATAGTGCTTCAAAAAATACGATAAAAACAAAAAAACCTACGATTTAGCCACCATACATCGCATCGATTGTCACATCCTAAAACTGACAAGAAATCACTTCGCTCAAGCTGCAAAGATAAAAGAAAATAGCTTAATTTTCAGTTGTCTATTTACAAACGAACTATACCATAATAATACACTCAAAGCAGGCAATACCCCCCCCCCAGAAGCGTTCTTATACCTAAATGAAAAAAATTACCTCCAAGATCAAAACAATATACCCATAATTTACCACATAAAAAGAAAAATAGGAATTAAAACAATATTTTACAAAGAAAATTTAAAGGGACAGACCATAGATACTAGGTGGAGATACAATATGACTCTCCCGCAGAAAGACACAAAAAGCAAACACAGAAAAAACATAAAAAAGTATTGGTGGATATCGAAATCATAAAAAAAGAGAGAGAACCGCAAAACGTCAGTAGCGTTCAATCTCTCTCCTTGTACAATAAGTGTAAATATTGTAAATATTGTAAATAAATCTAAATGACATCCCCCTTACCCTCCCCACCCCCTACACCCAGCGTTCCCTCAGCCCTTTAGCCTCAAGATACCAAAAGTAGGCTACCAATCTGTCCTGTTTTGCGATCAAATTTTCAGGATAGAAGAAAGAAGAGAAGATAATATCGTATAAAAGTATCGCTTTTAGCGGCTTAAATTAAATTACAAATTGTAATGTTAAAAATGTAAACCCAATACAAAATATGGTATGGCTACATCGTAGCGTCGTGTAACGGTACTTTTCCCAAAATCACTTTCAAACAGAAATTCACTGTTTATTGTGAATACACATATGTAATTTATATTTTTCTTGGGCAATAAACGTTATATATATGCATGATTACACGTTAAACTAGAAACGATATATGTAATACGCATGTATTACATTGCGTTTTAGGATATTTAACAATTTGATGACAGCAGTTAAATTTTCATGACATAAGTTCAATTATACATCAATTAAAAATGAATTTATCAACTTATATTTTCTGCTACAACATAACAACGAAAATTTTATCAATTTTTGAGATCTTTTTTATACTTTGTTTAAACACAATCTCGCTAAAACGATCTTTATTTATTCATATAATCATAATAGTTGTGTATGTAATATAAACCATAAAGCATCAATAATTTTATGAAGATTTAATGAAAAAAAAAAGTTCAAATATACGGTGTGGAACATTTAATTGGAACCACTTAGATTACTGCATAACTAACGACTTTAATGAAACATGTTTCTGATAAAAATTGAATGGTTTAAAGGAGAACATAATTTGACGTGATTAGTTTTTGGTAATTAGTTAGAAATTCGCCTTCATCACCAATTTCGATGATTTCTGAATATGTCATCAAGGACAATTTTTCAAAACAACAATTTTTTCCATTAGATGCGTGTGAATGTCGCTCGGTCCTAGATATTTCTGACATATTCGTAAAAAAGAACTGAATCCCGCTCATATATGTGTATCTATGTGATGATATGTAACACAATCGCAAATAAAGCCGACACGTTCCCTGCTTTGTCTGCCACTTGATGATCTGTTTACACCCATCAGCCATCGATCTGTTTATTTTTATACCATAGTTTGCAAATCTAAATAAATAGCTACGAAAACCTTATTCACAACTGCATACGTGAGGATGTAAGAATATTATACTTCAGTATAAATCTGGCTGTAGCATAAAAGATTTGATTCTTTGTTTGTCTGCATCTCCGAATTTGTCAATTATTTTCTATCCGTATTAAAGTTGTAAAGCAGTTAAGAAATGTAACCATAATGAAATTGTATGAATTCTAAATTTATGTAATAATTACGACCGACTGGTACAGTTTTTAATTCAACAAAAAATAATTTACAATACGTAAGAGTTGCCGACACGTAAGGATTGAAAAATCTAACCCAATTTTAAATCCAACATATTGATGATATTCAGTTTTAACTGAATTATAATGGACATTTCTTGCAATCTCATATATATAATTGTACAGGAGACCTTTAAGTTCGCCCAACCGTCGTTAGTATGCAGAAGATAAGCTGCCGGCGACCGGTAACCAATACTGACATATGCGCTATTACATACACAACTATAAGCAGAACCCACTATAGCTGTACCGGTAGTTTTTTCATGAATATCTCGAAATCCAAGCGAGTCCATTCATTCTATGAAAAAGTTGTACAAAATATGGACTTCTACACATATCCAAAAATCATCGAAATCAGAAGATAGGCAAAATAAAAATAATAAAAGCATATTTCATTTCTAATGACCTTCTGAACTATTTTGTGAAAAAGTTACCACTTACAACTTCCCCGATTGTAGGTGTTTTGGGAACTAATTCGTTTGAGCTAATGAGAGGAAGAGAGAGAGAGAGAGAGAGAAAAGAGAAAGAAAGAGAATCCTCCGAATCGGTCCGAAACTACCGAACTATCCGAAAACTGGTCAAAATATCATGCATTTTGTACATACATGTATATGCCGAGCATTTATATACATTGTATATTCCATTCTTCGCTATCTACATTACATTTTGATTATCAACATGTAACTTTATCACCAGCTTGGCTTCCTCAACTATATATTTTATATGAAGTAGCTCCATGCGGCAGTCTTCTATAGCTATAAACTTAGTCTCCGTACTAGACAACGCTACTACCGACTGCTTCCTCGAGTATCGACTTATGGGGCCCTCACAGAATTTTATTACATATCCGGACGTACTTTTCCCCGTCTCCGGATCCCCTGTATAATTTACAGCATAGGAAGCCATAAATATATAAGTAATATATATTTTTTCTTTGTACCCTAACACCTAAGCGTTCTTTTAGCATTCGTTATGTCTCCATTCAGTGATTTCTCCGTACGTCTACTATTGAAATCTATGGCATAATTCATATCGTATCATATTTTGTTGGCCAAATATAGGAGACTCCCTATTGCTTCCAGAAAAATCCTATCATATTGTCAGGTATAATGATTCATTCACCTGCAACGGCGTAGTCGCTAGTTTTGCATTTTGGATTCCGTAAGTTTCAATACTTTCTCCGCGTAGTTCTTTCGTAAATCTTATTTCTTTTTCCTCTTTTCTGGATCTTCATACTCAGAAAGCTGGTTGGTTTTTAAATATTCATCTCAAACTCATGAGTCAATTTTTTCCATAATATTTTGATTTCTCTTAAATTTTCTTTCACTACAATTCTGTTATCTATATAAATAGCCAGGATTAAAGTATGTCACGAAGAGTTTAAAATAGCAAACGAAAACATTCAAATTTAGAACTTTGTAATAAGTTTATTTGCAGGATAGCAAGGAGCAAGGAGGTAATAATTACACACTTGATCGAATGTTGAATGACAATTGAAATTCTTTATTGATTTCCATGGTGCTTTTATACATATGGTTTATCAGGCAACTAATACGCCTGAGAATTAATCGAGTGGAGTGGGGCAGTTACTATGCTAGTCATGAATATCTTACAAACTGAATTTAAAATCATGTGGTCTGAACTGATTTGTAAATCACGGTTGCTGTGCTTAATAAGAAGGTTATGTTCCTTTGCCAAAGGTGACGAGCGTGTCTCTGGGAATATTTTCTCGGGGTTACTAGCACTTATATTTATTATTCTGTTGTACCAGTAGGAGTCGATTGATTTGTTAAATTTTTTGACTATTTTTGGAGAATATGTAGGCAACGATTACAGATCGGTAATAGGTGACTAGAATGATTCTGATCCTCTGATATATGATCCTTACGAATATGTTTTTATTTTAGAAATTACATATTTATCTATAGAATTATATGCTTCATTAATAATCTTTGGGGTAGAAATTTCAATAACATCGCGGATGTGTTTATTAATTTCTCCTAGGTATGAATCAATTTCGGGAACCGATAATTTATGGTTGTTTAGTATTAAATAAAAGAAATTTCATAAAACATATTTTCGATATAGTTACAAGCCACATTTACTAAAATCATAGTGAACTGATTTATTACGAAGGATAGGTCCTATAAGAACTTGGCTAGTATCTTTGATTGAAATAAAAAATAACAATATTTTACTTTCATATCAACTATCACTAAATCTATAACGGAGTTAGATTTTTGGTAAGAAGGTTGAGATCAATTACACAGTTGGATTCTATATTGAATATATCTATCCAAAATCCATCTATATAGGGTCTTCTCCACGGTTGTAATTAATATTGTTGCCTCGGGTGTACGTTTAACATTATGGTCTCCCGCAAATAAATAGAAAGTATTAACGCTACCATGTTCAGATTATGTTTGCAAAATCATGTTTACGCGATAGCAGCTGTCAAAGTATTAAAATCTGAAAGTTTAATTTTGAAAATAAAATATCCAACTTTTCATTGAATTCTGCTTTAAAGATGCATATATAGATATAATAAGATAGATATAATAAGTGTTTTAATTTTAATTATTATAAATTTGATACTGCTGCTATATGAGATGACTGGTACAATATGTATATTGGAAGTTGAAGAAGAATTTATGGATCAGTATACCCGTTTCACCACTGAGCTTTGCGTCAGACCTATACCCTCTTATGAACTTATAATTCTGAAAATACATTTTTTGACAATTTCTCAAGATTAGTGTCTCCGATGAAAGAATCACATCACAGGAATTACTTCTTGAGTGAAAACATTACCTGTAAATCATATCTTTTGTTATTTGATATCGACGACTTTACATTTATCTGTATTATTTTAATATTACTTAATCGTAATGAATTATAGTTCTGTAATAATAATGTGTCATTATGAGAGTAAAGAACCTGAGATGAATCATCTTCGAATATTTCCTTGAAATAAGATTTAACAATTAACCTAACACACAGCAGACCCGCCTTAGACATTAGAGTAAGATAGAACGTTTAAACTTACATATATACATATATATACACGTATATATACGTATATATATGTTTATAAGAAGTATTTCAAGACGGGGCACTTGTGAGAAACTCTTGCATGAAGTCATACTGATGGTCCTCTGGCGGACGAGTAGGAAGTGAAGTACAAAATGAAACACCGATCAATGAATGGCGACAGTGTGCATGCCTGATTAGACAAGAACTGGAGGAGCTTCTATGCAGCATACTGTTTCTATTCTTATATCGCATTTACTTACTTCATAACATATGACTTGTGTACTTTATCTTTATATGTATCTTTATGAATAAAATCGTTGAAACCAACTTTACACAATTATACTAACACAAGTTCACGTGATAACGTAACAGATGAAACCATAATTATGGCTTATACAAAAATACCTAAAGTTAAAGAAGATGATGTGCTTGAATGTTTCCTTTATCCAAAAATTTGTTATACAAAACCTTCAATAACTATAACAGAGGAAATTCTCTTACAAGAAATTACAAAATTCAATGAAGTAATTGCACCGTATATTGAAGGTTATATTTGGCATAATGATAATTTAATTTTTCATCCTAGAACAAAAGAAGCATTATTATTGGAAAAGCTTATTGAAAATTCTACAACTGTAGGAGGTAAAACATTTTAAATAACTTATTTAAAATATATGATTATTATAATAAAAGTACATGATTATAATAGATGTATATCGTAATTTTTCATTCTTGCAGAATGTAATATATTGCCTCACATTTACATACGCTTACGTTTTGATGAAGATATAAGTGATGAATGGTTTGTGGTCTTTCTGATATTTAAACTTACCCAGGCTTTTAATGGATTAATTGCTAAAGTTATAGATTCTGACGGTGAATTTCTTTTAATTGAAGCTGCAAATGTTTTGCCCCCATGGGCTAATCCTGAAACATGTGAAAACCATGTATTTGTATATAATGGTGAATTGCACATTATTCGCGAAAAACATAAAACATGGTTGGATTTGTTAAATAATCTTTGGGAGAAACCATATTTTTACAGAGCTTCGGAGAAAGTACAAGATGTCTTAAAAAGACGAATTAACATTTATCCTAATGAGATTGAAAAAAGACATCACAAGGCTCGAGTCTTTTTACCTGAGAAAGCAGTTTCAATACTTCGACAAGAACCAAGACTGATTGCATTAATTATTCGAACAATTTGCCACTCTGATTCACTTGAAAGAAAAGTAAAAGTTTAACATTATATAAACTTGTGTACAACTATAATTTGGCTTATTTCATAAATTTTTATGTATTGTAGGTTTGTCGTGCTATGAAATATTTTCCTCCTGAACAACGTATTATGGTTAATGTAAAAATGACTAAATGTTTGTATGCAATGGCAAATCATTGTCGATATACAGGAGATCCAAGGACAGGCTGGAATATACCCCCAATAACTTATTCAAAGTATAATGCTCACGTACTTGGAATTAAAATAGCATGTGGTTTAGAAATGTTAATTGCTCGTGCAAATGAAGAACTTAGAAGAAGAGAAAAAAGATCAATTAATAATTCTGAGAAATTAAAAGCAAATGAAGATGTTTTAAATACATATTTAAATCGTTTAGAAGTTAATGGCTATTTTAAAAATCTTTTAAAAGGTAGCAAAGAATATGAAAAACTCTTGAATGCAGCAAAAGATTATTACTTTAAATACTTTAATCTATATAATTCTATTACCGACATTAATAAAAGTGATGCTGAAAAGGTTTTAGAAGCATGGGAAAACATACAATCCAATGATGTTGAATTACATGGTAATTTTTTGAAATTAATATTCCATTTATTACTCAGTATTTAATTATTACTTCATATTATACTTAATACATAGCACAAGATGAAGCTGCATTAAGTCCTGCAGATAGTGATAGTTGGTTAAATGTAGATCCAATACAGTTAGAAACATTTTTGAACGAAAAGTGGGGAACTACTAAAAGCAAGAAACATAAACAAGAATCATTAAGTCTTAAAGAAAAAGTACAGATGTTCTTAAATCAAAATAGTGATATTGATGGTGTACAATTTTTAGAGTATGTTACATTTGTTAAAATTTTAATAATATTACAGTGTATATGTGTAATCTATATATTTCTTTGTTTTCAGAGATCTTTCAACAGAAGTTGATGTAATGTATGATCCAGAGGACAATGGAAAAGTTGAATTCGATGCAGACTTATTTGATAGTACATTACGAGGAATATTAGATTTAGCTGTTCCAGGAAATGAAGGCGAATTTGAAGGAAGTTCAGAGGGATCTTTGGGTGAAGATGATGAAGATAAAAGAAATGAAATGGACAAATATATGCGATTGTTAAATTCAGAAATACAGTCTCAAATAGAAAAAGATGAAGACTCTGAGATAAATAAAAGCTCTGATGTTATAGAAGATAATTTGTTAAAAAGTATTACAGAAGAAGCAGGTGGTTCAGGTCCAACTGGAAATATAATAGGTAGACCTGCTCGACAACTTCTGCATTTACAATTACAATCACCTACTACAGTACCTCCTGATTTACAAAGTTAATAATTTTATCTAAGTATTAATATTTACTTAAACATGTTAATGATTGTCAATAGATTGAAATTCCTGCTAGCCATTTTATGCAAAATATGTATTTATTATTTTGAAAGCAGATGAAATTTAAGATCAATAGCGCATTTATCGTTGACAACAAGAAAGTAACTTTATACATAGATGTAGTGTTACAAACTCACAATTTTTTAAATATTTTTTCAACTGTTATAAAATATTTATATCTTATACTTGATTTTTCGTTTTTTTCAGTCTTTATTATACAAAAGTATGTTTAATTACAATTTTAAATGAAATACATGAATGTATATATCTGTGTGTACATGTATGTACATATTAAAATATCATTATACTTTACTCTAAAATATTCCAAAGTCTGCCAGTTATAACAAAGGTCATTAATTATTTAAATGATGGGTTTAACCACTTTGGAATTTTACTTCCTTTTTCAATTACGGATTCATTATTTGTTGGTGTATTAAATGTCGATCCACTATTTGTATCATTATTTATATTCTCATCTTTATTTAGCATTGATTTCCTAAAACAATAATGTAGTACATTAAACAATATTTATACATGTACAATTATGACAAGAAGTCAGTACTTATAAACGTCATTTACCTAACATTAGCTACTTGCAGTTCAACTTTCTTAGGATCTGTAAACTTTTCTTTTACATCCAATTTAAGAGCTGATGACCCAGAATAATAAACAATAGCACAAGGAACTAAATTTTCATTAACTAAGCGAGAATTAGGGTTCAAACTACGTTTCGGTGGCGTAGTAACTATTTAATAAGAAAAATATGTATTACTAACTATAATAAACGTATACTTTCGGGATGTATAATATGTTACATAATGTAAATCTATAATAAGATTATTGTACTTATTAGCTAATTATATTACAAGATGAATTTAAAAATTACTGTGAACTAAGTTCTTCTGAATTCATAAACAAAATTTTTTTGTAAAATATTACGTTGTCTAAGACTTTTCTAAAAATTTTTTCTTTTTTAATTTTTATATAATAAAAAATATATAAAAATATGTAATAAAAAGATATATTTATATGCTTTTGAAATATTGCGTTTACTTACAAATTATGAAGTCACTATTTGCATCAATCAAATAACATTTTATAAAATCTTTGATTGCTTGAACAGTTTCCATTGGTTGAAATAAACCCTGCAGAACAAATTGATCTGGAAATTGTATACGAATAATTGTATAATGATATTTATTTAATTGATTTAATATTCGCTTTTCTTGATTGGATTGTCGTTGAATATTTGTTAGGAGAGGTGCTTCTTCTAATTCTTTTCTATAACGTTTAGCATCTCTTAATAATATTTTTGCATCATCAACTGTTAGATCATAAAAATCATCTGGTAATTCATCTCTAAATTTTCGTTGAATTGTAGTTTGATTGAATACCAAAGCATTTCTTTCACCTAACTGCAATAAGAAAAGAGAGAGAGAGAGAGAGATTGAAAGAGAGAGGTTGTATGTTTTACACAACAAGTACTCAAATTTTAATATACATAAATCTTACGAATTCTATATTATTTAAATCATCTGTTTCATGTTTGTTGCATGGTTGCAATAAAATTTGGTTCCCTGTATAGTTATCTGTACTTGTGGATGGTATTATATTATCTTCATATTCTCTTTTCATTATTTTTTTCTCTTCGTTCTGAGAACATGTTTTTAATTCTCCTAGTTTCTGTGTTTGCTTTCCTGTAGAAATCATACATTCTGATGTTTCATTAGTATCTGCAATTAATGAATATTCATTTCCAGAATCTCTTTTATGTATATTGAAGTTTTCAGCTATCTTAACTGTTTTCGATGTTATCAAAGTAATATTACCTATGCTTTGAGGTCGTTTTTGTATTAATCGTAATACAGCTTTACCATTGACGAGTCCTAATGACTTCAGAGTAGTATTTTTTAAAGCTTCTAATCCAGAAATCTGTAAAAATCATAGCATAATATAAAACGGATTTTATACATCTTAAATTTTATCTCAATTTTATAATTACATAAATCTTCTTAATAGACTTTGATATTCTATAATATTATGTGTAATATTATTACACATTTAATATTATAGAGCATAAACAATAAAGTAAAATACTATGGATTACATATTAAAAAATTTATATAAATGTACAATTTATTTAATTTTCTTTTTCATGATGTATACAAAAGATGAATAAATCCACACAGATTTTAATAAAATGTATATTTAGTAGTAGATTAGATTTTTTTATTAAGTAATAGAAAAAATGCTAATTTTATGTAGAACTCCTATTTTAAGCAACGAATTCAATAAATTCTAAATATAAATCTGAGTCCTTACAAAACAACAAACTATTTCAGAAAAGTTGATATATGTACGTGAATTTCTTATTTAAATAATTGTAAATAAATACAATAACAAAGTTCACTGACATTAAAATCAATGTGCTTTTTAATATGTAAAGATCATTGTAACATAAAAATAAATTTAAATAAACAATACATTTATATATATGTAGAAACATTTCTAATTACTGTTTAACATAAAATTTATTATTAAAATAATAATATTAACAATAAAATGATATACTCATACCTCACGATGCATGTAAATTAAAATAATTTTTTCCAAATCTTCATTAAAATTTACATGTTTTAAAATTTCAGCTAATGTTATATTAGGTGTAAATTGACTCATTAATCTTTCCCCATTTTCTAACTGTATACCTATTGTGACATTGGAAATGCAACGTATTTTTGTACAAGGTACCATTTCTAATTGTGCATTATTTGCTAATCCGGCAAATCGTAATATAGCATTGGGGTCTAATATATGATTAAAGTGTCTGTAAAAATGAAACATATTCAAGTAAAGTATATATTTTTATAATATACAATGACTTTTTTTATGATAATACCTACTTAAGGTCATAAGAATCTACATTATATCCATGCTTTTGACATACCTCTTCCAGTATCTATGAGAAAGATATTTTACTTAACATTAACATAACGAAATATTTATCAAAATAATTTTTTAATATTTTCACTGCTTACTTGTAGTATTGTCGTATTTGGAGTTACTCCAATATTTTGTCGACGACCGTTTGGCACAAGTACTATGACGTTTTTATTTGTAGCCATAATTGTTAATTGTCTGTGTTAACCGCTTTAATCATACATTTATAATAAAAATTTAAAATACAACATAAGGCATTAAAGCAGATCACAATACATGTAACTAACAACACAATAAGACAGAAGAATACAAATACTCTTTATATTTATACCTATATATTTAATGTCAAAAAGAATGTTGAATGCTATAGATGTTCCTTAATGTTTTATATTTAAATATTAGAAATGGCAAGTTAAATGGTGTAACAATACATTTGCATATCTTTTTATAAAAAAGTCAAGCATCGAATATTTTGCTACGTAAAAATATCTTTTATAGAAGCTTGCATAAATTATATAACATCTTATAGTTAGTTATTTATTTCTCTTTTAAAAATCTATGATATACAATTTTGCGCAGCCTAACCCACGATCATCATGTATACAACCGTGATAAAGCAGAGCATAAGCCTTTACTTTTGGCGAGGGAAGGGTGGGAGGATCACCTCCAGGAAGTGGGGAAGATGGTCATGTGATAATTTGGGTTCGTATTAGTTATTGGTTCGAGCATAAATGCGTAAAATTTCGAGAAATTCAAAATTCACATCTCACTTTAATTTGTTTGCAATTATAAATGGTTAAAAGCTAAAATCTATGGGTATGAAAAATTTTATCATAAAATGTTAATTTAATTATCTAAATATTGATAATTTATTTTTTAATAAATTATGTAACTGTTAATATCTTCTGCATAGTAAGAGTAGAATGTATTTTTCATAACAAAATTTCTTCAAATCTTAAATAAAACTAGTTTATTAAATGTAGTTCACATACTTGCTGAATTATCGATACCTTCTTTAGCAATATGACAATCTTATTTTAATATATCTATGATATTGATGGAAATGATTATCAAGAGGATTTTGTTACAATGCGTGATTTTTTAAATTTTTAAATAGATTGTGTCCAATAGAAGTACTCAGAACCTAAACAGTTAAATTAGTAACAGAATTTTTGACTGAATTTCGATTTAGTGGGCATAAAATTATTGCTGTCCTCTATTGCAATTTAATGATTTTCAATGCGTAAGATCTAAAAATGCAAGTTTTGGTTTTAAGAATCCAGCAGTTCAAACCTTATGCGTATGTAGTGATTTATGTTCTGTTTATGTTCTCTCTTGTTGTCAAGAGATGGCGTTTGCAGGGCTAGGTGACTCTATATTACCAGAATAGAAATGAGAGTGTCCACGGCCATAATTTTCAGTTTAGCTAACAAAATGCTGAGTTTAACTATATATATATATATATATATATATATATATATATGTCGGATTAACATTAAGATTAGGGTTAGGGGCGTGCAATGAATATTCTCTCGAATTAGCCACCGAGGTTACGTAATAGAGAAAGTATCTACTTGTACGGATATGATCGTTACAGAATTTGACAAGTAGCCGTGGTGACTAGATACTCGAGATACTAATGACAATGATCCTAAGTTCGATAACGAATCCGCGGCCTACGGGACAACGAATATACCCCCTTGAAAAGTCTAAGTCAAACTCCGTACTCAAACGTGGAATATCCACCGATCGTAAAGACGCCGTCCCACTCGCGGACGAGATCATACAAGAATGTCTCTCCCCGTCATCGTGATGTTGCAGAGGTAAACTATGACGTGGTGTGTCTCAGGGCACGAGTTCATCGGATTCGTCGAGGACAACCCTCGTCCAGAAAGTGAGGGAAATGGACGTTGCTGTTAATTGGTTAATCTCTATGTTGGTGGTTAGAAAAGGATGCTAGCTGCCCTTGAGAGAAAGTTTTTTTTTTTTTTTTTATTTATTTGTAAAATTTACAATCAATTCTCGCATTGAGAATTTTTAGTAATTTTTTTCTGGCGTGGCGCTGTGACATGGCTAAATTTTGTAATAGGTTAACTTATTATAAATATGCATAATTTAGGTAAAGGCTAGTTGAATCTGGAGATTAGGTCTAACGGGGAGTGTCTCTTCAGCCTGCGGATTTCGTCCGATGTATCGAGTAATCCAGTAATTAAGGGGTTTCGATGTTTGTTGACTCTTTTATTGTATCTGGTGCTATATTTAGCTATTTCCTCTTTGACTGTAGGTATCTTGAGGTCGCGATGTATTACTTCGTTGGTGACATACCAGGGTGCATTCAATATGGATCTTAGGGTTTTCGATTGGAAACGTTGAAGTATTTCGATGTTGGAGTTGCTTGCTGTTCCCCATAGTTGGATTCCATAGGTCCAGACAGGTTTTATTACGGTCTTATAGAGGGTAATTTTGTTCTGTGTGCTTAGGTTGGAGCGTCGGCCAGTGAGCCAATAAAATTTTTTAAGTTTGTCCGTGAGTTGCTTCGTTTTGTCTGTAATGTGACTTTTTCAAGTTATCTCCTGTCCAGGATCATGCCCAGGTATCTGACTGTGTCCTTGCTAGGAATTGTTGTATTGTTGACGGTGACCTGGTGGCAGATTTGTTTTCGGAGCGTGAAGGTTACATGTGTGGATTTTTTTTCATTAATTTTGAAACCCATTTGTTGAACCACTTTTTCAAAGAGTCGAGACATCGCTGGAGAGTAGACGAAGCAATTGTCGGATCAGCGTTGGAAGCTAAATAGCGCTGTGTCGTCAGCAAATGTTGCTAATGTTATATCTGTTGATATGGGTAAATCGGCAGTGTAGATGGAGAACAGCAGGGGTCCGAGGACACTGCCTTGGGGTATGCCAGCTTCTATTGGGAATGTTGTGGTAGTAGTGTCTAGGTATTTGACCATGAATTGCCTGTTGGTTAGGTAGGACTTTAGGATGGAGTAGTAGGTGTGTGGTAGGATTTTTCTAAGTTTGTAAAGTAGCCCTTCATACCATACTTTGTCGAATGCCTGTTGAATGTCAAGGAATACCGCTGAGCAATATTTTTTCTTTTCAAGGTTTTGGCTGATAATGTGTGTTATGCGATGGATTTGCTCTATTGTTGAATGTTGTTTCCGAAAACCGAATTGATGATCTGGGAGTGTTTTCAGATCCTCTAGGAGTGGAAGAAGACGATTCGTTAACATCTTCTCGAATAGTTTTGACAGGGTAGGTAGGAGACTAATTGGGCGATAGGAACTAGTTTCATATATTGGTTTTCCAGGTTTAGGAATGAGAGCAATCAGTGAAATTTTCCATGCCTTGGGAAAGTATTCAAGGCGAAGAATTGCGTTAAAAATCGATGTAATGAGTGCAATCCCTTTTGTGGGAAGTTCCCTGATTGCTTTATTGCAAATTAGGTCATATCCCGCAGCTTTCTTGGGGTTTAGGCGATTGATTGATTCTATAGTCTCTGCAGAAGTGAAGGGCTCAATAGGAGGAGACATTTGGAAGGGTGAGCGCAGGTATTCAGTAATATCCGCAACAGTTTTGGAAGAGTGGGGTTTGAATACGTTATACAGGTAACTAGCGAATAGGTTGGCTTTCTCTATGGGGCTACGCGCCCATCCACCTTGCGGACGGCGGATTGGAGGGATTATTTGCGGAGGTCGTGTGAGTTTTCTGGAAGCCTTCCATAGTGAGTAGTTGGAGTCAGCTGTGGGGGATAAATTGGCGAGATATTTTTGAAAACAGTCATTCTTGTAGTTTTTTATGAGTCTGGTTAGTTTTCTGGTTGTGTTGTTTAGTTTGCGTTTGTCATCCGGGGTTCTATGGGTCTGCCATACTCTTTTTAGTCTACGTTTCTCTGCTATTTTTTTTAATATGTATTGGGGATATTCACGTTTGCTGATGGAGATGTCTCAGTAGGTGTGGAGGAGCGGATGGCGTTTATTATGCTCATGTTTAGGTATTTCGTGGCTGCTTCGATATCTTCATTTGCTTTTAGTGGAATTAAGGATGAAGTTGAGTGATTAAAGACTTCTCTAAAAAGTTGCCAGTTGGTGAGTTGATTATGAATAAAGCCAATAGGTGTATTCTCGATAATCGTTGAACTGACTGTTGCTATCACGGGGGAATGATCAGAAGAAAGATCCGCCAAGGATTTAATTTGGACGTATCTTGGCGAGATATTTTTTGTTATAAAGAAGTCAAGTAAGTCGGGAATTTTATTAGTGTCAGTGGGCCAAGTGGGTTCATATGTGGTGAGATACTTGAGATTGTTGATGATTATGCTATTTCAGAGATTTTTTCCTCTTACTGTGACCAGTCTGCTGCCCCATTGGGTATGTTTGGCGTTATAGTCTCCTCCAGCTATGAATCTATTGCCCAGAGCGTCAAGGAAGTTATCAAAGTCTTCTTTGGCGATGGAGTGTCTGGGAGGGCAATATACTGCTGAAGCGGTGATTGTACCATGGCAGTCTTCTATTGCTACGTTTGTTGCTAGGAGGTAGTCTTTCTGGAATGATAAAAGTTCGTAATGCTTAATGCTGGATTTGATAATGATTCCGGTGTCGCCGTGGGCCTTTCCACTGGGATGTTGGGTATGATAGAAATTATAACCGTTTACTTTCAAATAATTTTTGTCGGTGAAGTGGGTTTCAGATACGAGCATTACGTCGATTTGCTGTTGTTTTAGGAAGAGTTCTACTTCGATTTTGTGTTGAGCTAGACCGTTGGCATTCCAAAGAGTTATGCGTCTTGGTTTTATTTTGCGTCGAGGCGTATTATTTTATCCATGATGAGTGTTAATAGCGGTAGCAAGTTGTTTATTTGTTCGGATTGTTTTCCTATTAATTTTTCAAGTCTGTTAAAGTTGAAGTTTTCCGTGTCTTGTGAACCGGGAGCGCTAATTTGTGGTCGAGTATTTTGGGATATCGGTCTGCGTTGTTCTCCTTGAACTGCCTGTGCATAGGATATTGAAGGAGTAGACAGTTTTTGTGGGCTGGGTGTTGGAATTGTGAGGCTCTTAGCTCTGGGTTTGGGGTACTTGTTGTTATATAAGGTCTTGTAGGTCGGGCATCCTTTGTAATTCGCAGGGTGGTCTCCTTGACAGTGGGTACATTTAGCCGGAGTTTCTGCTGATTTACTGCATTGATTTGTAGAATGAGGACCTGCACATTTGACGCAGCAGTAATTGCGATTGCAATATTTTTGCGTGTGGCCGTATCTCTGGCACCTTTTACACTGAACTATCTCTTTTTTTGTAAAAGGTGGTTCGAATTTTATTACCGAGTTCATTAGTCGGTTAATGTTATAGATTTCTTTGTTATTTGGATTTTGCTTTAAATCAACAAAGAATAAAGATAGTGGGGGTTTGGTGATTCTGTGTCGTATGTTGCTGATATTGGTGACTTCGTGACCAAGATTTTGTAGTTCATATTTTAATTCGTCTAAGTTAGCCGAGTGCGAATGTTGCGTAGTACCACTCGAAAGGGTCTTTCTTGTTTTAATTGATAAGTGTGGAATTTGGCATTCAGGGTTTTTAGCTGTTTTGTTATTTTTCTATAGGAGTCTGGATTAGTTGGCAGTATTTTAACCTGATTGTTTTTGGTTTTTAGTTGATAATCTTCTTTGTTGATATCTTTGGATATCGATGGACTTTATCATAGTTTGGATGTCGATAACATCATCAATATAGATTGGTGGAGGAGGAGGATTTTTTTGTGTGTGTTGAATTGTTGGTATTTCAACTATGTCCATTGAATTGTCCGTAGATTTTAATATTGCGAATCTGTTGTGAGTGGTAATGTATCTTGAAGTCAGTTCGTTCTGATTAGTGTTTGCATCTTTTTTTATTGGATCAAGCTTGCGTTTTTTGATGCAGTTGGTGTGGTTTTGAAGGTGGATGATATTGTCATTGTTTTGCCACGGAGGAGGTAGAACGGTGCGGTTGTGGTTTTGTTCGTGGGGGCTTGTTATAGATACTCGGACCATCTTCGAGCTAGTTAATTCAATTTGAAATAACTAGTCGAGAGGCTAAGATTTGTTAGATATTGGGAAAGATGGATTTTCCACGAGTAGTTTACAAGAACACTTGGTTTGATTATGATTTTCACTCACTTTCGACAGAGGGTCGTCACTTATTGTGAACTTCACTGGGATCTAGACACACGTGTGCACGCTTCGGCAGTCGAAAGGAAACTGGTTGAGAGAAAGTTGGTAACGGGAAGCGTCGCCCGTGAGGAAAAACAGATTTCCCATATCTTTCCGTAGCGGGTAGTAGACTTGGGGACTGTTAGGATAAAGACTGTTTGTTCGTTTGGAGGACCTTAGTTAACTAAATGTCCTGTGAAGATGCATCGACATCTGGCAATCGTCTTGCCCGAAGAATAGGGTCTGTGTGTGGCAAGCCACGTGGCAGAGGCCGTATGCGCACTGTAGAGCATTGTTACGATTATCTTTTCTTAAGGAGGGCTAAGCAATTCTATACTTCCACTAGACAAAATATCCATCCCGTGACCGCGGTTACGCTCGGCGTTTTGTCTGGCGCCTCGAACTCAAGCTCATTGTCTCGGGTTTTCCTAAGAATTATAACGGGGAGGCCCGATGTCTTTTCATCTCCGACATATATATATGTGATGAAAAGACATCGGGCCTCCCCTTTGGAATTCTTAGAAAAAATGTCAAGCACTATCCGTGTAAACTTTTAGCGTTTATAAATCTTTATAAACCCTTCTCAGTTAAACCGATTATAGTTGCGATAATGAGCTTGGGTTCGAGGCGACAGCTGGTCGCCGAACGTAGCCGCGGTCACGGGACAGACGTTTTTCCTAACGGAAGTATAGAATTACATAGTTCTCCTTAAGAAGAGATATCGGTACCGACACCCAATAGTAAACAGTCCAACGGTCTCTGCTGCGTGGCTTGTCACACGCGCCGACCCTAGTCTTTGTCTGGCAAGACGATAACCAGATGCCGATGCATTATTCACAGTAAATGTTCGGATGGCTTGGTGGTCCCGCCACAGGTCCTTCAAATTTATAAACAGCCCTTGTCGGGAAGATACTGAAGGCGTCCTTCGCACGCGCGATGCTTCTCGCTAGCGGCTTTATCTCAAGAGCGGCTAGCATCCTTTCCTAACCACCAACCTAGAGATTGGCCAATTAACGGCGGCGTTCATTTCCCTCACTTTTTGAACGAGGATTGTCCTTGACGAATCCGATGATCTCGTGGCCACACCCCATCATAGCTTTCTTCAGCAGCATCACGATGACGGAGAGACACATTCTCGTGCGACATCATCAAGCGAGTATAATGTTCGCGATCAGCGAATACCTTAATCGACGAAGAGTTTAATTTGGATTCTGTAGAGACGTGACTGCTATCCCGTTGACCGCGGATTCGTTATTGAACTTAGGATCATTGTCATTAGTATCTCGAGTGTCTAGTTGCCACGGCTGCTTGTCAAATTCTGCAGTGATCATATCCGTACGAGTAGATGCTTTCTCTATTGCGTATCCACGATGGCTAATTCGAGAGAATATTCGTTACACGCCCCTAACCCTAATCTTAATACTCACTCCGACATATATTTTTACTTACGTATTTGTGAGACCTGTAAGTGGGTTCTTAATATAAGAGATCATACCAAGAAGCTCCCTTATTTTCTTGGAATTCATTTAACTGTAAAAAGTTTAGTTCAGTTATACGATAAATTCTCTTATTTTGAATTAATAACAGGTCTTCGCAATTAGCATTCTGTGGAGTATAATCATTTCAAAGTTAGTGGAAGGGAGGGCGGGGAAAGTTCCATCCAAATACAAATTGCATTTGGGTGAAATTGTAGAAGCGTACACTCGTGAAAAAGTATCTTGACTGGTTTAATCAAGAAAATCCATGCTATGAACTTGCCGCAACATAATAATTGTATTAAGATTGAAAAAAGCTCGCAATTGCTACAAAAAAATAAAAAATTACGTTATTAAAAACTTATAAATGTTTGGAAAAAGATGTTAATTGTAGTATTTTTTATATTTTATGTAACTGTTTTTCAATTGATTTGTTACTATTTGTTACTAAGTGATACATATAATACTTCAGTTATTCGTCTCAATAGTCAGAGCACATCATATTTCACAGCTTGATGAGTTATATAAATAAAGTAAGATTACAGTAATTATTATTCAAGATTGTATCTTTGCAAAGATGTATTCAAATGGAATTTTTGTTCAGTCATCGGATATTTTCTACTTTTTTGTTCGTATTGAGTCCTGTTTATCATGCGTTTTATAAATATCAAGTAAAACATTTTTTTTACTATATCTCCATTTTACTTGTGCTATTTAAAAACAGGTACTATTTTTTCTAGATGGCGATAATATTGACTGCCTTTTCATTGATGCCTTTTGATAACTAATATATTTATTAAGGTTCATAAGCGTTAAGGAATTGAAACAAAATCCGACTTGTGCTCGAATCGCACGGATTGTGGTCTCGAGTGCGTAGCGACTGGATGACACTGAGCGAGCATAACATTTTTTTTTTTTTTAATAACGTTTATTAGACCAAGATTCTTTTTTAATACATTTGAGTATTCACAATAAACTATGAATTTTGGTAAGATGGGTTAGGCAAAAGTACCGATACGCGACGGTACGACGTAGCCATACTTTGTTATGTGTCGGAGATCTTACATTTTTTGTGTTTTGATATATTCTTTGGATTTAAGTCGTTGGGGAGCGGAGCTTTTATGTGATCTTGTTTTTAATTGTTATTTCTGTCCTGAAAACTTGGCCGCAAAACAGGATATTTCGGTAGTCTACGTTTTGGGTGCTGTGGAACTTGGAGAGTGGTGGGAAGAGAGGGAGGACGAGGGGGAGGATGAGCGAGCGTAATAACGTAGCCGCTGTTGATCATTGCGATTGTTAGGCGATCCTTTCTTGGATCTTTTTTTATTTTTTCTCTTTCTTTCCTTCTTCTCTTTTGAGTCGTCGAGCAAGCAACACGCGCTTACATCGCCTCTCAGATTCAGCTATTATAGCTTCCGTGCCTATCGCGATTATTATTATGTTCGGAGTGTTTAATAGAGCGTCAAAAATAGTTAATAAAGAGACTTTCCTTGTCTTTTTCTCGTTAGGATAGCCCCAGCTATCCAACTTAATCGTCTCGTCTGTAACAATAAGTAATAATTGTTGAAATTATTATGAACACAAGTTCATTTAGCCAAATAATCAATAAAAAATACACATTAAATGTAACGCGTCATTAAAATTTTTATTATTATTTTTCAGATTATCGTATACATATGTTAGTGGCAATTTTCGAGAAGATATAATGGCAGATGCCGCGATTTAGCTTCACCATAAATTATGACTGAACTGAGAGCTCTGTATGAACCTCAGCAAACTGCTAGAGTGAATATTTGGCAAGTTAATAGCCGACGGCTCAAAGTCGTCGAGTTATGAGATATCGATCATGTGACTGTTTAGAGGATGCGTAAGATAGTTTACTCATGACAAGCGACCCGACTTTGCATTGCTAAAGGATAAAGACATTATTCGAAAATAGGCTAGCTATGAGACAGGAAAGGCAGTAATGTCCTTTGATAAGCGAACTGTGAAAGACTGCACGGCACTTACTCTAGTACCTTGGCGAATTATAGATCTCGAGTATTCTAGAAATATGACTATCTTTATAACATTAAAAACGGGATTGGTGAGCCTAACGTGTAAACTTGCGATACTCGTGACAGTACACTAATGCTTCAGATTGTGTTCTGTGATTTAATTCATTCCGTGAATTCATTTATCGCGTACTTGTATTAAACAAATCGAAATGGAAAATTCGCCGGTTACGTAACCAAATCGAGGATCTGGTGTGTCGTATCCTGAATTGCATTGGAAGTGGTGCAGCAGCAGAGTACTCGAGGGCTGTATTAACCATCGCGGCTTTGTCACATGTGGTTGCGTTGTCAGAATTCAACGAGGAGGATATCGGCGATGTCGCGAATACGTGATGCGATTGGATCCAAAAATTAACGGGAAGCGTATCGCATCAATGCTTGGACTGCGCACGTACTTATGTGGTTTCAGACTCCGCAAAAGGAGATATCGCGGGAGGCAAGCCCGTCCTTGTACTTGGGAGAAATTTCGGGAGGACCTTTGCACGATATTCATGTCGGAAAAGAAATTGCACCATCAAATGATGCATGCACTACAGTGTACTAATGATACTGCAAGGAGCTACGTTAATTGTATCCGTATCAAACCCGAATATTTGAAGCAGACCAAAGTCACCTTTACAAAAGCAAAAATAACAGAATTAGTGATAATTAAAAATATTAAGCGCAAGGTATAAGTTGACAGCCGAGGTCTTAATCAGAATCGTCGAATTGAAAAAGTTAGTATGCAGAACGAAGACAATCGCCAGATGGAAAAGGCACGACCGCAACAAGAATGGAAGCAATGTTACATATGCGATGACGGCGCATACAATGAGCCAGTGTTCGAAAAGGCGACACGATGACCGAAGTCGCAGCCCACAGAAGCCTAGCCCTCAAAGATAACATTTGGCGCCAGCAACAAAAAGTGTTCCTACTTGCAATTATTGCTCTAGAACTGCTTGACGATATTTGGCCGATTGACGCGAACAGATGTTACCATATACATCTGTATGAGTGCGTTTGTGTGTTCAAGCCTAAACTGTGAAAAATCGAGGTAGTGCAAAAACTGCTTAGGCACGAATTCGTCGACCGACAGTAAGTAACAAAAACTAGTGAGCCCGTTGAAAATAGAATAAACAGATAAGTTGCCGATTAAAGAAATGAATTTGATCACCACAAATAACGACATAAAAGGAATTTATGTCGATTCTCCTCCGATACTAGTTAGATTCTCCGGACAGAGATCGTATTTGTAACATCTGACGACTACTATGAATTCTTGTACATGGTCTACGGTCTCGCTAATACACTGGCTGTATTTCAGCGAGTGATCAACACCGCCTTAGGAAATCTAAAAAATAAGATAGCTTTAGTATATTTAGACGATATACTAATCCCGTCAGAAACAATAGTGGAAAAATTAGAGCATTTAAAGTAGGTTCTGCATGTATTCGATATAGTGGGGTTCTTATCAAATTTGAAAAAATATGCTTTTTTTAAAAACTACATCGAATATTTGGGGAGAGAGATATCGATTGAGAGTATTAAACTTGGAACAAGGAAGGCACGGTCCTCTACAACGTGAAACAGGTGTGACAATTCATGGGCTTTGCTAGCTATTTTTGTAAGTTCATATCTGAATTCCCTATATAAACAGTAATTCCCTCTACTCAAATATTCCATGTCGCGATTGTTGTTATGAATTTTAATGAGCAGGCAACTATAATGTTTAAATCTATGATTTTTCTTATAAAACGTCACGCAGAATGGTTTATGTCTTTAAATGTCATAATCTTCTTCTCTAAATATCCAAGGCAAGCTGCTGCCATGTATCGTTCGATTTGATGATCCCTGTGTACCCGCACCTTAGGCTGACCTACTTTCGCTCGTGTAAGGCGTGCAGGAATATTTTGGTCGAGTTTTAATTGTCAATAACTAAAAAACAAAGCCGAAAACGCAAATTTTTTATTCCTTATTGTTACCCTATTTCGGCTTCAAGAATCACCCCTTAAGTTTATGTATATCTGTGACTCAACACCTTGTATATAATCGGCGATTGGGCTTAGCTTTGAGATATTTACAAAAGTCTACTAATGCCACTACAGTGTATTTCTGCCCATAGTTGTGCGTCTGTGGCAACGTATGCGTCAATATTGGCTGCCGGCTCCCGGTCGCTTATCTTCCGTTTATAGACGAGGGTTGTGCGAACTGAAGGCTTTCTTTTTTTAACATGGGGGAAATCCTCATGGACGTCCGGCCGCCCTCTGGTAGGCGGCGGGCAGTGTCGGACTCTTACCGACTAAAAACCCCACGGTGGTCGTCCCAACGGTTCTCAGGAGCGTCCCAGTTCCTGTCGTTAATTTGCTCCCAGGACGCTCCTTCGTCGTTCTCTCCCTGTGTTGTTGTGGGAGGCAGCCTGGTTAGTTTTGGCAGCTAGGGGGGGGGGTCTCGTTTCCTGTGCCGTCGTGCAGTTCCGAGGAGGGAGCCAGACCTTCCTCAGCTTGACGGTTTCTTCGCCACGTTCTTCTATGACGGCGGTGGTGGTGGTGATGCCGCAGTCTCACGGCGGCGTGTCGTTGTTCCTCTTCTTCCGCGGGTTACCCGGATGGGGTCTCCTCGCTTCACCCTGTTCCTCTCCGCCCGTTCCTTCACTAGCATGACCTGCTCGCAGAAGGTGCGGACGGCGGCTAACTCCTGTTGTCCCTTCGTCAGGCTGCGGCGGTTGGCCATTATATCTTCAGCCCATATGGGGGCCCCGTAGAGGACCCGCGATCGGATGACTCCCTCGTAGAGGCGGCGTACTCCAATTCCCGCTCCTCCTATGTTCGGTAGCAGGCCGCACAAGGCGTTGGCTGCGGCTGTCACCTTTGGGACCAGGTCGTCAAAGTGCGGCCCGAACGTCCATCTACTGTCGATGGTGAGGCCCAGGTATTTCATTTAGCCGCTCACCGGGACTTCCTCTCCATCGATGTGTACGCACAGTCCAGACGGGGGGGGGGGGGCTCCTCTACGCTGATGATCGAAGAACTCTAGTGCGTTGGACTTGGCCGGCGACACGTTCAGGCCGAGGCTTCGTATGGCGTTCACCGCGCATGCCACGGCGGTCTCCGCGAGCCTCTGCGTTTTGTACCATCCTCGGCCCCCGGCCATGACCAAGGTATCGTCTGCATAGCATACCATGGCCGTGCCTGGGGGTATACGAACTGAAGGCTGCGTGCGCAATTGCATATGCGAGGCTGTAAGAAATGTCTGTTATAACATATAATGAGATTTAGAAGATTAGAAGAGGATATAATCCAATACATTGGGTTAGATTTTTCAATCCGGTTGCCACGAGGCGGCTGGTTACGCTTGCATAAAATAATAAAAAAATTAATTATAAAAATAGGAGACGAATAAATAATTGATATTATTTTACCAAAGGAATAATAATTCTTATCAGTTTACGTAAGTGTTGCCGACGGTCTGGCGGTGGCCGAATTGAAAATATTAACCTAAACAATACAAATTCACTACATTAATGATATTCATTTTTTATTGAGTTATAACAGACATTTCTTATAACCGCGCATATGCACGTTGTGTACGAACCTTCATTTCGGATACCCAAGCTTGTCCCATCTTCGTTTGTATATATGTCGGAGATGAAAGGACGTCGGAGCCTTCCTTTCGGAATGCTTGGGATAGTCCCAAATACTTTAGTCCAGACTTTTATTACAACCGTACTTAAATAATAAAGCCGAGAAATAGCTGTTAATGAGCTAAATCGAATATGATTATCCGAGATTTATGACAGTGGGCTTAGGCCCGAAGTGACCTAATGAGTCACTGAACGTAGCCGCGGTCACGGGAAGGACGTGTACTTAAGAGAGGTATGAAGTAATTAAATCACCCTCATTAAGGACAGGGATTGACCTGAGGGATAAAAAGAGATACGAAAAGGAGTATATAAGGGCAGTCCCACTTTGACTGAGGGAGTACAGTTCAGTACGGTTCAGTGCATTACAGTTCAGTACAGTTGAGTATCGCATAGTTCGACAAGATCAACGTGTGTGCCGAGTTCAGTATCATATTTTGTCATCCCGTTGACCGTGGATTCGTTATCGAGCCCGAGGCCATTGTCACTAGTGTCGCGAATGTCCAACCACCGAGCATACTTACTATCCTTGTAACGGACCGATTATCTCGATATACTACGCTCGCGTCGTACCGCACTAATGTCGAATTCAAACGCGGATGCAACTGGCGATCACAGCCTTAATTCTAGTATGAACCCGACATCAGAAGTGGGATCAGTGCCGAATATAATAGTGCAAAAGCTTGCGATCATCGTGCGCGACTTGATTCAGTCGCTAGTGCAAGGTCGAGTGCGGAACCTGAAAATTTCTCGCCGCCGCGTTTTGGCCGTGGGACCGCGGGCTCCGACCCTGCTGCATGGTGCACGGCTGTCAGTTTGATTATGGAGGAAAATCCTTTACAAATTAGTAACCTGAAGGAAACTGTAATCTCAATAACGAGCGTCGAGTCGACTTCTACGTAGTGGAAGTACCAACCGATAGATCAAGTCACCTGGGTGAGCCGTTTCTATTTTGCTCCGATTCTGGAGCCGAATGTTCGCTGGTTGGGGAATTCGTGGTCTTGGGATTTTCTGGCGAAGGAACGACTGATGTGATGGTGATGCGATGAATGGAAAATATTTGTACATGTACATCTCAAACCTTGCCCATTGTATGCATTAATGGTTTTTCTGTTTACATTGGAAATAATTCTTCATGTCCTCGCCGATAGTTGTTTGAAATGTGATATCGTGAGTCGTTACCATTTTGTTTCGATTCCGGAGCTGAATGCTCATTGATTAAAGAGTCCGTAGCTTTGAAACTTTCCGGCAATAGAATGACCGACGTAGTAGTAATGCGGGGAATAGGAAACACCTGCGTTAAATGCACAACTCAAATTTTGTCAATAGTATGTATTAACGGTTTCACGTTAAAGATACTTTTCCATGTTCTTAGCGATAGCTACTTAAAATACGATATCACGATTGGCCGCGAAATTTTAAGCCAAGGTTTCGACGTAAATATTACGCGCAATAGTCTCGATATTTGCAAAACGAAGATAGTCAATGCTTGCAATAAAACCGCCGAAGATGAGATCAATCTCGATGCAGTAGACACCGAGGTATTTGGTAAGGATAAAAGCCGATTAATTTCCATTCTTCAAACTTTCAAAGATTCATTTATTACGGGTTTCCCGCGCACTCGCGTAAATACGGGCCTGTTGGAAATTCGATCAATTGACCCCAACGTCACCGTGCAAAGAAGCCCTTACAGACTTAGCGAGGAGGAGCGAAAATTAGTCCGAGAAAGAATAGCCGAACTGATTCAAGCGAAAATCATAAGGCCTAGTAGCTCACCCTTTGCAAGCCCTATGCTGCTCGTAAAAAAAAAAAAGAAGGACGGCACAGATAGATTGTGTGTAGACTTCCGAGCGCTAAATAAAAATACGGTCGCGGATCGGTATCCCTTACCTCTTATTGCTGATCAGATCGCAAGGCTACAAAGGGCGAGATATTTCATTAGCCTGGACATGGCCAGCGGATTTCATCAGATTCCTATTCACCCTAACTCTACGGAATATACCGCGTTCGTTACCCCCGACGGTCAATACGAATACGTAACGATGTCATTCGGGTTGAAAAATGCACCAGCCGTGTTTCAGAGAGCTATCTTCAAAGCCTTAGGCGACCTCGCCTATTCGTATGTCGTTGTTTATTTGGACGACGTTCTAATAATTGCCGAATCAATAGACCAAGCTTTAGAAAGGTTGCACACTGTACTAAACATCCTCGTAAACGTCGGATTTTCTTTTAATTTTGCCAAATGTTCCTTTTAAAGACGTCGATACTTTATTTAGGATACGTAATTCATAACGGAGAAGTTCGTCCCAACCCGGGTAAAATACTCGCCTTGAGTTCGTTACCTGCGTCGACGACAGTTACGCAACTCAGACAGTTTATAGGCCTAGCCTCCTATTTTCGGAAATTTGTCCCCAGATTCTCGCAAATAATGAGACCTCTATATTCGCTCACATCAAACAATAAAAACATAACCTGGACAGAGAAATATGAGAAATTAAGGCAAAAGGTAATTTCAATTCTAACTAACGAACCGGTACTAATGATGTTTGACCCTAATTATCCCATAGAAGTGCATACGGACGCTAGTTCTGACGGTTATGGGGCCATTTTAATGCACAAGGTCGATGGGAAAAACCGGGTGGTTGAGTATTTCAGTAAAAGGACAAGTCCCGCGGAATCCAGGTATCATTCTTACGAACTGGAAACGTTGGCAGTTGTGAATGCCATTAAACATTTTCGACACTATTTGCACGGGCGAGAGTTCCTAGTCGTTACCGACCGTAATTCGTTGAAAGCCTCCAGCAACAAGGCGAATCTAAGCGACCGGGTCTACAGGTGGTGGGCGTACTTACAAACCTTCACCTTCGATATTATGTATCGAGAAGAAGACTGGCTATTAGCAGAACAACGTCGCGACCCCCAAATTTCGGAAATAGTTAGTAAACTACAAAACGATGGGCTCGCGGAAGATATCGCGAACACGTACGAGATACGATCCGGTACCCTTTATCGTATAATACAAAGGAAAGGTAGAACTCTTTGCTGCCTATTGTCCCCAGGGGTTTTAGGTGGTCTGTCATTAATCATGTGCATCAGTCAATCATGCATTTAGGTTGGGATAAAACGCTTGAGAAACTGTACGAGTATTACTGGTTCGAGGGAATGGCGAAGTATGTTCGTAAATTTGTCGAGAACTGTCATGCTTGTCGAGTTTCGAAGGCTAGTTCAGGTAAAATACAAGCTGAATTACATCCTATACCTAAGACCAGCATACCTTGGCATACGGTGCACATGGACATAACGGGTAAGTTGAGCGGGAAAAATGATTTCAAAGAGTATGTCATTGTACTGGTCGATGCTTTCACAAAATTCGTATACCTACACCACACGCGTAAACTAGACTCTCTTAACGTCATTAAAGCACTTAAATCCGCTATATTTTTATTCGGCTGTCCCTACCGGATAATAGCGGACCAAGGAAGATGTTTTACGGGCAAAGAATTCCAAGAGTTCTGCGTAAGTAAACAAATTAAAATCCATTTGATCGCGACGGGTGCTAGTAGAGCTAATGGGCAGGTAGAGCGTATTATGGGTACCCTAAAGAACCTGTTCACAATAGCAGAAACGTCCGGGCGGCCATGGCAAGACGCGGTTGGGGAAATACAACTGGCTTTGAATTGCACTACCAATCGCGTAACTAAGTCGAGTCCATTGGAACTACTAATCGGTAAAACAGTAAGACCATACGACTTATCACTACCCGATAACATTGAGGAGCAGGAAATTGATATCTCCAATATAAGACGACAGGCAATAGAGAATATAAAGAATAGCGCCAAATACGACAAAGACAGATTTGACAAAACGAAAGCAAAGGTAGTTAGGTTTAACCCCGGCGACCTCGTATTACGGAAAAACGAGGAAAGAAACCAAACTAAGCTAGACCCAAAGTTTAGGGGTCCATTTGTAGTAACGGAGATTTTGAACGGAGACAGATACATTTTGAAAACTTTAGACGGCAAACGGTCGTATAAAGACAGTCACGACAGGTTACGAAAAATACCAGACAGTCGCGTCCCTGCCGAGTTGGATGTCTGTAACAGTGACCACGACGATATGAGCACTCCAACATCGGAAGGTCAGTAGTACTATGATAGAGAGTATGGTAAAGCTCAGTGGGATCGTGTGATGTATTTCACATGCATTTCGGGGCTGTAGTATGGTAAAGCTCAGTGGGATCGTGTGATGTATTTCACATGCATTTCGGGGCTGTAGTATGGTAAAGCTCAGTGGGATCGTGTGATGTATTTCACATGCATTTCGGGGCTGTAGTATGGTAAAGCTCAGTGGGATCGTGTGATGGATTTCACATGCATTTCGGGGCTGTAGTATGGTAAAGCTCAGTGGGATCGTGTGATGGATTTCACATGCATTTCGGGGCTGTAGTATGGTAAAGCTCAGTGGGATCGTGTGATGTATTTCACATGCATTTCGGGGCTGTAGTATGGTAAAGCTCAGTGGGATCGTGTGATGGATTTCACATGCATTTCGGGGCTGTAGTATGGTAAAGCTCAGTGGGATCGTGTGATGTATTTCACATGCATTTCGGGGCTGTAGTATGGTAAAGCTCAGTGGGATCGTGTGATGTATTTCACATGCATTTCGGGGCTGTAGTATGGTAAAGCTCAGTGGGATCGTGTGATGGATTTCACATGCATTTCGGGGCTGTAGTATGGTAAAGCTCAGTGGGATCGTGTGATGGATTTCACATGCATTTCGGGGCTGTAGTATGGTAAAGCTCAGTGGGATCGTGTGATGTATTTCACATGCATTTCGGGGCTGTAGTATGGTAAAGCTCAGTGGGATCGTGTGATGGATTTCACATGCATTTCGGGGCTGTAGTATGGTAAAGCTCAGTGGGATCGTGTGATGTATTTCACATGCATTTCGGGGCTACAGCATGATAAGTTTTATCATGGGTTTCAGTTCTATGTGCTCGTACGAACCAGAAAACGAGATTCATCTGGGTACGAAGTCGAAAATGATCCATCAAGCCGTTACGACTCGACTGACAATTCACAGAACGCAACTATCACGTCAAACACCAATTAAAATGTTCCAAATCTCCGTTCTCTTTCATTTATTACGTTGTCAAACCTCTGAACGAAACTTTGTTATTGCACCGGACCCTGGCTTATTTGGGCATTTGGTCAAATTGCAAATAATGTTAGTTATATCTAGTTTAACGTTAGTACAACTCAATATTGTAGATACACCCGAGGACGTGTGATCGTCAGGATGGCCGTGTCGGAGATGAAAGGACGTCGGAGCCTTCCTTTCGGAATGCTTGGGATAGTCCCAAATACTTTAGTCCAGACTTTTATTACAACCGTACTTAAATAATAAAGCCGAGAAATAGCTGTTAATGAGCTAAATCGAATATGATTATCCGAGATTTATGACAGTGGGCTTAGGCCCGAAGTGACCTAATGAGTCACTGAACGTAGCCGCGGTCACGGGAAGGACGTGTACTTAAGAGAGGTATGAAGTAATTAAATCACCCTCATTAAGGACAGGGATTGACCTGAGGGATAAAAAGAGATACGAAAAGGAGTATATAAGGGCAGTCCCACTTTGACTGAGGGAGTACAGTTCAGTACGGTTCAGTGCATTACAGTTCAGTACAGTTGAGTATCGCATAGTTCGACAAGATCAACGTGTGTGCCGAGTTCAGTATCATATTTTGTCATCCCGTTGACCGTGGATTCGTTATCGAGCCCGAGGCCATTGTCACTAGTGTCGCGAATGTCCAACCACCGAGCATACTTACTATCCTTGTAACGGACCGATTATCTCGATATACTACGCTCGCGTCGTACCGCACTAATGTCGAATTCAAACGCGGATGCAACTGGCGATCACAGCCTTAATTCTAGTATGAACCCGACATATATAAACGAATAATTTCGATCGTCATTTTATTGATTCTACATAGAGTCCTCTGTACTAATAGCGACAGTTCTTTGCAAATATCTCGGAAACTAAGGTTTACCATCGATTATATGAAAAAATTATTCAAAATGTTGCTTTCTATAACATATTTCAAAATCATCGAAATTGGAAAGAACGCAACATTTCTATAAGTTTACCATACAAATTTATATGTTTCATAAACTTCATTAATTGTAAGGATGAATATACAGTTTTTGAAAAAAATATCTAGATTGTAATTTTAATAAATAATAATAATTGTACTCTTTTGATTTTAAATTTACACACGCGAAATAAAGCAATATGCATAGCATTTGTTATTAATTTAAAAAAATTTGCAATTAATGCAATTCGAAAAGACACTATTTTTAATGAAAATGTGATTTTAATTTAATTTAATCAATTATTGAATTTTATAGTTACACAGTGTATATTTCGTAAAGGAGAAGAGGTCCTGTTAGGGATACACATGAGGAAGGAGAGAGAGATTGTAAGAAGAATACCATAGGTCAATCCTACATTCTAAACGTGACGTTTTCACTTTCACATTACCAGTATTGTTATGAACGAGAGGTACCAGCAATAGTAGTATTATACCAGTGAGTTTATAATTTTCGTAAAAAAGTATTTTTAATTTCATTTTGAAATTATGACAATGATCCAGTTCAACTGGATTTGGAAAATTATTATCCAGTATATGGTGCTTATTCTACACACTCAGCCTGAGATAGTTGTAAGTAATTAAATGTTAGGTTGTGTAGCATAAGTTTTCTTAAATCTATAAAAGTTGGTTATTTTTTTTTACATACGTAAATATTTTCTTTGGTGTTGTTTAAAAAAATGTTAATGAAACCGTAATGTTTTGCATTCAAATAAAGATATGTATTTAAATTATTCAAATTAAATGAAATTAAACTGTTTGCGTATTCAAAAAAGATTTTTTGAGATTCTTAAGAAACGACAAATATTTCGAGGAATGAAATTATTGAAATACATAGACTAATTAATATGTTTTAAATGTATTAATGAAAATTATTTTAGTCTGACATAGTTGAATTGATTATAAATAATATTTTGCAGAATTTAAATATTTGATAAAATATTTAAACCAAAATGTTGATTCAAAATAATTGGTATAAATAGATTAATTAGTAATCTAATCTAATCTAATAAGGGTAGATATAAAGGTAACTTTTTCCAAGATTCGTGGTATTATGAAGTATTAAAGATAAAGATATTAACACGCATTAATATTAAAACATTGACAAATTGAATCTTATTTTTAAACATATGTAGGTAAATCAATATAACTCGATATTTGAAATAAGATAAATAAAGATTAAGTGATTATAAGAATTATCACTTGATTTTATACATACGTAAATATGTATATGAATATATATATGTATCTACATGTATGCCCGTGCGTGCACATACACACACACACCTGGCCTATTATTTGTATATGTTATATATTACCATTAAAAATAAAATACGTTATTAAGTTTTCATATACATACATATATGTATGTATTATGCTTAATGTTAATCACTACACTAAGGAAATGAATTATATCTATAATATTAATTTGAAATAAAACTACCAATTATAGTAAATGGATACAAAACAATTTTCATTATCTTTAAAATAAGAATCTATTGTAATTCAATATAAGTACTTATAAAATCGTAAAAAATAAAATATTAAGATTTTTAATATGATTGTTTATATATACATAATTTATTTGCAAAGTTTGATTCATTATTGAGAAATAAATAAATTTTATAAAAAAATAAAACATGATGAAAAAGAATAGTAGTTTTAAGTATTATAGTAATATTTGTTAAGTATTTCAGTAGCAGATATTAATTAAAATATGATGAAAAATCTGATTTTTGTGTTTTTCAGAATATGGAGAAGTCTATGAAAACAATATTTTCATGTTTAAACCGAACTGCTGGTTTTTACGCAGATATCAATGCTAGTTGTAAGATATATCACACTTGTGATGAATATGGAAATAAATTCACTTATCATTGTCCTGAGGAAACTGCTTTTCGACAAGATGCTCTCATATGTGATCATGCTCATCTTGTGCAATGCCAAGGAAGTATTATTTCTAGTACAAAAGAACATATTAAAGAAGAAAAGGACAATAGGTCTGATACAAAACAATCAATAGATAACGATCAATCCTTTTTTCATTCTTTTTACACAACACAACCAACAAACACAAGTAATAAAGAAAGATATGGATTTGTCTTTAATTCAAGACAAATTTTTAACAATTTTAATAAGACAGAAACAACTGGAAGGGATATAATAAGCTCATTTTATCCATTAAGTTATATTAATTATACTACAAATATTCCTATTGATCATTCTATAAATACACAATCTATGCATATAATAAGTCAATATAATGAAAATGGATTAAGAAACAATGAAAATTTTTCTATTCCAAGTCAAAGTTTCCATGAGAAGGATAAACTTAATGAAAAACTAATAAGAATGAATCAAAAAGGTTATTTATACCAAAAAGTGAATGATGCTTTATACAGTTTTCTAAAATTACCTTCACATACATTTTCTGGAAGTAACCAAACTCAGGAGAATAATGTAAAAAACTATCAATCGACAAAGAATCCTATTGACTTTTTAAAATTATCACCTATAAATTATAGGAATTACCCATATTTAGAAACTTTGAAATCTATACAAAAGAACACAAAAATGATTTCTACTACAGTTCATAGTACAACAGCAAGTATGACACTATCTACTACAGAAATACCTGTGTATGCTTTAACATTGTCTTTAAAACCTTTAATACCAAGCGAATTAGAATATGATCCATATTATCCAAAATTCTCAACAACAACAGAACCTTATTATACTTCTACGCAGAACCTAAAAGAATGGTCTACTCAAACAGTGCAGTCAACTACTCACCTTGAGCTTCCAGCAGTTTTACCAGACTTAAATTCTTTGGATGACATTGTTGATCGCAGAAAGTTACTTTACATTCCTCGAATTAAATTCAATTAATGTAACTATTATTTTGATAAATCTCTGTAACTAGATGTATGAATTTTCCAAAATTATTTATTTTGTTTAATTTCAAAATAAGTTAAAATAAATTAATTATATAAAAATATTAATAAAATCAAACAAAATAAATTATTTATATACCAAAAGTTGGTTAGTATTTGTTTATAAATATTTTCTTATAAGAATACAATAAATGAAACAAGATAAGTATTTAATCAAATATTAAATTCTATATTATGTAGATTGTTTGTCTAATTGAAAAAAAATAAAATTAAGTACGTTTCAAAAACATCCAACAACATGTAACATGTGAATAACATCCGATATTATTATATGTATGTTACAATGTCATAAATTTTCCAATGTTATAAATGAATAAGATATCTAAAATGTCTTCATTAGATTTACAGGTACTGCTTAGTTGTTATTATTACAATTATTAACTAACTTACTTATAATTTTTGAGAAGCTGTACTAGTACAATATTTCTATTAAAATTTACTTTTACATCATACAAGAAAGTATATTTTGCAAAATCACATGTCTGCAGAACTTGACAATAAAATCATAGCCATTTGCCATCGCATTCAGCAGGTGTTTTGCAGACAGAATTTATTTGATAGTTCGAGTTCGAGTTTACTTTTTCTCGTAAATTACGAACTTATTTTCAGAAAATAGCGTTTTCAGAGATTATTTATTTCTACCTTGTCCAATGTAAAACATTCGTTGCATTAGCCATTTCCTATTCACAAACTTTCTTTAATGAAACTGTAGAAAGGCTGACTATTTTGCAACTTCAATGATTTTTGAATATATTATACAAAATCGATATTTTGGATAACTTCTTCCTATACATGAGGGTGGGCTCGCTTACTTTTCAAGATGTTCGCGAAGAACATCAGTACCACTACAGCAAATTCTGCTTGTAGTTGCATGACTGTAGTAACATACGCCAGTATTGATTGCCAGCCGCTTATCTTTTGTTTATAAACCAGATCGAGCGAACTTAAAGACCTCGTGCGCAATATGCATATGTGAGGTCGCAAAAAATATCTATTATAACTTATAATTCAATTAAGAGTGAATATCATCAATGTATTGGGTTAGATATTTCAATTCGGCTGTCGCATGGCAGTTAGCAACGTTTGCATGAGATAGTAAAAGATCAATCATAAAAATAGTAGGAGAATAAATAATTAATAATATTTTATGAAAAGGATAATATTATTTTAAGCAAATGTTGCCGGTCACCTCGCGACGGTCGGATTGAAAAAACTAACTAAAACGCAAACCTAATACATTGACAATAGTCATTTTTAGATGAATTATAAGATATCTCTTGCAGCTTCGCATGTACACATCATCCACGAGGATTCTAAACTCGCACAATCACATTTATAAACAGAAGATAAGCGGTCGACAGCTCACTACCACTAATGATGCATACGTACGTTGCCACAAACGCCATCTATAGACAGAATTCACTGTAATGGAACCAGCAGCTTTTTGCGAAGTTGTAAAGTAAGCGAGACTAGTCCTTATTTGTATAGAAAAAAAGAAAATATTATAGAAAAAGGTATTCAGAATGTTGAGTTTTACAATATATCCAAAAGTCATGGAAGTCAGAGTAGTCGACCTTTCAGCAGTTTCATCCTTTCTTTTCTCTATTTTTGTATTCACTTTCATTATTTTGTTTTTTTGTTCAAATTTATAGTATTATTGTTGCTTTTATGAAATACCTCTGTCTTTTATTCTACATTTTATTTAAGGAGTAATTGTGTCACATTTCCTTCTCATGCTTGCTATTCCTATTATTATATCTATTTTAGCTATTTACATTATCATAAACTATCAATTGCTAATAACAGTTATAGAAATAACTAATCCTATAATTTCATACTTTTTATGTCTAGCTTTTCTCTTATTAAATAGCTTTTTAAGAACATATAATCATAAATGTAACAAAATATAAAAATGTATGGAGAACATGTACATATAGATTTTCCTTAATTTATACATAAAATACAAAAGCTATGAACTTTTATTTCTACAGATAACATTTATCACATTGAGTACTTACACCACTACTAATAATTTTCGTTCCTATTCACATTTTTTACTCTCTTTGTTAGAGCATGCACTCTTATTAGTTGCTTAATTATATATATCTATTATGATTGGTATATCATATCTTATGTTGATTGTATTCGTATTATTTTTTGTATGCTATTATTTATTTGGTTTATTCATTTTCACTCTTTCTCCCACTCTAATTTACGCACGTTTCTTTATGAGTGCGCATACATCTTTTTGATATTAATTTGCATATTTTTTTGTCTTATGTATCTGTTACATTTCTTCTCAGGTATCTCATTGTCGTGTTTTGTATCTTGATTTACTATTCTTGGCTACTATTTTCTTTCCAATTATATGTTTCCCTTATATGTTTTCAGTGGACCTGACTTTCCTGTTCTTTTTGTATTTGAGTAGTGAACTATTATCATCTTTTCTGCAGCTATTTATAGTTTAATGTTGTTTAAGTTTTCCATTAATTTGCTTATTGTTATTTCTATTGCCTCATTGGTGTATCGCTTCCTTCTATAGTAATAGTCCTTTTACATGTAGTACAATGTCGTCTACACACTGTAGCATTTTTACCTTTGTTTCGTTTAACCCCAAATTATCTATTATTCTTGTTGTGTAAATATTGTAGAATATTGGGACTGAAAATTATTCCCTATGGGAGACCCTTTGCCAGTTTTCTCACCTGGCATTCACCATAATTTCTCACTATTGTGATATCCTTGCCTCTCAGTTAATTACTGATGCATTTTTTTACTCTAATCAGGCTCTCTTTCCTTTCAAGGGTCGGAATCATTGTTGTGATTGATATTGTTGTAGGCTCCCTTATCTATCTCTTTCTTTAAACATTATACCTTTCCTTATTATAAATCATATGTCTCTTCTTCTGCAGATTTTAGAGGTTAGAGGTAGACTTGTCTTTCCTTACTTTTATGTGATTGTTAAAGTTTATTCTATCCATTTCCTTGAGTCAATTTCAGTAACTCCCAATATATCAATATTATTTATGTAGTTCTTAAATTCCGTTGTTTTATCGAATGAGTTCATTGGTTATGTAACTTGAGGTTATGTTTTGTTTTGTTATGGTACCTTAGTGACATACCATATTGTTTGAATTGTTGCTTTTTATTAGTTAAGCTAAATTAGTCGTCTTTGTACCTTAGGATGTCTGGTCTGTTTCTGCATTTTCTGTCTTTGTTAATTTATAATTCTTCTTCGATAAGTTCTACAACTTCTTCAACATTCTCATTTTTAGATGTTGATATATTATCCAAATTTTTCGCCTAGTTCTTTGTTCTCCTGTTTGTTCTCGAAGTCCTTAAGTTCTGATTCGAATGCCAGGGTTTTTGAACGCTCTTTCAACTGTCTGACTTTATGTTTTTCTTTTATTCCTTTTATTTTTTCTTTTTTTTTCCTTCGCTACTTTTGATTTAACTTTGTCCGTAATGAATATTTCAAATTCGTTGTTGTGTACGACATTCCAGTCTTCATCCGGGCTTGGTAGGAGATATTTCTTCCCCATTTCTTTCTTTTCTTAATACCTTTCTTCATTCTGTTTTCTATTTATTTTCCATTATCAATTTTTGTAAGTCTCTTCTTCTACTTGTTCTTCTCTGACTTACTTCTCTCTAAGTTCCGTTTCTCCTATTCTTACAATATTTCTTTGAATTTGGTTCTGCGTCGACTGTTATTTGTTCGTTCTTGAACTAAATGTTGTTGGGGTAGCTTTGCTTCCATTCAAACTTGCAACGGCCTGCGCGATACAGGCTGTGCGCGGACTGGGCCTGAGGGTTTCCCCGTTGAAATCCGAAGCCATCTGGTTCTATGACAAGAACAGGCGAGGGACTCCTCCGCCAGGACTGAGCATATGCATGGCAGGCGAAACTGTCGGGGTGGGATCGCGGATGAAATACCAGGATCTCACCATTGACAGCCAGTGGACGTTCGAGCCGCACTTCGACTCCTTGATTCCGAAGGTAACGACGGCGGCCAACGCATTGTGCGGCCTGCTACCGAACATCGGCGGGGCGGGTGCCGCGGTGCGCCGACTATACGAGGGTGTTGTTCGGACCCGAGTAATGTACGGGGCCCCGATATGAGCAAACAACCTGATGGCGAGTCGGCGCAGCATCCAGCTCCTTAGAAGGTTGCACAGAACAACTGCCATCAGAATCATCAGGGGATACCGAACGATGTCCCACGCGTCGGCGACGGTTCTGGCCGCGTCACCACCGTGGGAGCTTCGGGCTCTCGCACTCAAATAGAGATACGTCCACAAGAGAGCACTGGATCCGGGAGAGGACTCGGCCGAGCAGGCGGCACCAGACCACCAGGGAACCGCCGAGGAGGATACGTGGGCCAGTGGCGGTCTCAGTCGGGGAGAAGTCAGTTGAGGCAGTCGAGAGAAGTTGAGGAGAGTCGATGAGCAGTTGAGGAGTCGATCGGAGTTGAGGAGTCGAAAGGAAGACGAAAGGAAGACGCTAAGCTGTGAAGTTGTGGTGAAGCAGTGGAAGACGGACAGTAGACGTTAAGCAGTGCAGTTGTGGAAGCCGAGTAGAAGACGGAAGTGAATTGTAGTCAGCTGTATGTTTGAGTATTGCTTAAACGAATAAACAAACTTAACGCTCCAATTTCCATCATTTCCTTGTCCTTGCTCTAAGTTACTACATTTATGGCGTCACTTCCGCGTCAACTGTCTGCATCTTTATTAGCTGCCTAATCTGTCATATTTGATTTTTTTGTTCTTTTTATTTCCTTGTTTTTGAGCCAATCGCTTGATTTCGCTTTCCTATCCTTATGATTTTCCGTCATCATTTTAAGAGTTTTCGTCAGCCTTCTTGCGTCTTTTGTTCGTATTTTTTGTTCCTCCTTTATCTCTTTTCTCTATTAATTCTTTATTTTCTTTGTTTTCCTCGATCATTTTTGTTTCCTTCTATATTTTTAGCTATATTGTATTTTGTAGCTATAGGAGATCCATTCTTTTTTCTCCCTTTTAAGATATATTTTACTAATTCATCATATTTATGAGGAACTTCGGTTTTTCTTGTATCTTTGTCTTTAGGTCTCTTTCATCTTCTACCGTTGTTGCTGTGGGTCCCTTTTCTTTAATTCTAATATTTATTCGTACATTAATTGCACACATATTTCCATATTTTTACTATTCGACTTTTTTTCTTTTTTTATACGTGGGGAAATCCTCATGGACACCCACCGCTCTTGGAACTGGCGGGGTAGTGTCGGACTATACCGACTAAAACCCCACGGTAGACTGCCTGACGCTCAGCTGGAATGCCTCGGGACCTCTTTCAGATTACTGCCGGAGCACTCCCGCGTCTTCTCCTGTCTAAGGGAGTCGTTCCTTGGTTAGTTCGGGCATTGGGAGGGTCCACCTCTCTCAAAGTTATTCCGTGGGCCGTCGTGCAAGTCTGAGGAGGTTTAGATCCTCCTCGGCGTGTCGGCCTCTATCACCATCTAGGACGGCGTAGGGCCGCCCTTCGGCGCGGAACTCTGCAAGAATGGGATGTTCTCACTCTCTCCCGCTCTGTTCGTTTCTTTACGAACATTACGCCTTCGCAATATGAGCGGACTGCGAGGAACCCTTGTCCTCAGCCACTCAACATTACTTTCACAACTGACGAGGGGTCTAATCTCTCGCCAATCGCTAGCCGTAAAATACGACGTGAGGACTCCCACGCCAGAAAAAATTCCAACGTGTGTTGGGCGGTGTCCACACCCTCACTACAGTGGTGACAGGATCTCTTTTCCGATTTTCTGCAGGTGTTCCCCGAATACTCCATGTCCTACGACCACTTGCGTCATCCGGAAGGACAGTGGAAGCTCTCCGTGGTCTCTCCAAGCTTCGCAGTTTGGCAGGACCAATCTAACGGGCTAGTGGCCACGGACCTGGTCTTCGGCGAGTAGGTCGGAGCGCAACTGCTCCCACACACCTCAGAACGGACGACTCCCGCATATACTCGGCGCATTCCGACTGCCCCACCGATATTTGGCAGCAGGCCACATAGAGCGTTGGCTGCCGTCGTCACTTTGGGAACCAGGAGCCTGAAGTGCGGCCCGAACATCCATTGACTGCCGATGGTAAGGCTCAAATATTTCATCTGAAGCTCTACCTCAACCTCCTTATGTCCAAGCACAGGCCTGGCGGAGGAATCCCCCTACGTCGGTAGTCATAAAACCATATGGCCTGCGATTTGGCTGGGGACACCCTTAGGCCCAGCCTGCGTATAGCCCGTATCGCGCAAGCAGCGGCAAGCTCTTCGTGGCGCAGCGTCCCGTGCCATCAGCGTCCTCCGGCTAAGACTGCGTCGTATCCGATGATCCACAGAATCGAACCCAAAACCGAACCCTACCGAACCTTCATAGGATGACCGTCATCAGTATCACAAGGGGATACTGAACGATATCATATACGTCGGCGACTGTCCTGGCGGCGTCTCCTCCGTTCGAGTTTCAGGCCTTGTCGCTCCGACGAGTGTACGAAAACCATTAGGGCCTGAGCTCAGGTGGGGACTCTCCCTCCGCCGAGCTGACTGCTCGAAACGATCGGGGGAAAGCTAGACGGGAGGTGTGGAAGCGGTTGCGCTCCGATCTACTTCCATCCCAGCTAAGTGTCAGGTGGTTCACCGTGAGGTTTTAGTCGGTATAGTCCGACACTACCCTGCCGCTTCCAAGAACGGGGAGTGTCCATGAGGATTTCCCTACGTATAAAAAAAAAGGTTGTAATGATTTGATCGTGTTCTATTTAAAATCATAATTGTCTCTTTTTTTAAACTGTTTATTTTCCTACCACGGGGATCTTCTTGATAGGTTGTTTTCTTCTCTTTGGAAGTATTATATCCCTTTAAAGGTACTCTCGTGCTTCATTCTTTCGATCATATTCCTGTATGTCTTGTTCCTGTTTTCCGTTGCTATATCTGAAACAAGCAGTTCGTAATGTGGTTGCTCTCCGCGTATTTTCCTCCGCAACTGTGTTTCATCAATTTGGTTTAATTTCCACTGATGCTGCCGTGAATTGGGATCCATATTAGTACTATTTATTTTAGGGTTGTTAGCTTAGCTTAGTCTTTGTCACGCTATATCCTTCTATTTGTTATAGTTGCTCTTATTTCTAAATATTTCTTTATCTGTGTATGTTCTTTAGTTCTATCCTGTTATTACTATTTGTTTGCTATTTTCATTTTTATTTTGCTCCTCCCTTATCTAGTCTCTATCTTATACGATCAGCCTCATTGTTTAATACTGGTCTCTTTTTATTTTGCCCCATTTTTGTTCTTAGTGTCATCTTCTTTTATCATACCTCTCATGTTGCTTCACAGCTCTTTGCCGTGCTTGATCAGCCTGCCTCAGTCTTTTTCTTTCCTTTTCGTCTTTTTCGCATCAGATGATCTATATTCTCTGCTTCCTGGTCATAGATGAATCCTTTTCTGTGTCTGGACTTTGTTAGTCCGTTAGTGATTGGCTCTCAGATGGCTCATCGTTACTATTGTTCTTCTCTCAAGATTTTTAATCTTTTTAAACCAGGGTCTTCTCTTATCCTGGTTATTTTCCTCCTTTTCGTAGTATTGGATCTATTGTATCCCTTTTCAGCACGCCTGTCCTTTTATTCTTTCTTCCTTTTATTCTGTCTAGGCCTCCTCCGTCACTGCTATCCTCAAATCTAACAACAGTATTTTTTGTTTGTTTTTTTGCTCTTTTGATCATTTCGTTTGTTTGTTTTTTTGCTCTTTTGATCATTTTCTTGTGTCTTTGGATTCCCTCATATGTTGGAATCCACGTTATTGTCTCGGCTCTCGTTTCTTTTTCCCGTTGTCTTCCTCCATTGGTTTCTTGACTTTTCTCCTCTTCCTCTTTTCTCTCCATCTTCTTTAGTTTTTCTACGTTCCTGTTCACTCATGGCTCCTTCCCTGTATTTTTGGATTTTCCACTTCTTCTCATTCTGCTTCAGATTCCCTCTACCATACTCTTAGAGTCTGTCAATATTTTTTGTTTCTTACTTCCCCTCTCCCTTTCTCTCCATCTCTCCAAGACTCTGTGAATTGGAATCGCAATTTCCTCCATTGTAAATATAGTCGCCTTTGGGCTCACATTGTCTCTCATCTCACTGCAACTTCCTCCCTCATTCTTTATTATTGCTATTCCGTTTAATCTTGTCTTCCGAATCCTGGAATCACCCGTGGAGTATCTTACAATCCGGACTGGGTTCATCCTAAAATTTTTAATCATTTCGTTTAGCATTATATCATCATATCATCATATATTATATCATCAATTCCTATTTCTTTCCCTGCATCTGCTGTTATCGAGCTGATTTCGATGGTTTTTCATTCTGCTTCCTCCTTGGTCTCTCCTTCTGCGATTCCACTATAGGTTTCCTTCTGTTCTATTATTGAGATCAGACTTCGGAATCTTCACTAAGCTTCAAGTATTGGGTCTTCTTTCTCTTCCCCATTTACTGTGTTTTTCTTGGCCCATTCCTTTAGAAAAAGATACTAGATCTTCGCCAGTTCCTTGAGGTATCAAGGTTTTAAATATTTCTGTCACTAGCTCTTACCTTGGTTCAGCCTCCGTGATCCCTTTTTTTGTGTTGATTACGTTGTACGTTGGGTGTAGTTGCTTTATGTCCCATTGTCGCTCTTAGTTCTACGTGGTGGATCTTGTTTATTTGCTCTTTGTTTGCCTTCGACGATTTGTAGTAGAATTGTATTCCGCATTCCTTTGGTTGATAAACTGATGTCTTATGCATAGTGTATAAGAGTGTGGCTGTTGCTAGTTTTTTTTGACACATATTTCACGTGTTGGTTCATTTTTAGTCTTTTATTTAGTGCTATTTCTAGGAATTTAGCTTGTTCTTTTTCCCTTATTACATTTCCGTTCAGTCGTATCATTATTTCCTCCGCCCTCTTCGTTTTTTTTTCTTTTTGTGAAGTTTATTAGTGTTGTTTGCTCTAGCACAATTTCCAAGTTGATTCTTCCCAAGTTTATGTTCAGTGTGTTAATAGCTCTTTCTATATATCTTTAATTCAGGGCTTTGACTCCGCCTGCAGTGTATAAGACTATATCATCTGCGTATTGCAATGATCTTACTCCATATTTTCCCAGTGTTACGACCGTTCGCGGAGAGACGGGATCGCGAGGAAGCACGTCAACGGGAGTCGTAAATTCCCGTTACGATTATACAATCGACGCCACGAACCGATCGATCCCCATATTTCTATTACGATGATAGGGGTGGTTTGATTGAATTTACACTGACTTAATAAGTATAAATTATAGTTTATTCCAACAACTTTGTAATGAATATAGTTACGCTGTTGCGTATGTACAAGTCGAGTAGGTGACTGATCTAATGGTAGAAACTCGGTCAAAGGTGTTGATCGTTCCAAAGATGGAAAATCAGTGGCGTTTGGCAATGATGCGGTGGCGGAGGAAAGCTAGTGATGGGTGGGTCCGAGGACATGAGATGAGCTGATTCGTTAAGGACAAGGTTTCGTTATGAGAGAGGGAAATAGGCTTCGTTGTCAATTGGTTATTTGCTGGGTTGGTAGGCGAGGAAGGGTACTAGCCGCCCTCGAGATGAGGTTGTTAGTGGGAGGCCTCATACGTGAAAAGAACCAACTTTCCCGTGTCAACCCGTTGTGTACAATAAGCTTTGGAAACATAATTCAATCAAAGAATGTTTGTTCGGTCTGAAGGACCTTTAGCTAGAAATTCCTGAGGTTTATAGAAGGTACTTGAGACTATTGAGGGTACGCGGTAAGGATGTGAAGACATCTGGCTGCCAGCTTACCCGCGGCGTGTGGCCTGATCTAGGTAGAGAGTCGGCCGACGTAACACCCAGATTTCTTGTTACTTCCGTCGTGTATAGGTTGGAGAGTATCTGTTTACCATACCTTTCTATTTTTCCTAACTGTTTTTTTTATTGGCGGGCATCGGCGTTAACTTCTGACATACTCTATTGTTTCGTCTCTTAACCATATTACTATATATTCCTTTATTCCTTTTAGATATTTCTGCTGCATTAGTTGTTTCATTAATATTTTGTATCCACGCACCATGATAGAGGAAGAAGAAAGCCAATGTTGTCTAGTGTGACTTTCCTTTTCTGGTTTGTGTCCATTTTCCTTTCTCTCTCTGTTCAATCGATCAGTGTGTTGCGTATTACCCTCTCCATAATTTTTCCCAGTTCATCATGGCAGTCTTAGCGCATTTTTCTAACAGGATTACCGTTGGTAATCCATTTCACCGGCATTATTTTCCATATTTCATTCATAATATCTCTAAGCATAGACCTGAAACCCTTTGTCAGCATTTTTATTAACTTGTTATTTACCCATCTTTATCTGGAGCCACTTTGTCCTTGGCATGGCCTATGGCTCTTTTAATCTCTTTCCGTGTTATTTTATTTTCTCGCCCGCTTCTGTCTTTTCTTTTCTTCCTCCCTTCTTGTTTTCCTGTATTTTGTGTTTTTTCTTTCCGTCCTCGGTTGGCTTTCGTTTGGTCTATTTCTGTGCTCTGAGAGTTTCTTTTCTGCGGGAAGGATTAAGATCGTATTATTTTCTTTTAGTTCCATGTCTCTGCTCCCTTGACTCCGGATTGGGGCTAGATTTTTGGTCCGCAGTGCTTGTCTGGCGGCTTATGTACTGACTGATTCCTCCTATGCCCGTCTTCTTTCTTTTACTAGGTTTTTTTATCTCCTTGTCGGCCTTCTCATTAGTCTATTCACCACTTGTTTCCTTTTTTTCTTCACATCCTTTATCCCACCGAATTTGTTGTTTGGACTATCTCTTCTTTCTAGTATATCTATTCGTTTCGTTGTTGCTGATTTCTGTGTTGTGGTTATCTCCTTTTGTTCTTCTTTCCCTTAGTTATTCGAAAGTAATGATTATTTCGAATGGTCGTGGTTTGTCTTTGGCTTTCTTCCCCCTTCCTTTCTTTGTTTTTCCCTTGTCTGTCTTTTCCGTACTTCATTGTCGCCCCTTTCTGTTGCATTTTTCTCGTCTTCTCTTCTTTTACTTCCACTACTTTTTTCTTTATTGCTTTTCCTCCTCCTTTTTGTTCCTTCGTTTGCGCATTCTTAATCGTTGTTATTAGAGGATTTCGGAAGAGCTTTTTCCCCAGTTATTTCTCCATTGTATAGGTGGTGGTTTGTAGTCGTTAGGTTAATTAGAGAAGAAAATATCCTATGAGTTACTTAGGTTACAAATCAGAGAAGAAAACAACCTAAGTAACTCTTATAGTTGCATTTGTTGTTCTTATTTCTACTGATATTTCGTGTGTGGCTATCACCAGTTCAATATTTAAATAAAATAAATTATTGACATATAGATTGTTTTCTTGCTGAGCTATCAAATTCTCTTTCATTCTATCCATCCTTTCGCAATTCTACTGCATGATGCGTGCGTTAAAGTCCCCCATGATTTTCGATTCCATCCGCAACGTTCATGAGTACTTCTTTCCATATCGTTTTTCCTTCCAGGGCTTTTGACAATCTGTAAACTAGTATTATATAGTCTTTTATCTTTGATACTAACTGATATGGCAATTGCCTGCATCTCTTGCATGTTTCATGTGACCTCATTTCTCACCGCCTCGTTCTTGGATATGTTTCCTTCTTCTTCTTCTTACTGTATTATTGATATGGTTCCCGCTATATCGTAGTGTCGTGCTATTTCCTTTATCTCATGTAACTTAGATATAACTCCACTTGCGTTCCAGTTTGTTGTGATTATTTGCTCATTTGCTTTTGCCATTTGCTTTTTTTCTTCTATCCCTTCCTTTCCTTTTTTTTGTCGCGTCTTTCGCTTCCATTTTCTTTTTTCTTGTATTTGTTTTCATTTCTGTACTTTGCTTTCCTCTTCTCTGCGTCTCCCTCTATATTTCTTTCCTTATTTCTTCTGTCTCTGGGTGAGGTTCATGCTCTATTTCCTCTTCCATGGTTTTATCCATGATCTCTATCTCCAGCTCCGACGGGGACACTGCGTTTCCGTTCTGACGTCCTTTCACTACCTTTTTTTGTTTCGTCGTCCTTATCTTTTACCTTCTTTCTAATACGCCTTATTTCTTCTTTCCAGTTTGGTTTTTTGTTTGTTTCCCTTGGGTTCTGAGAGTGGAAGTCTTCCTTGTACTTGGCATTCCAACTCTCATTTTTTGTTCTGGCCTTTCTGATCTCTTTTTTCCGTTTTCTTCTGTTTTCCCGAACAACCATTATTTTATTGTCCCAGTTTCTATCTGCTATCTAATCCTGTACCCCTTGGAACGCTGCTCGTTCTCCGTTTTCTTCTTTTCCTCCATCTCTTTTCTATTTAGCCATTTTCTCCCTTTGCTCATTTTTTCTATGTAGTATCTATGTAGTTAGAAATACTTCGCATGATCCAAGAGCGAAATTTAAACTGATTTGTCATGTAATCACATGTAAAATATAACTCTTATAAACTATTGTAGCACGATGTGTATCTGGACTTTTTGTACAATTTCTTAATTAGTATGGCATAGCGTAAAATCATGTGTCATGTTACACAATAAGATAAGTTTTAATTTACGTAGATGCTTAAACACGCAAAGCATAGTGAGACATGTCAAGGTCACCAAGCCTCTTGCGCTTCGCTGATTGGTGTGGGGTTGTTTCTTAGAATCTCACCTCGCACAGATAACCGAGTCCCCCTTATCAGCCTGTGTGCTATCGCCTCTAATGTGTTTTTTTAATTAATTAGAATCACCATCTCTTTACCTTTGCTTTCCGTTTTTGCCCTTCCTATTGCATCATGGACTGCTATTATTTCTGTAGTGAAAATGGTTAATCCCTTGGGTATGCTAATTCCGCTTTCTATCTATTCTCCTTTTTCGTTTGAAATAACCTCGACCTTGTTGGCGTAGGCATCCCTTTGACGTAGGCATCTTGTTTGTTCGACCCATTAATGTAATACTTTATCTTTTGATTGGCTTCTTTCCTGTGCAATTAAATTCTTAATCAGAATGTTATTTTCGATATTTATTTCCCTTTTATGTGCTACTCCTGAGGCGTTTATAGCTATGTGTAAGGGTTATTTTTTAGTTACTGCTGTGTTTTCTCCCATTCTGTTCAGCTCTATTCATTTCTTGTGCGTTTTTCTATACACCTGTCATCATACCCAGGCTCTGATATTCTTTTTCTTCTTCTTTGTACTTTGTCAATTTCTCTATTAATCCTACCATTCCATTGTTTGGGCCGAGTCTTCTTCAGCAGTATATTTTTTGCTATACATTCCGTCCTGCTTTCCATACCTATTATGTTAGTCTCTATGTTCATTATATTTGTTGGGGTTGTGATACCATAACTTATGGTTGCTCCTATACCTGCATGATGTAATTTGCTTATTTGTACTTTATTTTCTCGGAGAACCTGTAGGAAATTGGAGTCCCATATCCTAAGACTGATCTACCTATTGCTTTGTATAATATAACTGCTGTCGTTGAGTTTACCCCTGTTTTGATATTCATAATGTATCTCATTAATCTTACTTTTTCGTTCGTTTTTCATTTCGTTAGTGAATTTTTCTAATTTTAGGTTTTTATATCAGCCTAGGAATTTTACTGACTCCTCTTCTTATATTTTTTGTTCATTGATTTCTATTGTAGTCTTTAAGTTCGGCATTTGATAGCGATACAGATAGGACAATTCTGTAAACGGAATGATATAGAAGATATTAAGATAGTGAAGCATTGAAATCAGACTATGTAAGCATTGCTTTCTATAGAAAGTAATCTGTTAAACAGACATAAGCTTCTAGTTCATCTCAAATGGTATGTTTATTTGTTGCTTTGTATTTAAAACAATACTGTGTCAGTAATTTAGCCAATAGAGTTTTATTTCCCCGTAAGAAAGCACCGCGCATAAACAGATTTTAATAGTAATTATATTTATTAATTTTCGAAAACTCAAAATTTTATTTTATCCATATTTCGAGTTTAGATGTATAGTTTATAGAAACAAGTTTACATGAAAGACGATAACTGTTTACAAAAAATTTTATCGATAAATATCAGGTTGTGATATACTGTCTGAACAAATGGGCTTTCAACAAATCTGTTTACACATTTATATTTCTCCTTCAAAAAGTTTCGGCCATTGGCGCCATTCTTCTATCCCAAATAGTTTCAGAGATATACCAGAAAATATTTTAACATTTAGTTGTGGAGATAACGCTTGAATGAATTTTATGAAGCGTCCCACTATATCGCAATGTTCCTTTGTTTTTAATTTTTGCACTCGACATATTTATAGCAAAATAATCAAAATCGGATAAATCTGTAATAGCGATCTATTTGTAGAAACTTATCGTTAATAAATTTTAAATTACAGCATAGGAAGAAATGTCCAAACCGTTAAGAATAAACAATATCAAATGAAATAGAAAAGGAGTTATCATGCTTGTAAAAATGCGAATGGTGATACTGTACATACATGATTAATTTATAAGAAAACATCACATTCCGCGTATAACTAATGCTTGTTCTGGCAGCAAGTAAAAGATGATGCGTGTTACACTTTATTTAATAGTAAGCGTACGTGTGACCCATGTGTTGCACACCCTGACTTTACATTTTCATGCTATCCCTGTACTTATATATGTCGGAGATGAAAAAACACCGGGCCCTCCCCTTTGGAATTCTTTAGAAAAGTGTCAAGCACTGTCTGTGTAAACTTTTAGCGTTTATAAATCTTTATAAATCCTTGTGAGTTAAACCGATTGTAGTTGCGATAATGAGCTTGGTTTCAAGGCTACAACTAGTCGCCGAACGTAGCCGCGGTCACGGGACGGACGTTTTGCCTAACGGAGGTATAGAATTACATAGCTCTCCTTAAGAAGAGATATCGGTACCGACACCCAATAGTAAACAGTCCAACGGTCTCTGCTGCGTGGCTTGTCACACGCGCCGACTCTAGTCTTTGTCTGGCAAGACGATAACCAGATGCCGATGCATTATTCACAGTATATGTTCGGATGGCTTGGTGGTCCCGCCATAGATCTCAATATTTAGTCAACTAAGGTCCTTCAAATCTATAAACAGCCCTTGTTGGGAAGATACAGAAGATTTGCCTTTCGCAAGCGCGATGCTTCCCGCTAGCGGCTTTTTCTCAAGGGCGGCTAACATCCTTTTCTAACCACCAACCTAGAGATTGGCCAATTAACGGCGGCGTTCATTTCCCTCACTTTCTGAACGAGGATTGTCCTCGATGAATCCGATGATCTCGTGTCCTGGGACACACCCCATCATAGTTTTCCTCGGCAGCATCACGAGGACGGAGAGACACATTCTCTCGTGCGATATCATCAAGCGAGTATAACGTTTGCGATCAGCGAATACCTTATTTGACGAAGAGTCTAACTTGGATTCTGGAGAGACGTTTTTTTTTATTTATTTATTTATTTGAATTTTACAATTTGTCCAGAAGGACATTTGGTAAAATGTTATAACTTGAAAAATATAGCATGTGGACGGTTACCCCCAGCGGGGTTCCATCTTCCAGGTTGTTTATCGTATTTCTATTGCGAGGTCTGCGGGATGCTTCTTCTTCAGTCTTCTTTCTATTGCGGTTTCATTTGTTTCAGCTACTAGCTGGTTTGGGTGTGTTACAAGTCTTTCTTTGTATTTTTTTGCGCATCTAGCGATTTCCTCTTTAACTGTTGGAATTTTTAGATCTTTTCGGATATCGTCATTTCTGACGTACCATGGAGCGTTAACTATTGTTCTTAAAATTTTTGCTTCTTCTGTTTCTATTTTATTTATGTGACTCATTGCTACCGTCCCCCATAGTGGGACTCCGTATGTCCAGATTGGTTTGATTATTGTTTTGTATATATTTAGTTTATTCGTTGTGCTTAGTTTAGATTTTCTATTGGTTAACCAGTACATCTTTTTCCTTATTTCACGTATTCTGTTTATTATTGATTTTATGTGATGCTTCCATGTAAGGTGTGTGGGCTCCGTTCAGTTGGATATCTGGTGCTATTCCTATTCTAAGTGCAAATGTTATATGGACGCACTTACTGGTGTTCGCTATTATTTGTTTTCTTTGCAGCTACTTTTCTATTTTTGTAATGTGTTCTTGTAGTAGTGCTGCTGCTGTTTCTGGATTTGTGTGTCTCATTAGTATGGCCGCATCGTCCGCGAACGTAAGTATTTTGCTGTTAACAGCTGTTGGTATGTCTGCCGTGTATAATGTGTACAGTATTGGTCCTAGTACGCTTCCTTGCGGTACTCCTGCCTTGATATTCCTAATTTCTGAATATGCATCCTTTATTTTTACTATAAAGGTTCTATTGTTTAGGTAAGATCTGAGTAATTTGTAGATTTGTTTTGGAAATGTAGATTTTGCTTTATGATTGTTTGAAGGAGTTTTTCGTGGATAACTTTGTCGAATGCTTTTTCGATGTCCATAAAGAGTGCCGTGCAATATTGTTTTGTTTCCAGTGCCTGTAAGATTTCATTCACGAGTCTGTGCATTTGTTCTATTGTGGAGTGTTTATTTCTGAATCCAAATTGATGGTCCGATATTAGTTTTTCTTTTTCTATTATTGGTTTTAGGCGGTTATAGATTACTTTTTCCAGCAGTTTGGAGAACGCAGGTAGTAATGATATTAGCCAGTAAGATGCAGTTAGATGTGGGTTTTTGTTTGGTTTGGGCAACATTACGGTCTGTGCTATTTTCCATAGTGTAGGAAAGTACTGTATTCTTAGAATTGTGTTGAATATTATTGTTGTTAGTCTTATTGCCTTTGGGGGAAGGTTTTTTAAGATTTTTCCATTGATCAAGTCAAATCCTGGTGCTTTACTTGTTTTTGTTGCCTTAATTAAGTTTCTAACTTCTTGCGCTGTTGTGCTGAGTATGGTGCAGCGTTTATCGGTTGTGTTGCTGGCATTTTCAACTTCTTCATTTGTTTGCCATCCGGGGAGGCTGTTATTAATTTCGTACGGCGAGAATATATTTTGTAGGTGCTTTGAGAATTCTTCTGCCTGCTCTTCGTTGCTTCTGGCTCATGTGTTGTCTATTTTTCTGATTGCTGGGATTGATTTTATTGTTTTCTTCGCTTTGTTAGTGACTTTCCATAGGGAGTAGTTGGTATTCTCATGCGCGGATAGTGATTCGATGAATTTTGAAAATTCGTTATTATGATGTTCCCTTATTCTATTTTTTAATTCCTTTGCAAGTTTATTTAGGTTTTTCTTGTTTTCTCGAGTTCTCTGTTTTTGCCATTTTGCTTTCGCTTTTCTTTTTTCCCTGATTTTGTCTAGGATGTCTTGCGGAATAATTTTTGTTTGCCTGCTATTTGATTCATAGGTGGTGGTTGCCCGCGCTACTTTCTGTATTATTTCTATCAAAGTTGCTACTGCCTGCTCAATGTGTTCAGGTGTTTTCAACGGGATATTGCAATTGATTTTGTTTTCGATTATTTCTTTGAAAGATTGCCAATTGGTGGTCTTATTGCGTAGTGAATCTGTCCTGTTATAAAGTAGTGGTTTGCTTGTGTATTCTATTATAATTGGTGTATGGTCGGAGTTAAGCTCAAGGCTGGGTGTTACTTTTAATTTGCTTGCATTTAGTCCTTTTGTTATTGCAAAATCCAACAGGTCAGGTATTTTATTGAGATCTGTCGGCCAGTATGTTGGTTTTCCTGTAGATAGTACATTGAGGTTGTTGCTTCTGATGTATTTTTCTAATGTCTTACCTCTCGGCGTATTAATTCTCGAGCCCCATAATGTGTGCTTTGCGTTAAAGTCTCCGGCCGCTATGTATTTGTCGCCTAAGGATTGAAAGTACTTTTCACATTTTTTAAGTGTCATTTTGTGTCTCGGAGGTACATATACTGCTGATATCTGGAAGTAATTGTCATTGGTTTGTATTGTGACAGTGGTTGCTTGTAAGTGTTCTTGATTTGTTTGACTATGTAGGTGATGCTTGATGTCATTTTTTTATTATTACTGCAGTTCCTCCATGTGCTTTACCTGAGGGATGTTTGGTGTCGTAGATGGTGTAGTACGGAATTTTCATGTAACTTTTTAGAGTGAAATGTGTTTCTGGGACAAGTAGTATATCAATATTGTTTTTATACAAAAATGTTTTAATTTCGTGGACTCGCTGTTGCAAGTCATTGGAGTTCCAGGCTGCTATTTTCAACTTGTCCATTCCTATTTTTTACTTAGCAAGTTTGTGAGTAGTTGTAACATGATTGTTGTTTGTTGTACTTGTTGTCTTATTACTGTGTTTAACTCACTTATCATTTTTCCCAGCGTTTCCATACCTTTAGTGGATTGTTTGAGCATTTCTTTGATTTCTGTAGCGTCTTCGATGTTATTGCTTTGGTTCTGATTGTTTGTAATCGTTGCTTGGCTAATGTTTTTGGTTACTTGTGCGTTGCTTCGGTTACTTTGAGGATCTATGTTTCTGATTATAGCGCTCGGTTCATATTGTGCTTTCAAGGATATGATCATTACAGAATTTGACAAGTAGCCGCAGTAACTAGATACTCGAGATACTAATGACAATGATCCAAAGTTCAATAACGCATCCACGGTCAACGGGATAGCAGTCACACGTCTCTCCACATACCTGCTCGTTCAACCGAGGTGAACAGATGTGCGTAAGCAAACGTGTGCTCCAGCCAAGTGAAACAGAATAGTGTTAAGAAAATTGAAAGTGCCAAAAAATGCAGCAGTAGATACCAACAATTAAGATTGCAACCAAAGGTGAAAAATACTATATAAATGGGTCGTTAGATTTACCAGGATTGAAACAACAACAGCAAAATAGTAACAATCAAAACAATACGGAAACAGAAGAAATGGAAGATCAGTGGAGACAGGAGTGCACACACGACAACGAAAGGATTTACCAGGACGAAAACTGGAAACTAGCAAAGACAAGCAAAAAACGTAAAATAATTCCAGGCACAAGTGCTGCCGGAAATCCAGACACAGAAAAGCAGCGATGGCTGCAAGAATTACCTCTCAGAAACTCCTTCAGTTCATTAACGGAAGAAATCGACAGTGACCCGATAAGTAAAACCACAACCAAACCAACTTACATATCAAAACCACCACGAATATTTGTTGAGGCCCAAATAATAGATCCGCTTATTGATCTACTAAACAATACAGTCGGGAAGGATAACTACACCATAAAACAAACAAAACTTGAACAAGTAAAAATACAAACAAACACCCCCGAAGCTATTAGGAAAGTGATAAAAGAACTAAAGGAAAAGAATGCTATATACCACACGTACCAGCTCAAAACGGAAAGGAGCAACAAAATAGTTATAAAAGGGTTACATCCAAGAACTAACACAAAAAAATTAAGCGACGAATTGGCAAAAATTGGCCATCAAACAAGAACAATAAACAATATGACAAGGTACGACACGAAGCAACCATTACCATTATTCTTAATAGAACTCGAACCCAGATCCAATAACAAGGAAATTTACGAAATGAAAAAGATACTAAATACAATTGTAACAGTAGAACCACCACGATACAAAAAAGATATACCACAATGCATGCGGTGCCAACAATACGGTCACACAAAAAATTATTGTAACAGAAGTCCGGCATGTGTTAAATGTGCAAAAAATCACCTAACAATACACTGCCCACACACAGGCAAAATAGAAGAAGTTAGATGCTATAATTGTAACGGAAACCACCCAGCCAGCTATAAAGGATGCGAAATCAGGAAACAATTACAACGTAAACTGTTTCCACCACTTCGCAACAGAACATTCAATAACTACCAACCACAACAAAGTATAACGGAAAATGAAACGACCTTGAAAGCACAATATGAACCGAGCGCTATAATCAGAAACATAGATCCTCAAAGTAACCGAAGCAACGCACAAGTAACCAAAAACATTAGCCAAGCAACGATTACAAACAATCAGAACCAAAGCAATAACATCGAAGACGCTACAGAAATCAAAGAAATGCTCAAACAATCCACTAAAGGTATGGAAACGCTGGGAAAAATGATAAGTGAGCAAAACAGAGTATTAAGACAACAAGTACAACAAACAACAATCATGTTACAACTACTCACAAACTTGCTAAGTAAAAAATAGGAATGGACAAGTTGAAAATAGCAGCCTGGAACTCCAATGACTTGCAACAGCGAGTCCACGAAATTAAAACATTTTTGTATAAAAACAATATTGATATACTACTTGTCCCAGAAACACATTTCACTCTAAAAAGTTACATGAAAATTCCGTACTACACCATCTACGACACCAAACATCCCTCAGGTAAAGCACATGGAGGAACTGCAGTAATAATAAAAAATGACATCAAGCATCACCTACATAGTCAAACAAATCAAGAACACTTACAAGCAACCACTGTCACAATACAAACCAATGACAATTACTTCCAGATATCAGCAGTATATGTACCTCCGAGACACAAAATGACACTTAAAAAATGTGAAGAGTACTTTCAATCCTTAGGCGACAAATACATAGCGGCCGGAGACTTTAACGCAAAGCACACATTATGGGGCTCGAGAATTAATACGCCGAGAGGTAAGACATTAGAAAAATACATCAGAAGCAACAACCTAAATGTACTATCTACAGGAAAACCAACATACTGGCCGACAGATCTCAATGAAATACCTGACCTGTTGGATTTTGCAATAACAAAAGGACTAAATGCAAGCAAATTAAAAGTAACACCCAGCCTTGAGCTTAACTCCGACCATACACCAATTATAATAGAATACACAAGCAAACCACTACTTTATAACAGGACAGATTCACTATGCAATAAGACCACCAATTGGCAATCTTTCAAAGAAATAATCGAAAACAAAATCAATTGCAATATCCCGTTGAAAACACCTGAACACATTGAGCAGGCAGTAGCAACTTTGACAGAAATAATACAGAAAGTAGCGCGGGCAACCACCACCTATGAATCAAATAGCAGGCAAACAAAAATTATTCCGCAAGACATCCTAGACAAAATCAGGGAAAAAAGAAAAGCGAAAGCAAAATGGCAAAAACAGAGAACACGAGAAAACAAGAAAAACCTAAATAAACTTGCAAAGGAATTAAAAAATAGAATAAGGGAACATCATAATAACGAATTTTCAAAATTCATCGAATCACTATCCGCGCATGAGAATACCAACTACTCCCTATGGAAAGTCACTAACAAAGCGAAGAAAACAATAAAATCAATCCCAGCAATCAGAAAAATAGACAACACATGAGCCAGAAGCAACGAAGAGCAGGCAGAAGAATTCTCAAAGCACCTACAAAATATATTCTCGCCGTACGAAATTAATAACAGCCTCTCCGGATGGCAAACAAATGAAGAAGTTGAAAATGCCAGCAACACAACCGATAAACGCTGCACCATACTCAGCACAACAGCGCAAGAAGTTAGAAACTTAATTAAGGCAACAAAAACAAGTAAAGCACCAGGATTTGACTTGATCAATGGAAAAATCTTAAAAAACCTTCCCCCAAAGGCAATAAGACTAACAACAATAATATTCAACGCAATTCTAAGAATACAGTACTTTCCTACACTATGGAAAATAGCACAGATCGTAATGTTACCCAAACCAAACAAAAACCCACATCTAACTGCATCTTACTGGCTAATATCATTACTACCTGCGTTCTCCAAACTGCTGGAAAAAGTAATATATAACCGCCTAAAACCAATAATAGAAAAAGAAAAACTAATATCGGACCATCAATTTGGATTCAGAAATAAACACTCCACAATAGAACAAATGCACAGACTCGTGAATGAAATCTTACAGGCACTGGAAACAAAACAATATTGCACGGCACTCTTTATGGACATCGAAAAAGCATTCGACAAAGTTATCCACGAAAAACTCCTTCAAACAATCATAAAGCAAAATCTACATTTCCAAAACGAATCTACAAATTACTCAGATCTTACCTAAACAGTAGAACCTTTATAGTAAAAATAAAGGATGCATATTCAGAAATTAGGAATATCAAGGCAGGAGTACCGCAAGGAAGCGTACTAGGACCAATACTGTACACATTATACACGGCAGACATACCAACAGCTGTTAACAGCAAAATACTTACGTTCGCGGACGATACGGCCATACTAATGAGACACACAAATCCAGAAACAGCAGCAGCACTACTACAAGAACACATTACAAAAATAGAAAAGTAGCTGCAAAGAAAACAAATAATAGCGAACACCAGTAAGTGCGTCCATATAACATTTGCACTTAGAATAGGAATAACACCAGATATCCAACTGAACGGCGCCCACATAGCACATACAAAGGAAGTCATATATCTGGGAATACTTTTAGACACACACCTTACATGGAAGCATCTCATAAAATCAATAATAAACAGAATACGTGAAATAAGGAAAAAGATGTACTGGTTAACCAATAGAAAATCTAAACTAAGCACAACGAATAAACTAAATATATACAAAACAATAATCAAACCAATCTGGACATACGGAGTCCCACTATGGGGGACGGTAGCAATGAGTCACATAAATAAAATAGAGACAGAAGAAGCAAAAATTTTAAGAACAATAGTTAGCGCTCCATTATACGTCAGAAATGAGGATATTCGAAAAGATCTAAAAATTCCAACAGTTAAAGAGGAAACCGCTAGATACGCAAAAAAGTACAAAGAAAGCCTTGCAACACACCCAAACCAGCTGGTTGCTGAAACAAATGATAAACCTTGAAAAGGTTAACATTTGAAAGAAATGCAGGTATGCACTGAGTGTTTGAAAAAATGTGTAAAGACTTTCATATCGTGATTTTACGCCTTCGGTTTTCTGGAGACTGATGTAGAAAAGTCCATGAAAAATTGACTATGAAATTCAAGGTCAAATTTTTTTATTATGAAGTATTCTACTCATCACGGAGATACGTAGTCTCTTCTGCTGGTCAGAAGGTTGCATATACGGTGGCCATTAGGGTGGTGAGAGGATTCTGCACTATCGTAGCGACGACAGCAGCGGTGCTCGTATCACAAACAAAATCCGATACAAACAAAGCGATAACGATAATCATCTGCCGAACTCTGAACAACAGTTAGTCATCTGCCGACCTGTGAACAACACTTAGTCATGTGATAACGATAGTCATCTGCTGACCTCTGGTCATCTGCCGATCTCTGGACTAAAACAATAACCGAACTCCCACCCGTACCCACAATGAAGATATAAAAACCCCTGTCCTTTAGCCAGTAAGTTAGTCTGTACTCTACAATTAATCTGTAAGATTGTTGTGCTAATAAACTGTTCGCCCTTTTGTACAATCCCTCGTTATTTATTACGTGACACTCGCGGGGTTTTCATCGTTCGAGCCGCAAGTCTTGAGGTGTCGTGACATATCATATACCTCCGCACCAGGGTCTGTTGTGTGGGACTGACCCTGCAGGTGCTGACGTTAGAGTCCAGGTGCGACAGAACCTGCTAGAGAGCTGACGGGCAAGCCTCGATAAGAGTGCGGGCGCGCTCGGGCTTAGGGTCGTCGAGGCCTTCCTGCCAAACTGGAACGTTTGATTGGACGACGGCGGGCTTCCCTTGACGTATAGGCTTACGCAGGTGCTCACCGGGCACGGATGCTTCGGCGAGTACCTGCATTGTATCGGGAAGGAGGTGACTACAAGGTGTCACCATTGCGACAAGAGAATGGACTCGCTGTGTCACGCTCTCACGGCAGAAATCGGAATGAATCTTTCGTCGCCGGCGGTGCTTACAGCTCTGCTGACAAACGAAAGTGACCTTCTGCGAGCAAGTAATGTTGTGGAAAGATGCCGTGGAAAGGAAAAGACAGCGAAGTTACCATACAGAGAGGATCAAATAGGCGAAGACAAGGCAGAGGCCGTGGACGCGCCTTACCAAGGAGAATTCGGTTCATCTTGCAGGTAAGATCATTGGGCGCTGGCCAATGTCAGCACCATAGTGTTGCCAGAATGCTGGTTGGGGAATCGGGCAATTTTGCACGGCGTTACCGAGGGCGGGGTGCGACGTGACATGACCGCAAATCACGCCGTCGAAGAGTGAGGATTGTTATCAGTGCGGGAAGGGGCGCGGTTCGTGAATATGCTTTCGCGGTTCCAGAGCCTCTCCTGATGCGCTTCGGAGGGTCATCGTAGAGGGTTTAGCCAGTATGATGCAGCATTACCCCGCAGAGCGCTTATACCTGGAGAGCGTCTATGAAGGTTCTCTTCAGGTAAAAAGAAAAGAAAGAAAGAAAGAAAAAGAAATAAGAAAGGATGTTCAAAGTAACGATGGGTTGCAACTTAATCGTTCTCTCGAAAAATGATGTTAGTTTTAACTATTCTTCGACTGACTTTATTCATAACCTGCTTGTATTTTATATTCGAGTGCACAAAAAGTTACAATAATATAATGCAACATGTTAAGAATGACAGGGAATCGCCCTAATTTCAAATTTTGAAACCTTCTGGGCAGTGATCGGCCCATCTTAGTGTTTGCCGTATTCCTTGTATCTCGACGGTTTAGCCAATCGCGTCTGTTTTTATCGCATATTCGAATCGATATCCATGATCGTGAGTGGTCCAGAAGCTGGACTATGCAAATGTGGAGCAGTTTGGAGCGTTAAACAATTTAAATCGCAACTATTTCGGCAACTAGGCGCACTAATGAGGACAATGCATCTTAAAACTACTACCTGGCGGTGAACAGCCATAAAATGGTTTCATTAGTTAAAAGCAGTGATCAAATGCCATAGTGACAAACGCTGAACCGATATACTGCCATTGATTCTATTAGGAATATGGGGGCCTTATCACGAAACTTTAACAGTCACCGTCGCGGAATTAATTTTTGACAAAATTTCCGTTTGCCAGTAGAATTTTTCGCTGACGTAATAGGAAATAATGCGGAACTTGTAGAGATAATTAAAGAACGCGCACATTTTCGCAAATTACAACCGGTTGTAGGAATGGGACACGGGGAAAGGAAAATATTTGTCAAAGCTTACGTGCGCGTCGATAGTATCAAAGGGCCATTACAGACGATGCATGATGCACTGTTTCGCATTGTTTTCCATGCGAAGAAAACTTATACAATTCGATTGAAAGGCAAAGATGTTACGCTATCGATCAATAAAATAACCGGTTACGTGCTTCAGGAAAATAGGCCAAAGAACGCGAAACTATTATCCAGCCAACGGACACGCAGTCATGTGGACAGATGCATTCGGGTTGACGAGTCCGATTTTCCGATCGTCTATAAGTCGGCTAAAGTTGCTAATAGAGAATATAGCATGTATATAGTTGTAAATATCAAATTTAATTATAAGTGTAAATAATTTTAGAACAAACTAGTATTAAGATTAGCCGTTAAACGCCGCGTAACGTTTGCACTGGCGAAGAGGTAATGTAGTGAACAACTTCGGGTAACGGTTGTCTGGTAAAAAAATTAAGAATCTTGAAACGGCTGCTTAGAATAAAAAGACAAAGACCATGTAAATCTCTAAACGTACGGACGCGACAGTTAACGTCGTCGAAGCCTCGAGGCATGCAATCAAAATATGTCTAAATCAGAATTTGAACATTCCCACTCAAAATCATAACGGCGATTGTTAGCCTTTCTTATATGCAAACGCCGCTTATAGATAATAGCCCTTAAAGACCGCGAGCACTTCAGGTGATGTTGTATGCGCAAATAAGAACATATTTTAAAATAAACGTATCCATATTTCTTAATTAACCCTTAACTTCTTAACTAACTTAAGAGCAATTTCGTTCCATCGAATACGCCACCTGATCATTATTCCTTTCGTGTCTAGCATAAACATATTTATTTTTTAATTCAGTGTTTGACATTTCAACCCAACCATCCAGCGTGCATTTAGCTATACACGTCATAAATTTTTCATTAGTGAGAAGAAATGAAAATATTGTAACCACCACATTACGAGTATAACAATCGCAATTATAATACGACCATTTTTTATAATGTTCCTTTTATCTTTTTGATGTTTCGTTGTATCTAAAACTGTGTTAACTTAACTAAGAACTATAGTGCAATAAAATGAAGAAAAAAAGAAATTAATTAATTATAAGCAAATCGCGAGGAAATTAATTGCGAAGGAAATTAGTCAAAACTACCAATAATCCAATTTTAATAATTAACACTTAACCTGCTTATGTGTTTGCTTGTATCTCATCGTTTTCCCGCCAAATATTGTTAGATTTCCAATTATTTCATAAATATTTATCATTTTAAAGTTAGTGTTGTTCATGTGATTCATCATGGAATTTATAATTCTTACCACAGTAAGTGTTGCATTTTATTTCCGTTTTCTATTGGTAACGTTGTTAATCATGGCACGAAAGTGGCAATAGGGCTGTAGAGTCCCAGGATTTCAGGCGAAAAAAATACATTTGATTATTGATCTATTCTTATATCTCATCTATGGTAGTAATAGAGGAAACATTAAAGGTAGCGGCGATAAAGAAAAACAGTTGTGCAGGCTATTTCAAAATATGAGTCTTGAATTAAACCATGTACTTGATTAAACTAAGTTGTCAGGCATATTCTGGACATTCGACCAGAAGTTCCTGTTAAGCTCGAACGTAAACAAATCAATTCTCGGTATTTTAGTACCATTCACGTACTTTTTGTGATTAGAGTGTCTGGATCGAAAAATCTCTATACAGTGTTACAAATTTTTCCTTTCTACTGGTCTAATCTTTCCCATTTGATGAGTCGTAACATTGAAATATACCGGAAACGCATGGGTAAATATATACATATATGCATAATTTATAGGAGGGGAGCTTAACCCCTTTGTCTAAATATCTAGAGAAGAGAAGACGCTTGTTGACTATGAAAGCTTTCTGGAATTTGTTCATCTAGACTTTAATATGTTTAGAAAATTGCAATTTAAAATGCAGGTGGATACACAGATAATGAAATACTTTTTTTATAAGCAATTACACGAGTTAGTGTAGTGATATCTTGGATGTAAGAGCGAAACGAGATAGTTCCGCACTTTGGGATGTTAATCTGGAGCTTAAGAATTTTAAAACGATTAAAAATGTTCTGATCACGTTTATTTATCTTTAAAGAATATTTATTCATCCCATAAATCAATAAATCATTCCCAAATGCAATATCGAATTGGCCCTACCACAGTTTAAGCCAAACAAATTGAGAACATCGTTGAAATATAAATTACACAAAGTAGACGGGTTGATAGTATCCTGCTATTTACAGCATCGAATGTCAAATTGCATGTTAAACCATTAGCGGACACAGAAAAACTCCTTCCTGTGATCATGCACCAAATCATCTGCATTAGATAGGTTAGAAAATTCAGTTTATTCAATCTATAAATTAATCCGCATTGCTATACCGTGTTGAACGCCTTTTTCATGTCCACAAGCAGAGTCTCAACGCAAAAGTTGACGTTTCTTCATCGGCAAATACCTATTATTGACGAGATAACTAGATTTCGATCAAATCATAATATTTTGCATGTCATGTATAAAGTTATCTCGTCGACAATTGCTGATCTTGGAATGTTTCAATTTTACTACAGTGTCTCATCACAGCCTTACTGATTACCTTCTCAAAGACCTTGTTAATTTTTCGCAAGAAACTTATATGACGATAGCTAGAGAGGCCCGTTTCCGGTCTATCTCGTTTCAATAAAAAAATTAATTTCGCCTTTTTCCTAGATTTTGAGAAGACACAAAAATTAAATAAGTTATTAAGAACTTCGGCAGGATCTTTGAGTGAATGTTTGGAAAGTGAATACTCGGCGATTGGAAGTGCTATGAGATGTTGATGATATGAGTATATAGAGAATGCATGAGATAGTTTACGAGTAGCAAGCATCCCGACATCGCATTGCCAAAGAATAGAGACTTTATCTAAAGGATCTGGCCACAGAGTGGGAAAGGCATTGATGAAAGAGTAAAGTCTTTCGATAAAAACATCTAGTATATATCTGAAAACAGGTAATTGTGAGAAATGTCTTTGCACAAATTTACATAATACAAATGTCTAATTCTTTTTGTTCAGAATTAAAGGTGGGGTTAGTTAAGAAATATGGATTTTTGAAAATTATTTTTACATATTTTTACAAACAAAAGTACGATACAACTTAGTCTAAACTTCTTCTCTACATTTTTGACGCAAAAGAAAATTTTAGATTTTTTTCAAGAGATGATTTTGAACACAAAATAAATGATCCACTCTGCTTGTATACGAAGTTTCATAATTTTCTGAATTTTCGAGTTCTCCAATTTCCTCGGTAAATAGTAGATTAAGAAGGAAAAGAAATAAAAGTGTTGAATTTAAAGCACAAGTAAGTGTGTTTGAATTAAATGTGATATTATCACATTTTGGATGTTAAAACAAGTGAATGGATAGAAATATCACAATATAAAGTCTTGAAAATGTAGGTATAATTTATGTATATATGTATACTTTAGTAAAATACTTTATTGTAATATTTATGTAACATATTGAAATAGAAATTTATTTATATATGTTACACCTTTTCTTTACCGCTTCCCAATTTATTAATGTAGTAATTAATACTTGCAGTTTTGTACTTGTAAATGAAATTGTTTTAAATTGCCATTTGTTTATTATACAGAACTTCAAAGTAAGATGTAATGGTCCTAAGCGAAAACCTGCTTATAATGTATATTATACTTTTGGTTGTAATATGTCAAAAAATATAAAATCTATATTTATGAGATCAAATGATATTGTTTGTAAGTAACTTGCTAATATCTTGCTGTTGTGCCGTAATTTGTATACGTTTTATATTTAGCTATTTACTTCGACTTCTTGGATAATTGTCCTGCCCTTAGATAAAAATCTCTTCTGAAATTAAGTCAAATGTTATTGGCATCAGTTTTCTGGGCTCAAAAAATGACAGTAGATACAGATCTAATTCTAGGAAAAAGCAAGAACGTTCCAGGACAAATTATTTATTACTCCTAAGCAGTGGATCAAAAAGAATGATTCAAAAGGATATTCGATGAAATGCCAATATTTTTAGTTTATAAATATAGTTGGATCTGTAAACTGTAAGCTGCTGAATAATATGACAAGTATTGTTATAACGAAGGAATAGTCATGTTAGAACCAGCAATTTACTGCATAAAATGTATCTTACTACGTCGATGAAATATTTTTATTATATATATAGTGGAAAACTATATTTATCTCACCTTAATAGATTTTATCATTATTATTTTAATTTTGAAGGTGTCAAAAGTACAAATCCATACGTAAATCATTTGTACATAAAAATAGCGATTAAAAGAATTATATGGAAAGTTATATATATAACTTTAAAAATACAGTATAATAAAATGTTGTGTGTCCTGTATCCCTGGGTAGAGTTCGCAAGTTGCAAGGGTGGCTTTTCTTGTTTCTATCGATCGACGCCTGTGCAGTGAGCGACGTCGACTTGACCGCCGACGTAGCCCAGGAGAAGCAATCATCGTTCGATCCTCTCTCGTTTTGAACCTGTTTATACGACTATAAATTTCGATCTTGGTGTTCTCATGTTCACGTGATTCATAGTGTTTATCTTCGTCTACTAAAAATCAAATTAAAAGAACAGAAAGAAGAGAACAAGAAGTATTTAAAAATACCATAGTGAAAGCGCTGACAACAATCAGAACAATATTTAGAAAAACAATACATACATGTTACAAGGTAACTACAAAACTGTCACTGTTTTAAACAAAGACTTTCTTATTTTGAAGAATAAATAAACGTGTGAAATGGTGTCCAAATATATAATACATGCCCATACATATTAGCTATTAATCAGTTGATACTTGCATTATGAAAAGGATAACATTTCATCAGAGCTGGGTGAAATATTATTTCAAATACTAAATTCTAAATAGCCTGTTTTATTTTAATTCGTATGTATACTTTCGAAAATAAAATAGGTTACCTGCGAGAAAAATGTCTAGTGAGGAAAAGTGAGAAAAAGAATAATATTTTATTTGAGGAATACTGAAAGCAATGAGGCTTATATTGACATATTTTATTTAGTTTAATTTATATTTGTTTACTATCCAATATGAAGATTACAGTAGCTTCTAAAGAATATAATGATAGATAAACATAATTATATTAGAGAAACAGTAAGAGCTTTAAAAGAAATAGCAATTCCAGATACATGATTTCAGTCTTTTTCATTTCCTCAAGGCTGAATACAAGATATAGAAACATGACATTTTAACATTTATTGAAAAACTCAGTAGTGATATCGCTGACACTCATAGCAATATTATAGAATTAGAATTATTGCAATATGTAGATGATAAAAATTAGCGAACCTAAAGTATCACAAAGTACAAGTAGCAGAAACAATTTTATTTATTTATTTTCAAAATATAATATGTCGATATCGATGTGTCCTTCAGTTAAAAAACTATTAAATTACGCTGATTGAATTTTGTTCACTAAGGAGTAGTCTAAGTGATGAAAACTTTGAACGATGCATTTTGTTACATGCAAATAGTCGACCTTAAAAAGAAAATAAATTTAATTTGCAAATATTATGGATTTTTACATTCCAACATTGACTTTATTCTTAATCTACTTTCACTTTTAATTTTAATTGTTAAATGTTTTAGATACTATTTACAATGCAAAGTTAAAATATTTTATTTTTATGCAATACAATATGGAAATAAAAATAATTTTATTTTCTATTTAAAGTACTATTTTATTTGAACTGTAAAATGACGATTACCTAAAATAGTATTTCAAATTTTTTTTCTACATATTTTACTCAGCACTGCATTTTCTTATTACATACATATGTATCGTACAATACATGTCAGTTATATCTTTGTGCGTACCATGGAATAGTTTACTATAAATAACAAATTATTATCGTACAATTTTATTTTAGCCGGAAGATGGCATACGAAGACTACTGGTAAAGAACATGATAAGTCACATTTTTTATTCTTTATAGAAAGGTAATTTTAAGACTCACTACATTGTCAATCAATTTCGTATTACTAATATCTTTATATTTGATTTCGGAGTTAGTCATGTTTTTTTTCATTCTCTCCAAAATTTAAAAAATATGCATTGCTCGTCATAATGTTACGGTATTGATGATATTAAAATATTACTTCACAAAATAATTATAACTTGGGTTTCTGCAAATTGTCGTCAATTTACTAGTTAATTTTAAAAGGCCCACATCTATAGACTTGGCAGGTTATTTGGATTTTGAAATACTTCATATTAAAATTCTCCTCTTTAATCATAAAGTGATATTAAAGTCAGGAAACTAAAAAATGTACTTATCATGTTTTCTCCTGTAACCTTCATATGCAACATTCAAGCTATATCTAAGATTGTTGCCAAAGTATTAATTACTTAATTTTATTATATTATGTGTTTTATCATTCTATATTAATTTTGTAACAAAGAATTGAATTCGAATTATATTCTTAACTATTTTGTTTACTTACAAAAAAAAAACAGTAGCAATAATATAATAAACTAAACTACTGATTGGACTCATACTTGATTAATCAAATTTTTGAACCTATATTGATATATAATGTCATGTATATGTGTATATATAATGTGAATTTGAAGAACATTATCACATAATGTATACGTATGCACATAAATAACATAACAATTATTTCGATTAATGTAACTCGTTATAGATGGACATTTTTTTGAAATATTATTCAAAAATATCAAAAGTTCTATCTATTTTTACCATGTACCTAATTATTTAAAAATTACTTTAATACCTCCAATAGCACACATGATATTGATTGGCTTGTAAATATACATTGTGATAATTTCAGAGTAAAATGTTATGAACAAGTTTTTCCTTTTTAGATTATTATTATATATAGTGTAAATACAAACGGTATTTTTGATTTAACTAATTTTTTTAATACAATAATGTTATACGTTATGAAGTATTCTAAACACTATTAAGGACAAAAAAGATAAATATATTTATGTTGTAAAAAATACTCTTGTAGAAAATATATATGAGTAATATGAGAGTAAAGGTAGCATTGACACACTTATTTATTTTATTCTACAATCATATTAATATTTTTGAAATTTCAAAAAATCAGCAAACAATGAAAATATTTTATAGATAAGATTAATAGTTCACCTTTGAAAGAAACAAAAAATAAAATTTCCTATAATCAACGTCTACTAAACCATAGGTTATTTTGTTAAAAAATCAATGAAAGAACTGCAGGACAAGCAACGTTTAATTCTTGAGATGAGAGACAAGTATGTTACTGATTTATTAATTAAATGTTGCTAACTTGTAAAAATTATGAAGGTGAATAAATATGCAATTTGAGACGTGAATCACACATAAATATGTATAAAATATTAGCTTTATCTAATCTTATTTCGATTTTTCATTTTTCTCTATATGTAATCGCATGATTTTTCTTTCTTGTATTACATATACAAGCTTATTTTACATAAATTTAGATAATACAATTTATTTTATGTTATTCAGTGCTTGTAACAAATTATTGTTTAATTAAAAATTAGTATAATGTTGCAATTAATTTGAGTGACTTGAATAACTATATATATGTAATATAAATAATGTAAAATTTGGTAGAGATGAAGAGAAAACATTAAGCTTCGTGATCAAATTCCAAAAAATTAATATAGTCAAACCAAACTATCACTATAAGTAATGTAAAATAGTTAATTCTATGATAGCTATCTTTATCAGTGTAAATAATATAAAACAGTTTGTATGTCAAGGATTTTTATATGTAAAATGACACAGGAAATCGATTTATGTAAAGAAAATTGTAGAGTTCCGTTTAAAAAGAAATATAATTGTACTTTGCAATTACATTGATGTATTTGGGACAAAAAATTGCGCAGCAGTATGATAGAACGTATTAAGCAATGTAAAATTTTCCTCTATAGCTTTCTTGAAACTTTACTTAGAACAAAGTTATAAGGTTGTTCCGGTACCCAGTACCAGAAGATGAATTAGTATCGGAAGAAGTGTAAATGGGTCATAATCTGCGAAACGAAATTTAATTAGTCACTATGATTTATTTACATATATTATATGAATGATCTATATTTTAACGTTAAATAATATTAAACAATTTGCAATTCCTGGATATTGCCTACACAGAGATGTAAATGTGCTCATAATCAGCTTGACAAACTGGCAATGTTTCATTAATAAGCAAAAACTGCTGTTGGATATAATAAAAATTAGGTAAAAAAAGGAATTCGAGTTCCCGTGAGTAGTATCAAATGTACACATGTTTCAAATGTTGACAAAGATGATTTGAAATCAATAACGAGAGAAAATACATGAAACTATTATCGATCAGAATGTCGCATGAAATATGTTTTTGAGTTGCTTATTTTTAGTTGGTTTACGATGTATGATAGGAGGATATGCATCGAGAATATTGTAGAACTGTTAGTTTAGAAGAATTAACAATACCTTTATGAATAAAAAGATCTTACAAAATCAGATTCAGGTATCTATCGATATACAATTTTCTGATAAATACTGTTAACTTTAGAGTAAAATTTCAAATAATCAATGAAATACATATTAGTTAATGTAACGACGGATGTGATGTTATTCTTCCTTCGATTTATATTTTAATCGTATTTTAATGATATCAGATAGAATATCAATATTTGTAAGTACGACAATTTCAGGGGCAGCATTTTGTGATTGCTGCATTATTCCTTCATTTATTACTTATGCATATGTATGTATACATTTACAGGGTATTTTATTTAACTTGACCATCTTGAATATCTCACTTATTTTTTATGATAGGAAAAACTATCAGAGGAAGAGAATATTTGGTTCGAAGGGGAAAATGTGGTGATAGGCAAACAAATTTTCTCAAGGTCGCTTTTTTCTTCGAGATTTCAAGGTCATCAAAATGTTTTTTAATGGGACTATATATTTTAATTAGAACAGTCTTATAGCTTATAAAAAAAAAAAAAAAAAAAAAAATAAAAGAGAAAATTATGTTTGTATACAGAAAAAGCAAAGATAAGACTTGGATGTTTCAATGCAAAATATTTATTTCAGAAAATGTTCAAAATATGCACCATTAACCCCAACACACTTTTGCAGATGGCAAATTGGTGATTTCTCCATATTTTTAAGTACTTTTGTAGTAACTGATGTATATCCATGTAGAACCCTTTCTCGCATGTTTTCTGGTGTTATGGAAGTATGATTGTGACCTTTATTTTTTAAGTATGCCCACGGGAAAAAATCATGGGGCGTAAGATCCGGCGATCGAGCTGGCCAAGAAATTTCTTGCACCACAACCTATCTAACGGTCGGAAAACATTTTGTTTCTAAGCATCAGGTACAATTAAACGACACACTGTTTCAATGAAATTGAGATTCCTTCATTTACCCTGAACGGGTATAGAAACTAATTTTAAACATTTCATGATTTTCTCGTTGAAGGTCACGTGAAGGTCAATATTGCACATCGTTGAATTCGATCTTTTATGAGCTGTAAGATCGTTGTCATGAAAATATGTAGTCCCATTTAAAAATACTTCGATGACCTTGACATCTCGAAAAAGTGACCTCGAAAAAATTTTTTTGCCTATCATCGCATTTGATATCTTTTACATTTGATATTTTTTCCTATCATAAAAAATAAGCTACGAGATATTTACGATGGTCAAGTTAGGTGAAATATCCTGTATAGTGAATAATAAAGGTATTTAGATGGCGTGGTAGGAAGCAACATATTTTATTTGAAATAAAATGAAATATAACAATTTGAAATTGATGAAATTTTTTGTTATATTATATTATTTCTTTATTTAGCTACATTAAATCCCTAAACTTAAAGCCCGTGAATTTTTATAATATAACTGCCAGAATTGGACACTTTTAACAAGTAAAAAGGACAAATAATTATTCTAAATAAAATAACAAATAAGTTTATTTCAAAATAAGTATAACTGTAAATAAACTCTAATCTTATTTGAAAAATAAATTATTGTCAAGTGACAGTTCCAAATGATAATGCAAAATAAAAAATGATAGTTGTTTTGTATACATAATAGACATACTAATTATTATAAATTATTCGCTCTTAATATGACTCGAAATTCGAACATTTCATCAGCTGGTTGATTTGCACGATTGTTAATAATGGCAACACAAAAGTAATCATTCAATTGGACCTCATGATGGATGAGCACTTGTAAACAAAATGAACCATGTTTGAATTGTTACATATTATGTTAATCGAATTAGGTCTGTTGAACATAAAAAGAATAATGAATAAAATAAAGAGTACGAATCGTAATAAATATAACTAAAATAGGGTATTAGAATATAAATAATAGAGAACATCAGCGATAATACATATCGTCAGAAGTTTGTGCTTTTGAAATAGAGATTCTACCAACCCCAACTCACGATAGAAATAAAATTATTTTCCTGGTACAGTCAAATAACAAATATCTAAATTTTAAATACACTAATAAATAATAAAATTATTGATTTTTTAAATGGACTGTTATTCAAATAACATTATCTAATTTAAAGTAACAGACAAAATTTGTAGAGGTTTATGTGTAGAGGATGGTTGGTCGGTGAGGTTTAATGGACGAGATTGCTCGTTGTTGAAATCGTCGAATATATTTAAAATGATAAATTAGTATGCAGATAATGTTTGCAAAGACGCTCGTACTAACCGATTCGCTAAGACAATGTATAAATCGTAAAATAGGATTGCTAATGACTCGTTAATTAAATCACTGGTAATTCGTTGATAAGTGGTTGATAACTGATCGACAACTGTCTATAACTCGGATAATAACTGCGGTAATAACTTGGTAATAATTCGGTAATAACTCGGTAATAACTCGGTAATAATTCGGTAATAATTCGGTAATAACTCGGTAATAACTCAGTACTCGTATACTCCGTAAATCGCTAATAATAGCTCGTATGATAACTCATGTGTCGCTACAATAACAAATGAAATAAAAATTTTATTTGAATAATTATTTGAATAAAAGTTTGTTTCACTAATGCCCTGTTCTGATAACCACATTTTTTCTTAAAATTGTTCTCGTTCCAAACATTTTGTCAGGAAAACATGTATATTGTGGTAAAATTGTGTGTGAAAAACTGTAAGAAAATATGTACGTATTTTTGTTGCAATTGATGTTGATATAAAAGGATTAGGGAACATTTAAGAAATTATTTGAATTAACATTCATTCTTTGATGGTAAGACAATGAAATAATTTAGAAAAATATTAGATAATTATTCGGAATAGGGGCGGTATCGCCGATTTCGATGACTAGCTTGTCAAGGTCAACATCCTGAACAATTTTTTTCTATACATAATGTAACCGTCGCTCGGTCTTAAGTTCCTAGATATTCGCGGAAACTACAATCTTTAGGTTACTTTTACAATTCATAATCGATTAGGCGATTAAATTTTTATATAGCATAAATAAAAATCAGTTATAGGTAGGGATAGAATAGTATTCGATAGCTATAATGGTAGCCGGTAACGCTAGTGTAGGATAGTTTCTGATGATGATTATTGTGATCTTCAATCGGTCAAAAATGAAACAAATGACAGGCGTCATTGTAAGGTTGTTTACGGAATAAAAATTTATGAAATAATTGGTTAAATAGATGATAACTGCTTAGAAAATGATATGTGCAAAATAGAATGATTGAACAACGGGGACCCGTGTAGCATTTGAGTTACAGATTAGAAAATTTTAATTAATAGTTAAATACATAATCATAAGCAAATAGCACGTAATAAAGTTTTTTAAATAAAAGATATTGTTATTGTAAATGGATATAATTCTCGTAATTGTATAATGGCTTACACGCATCTTTGACAATATTCCTATGCGCGAGCAAACCTACCTACACGAACGAAAGCAGGTCAGCCCGAGTAGCGAGGTAAATACATAGTGATCCTCAAATCGAAGGACACATGGGCTGCAGCTTATCTCATACAAGTCGTAGAGAAGACTATGACGTGTGGAAGCATAAACCATTCTGCGCGAGGTTTTGTAAGAAAAATCATAGATAAAACATTAAACTTCCTAACCCATGGAAAATTTATAACAGCATATCGAAAACTATACTATGGAATTTTGGAGTATATTTACACAAAGATCGCATACGCACCGCGAGTGTCCAGACTGTCCACAGAAAAATCGTAACGAAAATAGCGATCGTCTTACATTACAGTGAATATTCAATATAACCTCTGTTTTCTTGCAAACAAAGTACGCTATGAACACAATATGTACAACACGCACTGTACGCACTACGCACACTGTACACCCAAATCACTCCCGTTAGAATTAAAGAAAAAAATTAAAAGGATACATACAATACGCAGAAACAATATAAAGGGCACAAAAATAAAAAAAAGTAAAAATAAAAGAATTAAAAATAGAAGATTTCAATGAACTAAAAGTAAAGTGACTTAACAAATTTTACAGCGAAATAACTTAAACCTGTACTAAAACTAATTTTAACTCTAACTTTATGTTTATACAGTTCTCCTAACGTTCCTCTTTAGCTGTCGATATGACTTTGTTATTCTATAATTGTTCTCTTCTCTTATCATATTTCCAAAATCGTTAAAACATGTTACATAGCAAGTTAATAGTATAGAGTTCGTTCGAAAAGAAAAATTTGCGATGCTCTTCGTCCACTTTTTCGGTTTCTTTACATAATTCGAAATTAGTCGGAAGCAGTCATGGGTATCTAAGGTGTTTCTTTTAAAAGCATGGTTGAATATACCTATCGAGAAAGTGAACAGGCTGTTCACCAGATGTGTTTTAAAATATTTAGAACTGCCTTGCAAGGATAGTATCATTTCGACAACAAACATTTTGCTGTATATTAATCTATGTTACTACACATCGCATCATAAAACGATACTTTAATTAATCCTATGAGTATAAGCTCAAACGATTGTTTTGTAACTTTTTCTGTTTATTGTCTCCTCGTTTGTAGGTGTCCTATCTATAATTGTTTCTTCGTTTTTTTATTCCACGTGTATGTATGTGAATATTATTATATCCAGTAACCTACAATTTGTATGGAAAATGTGTGTGGTTCATGCGAGATCAGCGTAAGATCACCTTCATTAGCTCTTCAAGAATATTGAATGCGTACGTAATTTTTCTGAGAACATTCGCGGAGAGTAAACATTCTTTATATGTGTTTTTGTTTATCAATTATTTATGGAGGGCAAGGATTAGAGAAAACACTAATCCTGTCTACTCGAAAATCCCATGGGATGGTTTTCAATATGTTGTTATGTATTTCAATGATTAATCAGTTTTAATGTTTAATTTCTGATTTGTCTTATAAAATGTCGCGTTGAATGGTTTATGTTTCCCAATGTCATAGTCTTTTTCTTTACAACTCGCATGAGGTAAGCTGCCAACCATGTGTCGTTGGATCTAACGATCACTGTGTATCCCGCTACTTGTGTTGACCTACTTTCAGGGATATTTCGGCTGTTTTTAAATTGGTGATAATTAAAAAATGAAGCCGAAAACGCAACCTTTTTATTTTTAACTTGCGTCTTATTTTGGCTTCAAGAATCTCTCTTTAAATTTGTTTACTCCTGTAGCCGAACACCCTGTATGTACATTCACTAAATGTACGTGAAGTTAAAGAAAAATTCAAAATATAAAAATAAATTACACAACATTTGTTACAAACTAAGTATATACAAATAACACGTAATAAAAATATTCGAACACTGTGTTTTAAAGTACGCAATGTATAAACATGTTATTATCTAAAGACTAAATATAAACAAATGGTCTTTAATATGCTTCTAACAAAACTTGAGAGCAAACAGAAATGAAAATTTAATGTCGATCTACAATTTAGAATCATAAAGTTAAACGGGAAGTTATTTATTAAAGTACATAAAAGATGAAAATCGCATAAAGAAACTACGGATCTTCTAAACAGAAGTAAATCATCAAGGTAGTAAAATGGTATAACCATGGAAGAAATATTGCGAATAGAATAAAACGATCTGGATGTTACATATTAAACTGACTTAATTATTCATAACATCGTTAGAACACCTGATTTACGCAATAAATATATACAAGTGATTATATAGAAGTAGGAACCTTACGTAACTTTCACTTTTTAATACTCTTAAAGCGTTAAATTGTATTTTATTTGCATGACAGAGAAAGATAATAACTATGACTTTACATATTATGATAATTTGTAAATTTCATTTATTCATATCCAAAATTTATTTTTTATACGTGAAATTCTTAGTCTACTGTCGCAGCTACAAAATTTACTCTACAACCCATGCTCAGTGATGAATTTGAAGTTATTTACTAATTTTTCCTTTTTATATGTATATATTACAATAGTCATATTTATCATTCACATTTATTTTTACTTTAATCGACTTCACTTTATTGACAAAAAATATGTAGAATCTTTATCTTCAGTTTTATATCTCACTCCCGCCTGTGAAATTATTTCTGAAAGACCATATCTATAGCAATGAGAAAGGAATCATGTGAAGCAAGTCAAAAGTAATCAAGTGAAGATAGTGTACTTCTTACCTTTTGTAATGTGTAAGTGGCCATTTTTGATTAGTTAAAATTGTAGATGTAGGTGATGATAATCATCAGTTGAAGCCAGTCAGCTTTTTAATCCACTGGTTCGTGTTATATTCCAAGTTTTTAATTTTTATTAACTTTTATTTAATGTAACGCAAATATAAAATTGGCATCAAAATTTTTTTTATATTAGAATTAATATTAGAATAGTAATTCACTTGAGAATTTTTATCATTTTACCTCAACATTCTCAGTTCTCTGGTCTCAGACCCCTGTCAAACAATATGACAGGGAGAACTGAGAGAAGTATCCAGGGCCTTGATATAAGTATGTGTCGATTGTATTTACACTATATAGAATACTTAATAAATGACTTGCCTTGTTTAGATAAAGTTATATTTCAATCTTGACTGTTAGAAAATAATATATACAATTATATGTACAATTTATTTATTTTAATTCACAATAAAAGACGCAAGATTTGAAGAACTAGTTTGTTTATGTAAAGAATAAATATTCATTGATTTTGAAAATTCAATGATTTTTGTTTTTAAGCTTGAAAGCATTAATTATTCTTTTAAATTTAATTTTTTGTTTTCACTTTCAAGTTTAACTGACAATTATCGAGATTGGTAATTATTTCGATTATAATTTAAGTGATTGTAAATTACTATTGATATACGATGTTGGTGTTACGTTCCGTTTAGCAGGCGAACGAGAAGGTAGCGTCAGCTGGTGTTTACTGCAGCCAGCAATAGCTCCAATTTCGGCTAACCTGCTATGTGCGAGAATACTAGCGTGGGAGAGGATTAAAGTTGTTCGATAGTAGACTATTGATTTAAAATGGTTCATTTTGAATCTTACTGGATTAACAGTTGACGTTCCTTCGGTGGACATATGATAGTTAAAGGTTCAATGGACGAACGCTGATTAGTTCACTTGGTAACAAAAAGGAGATATTCTCGAATTTGAACTCCAAAACTACTCGAACTATTGCTCTAAAAAGTGCTGCTCAAAATCACTGTTTCAAAACTACTCTTCCAAAATTACTGGTTTTAAATTACTGTTTCAAATTTACTGTTTTAAGTTTACTGTTCTGTCAAAATTACTGTTCCTGGCTTCTCTGAGTCACTACATTTATATTCGTCGGAGATAGAAAAAACGTCAGTCTTTCCTTTGGAATGTTTGGGAAGATCCCCAACGTTTGTCAACCGCCGGCTCTGCTTACAATTCAAATCATCACAACAAAGACACAGTACAATAACGTAATTAGACGAGTCCTCGCAAAACATGACCCCCAGCGGCTTCAACTGCCTTTCACCTCAAATACCGCAAACACGATTTCGAATCGACGTTTCAACTGTTTTGATTTGACGGAATTAATCGATAACGCTTCCTCGCCACGGGCCGCGCGGGTCGCGGGACGTGACAGTTGGATGTTCAAATTTTGTAAATAATCCTTCAGAAAACTAAATATTTCTTAACTAATTCTTTGTGATAAAAAGTGTGTGAAACTATTGACTTTTAAAGTAAAAACCTTTAAATACACTTGATTACATGAGACTTTGATTGAAATCTCAGTCCTCTGGATACTTCCTCAATACTCCTGATAGTTTCTAAAAGATACCGATAAAATCACACATAATTATTTATTTATCTAGCCTCTTTTGTAACAACCAGTATATCTTCTGGCATATCTGAAGTTTATTACAATTCATAAATTAAATGAAAATATGTATGCACAAGGTTATAGCCACATATATTATGTCTAATCCCCATATTTTTGGAATCAATCATGCACCTAAAAATTTATAAATGTAGTATTTCACTTATAGTCAATTTTTACTATGGTCAGCATGGTAATAATGTTTATATAACAAATCATTAAAATCTAGATCGTTTTAAATGCCTAACTGAATGCCTATTTTTAGTAGAAGTAAAAGAAGTAGAAGTGAAGAAGTTCAAATTGTTAAAAATATTTAATCGCTATATAATTATTTCATGATAACAGATTGCAGATTCGATTATCTCTGCAATGATAGTGCACTTTTGAACAAGTAATTTAATTTATGCTTTCTCTATCGTGAATAATTCACAAATAATTTTGTTTTTTAATTGCGTTTCATAGGTAGTAATTTGCCGGCGTCTCGTAACGCCGTAAGCGCCATAGAACGCCGTAATAGAATATCGTAACAGTGTCCATTATAATTTTTTGACGGTTGTATTTAAATCAACAAGCAGGAATTTAACTACCTGCTATAAGTAAGGTAAACGATAAATGCAAAATCATTTTAAAAAATATCCTTAAATTATCAATAAATAATAATTAATATAATATTTTCTCATAAAAATACAAATTTGTATAAATTTCGACAATAAAAAAAATTAAGTCCATCATGGTAATTAAATACTATTTTACAAATAAGTAGGTTATTTGTATAATTATTGTCATATTATCATATGGATAGAATGCAAGTAGATCATAATATACTGAATGTCCAACACATTAAGAAATGAGATTCTATTATTAAGAAAATGTAGTTGACTTTCTTAGATCCTTTACGTAACCACTTCCAAGGAAACTAATAACACGAAATAGTGCCCTCTTCGACACTATTTAATTCTTACTTGTAAGATTTTTCTCATACAGTAAGTAATTTTGCAATAATTTGAAATCATGAAATTAGATGCTTCATTATATTTAGGACAGACTATTTTACGTACTAAGGAATGATTTCCTGTTTCTTCAATAATATCACGCTATTTACTTTTTTATATGACTGGGAAAGACAAATATATTGTAAATAAGGTAAATATTAATTTTACGAGAAATAATTTCGGTGACCTTGATCCTGATATACATTCGTTGTCAAAGACACTCTCCTGAGTAACATCCAAGAGATTTTAGCCGTCACTCCTTCCTTTAATCTTCCTTGAAAGGTTATTAACAGAAAATTGTCGTTATCACTACAGTGAATACTGCCCATAGTCGTAAATTGAAATGAATTAAATAGCATCTAACACAAGTTTTGTTGTTTCGCACATCCACGCACACGTGTACATGTATCTGTTTTTATCTAGAAAGCGGACGGTATCATCGATTTCGATGGTTTTTAAATGTGTTCTGATAAACAACATTTTGATCAATTTTTTCCTATTACATATAATCGCCGAGCTCTCTCAGTTTTCGAGATATTTACAATAAACTATCGTTATCATTATCGTGAATCGCTCAACCTCCGTTTATATACATTAAATTACTAATAAAAATTAGGTTTGGGTTAGATGTTGTTTTATCCGGGCGCCTTACGGCGATCGGCAACCAATATTAGTGTAAATGCCGCCACGGACACACACATATAGACACAATTTACTGTAATGGTGACGACAATTTTTTGTTAAGAATCTTCTAAGGAACACGAGCGACAACTAAAGTCTTTTGGAAGTTGTCCAAAAGAGGGTCCTTGACGACATGTGACACGGCCAAGCTTATCGAAGGTACCTCCCCTAAAGTTAGTATTTATTAGCAATAATGTTATATTAACATTATTTGTGTATATACACAAATGTCAAATGGAACTTTGGTACCATCTTTCAAGAGAACGGTTGAGTTTCAACCCTTTCATGTATTTTTTTATACGTTTAGTCCTCGTGATGAGTAGAATACGACGCAAGCAAAATAAAATTTGATCTTGAATTTCAAGATCAAGACCAATTTTGCGACTGCTTTCTTACATTAATAACCAGTTATGATGGTTTCAACATATAATTTCTTTACACCTTATACACCACATGCTGTGAAGAAGAATATTTAATGATTTCTTGTGCGATCCAATATTTTTATCCCTCAGAAGTGTAACAGTAACCTTCTGGTTATAGATTTGTTTGAAAAGTCCTATAGATATCTGAATAAACTTTAATATTATAGAAGATCACATTACAACATTGTTTCCATATTTAATAGATAATTATTCCAGAGAAATCATGGTAAGATTATTGACTCGACACGTCAATCTTACTTCACATTACACGTTATCTCTTTCTAATGTAATTTTACGAACCTCGTTATTTCAAACAAATTTAAATAAATTTTTAATGAAAACAATATCAAATAAAGAATATTAAACACAATTGTCGCATTTCCTTTGGCAACTCTGCAAGTAAAATAGGATATATTGTTGTTATAAATGTTATAATCATGCTGCTATATCAGCTATGCTAAAAACGAATGGCTTGTCAAAGTGTTATAATTAATCTATTCTATTCAAAGCAGCATTTACCTTTTTTAAAGGGATATATCATCTTATACATTTAAAAAAAATCGGGGAAATTATTTTTTAATATTTTTACGTTTGTTGAAATTGAGTAGTTAACGAAATTATGACATTGAAGAAAACGGAATGTTAGGACAAATAAACTCTTAATCTAAGTATATAATTTATTGCACAAAATATATTCTACATAAGATTATATACAAGATTGAATTTTAAGATATACGAAACTTTGAAAAATATTACCATTATATTCTTCCTTATATTTAATATCATAAGTTATAGAAGATTGAAACCAAAATATCTTGTAAACTAATCATTTTTCAACCCTACCACCTTAATACTATTTTGTAGAGAATTAAAAAATGCATCATACAGCGCATAAGATATGTATAGTTTTATTCTAAAGAATGGAGGACACCTTCAGTAGTTATATTATTCGGCACCTATCACGGAACATCCTGTATAGTTTGATTTTATTAGCTCTTTATATAACAAATACAAGCAGTGGCCAATGTTGTAATGTTTAACACAATTATGCAAAAAAATAATAAATAATTGATAACTTATCTTGTAAAATATTTTTCATGTTTTATTATTTTCACAAGATTTTATGAACGACAGTATGCTTACTTTGAAAGAAATACGAGTGCTAATTAACACTAGAACTACCACATCAGTCAAATTGAGCTGCTTTACAATTTTATTTTTAAATTCCTACTTTATGTTATATTTTTTTCCGCAATGATGTAATGACTTTCGCAACGATAACTAAAGGAATAATATAATGAATTTTATTTTGTTTTTTATGTATTCAAATTCAAAATAATTTTGTATCAAGGTTACTTATATCAATAGCAGTCAAAATGACCGGTACTTGTCAAAGTGTAGAAGGGTCCTGCAATCTGTTTATCGAACCCCAATTAACCAATTTCCTCGTTTTCTACAGCTTGCCACACGTTTTTTAAATTTTTACTGCGTATCATTCAATATGATAATATCAGTTATCAGGAAAATTCTGGATCGATCGCTAGATCGCTAGATCGCTAGCTAGCGCTAGAAATGCCACAGCAATCAAAATGACTGGTTCTACAATTTTATACATGTGTCAACCCTTTTTTAGGTCAATCATAGTCCCACATGGATTAATAATACCAAAATTGTACTACATGACATAGAATTCCTTCTGTAAGGAAGTAACAAATCAATAACTATAGAAATATTCTATTATCACCTATTTTTTAAAAACTAGTCATCATGGCTGGTTTTGATACAAGTAGCTTCATGTTAACTACCGGTAGTTCTGGTGTTAATATTATTAAATAACAAAGCTAATTTGAATTTTAGAATTTATACTCTAATGGAATTATCGAAATTATTCATCAATTATAAACACAAAGTAGTCTACTTACTGCGATACGGAGAAAAAAAACTTCAGCTTTTAAAATATATGAGCCGAGTTTCTTTCGAGAAAATGAAGAACAGTTATGTTAGTTTAACCAGAATTACATGAAAATGAATCCTTTTCATAGAAGGAAACTAAAATTTTCAGCTATTGGATAAAGTACATTTCAATACATGTATAAAGCGATAGCAGTAAATAGAAAACAAGCCTTGCTTACAATTAGTATATATTAGCAATTACGAAAAATTTTAATATAACCTAAATTCTGGAGATATTCCGTGATATCTGTTTCCAATGCTCAACTTTGGGAACTGTTTTCACCTCTTCAATATGAATGTCAACACGTAAAAAGAAAAAGATACATGTCGAATATTTTTTCTACCATATTATACATAAGTTTCATAAGAATTGGCGATTTATACACTTCAAACAAGAAAAAATTCTTGTTCGACAATAGTTAGTACATCTACTGGAACAACAGAGGCGTAAGTTGTATAAATTTAATATGAGCAAGTATAACAAATTTGGAAAACATTTAATAACATATCTACCAATAAGACTATCCTTGAGATTAACAAATAGTGAACAAGTGATAAAAGATATCAGAATCTGGACAGAGGACGCAATGATATGGTAAAATAAGAAAATAATTTAGTATCAAGAAAATATGGTAATGCACTTATAATGATCTAAAAGAATTATGCAAACACTTATGACTAGTTCAGACGATTTAGCTTTCTGACCGTCTCGGTAACAATCGAAAGCAGCGTGTACACATTTCAATATTTTCAACGCATGATCAACTTCCAAACATATGAATTAATGTTATTTAGTATGGTGTGTAATAACTGTTATTATAACAGTTTATTCACATTACGACGAATTGTTCATTTCCCACCTCAATTGTTTGTCTAGTAGTACATACTTGTATACATTTCATATGCCTGTATATGATAATCATCGATTCGGTCGCTTTCGACGTCACTTATCGATGTGTGAAGTGATTAAGCAATAAAACCGAATACGTTATTGCTTCGAGAACTATCCTACTGTATAGAAACAATGGATAGCTTAGCTACATGCCCCTCTCTCCTTTCACTACACGCTTAATACCTTCGTATTAGAGACTTGTTCTTGATCCTTGAACATTTCAATTATTTCCCCATCATTTAGTATTAATGCAAATAATCCATTGTTTCCATACAGTACGATAACTCTCGAAGCGAGAAAGTTACTTTAACCGAAACAAAAATTTATTTATAACTTTGAAACTATTAATTTTTTAGTCCATGTTCGTTGGGACTTCTTTTCATCATTTGGCGAGTACTATCTACTCTAGCAATTATGAGTCCTTTTTTTTACCTTGTATACACAAAAACGAAAATGCTGATATGTAAAATAACCAAGAAAACAAAAAACCAAAAAAATCAAGTACAAAAAAGGCACAATAGACATAATGAAAACATGGAAGTCCCATTCACACTGGACATACTTTTGAGGTGTCTAAATATTTTGTCAGCAGTGCAAAAATATCTTTAAGCATAATGTGGAAACCACTAGTGGCGGTTCAAAATAATAATTGGGAAACCCAGAATAGAATAAGTTACTTGAATCAGTAACTATACCGATGCTGACCTACAAATTGGGAAAAGGGAGTCGAAGAAACATAAAACAGCTTTCTGAAAAAATTGTTAAGTGTTCTATGATACACTCCAGACTACATGCTACAGACGAAAGTAGGAAACACTAGATTAGAAAGGAAAATTCTGAAGCGAGCAATAACTACTGCTAAAATCTTTTCGGCGAAAGTCTGAAAGAGTTATTCGTAGAATATGGCAAAATATGTGTAGATATCTAATTAACAACAGAATCAGATTATGGACAAAATTAAAAAATACTCACTTAAAGCATCGCCAGTCCTGCTCGGGCAACCGAGGTGAACAGATGTGCGTAAGCAAACGTGTGCTCCAGCCAAGTGAAACAGAATAGTGTTAAGAAAATTGAAAGTGCCAAAAAGTGCAGCAGTAGATACCAACAATTAAGATTGCAATCAAAGATGAAAAATACTATATAAATGGGTCGTTAGATTTACCAGGATTGAAACAACAACAGCAAAATAGTAACAATCAAAACGATACGGAAACAGAAGAAATGGAAGAGCAGTGGAGACAGGAGTGCATGTGTTAAATGTGCAAAAAATCACCTAACAATACACTGCCCACACACAGGAAAAATAGAAGAAGTTAGATGCTATAATTGTAACGGAAACCACCCAGCCAGCTATAAAGGATGCGAAATCAGGAAACAATTACAACGTAAACTGTTTCCACCACTTCGCAACAGAACATTCAATAACTACCAACCACAACAAAGTATAACGGAAAATGAAACGACCTTGAAAGCACAATATGAACCGAGCGCTATAATCAGAAACATAGATCCTCAAAGTAACCGAAGCAACGCACAAGTAACCAAAAACATTAGCCAAGCAACGATTACAAACAATCAGAACCAAAGCAATAACATCGAAGACGCTACAGAAATCAAAGAAATGCTCAAACAATCCACTAAAGGTATGGAAACGCTGGGAAAAATGATAAGTGAGCTAAACAGAGTATTAAGACAACAAGTACAACAAACAACAATCATGTTACAACTACTCACAAACTTGCTAAGTAAAAAATAGGAATGGACAAGTTGAAAATAGCAGCCTGGAACTCCAATGACTTGCAACAGCGAGTCCACGAAATTAAAACATATTTGTATAAAAACAATATTGATATACTACTTGTCCCAGAAACACATTTCACTCTAAAAAGTTACATGAAAATTCCGTACTACACCATCTACGACACCAAACATCCCTCAGGTAAAGCACATGGAGGAACTGCAGTAATAATAAAAAATGACATCAAGCATCACCTACATAGTCAAACAAATCAAGAACACTTACAAGCAACCACTGTCACAATACAAACCAATGACAATTACTTCCAGATATCAGCAGTATATGTACCTCCGAGACACAAAATGACACTTAAAAAATGTGAAGAGTACTTTCAATCCTTAGGCGACAAATACATAGCGGCCGGAGACTTTAACGCAAAGCACACATTATGGGGCTCGAGAATTAATACGCCGAGAGGTAAGACATTAGAAAAATACATCAGAAGCAACAACCTCAATGTACTATCTACAGGAAAACCAACATACTGGCCGACAGATCTCAATAAAATACCTGACCTGTTGGATTTTGCAATAACAAAAGGACTAAATGCAAGCAAATTAAAAGTAACACCCAGCCTTGAGCTTAACTCCGACCATACACCAATTATAATAGAATACACAAGCAAACCACTACTTTATAACAGGACAGATTCACTATGCAATAAGACCACCAATTGGCAATCTTTCAAAGAAATAATCGAAAACAAAATCAATTGCAATATCCCGTTGAAAACACCTGAACACATTGAGCAGGCAGTAGCAACTTTGATAGAAATAATACAGAAAGTAGCGCGGGCAACCACCACCTATGAATCAAATAGCAGGCAAACAAAAATTATTCCGCAAGACATCCTAGACAAAATCAGGGAAAAAAGAAAAGCGAAAGCAAAATGGCAAAAACAGAGAACTCGAGAAAACAAGAAAAACCTAAATAAACTTGCAAAGGAATTAAAAAATAGAATAAGGGAACATCATAATAACGAATTTTCAAAATTCATCGAATCACTATCCGCGCATGAGAATACCAACTACTCCCTATGGAAAGTCACTAACAAAGCGAAGAAAACAATAAAATCAATCCCAGCAATCAGAAAAATAGACAACACATGAGCCAGAAGCAACGAAGAGCAGGCAGAAGAATTCTCAAAGCACCTACAAAATATATTCTCGCTGTACGAAATTAATAACAGCCTCCCCGGATGGCAAACAAATGAAGAAGTTGAAAATGCCAGCAACACAACCGATAAACGCTGCACCATACTCAGCACAACAGCGCAAGAAGTTAGAAACTTAATTAAGGCAACAAAAACAAGTAAAGCACCAGGATTTGACTTGATCAATGGAAAAATCTTAAAAAACCTTCCCCCAAAGGCAATAAGACTAACAACAATAATATTCAACGCAATTCTAAGAATACAGTACTTTCCTACACTATGGAAAATATCACAGATCGTAATGTTGCCCAAACCAAACAAAAACCCACATCTAACTGCATCTTACTGGCTAATATCATTACTACCTGCGTTCTCCAAACTGCTGGAAAAAGTAATATATAACCGCCTAAAACCAATAATAGAAAAAGAAAAACTAATATCGGACCATCAATTTGGATTCAGAAATAAACACTCCACAATAGAACAAATGCACAGACTCGTGAATGAAATCTTACAGGCACTGGAAACAAAACAATATTGCACGGCACTCTTTATGGACATCGAAAAAGCATTCGACAAAGTTATCCACGAAAAACTCTTTCAAACAATCATAAAGCAAAATCTACATTTCCAAAACAAATCTACAAATTACTCAGATCTTACCTAAACAATAGAACCTTTATAGTAAAAATAAAGGATGCATATTCAGAAATTAGGAATATCAAGGCAGGAGTACCGCAAGGAAGCGTACTAGGACCAATACTGTACACATTATACACGGCAGACATACCAACAGCTGTTAACAGCAAAATACTTACGTTCGCGGACGATACGGCCATACTAATGAGACACACAAATCCAGAAACAGCAGCAGCACTACTACAAGAACACATTACAAAAATAGAAAAGTAGCTGCAAAGAAAACAAATAATAGCGAACACCAGTAAGTGCGTCCATATAACATTTGCACTTAGAATAGGAATAACACCAGATATCCAACTGAACGGCGCCCACATAGCACATACAAAGGAAGTCATATATCTGGGAATACTTTTAGACACACACCTTACATGGAAGCATCTCATAAAATCAATAATAAACAGAATACGTGAAATAAGGAAAAAGATGTACTGGTTAACCAATAGAAAATCTAAACTAAGCACAACGAATAAACTAAATATATACAAAACAATAATCAAACCAATCTGGACATACGGAGTCCCACTATGGGGGACGGTAGCAATGAGTCACGTAAATAAAATAGAGACAGAAGAAGCAAAAATTTTAAGAACAATAGTTAACGCTCCATGGTACGTCAGAAATGACGATATCCGAAAAGATCTAAAAATTCCAACAGTTAAAGAGGAAATCGCTAGATGCGCAAAAAAATACAAAGAAAGACTTGTAACACACCCAAACCAGCTAGTAGCTGAAACAAATGAAACCGCAATAGAAAGAAGACTGAAGAAGAAGCATCCCGCAGACCTCGCGATAGAAATACGATAAACAACCTGGAAGATGGAACCCCGCTGGGGGTAACCGTCCACATGCTATATTTTTCAAGTTATAACATTTTACCAAATGTCCTTCTGGACAAATTGTAAAATTCAAATAAATAAATAAAAAGAAAACAAAGCATCGCCGATCTATAGCGTCATATACGGGGTATTTCGTGTAAAAAAGGCCAGTTAAATATTTTCTCAATCTGTAATAATACATATAATTTTTGTTGTTGTATGTTACAGCTAACACTGTTATACATATATTCATATGTGATAGTATAACCTTGAAGTGATTCCTAAATTTTAAAATTAGTATAGAATTTATTTTCAGTGTGACTCCAGGTCGCCTTATACTACCCTTCAAGTATAGCAATCGTACCCAGATTGGATGGATACCACTTATAGTGGATACGAGGAGGGGTTTTTAATGAATTGGCAAATGACAACTCGCCAGCCCTACATAATTGACGGGTACGGGCCGGGGCTGATAGGTATGCGAACGTGCATTTTTCCTTCCTTACGGAAAGAAGAGGTTAATTTATATTGACATGCAGTTTTTGATGAACTTTAATAATTTGTTTCATGGGTAATAGTCTTACGTTCCTCATGTGTGCACCGATACTACCATTTTCACGAAATGTTTTAATAATATTTGTGTATATAGAATGCAATGGACAATTACCTATTGGAAATCTTTCTTTGTAACTCTGTACAGTTTCTCTTAGACATTGTTGAGTTTTATCATAAATAAGAATGATTTCAATTTTTGCCTCCTTCGGGTAATGCATTATCGTTTGTGGATATACTGAAAGTAAATCCTTGAATATCTGCAGAGCAATAATAAATGTGTTTATTTTCAACCTTAAAATGACTTTTGTCGTGGTTGAAATCTAGAATCTCGTTGAATGTAATGTAATGTTCGACACTAATCTTAAAATTTGTGATTTCAAGGACATTTTAAGCTGGTACCATCATACATCGATGAATGTAAAGTAATGTTGACTATAACATACAACAGAAGAAATTATGTGTATATCCTCAAACAAACATAGATGATTTTGAAAAAAACTATTAAAAAATTATATTTGTTAAAAGAAGTTTTTTCTGTTTGATTCGCCTCTTAAAATCAATTAAATTGCGCAAGTTTATTAAAGTTACGTAAAATACGTAAATATATTTCTCGTATTATAACAAGTAGCGAAAGAGTTTGTGACCTATTTCACATGAAATACCCTGTGTAGCAGAATAGTGGATTTGACATAAGGAGAGAAAATTGGATACCTAAGTTTGAACTATCAATAACGTACAGAAAAATCCTTGTGCAATTAAGACTCATAGGCAAATTGCTTTGGATAACCAAATAATCCAAGAGGGTTTGGTTTGTACGAATTGATTGTAATCTATAATTACGAATTATTGCTAAACTACCTGCTGTATAAAAAAGATCTGCTTTTCTGTAGATGAACGCGTAGAGATCATATAAAGGTGACATATGTTCTCTTAAGTGAAATTATAATTTTTACGTGAATCTACTCGACACCATTCGATTGCTGTTTGAACATTTTTTTGATACAGCAGGTAGCTTATCGGTAATCCGCATTTATAAATTAAAACCGAACACCCTGCTATAGTGAATAGCAACCTAATGTGTAGGTAGGTTATGCAATTCTAACGAATTGGAAGTAAAACATGTCTTAATTTATTGGCTGCAATACGAAACATTCGGATTGAAGTCTATTTAAAACAAAAGTATCATCAACTTTCTAGCAACGGAGAACAAGGAGGCAGTAAAAGATATTTTGGGGTGCGTTGGAGTCTGTATGAAATCTCTCTCTCTCTCTCTCTCTTCCTCTCTCTCTCACACACCCTCTCATTGAACTATTGGAAACTTAAACGCGATTACTAATAGCATATCATAAGATACTACCGTTTTGTTTTCTTTTGTTTTAACTATGGAGTTCAAAATTATACATGTACAGGCTATTCACGAATTATTTATTATCGCTTTGGAAGGTGATTCTACATCTTCGGATCGGTGGAGATCTGTTTAAAAAATGGACCACGATATTGACCTTAAATATGATTGATTGAATTGATATATATGATTGATTTGAGAAGATTTCTCAAATTTTTTTCTATGGTATTATATAGTATTCATCACGGGGAATAAAAGTCTCAGAGAAACCACGGGTCACAAATGACCCGTTTTCTTAGAAAAGAATGTTGAAAGTTTCATTAATTCTGAAATTGATTTTATTCATATTTTAAAATCAGAAGTAGCACAAAATAAGGTCAATGCTAATATCTACTTACTTGTGAACGTATAACATCTATCACTTTAACTTTCATATTGTCTTTATTCTATACGCAAAAGTCGGATGTGGAATAAATCAGATATGATCAAGCGATCCTAACTAAATCTCTGTGTCATAATGTGAGGATTACTATACGTCTAAATTTGGCATTCTAATGATTGAGAATGTTGCTGCTGGGAGATCTGCTCTCATTCGTGAACAGGATATATTTAAGACACCACGGGTTGCATTCGAATCATTTTAATAGTATAATATCTTTTAAATTAATCGAATTCAGCGATAAAATTTTCATTGAGCGATATAGTTCATGTTGAGATAAATGTCATGTTGGTATGGTCACTAGTTTCTACATTCAGAGTTGGTACAACTGTTTGCGGTTCTCTTCTGTTTTTCCCCGTTCGCCACTTTTAATCTGAGTATCCGGTGTGTTGTAATGGTTGTACAAGGTGGTGAAATACAGAGCATACAAAATTAATCTGTGTGAATCAATTAAATATCAAAACCCAAACCTATGTAATAACAGTTTATTCGGTGAAGTTCTTGCACACGGTGAACCTTGTAAGGATGTTTATTTTCATCACATATTACTCTTCTTTGCGTCGTGTAAAGTATAATACTTATTCGATAAGCTATTCTTCGCATATACATCAATGAATACACACGTAACAACTTGCTCTTTCTTACGCCAATGAACACGAAATCCGTCGAATGAAGAATTGTTGTAACAACTGTCAACCATTGAACTCTTTGGGAATCACGATGATCTCGAACCTCTCCTTGATGCTGCAGTCTTCTGTTAATTCTTGACAATTGTCGATATTATACCACGTAATAAAGAATATTTCCCACCGGCTTCATCAATGGCATGCTTTCTAAACTTTATTGTTCATCATTATGTCCATTATATTATATGATACTATATTATTATTATATTATTTATTTTGTTTATTTATTTACTTTCAGTATATATCAATTTTAGTTTATTTATTTTGGTGCTTATATTGTCTTTTATCTGTAATATATTACCACAATATAATAAATAAGATCAATTTAAGAATTATCGGAACTTTAAACATATTTTTTCAAGAGGAGTCATTTGCGATGCGTGGCTCCTTGTGATAGTACTATATGATGTAATAAAAAAAAATGTTGACTTTGAAAATTATATTAAAGGGCAATTTTTCGATTTACTTATTTAACAAATTTCTATCAATTCGGGGGTATAGAATCACCGCCTAAAGTCATGACAAAGATTTTATTAGGCAACTACAACAGTCTAACTACAATAAGTAAACTACTACCATATGTGTGTGTGTATATATATATATATATATATTTCTACTAATAATACTATACTAAGGACAATATAATTATATAGCGATAACATATATAATTTTTTTTCAGGGTTTTTGGTGACCGATAAAACAATAGACAAGTTACAGTACGGCATTAATATGGGAATATTGCAATATTCTAATGAATACAATTAAAAGGTATAGAAGTATATATTACAATCATCCTCGTGTCCGCAGTAATGAATTTGGAACAGCAACAAAATTCTTGATTTTACAGAGATATAAACGAAAAATAATAAAAACAAATATATATCAAAGCGGGCGTAAGAATGTTATGTCATCTGGTATAAAACAAATTTAATTGCAATAGAAAATACTAGTTTATTGAATTTCTGTCAGTCTAACTGCTAAACTGCAAGTAATTTTTAGATAGATTTTGAATAATTCGATTGCTGTTCAAATGCAGTATTCGAAAGTATCTAAAATTAATTTATTTAGTGTTTTAATACGATATAATATTAATTGCCATAATATTGTGAAACGATTTAAAATTACATTAATAAATCTTTGAAAATTATCATTCAATGTCAGATTTTAAGAATATAATTGATTACTTCGAAAGTAATGAAGATATATATTTTGACGAAATTTTAAGAACTTCGAGTTGATAAAAAACTTTATTCCGTTAACATTAATTGAAAATTAGAAAAAATTCATTAATTATGAAAAACTGTTACATTGAATTAAGTATGATGATAAATAATGAATACAATAACATACAATTTTTCATATTTTATGAAAAAATAATAGTTCTCTAATAGTTGAAAACATTGAGGGATACGAAAATGTCTGAAAGTAAAGCAAAACCGGCATCACCAATACCGCCGGCTACTACTATACAATGCTGTAATAGTTTAACAGATACACAATGTCCAGCACTTCAAGTGACGTCACGAATGTTACGATCGCCGAGTCATGAAAGTGTTACAACTGACCTCTCTCTATTTAGCGTCTCTTCAATAGCAAGCGAACTGCGAGGGGTTAACAGACTCGTTACTTTTAAATCTTATACCGATATACATCTTTCTGGTCGTGGCCCATCACCGAAACCTGACTCTCGTCAGGTTCAAAGCAACAGGTTTGTGTTATTTATTTATACGGACAGTCTATCGAAAGTATCGACTTGGTCGTTAACAAAAATTTTATTGGTAGATGGCGATTCTATTGAGGTATTAGAAACATGTCAAGATTTTTGCTAATTTTTATCTTTACCAATCATCATATTAATTAAAATTGAGGTGTTCGAACATAAATCGTGTACTTTTGGAATAAAATATCTATCTAGTTGATTAATTAAAAAATCTTTATACGAGATACGGCGTTGCTTATGAAATATATATTCTGCTAGCCAGCTTCATGCGCTGCAAGCCCATTAGCCACTATTAACCACAGATTGTATGATCAACTTATAAATCATTTTTCAGGAGTTGTGGTGTATCATAGCTACAGAAAATGTTCACATCTTGTTCAAATTTTTATTCCAACGAAGTATCTATTATTAAATCCTACGTTTTATTTTCAAGCATGTAGATCTAATTAATTAATTTGTAAATGCTATAATGAATGCAATGATCTGCAAATACTTTTTTAAACCACTGCGCGTTAATTATAACAAATGATACGTATCCATTATTTTAAATAAACTTAGTTACGCAAACCTTGTATATACTAAAAGTATTTTACATTACATTACATTTAATAATTAGCATGTACATTAGTTTTAGTAATGTAGAGAATTTCTTTATTAATATAACATAACTATATTAAGTTTTAAATTTTACAATCATTTGTTTATTTCATTCCATTATTCATTCCATTTCATTCTTTCCATTCATGCATTGATCCGTATCACTGTCGCCTTCACGAATGTTCCAATAGCGGAGTTTTTGGATGGTTCTCTAATGGGTGTAACTTTTAGCCTAGGATAGGCATTTAGTAATTTTAGATGGTAGTGTATCGTGCAATTTCTATCGTTAGGATTTTGTGAAGGTTTCATTCTGATCCAGTGTCTTTCGTTGATACTTTTAAGGGTTTATACGATTGATAAATCGCATAAAGTATTCGTTATGTTGTCATTACCTATATACCATGGTGCAGTATCGTAAGTATCATCCTCAGCAGTTTGGATTATACTGTTTTAATTTTCTTCAGATTGCTTTTAATGGTTGTACTCTATAGAACTGAAGGATATGTCTATAATAGCCTAACCATTATTATACACACAACGTGTCGATAAAAGCTATTGCATAAAATAACTTGTTATTTTGTAATTCATTTTAATATCGCATCGCTTAGAAAAGTATTTTGGGATGCAAACAGTCACAGGTTTAAAATACATGTATAGCGTGTCTCAGGTAACTGGACAAATGTATCCTCCAAATGGTTAGAAATGGGTAAACATGATTCGAGTTAATATTAAATAGTATCTAATGATGCATAATGCGGAAATAATTTACTACACTTTTATGCATTGATATGCTTGAAAAATGCAATTGCATTTTCTTTAAAACTATACCTTTGATTGGCATAGTCGATGTAGTTTTATAGTTTTTGCAAAAATGTACTAAGGTACTTAATACCCTAGACCTATTAGTTCAAAACTCAGTGTAGTTAAGAGTTTGCTAAATTACTTAGATATATCTGCAAATGTGATATTTACGCCATAACAAATGTTCGAACGATCCTGAATTGGAGTTTATGTATCTTTACGTTCACCTTTCTTTACTTTACCTGACGCTTCTCTTATGTCTTCCTCTACAATTTTTGGTAATAGTAGCAAAATACGTTGTTAGATGGTTTGTACACTACTATCAGGATGAAAATACATTTTGTCTTTAAGTATTTTCATAAAAGGAAATCGAATGGTGTTAGATCCGATGATCGCGATAGCCATAAGGAATTCATGATCCATGTTATCGCCACCGCGATCACTAGATCTAAACCACTCGATTTCTTATAAAATTTCTTATAAAAGTGTTCATTTGAGTTTATGAACTTTATCAAATACAATATATTCTGTCTGAAACATTTTCTGGTATAAAGATAACGAGTTATTTTACATAAAAAGTTTTATTGACTTATTTTGTACATTTTGTTTTTGTTTCTAAATTTTGATTTGGATTTTCTTTTATTTAACCAATGCAACAGATTTATAACTGTTGCTGTTTCTTCTTATACGAATTATTGGAATTCATTTTATTTTATGTAATATAATTTCTAAATATCTCTCTATACTATCCAACAAATAAGTTTTTTTTAAATTGGTTTCGGTGTCTTTTGTACTATTTATAAATATAATAGTTATATGGCAAAGTAGTAATTAAGTTTATTTTATACCTTTTGGCCTAAAAATGAGGGGTTATGTTATAGTCGTATATTAGATTTTATGCTAAATTGAAATTATTATTGATACCGTAAATTGTGGTATTGCCTGTGAACGTTAACGTTAATCTTCTTAGTCCTTTAGGAGAATCTGAAGTATACATAAAAAATATTTATTTATATGTATTTGAATTTTCGTTTTCTATTTTAATATAAAAGAATCCATTGGTTACGTAGTTACGCAACATGTTTATCTGATATTTTGGTAGTTCCCCTTTTGAGAGTAATAACCTCAGTCTGTATGAAGTGGATGTTATTGCTATATTCCTTGAGTAACTTTTTCACTTGTCTGTCGTATATCGTTCTAAATGTCGGTATTTCCTCTATTTCTGATTAAGTCTGCACTTCATTGGTGATATGGAAAGTACTGTCACTGTTTAAACTACCTTCTGCTTCCTTAAAATTTTCTATTACTTTAAATCTGTTGTTGTAATTTATCTGATTATCTAATTCCTTCCTGAATTCATTTCAGTCAATTTTTCCAATTATTCTTTAAGAAAGTCTCGTTCAAATAGTCGAAGAGACAAGATGTACAGCACGTTTTGTGTGTAAATATAAATGAACGAATAACGGTAATAAGCGAACGCAAATGCGAAATCGAATTATAATACACGAATACCAGGATATAACTAAGTCAAAATGTTAAAAAAGAGGATGTCCATCTCCTTCACTAATATTTACTGTCGCAATATTACAGAAAGATGTTTGTTGTCAAAAATATAGACCACGAGATACTGTACGAAACCATATTATTGTCTACTATGAACAAAATATTATCCTCCAAATTCAGCACATGCAATACATCAAGAGACATTTCAGAAAAATGTACATTATGTCCTCATTTCGCAAATCAGTTCTGCCCGAGCAGTCGAGCTATGCGGACGTGTGAATCAGTGCTTCCATAAGTGCGACAAGTGGGGGAAACAAAGTGACTCAAGACAGAGCCAATCGTAAATATGCAGCAAATTCCACCATTTAAAATACTAAATAATGGTGAAACATATGTTATTAACAGAGCAGTAGATATAACAAACCCAAACAAATCAACAAACGAGGAACATGATTGCTCAGTTGTAAGGGAAGTTGAAATGGAAAATACACAGGCGAATGACGGGAAGAATAATATCGACAACGACCTAGCACACCAGAAAGAAAGCTGGAAGGTTGTAACTCCCAGTAAAAAACGAAAAATAACAGCAATTACAAGAGTTGGGAGGGCTATAGAAACAGAAAGGCAGCAATGGCTCCAAGAAATTCCTCTTCAAAACTCCTTCAGAGCACTGCCACAAGAGAAGGAACCAGATCCAACCGAAAAACCAAAATTACACATCGCCAAACCACCATCAATCTATAATACATAGATGCTCAGATAATAGACCCCCTCATCGAACTGCTAAACACCACGGCAGGTAAAGAAAATTACACTATTAAGCAATTAAAACTGCACCAGGTGAAAGTGCAAACCAACATCCCAGAAATGTACAGAAAAGTGGTAAAAGTGCTAAAGGAGAAAAATTCCGGGTACCATACTTACCAGCTTAAAACTGATAAAAGTTACAAAGCAGTAAACAGAGGATTACACCCAAAGACAAATACAAATAACGTATGTGAGGAACTAGCCAAAATCGGACACCAGGTAAAAACAATAAATAACATAACCAGTTATGATACAAAAACAACCTTTACAGCTATTTCTAATAGAACTCGAACCTAAAAATAACAAGGAAATTTTCGAAATTAAAAAAGTTCTAAATGCAATAATTACAGTTGAACCACCCAAACATAAAAAAAACATACCGCAATGCGTGCGGTGTCAACAATATGGACATACAAAAATCTACTGCAACAGAAACCCGGCGTCTGTCAAATGCGCAGAAAAACATCTAACAACGAATTGCCCATACACGGAAAAAATAAACGATGTAAAGTGTTACAATTACAGTGGAAACCACCCAGATAGCTACAAAGGCTGTCCAGTCAGAAAACAACTTCAACGTAAACTGTTTCCGCCGCTTCGAAACAGGACATACAATAACTATCACACACAACAGGACTGCGCAGAAACTGAGACATCAACAAACGTACAGCACGTAATGAATATCAACCACAATAATACCAACACCTCTGGTAGCCGAAGCTACACGCAAGTAACCAAACAAACAACACCCTTAGACAACCAAAACCAGAATAATAACATCAACGACGCTACAGAAATCAAAGAACTACTAAAACAATCCATCAACAACACGGAAATGCTAACTAAAATGATAAGCGAACAAAATGCAGTCCTCAGACAGCAAACCCAACAAATCACAGTCATGCTACAACTACTTACTAACATGCTAAGCAAAAAGTAAAAATGGACATGCTTAAAATAGCTGCCTGGAACTCTAACGGCCTACAACAAAGGGCCCTAGAAACCAAAACATTCCTATACAACAATAAAATTGACATACTACTCGTATCAGAAACACACTTCACTACAAAAAGCTACATAAAAATACCGTACTACACCATATATGTTACCAAGCATCCCTCGGGAAAAGCACACGGAGGGACCGCAGTAATAATAAGAAATGACATTAAACACCACCTACACAGCCAAGTTAGTAAGGAGTATATACAAGCTCCCACCGTTACTGTACAAACTAGCAGCAACCATTTACAGTTGTCAGCAGTATATGTACCACCGAGATTCAAAATTACAACCCAAATGTGGGAAGAGTACTTTCAAAAATTAGGCGACAAGTATATCGCAGCGGGAGACTATAATTCAAAACACACACTATGGGGATCAAGAATCACTACACCTCGAGGTAGGATCCTGGGAAAATATATTAGAAATAATAACCTCAATTTATTGTCCATAGGAAGACCGACGTACTAGCCGACAGGCCTGAGCAAAATACCTGGCCTACTTGATTTCGCAGTTACAAAGGGACTTAACGAAAATAAAATAAATATAGCACCCAGCCTCGAGCTTAGCTCCGATCACACACCCATAATAATTACATACAGAAACAAACCAATACATTACAACAACCCAGAGACAATATGCAATAAAACCATCAAATGGCAAACATTTAAAGAAATAATCGAGAGCAAAATCAACTGCAACATTCCACTGAAAACACCTGAACACATCGAACAAGCAGTAACAACACTTACAGAAACTATTCAAGAAGCAGCAAGGGCAACCCCCATACCTGAACCACCAAATAGACAAACAATAATAACTCCGCCAGACATTCTCGAAAAAATTAGAGAAAAAAGAAAAGCGAAAGCAATATGGCAAAAACATAGAACGAAAGAAAACAAAAAACACCTAAACAAATTTGCAAAGGAAATAAAAAACAAAATAAAAGAACACAATAACAACGAGTTCACAAAGTTCATAGAGTCACTATCTGTATGCGAGAACTACAACTACTCACAATGGAAAGTCACAAAAAAAAAAGACGATAAAACTAGTCCCAGTAATCAGAAAAGCAGACAATACATGGGCAAGAAGCAACGAAGAGCAAGCTGAAGAATTTTCCAACCACCTATGCAATACATTTACACCACATAATATCAATAACAGCAACCTCCATTGTCATACGAACGAGGATGTGCTAACCACTAGTACCGCAAATGACAAGCAATACGCCATACCTAAAACAACATCACGGGAAATTAGGAACATAATCGAAAAAAACAAAAAACAATAAAGCACCAGGATTCGACCTAATCAATGGTAAAATCTTGAAAAACCTTCCTCCAAAAGCGATACGACTAATGACTATAATCAACAATGCAATATTAAGAATCCAATACTATCCTAAACTATGGAAACTACCACAGATCATAATGTTACCTAAACCAGGCAAAGACCCACACCAAACAGCATCTTACAGACCAATATCGCTACTTCCCGTGTTTTCCAAAATAATAATAGAAATAATAATATACGCCCGACTAAAACCAATAATACAGAAGGAAAAATTAATACCAGATCACCAATTCGGATTCAGAAACAAACATTCCACCATAGAGCAAATGCACACGCTCGTCAACGAAATAATACTAGCACTAGAAAACAAACAATACTGTACAGCCCTCTTTATGGAAATAGAGAAATCATTTGACAAGATAAACCACGAAAGCCTACTACAAACAATCAAGAAACAATTCCTGGAACAAATATATCAATTAATGAAATCATACTTAAGCGACAGAATCTTTGTAATAAAAATCAAGGACACATTCTCCGAAGTCAAAGACATCAAGGCAGGGGTTTCGCAAGGAAGCGTCTTAGGACCAATACTATACACACTATACACGGCCAACATACCAACAATTACCAATAACAAATTACTGACATTCGCGGACGACATAGCTGTGCTAGTCAGGCACACTAACCCTGTAACAGCAGTCACATTACTACAAAAACACATCACAAAAATAGAAAAGTGGCTACAAGATAAACAAATTAAAGCAAACCCCAATAAATGCAACCATATTACATTCACACTGCGAAAACAGATACCCCAAACATCTTTTTGAACGGTACCCACATAATACAAACGAGGCAAGTTAAATACCTAGGACTCCACATAGATACACAACTCACATGGAAACAGCATATCAAATAAGTAATAGACAAAATACAAACAGCAAGGAGGCAAATGCATTAGTTAACAAGTCGAAAGTCCAAATTAAGCATGGAAAATAAATTAAAGATATACAAAATGGAGACAATGCAAGCTAAAATTCTTAGAAACTGAAAATGTTTTCCATACTAGCATGAATTTCCTGCTACTAGCGTATATATACATCGTAACCAATACACTATCTTGAGAATTGAATTTGTGAGAATTGAAAACAGTGACATACACAATAATTTTCATAATCTGATTATATCCATCATTTCCACTGTGAATTGAATTTGATACTGACGTATATATGCTACATAATCGCTTGAGGGATTAATCGAAAGATGTCACATCGTAAAATAAAGATTACGAACAATCTTTCCTTCGAATTACGAACATCAAAATAAAGAACTCAAGAGCTTCACACCTGCTCGGGCAACCGAGGTGAACAGATATGCGTAAGCAAACGTGTGCTCCAGCCAAGTGAAACAGAATAGTGTTAAGAAAAGTGAAAGTGCCAAAAAATGCAGCAACAGATTACCAACAATTAAGATTGCAACCAAAGGTGATAAATACTATATAAATGGGTCGTTAGATTTACCAGGCTCGAAACAACAACAGCAAAATAGTAACAATCAAAACGATATGGAAACAGAAGAAATGGAAGAGCAGTGGAGACTGGAGGAGTACAGACACGACAACGAAAGGAGTTACCAGGACGAAAACTGGAAACTAGCAAAGACAAGCAAAAAACGTAAAATAATTCCAGGCACAAGTGCTGCCGGAAATCCAGACACAGAAAAGCAGCGATGGCTGCAAGAATTACCTCTAAGAAACTCCTTCAGCTCATTAACGGAAGAAATCGACAATGACCCGATAAGTAAAACCACAACCAAACCAACTTACATATCAAAACCACCACGAATATTTGTTGAGGCCCAAATAATAGATCCGCTTATTGATCTACTAAACAATACAGTCGGGAAGGATAACTACACCATAAAACAAACAAAACTTGAACAAGTAAAAATACAAACAAACACCCCCGAAGCTATTAGGAAAGTGATAAAAGAACTAAAGGAAAAGAATGCTATATACCACACGTACCAGCTCAAAACGGAAAGGAGCTACAAAATAGTTATAAAAGGGTTACATCCAAGAACTAACACAAAAAAATTAAGCGACGAATTGGCAAAAATTGGCCATCAAACAAGAACAATAAACAATATGACAAGGTACGACACGAAGCAACCATTACCATTATTCTTAATAGAACTCGAACCCAGATCCAATAACAAGGAAATTTACGAAATGAAAAAGATACTAAATACAATTGTAACAGTAGAACCACCACGATACAAAAAAGATATACCACAATGCATGCGGTGCCAACAATACGGTCACACAAAAAATTATTGTAACAGAAGTCCGGCATGTGTTAAATGTGCAAAAAATCACCTAACAATACACTGCCCACACACAGGAAAAATAGAAGAAGTTAGATGCTATAATTGTAACGGAAACCACCCAGCCAGCTATAAAGGATGCGAAATCAGGAAACAATTACAACGTAAACTGTTTCCACCACTTCGCAACAGAACATTCAATAACTACCAACCACAACAAAGTATAACGGAAAATGAAACGACCTTGAAAGCACAATATGAACCGAGCGCTATAATCAGAAACATAGATCCTCAAAGTAACCGAAGCAACGCACAAGTAACCAAAAACATTAGCCAAGCAACGATTACAAACAATCAGAACCAAAGCAATAACATCGAAGACGCTACAGAAATCAAAGAAATGCTCAAACAATCCAATAAAGGTATGGAAATGGTGGGAAAAATGATAAGTGAGTTAAACACAGTAATAAGACAACAAGTACAACAAACAACAATCATGTTACAACTACTCACAAACTTGCTAAGTAAAAAATAGGAATGGACAAGTTGAAAATAGCAGCCTGGAACTCCAATGACTTGCAACAGCGAGTCCACGAAATTAAAACATTTTTGTATAAAAACAATATTGATATACTACTTGTCCCAGAAACACATTTCACTCTAAAAAGTTACATGAAAATTCCGTACTACACCATCTACGACACCAAACATCCCTCAGGTAAAGCACATGGAGGAACTGCAGTAATAATAAAAAATGACATCAAGCATCACCTACATAGTCAAACAAATCAAGAACACTTACAAGCAACCACTGTCACAATACAAACCAATGACAATTACTTCCAGATATCAGCAGTATATGTACCTCCGAGACACAAAATGACACTTAAAAAATGTGAAGAGTACTTTCAATCCTTAGGCGACAAATACATAGCGGCCGGAGACTTTAACGCAAAGCACACATTATGGGGCTCGAGAATTAATACGCCGAGAGGTAAGACATTAGAAAAATACATCAGAAGCAACAACCTCAATGTACTATCTACAGGAAAACCAACATACTGGCCGACAGATCTCAATAAAATACCTGACCTGTTGGATTTTGCAATAACAAAAGGACTAAATGCAAGCAAATTAAAAGTAACACCCAGCCTTGAGCTTAACTCCGACCATACACCAATTATAATAGAATACACAAGCAAACCACTACTTTATAACAGGACAGATTCACTATGCAATAAGACCACCAATTGGCAATCTTTCAAAGAAATAATCGAAAACAAAATCAATTGCAATATCCCGTTGAAAACACCTGAACACATTGAGCAGGCAGTAGCAACTTTGACAGAAATAATACAGAAAGTAGCGCGGGCAACCACCACCTATGAATCAAATAGCAGGCAAACAAAAATTATTCCGCAAGACATCCTAGACAAAATCAGGGAAAAAAGAAAAGCGAAAGCAAAATGGCAAAAACAGAGAACTCGAGAAAACAAGAAAAACCTAAATAAACTTGCAAAGGAATTAAAAAATAGAATAAGGGAACATCATAATAACGAATTTTCAAAATTCATCGAATCACTATCCGCGGATGAGAATACCAACTACTCCCTATGGAAAGTCACTAACAAAGCGAAGAAAACAATAAAATCAATCCCAGCAATCAGAAAAATAGACAAGACATGAGCCAGAAGCAACGAAGAGCAGGCAGAAGAATTCTCAAAGCACCTACAAAATATATTCTCGCCGTACGAAATTAATAACAGCCTCCCCGGATGGCAAACAAATGAAGAAGTTGAAAATGCCAGCAACACAACCGATAAACGCTGCACCATACTCAGCACAACAGCGCAAGAAGTTAGAAACTTAATTAAGGCAACAAAAACAAGTAAAGCACCAGGATTTGACTTGATCAATGGAAAAATCTTAAAAAACCTTCCCCCAAAGGCAATAAGACTAACAACAATAATATTCAACACAATTCTAAGAATACAGTACTTTCCTACACTATGGAAAATAGCACAGATCGTAATGTTGCCCAAACCAAACAAAAACCCACATCTAACTGCATCTTACTGGCTAATATCATTACTACCTGCGTTCTCCAAACTGCTGGAAAAAGTAATATATAACCGCCTAAAACCAATAATAGAAAAAGAAAAACTAATATCGGACCATCAATTTGGATTCAGAAATAAACACTCCACAATAGAACAAATGCACAGACTCGTGAATGAAATCTTACAGGCACTGGAAACAAAACAATATTGCACGGCACTCTTTATGGACATCGAAAAAGCATTCGACAAAGTTATCCACGAAAAACTCTTTCAAACAATCATAAAGCAAAATCTACATTTCCAAAACGAATCTACAAATTACTCAGATCTTACCTAAACAATAGAACCTTTATAGTAAAAATAAAGGATGCATATTCAGAAATTAGGAATATCAAGGCAGGAGTACCGCAAGGAAGCGTACTAGGACCAATACTGTACACATTATACACGGCAGACATACCAACAGCTGTTAACAGCAAAATACTTACGTTCGCGGACGATACGGCCATACTAATGAGACACACAAATCCAGAAACAGCAGCAGCACTACTACAAGAACACATTACAAAAATAGAAAAGTAGCTGCAAAGAAAACAAATAATAGCGAACACCAGTAAGTGCGTCCATATAACATTTGCACTTAGAATAGGAATAACACCAGATATCCAACTGAACGGCGCCCACATAGCACATACAAAGGAAGTCATATATCTGGGAATACTTTTAGACACACACCTTACATGGAAGCATCTCATAAAATCAATAATAAACAGAATACGTGAAATAAGGAAAAAGATGTACTGGTTAACCAATAGAAAATCTAAACTAAGCACAACGAATAAACTAAATATATACAAAACAATAATCAAACCAATCTGGACATACGGAGTCCCACTATGGGGGACGGTAGCAATGAGTCACATAAATAAAATAGAGACAGAAGAAGCAAAAATTTTAAGAACAATAGTTAACGCTCCATGGTACGTCAGAAATGACGATATCCGAAAAGATCTAAAAATTCCAACAGTTAAAGAGGAAATCGCTAGATGCGCAAAAAAATACAAAGAAAGACTTGTAACACACCCAAACCAGCTAGTAGCTGAAACAAATGAAACCGCAATAGAAAGAAGACTGAAGAAGAAGCATCCCGCAGACCTCGCGATAGAAATACGATAAACAACCTGGAAGATGGAACCCCGCTGGGGGTAACCGTCCACATGCTATATTTTTCAAGTTATAACATTTTACCAAATGTCCTTCTGGACAAATTGTAAAATTCAAATAAATAAATAAAAAAAAAAAAACAAATGTGTTTCAAACGGCGCTATGATATTGCCATTGCATGAAAATCTGTCTGAACCATCAAACCTTCTACATGATTCTTCGGAAAAGATAGCTGTGTGAACCAAGAAATAGCCAAGAAATTAAAATTCGTACAAAGAAATCAGTCCACCTTTTATTATAAAATATGTTACGTGACCGCAAATCAAATTGAACAATAAATATCTACATACAATATTTATAAAAGACACAATTAAATATCTTGGAATGCATCTAGAAAAGGAGCTTATGGAGAGAAATAATATATAAATAGTGAAAAACTAATTATATTTAAAAGTAGGAAGTCTGTATTATGCCCTGGGATACAAATCTTCCCTCATATTACAAAACAATTCTGTTATACAAAGCTACTTTCTTATATGGATATGCAATACATGGAATACAACTCTGACCAAGGAACACTATCCAAAGATTTCAAGATGAAGCTTTGAGAATAGTAACAACCGTTCTGAGGTATGTCAGTGGAAGTACTTTTCACAAAGACCTTAAGATAAACTACGTCATAAAGCAAGTGCATAAATTCGCTATAAAGAAATGATCGCTCTCGAAAAGAATTTACTATTTACGATCGCGGTGTGTGTGTGAAATTTGTATAAGCATTGTTTATACGTGCCTTCCTTTATTAATTATTTCTGGCGGTAACTTGTTACAGAAAATACTAATCCTGTCTACTTGAAAATCCATGCGGTGCTTTTTGGATATGCTGTTATGGATTTTAATGAATGAGCAGGTTTAATGTTTAATCTACGATTTTTCTTGCAAAACGTCGCGCAGGATGGTTTACGTCTTGAAATGTCATAATCATTTTCTCTGTGACTTGTACGAGGTAAGCTGCTGTCCATGTATCGTTCGATTTGAGGATCCTTGTGTGTCTCGCTGCTTAGACTCACATACTCTCGTTCGTACAAGGTGGTTTGCTCGCACACAGAAATATTTTGGGTAATTTTTAATTGTCAATAACTAAAAAACAAAGCCGAAAACGCAATCTTTTTTTTCGTGATTTTAATCTTATTTTAGGTTTAAGAATCACCCCTTAAATTTTTTACACCTGTCGCTGAACACCGTGTTTATTGGTGTCTCTAACATGAATATTTGTTTTGTTATCTATGATTTTTTCATTAGCTCACATATCGTTTTTCCTCCTTTTGCTTGTTTCGTGCCCGATATTTATTTGTTGTAGAGCCGATCTTGCAGGCCATTTAATTCCAACATTTTTCGTAATGGATTTTAAATGAATCTTAATTTGTTCTTGTTTCCTGGGATTTTCCTTTTTGCACTTGATAGGATATCTTTTGCTTTAATGTATCTATCGTATTCTGAACCCTTAATACGTGTTTCTATTTGTGTGATTCTCCTCTTTTTTGCATTACTATTTTATCTGATTGCTAGTGGTTTATTTATTTTTAATTTGATGATTTTTCGATTAATTTTGGTATAAGTTATTACAAAGTATATGCGTGAGTATTTTTGTGTCATTTAACTTCTACTAGAACCAGTTGCGGTCCTTATGAAACATTGGGATATTTTTTCCAAGAGAATCTTTTTATAATTGTATAAGAATTGAATCTAAGAGTCTCAAATTTGTGGTTATCACATTAGAATGTGCAATTTTAGAATAAACATGGCAAATGAGACGTTTTTCAGAACAATTAGTGAGAGATCTTCCAAGTTTATTCTTTCGTTAGACATAATATTGTATATTTAACTATACTTTATTCGTTTCATTATTCTTTGTTAACTTTCTATGTAAAATAACTTAACAAATTCTTTACATAAAATACGATTGATTATATTCAACACTGTTTAACACTATTATACTAATGTTATAATAGTAGTATCGTATAATATATAATCCGTAGTATTAGTAATTATAAGTATTGTACGGCGCAATTTATAAAAATTGCAAGAAATACTGATATTAAAATTACACGTGGTAGATTTTCCATTCTTTTTTTTATGATATAAAATGTCGTGTACATGTTTGTGTCCGGAGTTTCACACTCTGTGGTAATGACAGCGCTCCTGTACAGAGATTGTGGCGCCTTCCATTATTCCTTTCGTGTAACTGATGATGGGAGGCCGTTGTTCGTCATTCGTAATGCGCGATCGTATCAGTATCCGATTGGTAAGTTTGTGATCATGTATATTTCGGTATTATGTGTATTGCTCATAACCTGCACCTTTTCTTATGAACTATCAACAATATAAAACAAATTTAATCATTTCGTGTCAAGTTTCGAATTTTCAATATGTTACATAATATGACATATATTTTTATATGTAAAATAATAGAAAATGATAAGTAGACAATCTCAGCAGTTTTTGGATTGCACCACATATGTGTGATGCATAAAAGGAAAAAAGATAGATGACATTTCGATTTTTCTGCTAATTGATAATATGTAAATATGCTTTTATTGAATAAAAAAGTAAGAAGCATCCTAAAATATTTTTCATAACGACACATGTATTTTCGTCCAGTCGCGGGGAGACGCGTTCGCGTTGAAGCGCGTCAACGGGAGTCGTAAATTCCCGTTACGATTACAACAATCGACACCACGAACAGGTCGATCCCCTTATTTCTTGTGGGATAATAGGGGTATTTGTTGGGGAATAAAACTGTAGTCTACAGTCTTATAATATTTGTATTTTTAACAACTTATTACACTTAAGGTACCGTCATGTCGGAAGATATAATTGGTATAAATGACGAATAATAGTACACTTGATAGATGAGTTGTATTAATAGAGAGTAGATTAATGTAACGTCACCTAGATCGTTGAAGACTAAGTTTGAAGTAATATTAGAAGATCCGGAGTTGACTCGATTCGAGAAAAGACTGACTGCTCCAAGAGTTAGATACTTGAGTTGACTATATGAAGCTTGGAAGAACAGTAGTGTTTACTGCACGACGTTTGGAAGAACAGTAGTGACCCGTCTCGTACAATTACGGAGGAAAGCTCGGTATGAGTGTCCTTTTTAATGAGAAAAACCTGCCATTTTGATAGACAAACAACCGCTTTCTCCGTAAGTTATAAGAGCGTGCAATAAACCTAAGGACTGTTTTAAGGACCATCCATAAACCGAAAATACTTATATGAATAGAAATTAAACTGAAAAGATTCGGTTTATGGTGGTTCCTTAGGTTTATCGAGGGTCAGTGTAACGGTGTGTGGGCCTCGGCGGCCAGACCATGAGGGACGTCGCACGGACCGTCTTACACGACGTAACAACATACGTATTACATTTTTATATGTGCTACATTACATTACATTAAATTATATTCTATAAAGTTAATCGTGTGTATGCAAACGCGTGTTTTGAATATTTTTCATAATACAGCTTTACATGGCAAGCAACATTGAAATATTATCATTCGACCAAACGCACATACTGGTACAAGATAGATTTTGCATACAACCATTCCTGTATAGTACAAAACAAGAAAAATAAGTCTCATCCAACATTTTTGTATATGTATAGTGTATAATGTTGTTGGTAAAATAAATAATATTGTTGGTATTTGAGTAAAAAATTCCATGTAAAATTATCTGACCTAGAAAAGCAAGTCAAATTTTCTTACTTGCATCGTATTCTACTCATCACGAGAACTAAGTACGTGAAAGGAATCATAAGTTGCAATTTCACCCATGTCTTGGAAAATGACATTAAAATTGCATTGACATTCTTTACAATATGTCCATAGAAATATAGAGAATAGATATAGAGAATAAATATCGGGATATTAATGAGGATTCAGAAAATTATTTCATTGCACGTAAATTAAACGATCCTAAATGGAATAAAGCGTTTAACTCCCTGCCTTAAAAATATTACAAAATTACTTTTACTGATATATATGATAGTTATGGAAAAAAATCAGCTCAGGAGATATTTATTATCTTTTTGTTATCTTGTTACAAAAGCATAATTTATTAAATTGTCTCTTGAACCAATTCCTTTTTAGGCATGACCAATTTAATAATTTTCTATATGGAATAACGAATAGCATCGACCAACTCAAAAATATATAATTCTATTTAAAAAAAATGTAGTTATAGCTTTCATGTGTCTTTTACGTGTCCACCCAAGAAAAGACTAATAACACCGAATCCTCTTTTACGCTATTTATTAGCGCTCTCGCTAGTTCATTGCTCTCACAAAGTATTATAATAATAATTTTGTAATATTTTAAAATCATGAAGTTAGGTATATCACTCTACTTAGTCATTCACATACTAAGATATAATTTCCTGTTTCCTCATTAATATCCCCATTAATACTTTCTATTTGACTACGAAATATAAAAATGTCGTAAATAATGTCAATGCAAATGCAATGAAATGTTAAAACCATATTCCAAGGGAATGGTTGAATTGCGACCTATGCCTCCTATTGCAAGGTTGGTATTTGCGATGAGTAGAATACGATGCAAGCAAGAAAATTTGACCTTCATTTTTGAAGTCAAGAGCGACTTTGCACGAACTTTTTTCTCTGTCTTATTATCTAGAACTAATTTCAAAAACAACGTCGGTATACTTATAAATGACAAGTACTAAGTCTATTTACGGATACGGAAGAACTTACATTGTCAATACGACAAATAATAATAAAAGATAATAAAATTCGGTTAGTTTATAGAAATTTTGTTGAGACTGTTTTAATCTCTTTGTTTACACCTGTGAAAAATAAAAAGAATGAGCCCGCAGAACCGAAAGATCTTGAAAAGAATAAAAAATGTCCAAAAGAAGGAAATATGAAGAGAAACTTTAAGAAAATAGTAATGTTTATAAAAACAAAAATATATTTTTTATGTAAATTAAACAATTTACATCAACATCCTAATGAATATTAAGGTATTTGTTTTTTTTATTGAAATGTCGATTTCAAAGAGGACTAAACTTCAAGTTCGAATTATTTATTATTTATTATATATCCGATATATTCGGATTGGATAAATTCCTGGCCGGCAACGCGGTCGCGTGATGTGATAGTGTTACGACCAGCTCAGAAAGTTCATTTAGCGTTTGCACAATTTTGACGTCGTTTTTAGGGTGTTACATTAAATAACATTCTGCAAGATTAACAAAATACCACCTTCCTCATTAGTTACACCTAAAACATATATCAACGACCAACATAAAAACCATCGTGTGATCGTGGAAACTCGGTAAGGTTCATGAATTATCAAGCGTCAAGTTCGGAATTCAACTATGAAGTGTACAGTATGAGTCAATAAGAACTATTATTTGAAATAACTCATAACTTAAGGTTTGAATAGATTATGTTGCTTTTGAAGGGACTCATTGAATGGATGCACTTTATTTTCTTTATATCTTATGTTTCCTGAGATATTAAGATAACCTTGATTTTTTTCGAAGTGAATGTATCTTTTCTTTGTAAGTTGTAGCCGAAGGAAAAACGAATCTAACGATTGGTAATAAAGCGATCTTGAGTTAATCTTGAATCTTAAAAATAGACAAAATTGAATATAATCGTATTATACTTACATGTAATGTTTTTATTCAGAGTTCTTGTCGTTTACTTGTTTATATTTCTCTGAATGCTGTCAGGATGAATTACGAATTACTCTAAGTGTGTCTGGCGTAATTTCCTAGCAGTATAGTATAATTATAGATATAATAGTGTAACCGAATGTGTACGGGATGTATAAGAAATAGACGTAAAAACCACCACAGCGAATACGTTGGATCACACTAAAAAAAAGTTCGTGCAAAATAGATCTTATCCTTGAGAGTTACAGTCAAATATTTTTGTATTATGTTACATTCTACTAATTATGGCCACAAAAAGTCTCAAAGGAATCATGATTTCTTGTCATGATCATGTGCAACGCAACCATTCTCTTAGAAAATGATGTTGAAGTTCCACTAATTTTTGGATTTTGTTTACAGTGTGGTTATACTGTGCAGTTAGATGCAGGGTAAATAGGATCTATTATTGTATGTAGATAACCCAGATACATTTTTAGATTCGGACTCGCGTTTCTACATATTCCAGCAAAAATTCTCCCCGAGACTACGCGTTGATTTTATTCAATGGAAAGCATATTCAGTTCGATATTTTAATAATTCAACTCAGTTTTAAGCTTTATATAACCACGATATGAAAATATATTATGCATAAAATTAAATGTAGTGCAATGAATTCAATGTTTCAGGATTACTTCACAAACACATTTCACAGAACATTGTATTTTATTTAAAACATAGTTTATTATAGACTATGACAAGAGAAAACAATAGTAGAAAATTTGAAACTACATGCTGTTTATCTTTGAAAAAATCGATTCCTTTTGCATTTTTCTTTTTTCAAAAAATGTGTGCAAAATCTTATGACTGGATTCCGAAAGTTAACTAGAATATATCATTAAATAAATATACAGGGTGTTCGGGGGGGGGTAGAAAAATTTAGAAGTGATTCTTCAAGCTAAAATCAGATGAAAATCAAGAACAAAACGATTGCGTTTCCAGTTTTATTTTTTAGTTATTGACAATTAAAAATCAGCCGAAATATCGCTGTATGCGGGCAAATTTCTTTACATGAACGAAAGTACATCAGCCTGAGTAGCGGGGTGTACAGCGATCCTCCAATAGAACGATACACGGGCAGCAGCTTATCTTGTACAAACGGTAAAGAAGGTTATGACATTTGAAAACATAAACCATACTGTACGGCGTTTTGTAAGAAAAATCGTAGATTAAATACTAAACCTGCCTAATCATTGAAATTCATAACAGCATAACGAAAATCGCCTCATGAAATTTTCGAATAGAGAGGATTAATCATTTGCCTGTGATTGTGTAATTGGATTGATGATGTTTATTAAATCGTTTAAATGATACTTGTACATAATTTTATTTATTAATTATTTATGGAGGCAAATGATTAGAGGAAATATTAATCCTCTCTACTCGAAGATTGCATGAGGCAGTGTATCTCGCTACTTAGGCGGACTTACTTTCATTCATGTAAGTAGGTATACTCACGCACAGGAATATTTCAGCTGATTTTTAATTGTCAATAACTAAAAAACAAAGCCGAAAATGCAATTTTTTATTTTTGATTTTCATCCTATTTTAGGATCAAGAATTACCCTTTAAATTTTGTACACCTATAGCCGAACACTTTATATACTTGTAAAATATTTGCTTCTAGAATATTTACTAACAATTGATTGTTGCTAAAAGGATTTTATTAATTTTTGTTAAATAGAAACATTTGAGGAAAAAAGGCTAGTTTTTAGGAAATGGATGTTTTTTATAATTTTTATTGAGTGAAGATGTATCTTTAAAATAAAAGCATTTAATAAATACTAATTCGGCCGTCACAGTCGGACTGTATTATGTTTCTGATTAAATTGCCTCCCAATCTGTCGATCGTCAGACGTAATTGACAAATATGGGAAACGGGCAATAAATGTCCCCATGAGAGTCGACATTAAAGTTGGTTCAGAATTATCCGCGTATGGCAACACAGCCAAGGAAATACCATCTTTAATTAATGGGGAAACGAAGAATCTGGGTTCGAATCGGTCCAGCAACTAGATCGGCTGAATATTTTTCACCCTACGAATCGTAAGAGTTGTAGAATCGGGATTCGAATGCGGATATTTCGCTTGCCAGGCAAGTGCTTTCTCAATTAAACTACCCAGGTTGTCGACGGATTTTTTTTTCAATACTCCCAAGACTCACAATCTGATATATATATGTCGGAGATGAAAGGACGTCGGAGCCTTTCTTTCGGAATGTTTGGGATAGTCCCAAATACTTTAGTTCAGACTTTTATTATAGCCGTACTTAAACAATAAAACCGAGAAATAGCTGTTCATGAGTTAAGTCAATAATGACTATCCGAGATTTATGACAGCGGGCTTGGGCTCGAGGTGACATAATGGGTCACTGAACGTAGCCGCGGTCACGGGAGGGACGTGTACCTAACAGAGGTATAAAGTAATTAAATGACTCTCCTTAAAACAGGAATTGACATGAGGAATACGGAGAGGGGTATATAAGGGCAGTTCCACTTTGACTGGAATTCAGTTCAGTTCAGAGCAGTTGAGAGCAGTTCAGTTCAATATCGCATTTGTCATCTCGTTGATCGCGGATTCGTTATCGAACCCGAGGCCATTGTCACTAGTGTCGCGAGCGTCTAACCACCAAGAATACTTGTTATCTTTGTAACGAACCAGTTATCCTAATATACTACACCCGCGTTGTACCGCACCAATGTCTAATCCAAGCGCAGATTCATTTGACGCCTACAACCCTAATCCAAGTGTTAATCCGACATATATGTCGGAGATGAAAGGACGTCGGAGCCTTTCTTTCGGAATGTTTGGGATAGTCCCAAATACTTTAGTCCAGACTTTTTATTGCAGCCGTACTTAAACAATAAAACCGAGAAATAGCTGTTCATGAGCTAAGTCGAATATGATTATCCGAGATTTATGACAGTGGTCTTAGGCTCGAAGTGACATAATGAGTCACTGAACGTAGCCGCGGTCACGGGAGGGACGTGTACCTAAGAGAGGTATGAAGTAATTAAATTACTCTCATTAAAAACAGGGACCTGTGGGATATAGAGAGATACGAATAGGAGTATATAAGGGCAGTTCCACTTTGACTGGAGTTCAGTTCAGTATAGTTCAGTTGAGTTCGACAAGATCGACGCGTGTGCCGAGTTCAGTATTGTATTTTGTCATCCCGTTGACCGTGGATTCGTTATCGAACCCGAGGCCATTGTGTCACTAGTGTCGCGAGCGTCTCACCACCGAGCATACTTGGTATCTTTGTAACAGACCGACTGTCTTAATATACTACACCCGCGTTGTACCGCACCAATGTCAAATTCAAACGCAGATTCAATTGACGCCCACAACCATAATTTAAGCATGAATCCGACATATATATATGTCGGATTTAACATGAAGATTAGGGATAGGGGCGTGTAATGAATATTCTCTGGAATTAGCCATCGCGGGTACGCAGTACAGAAAGCATCTACTTTTACGGATATGATCGTTACAGAATTTGACAGGTAGCCGTGGTAGCTAGATGCTCGAGATACTAATGGCAATGATCCTAAGTTCGATAACGAATCCGCGGCCAACGGGACAACGACTAGACCCCTTTCAAAAGTCTAAGTCAAACTCCGTACTCAAACGTGAAATATCCTCCGATCGTAAAGACGCCGTCCCACTCGCGGACGAGATCATACAAGAATGCCTCTCACCGTCATCGTGATGCTGCAGAGGTAAACTATGACGGGGTGTGTCTCCAGGCGCGAGATCATCGGATTCGTCGAGGACAACCCTTGTCCAAAAAGTGAGGGAAATGGACGCTGCCGTTAATTGGCCAATCTTTATGTTGGTGGTTAGAAAAGGATGCCAGCCACCCTTGAGAGAAAGTTGGTAACGGGAAGCGTCGCCCGTGAGGCAAAACAGATTTCCCATATCTTCCCGTAGCGGGTGGTAGACTTGGGGACTGTTAGGATAAAGACTGTTTGTTCGTTTGGAGGACCTTAGTTAACTAAATGTCCTGTGAAGTTGCATCGACATCTGGCAATCGTCTTGCCCGAAGAATAGGGTCTGCGTGTGGCAAGCCACGGGGTAGAGGCCGTTGGAATGCGCACTGCAGAGCACTGGCACCACTATCTCTTCTTAAGGAGGGCCATGCAATTCTACACTTGCACTAGACAAAATATCCGTCCCGTGACCGCGGCTACGCTCGGCGCCCTGTCTGGCGCCTCGAACTCAAGCTCATTGTCTCTGCTTTTCCTAAGAATTCCAACAGGGAGGCCCGATGTCTTTTCATCTCCGACATATATAATCATAAGGATACAAAATCTCAGAAAATCATGAGTTCCAACTCAACCATTCTCATGGAAAATGATGTTAAAGTAATAGTATAATATTTTGGAAATCGGGTGATTTTCAAAGTCTTCTTCCGTATCTCCTTAAAACTCTTCGCTTCTAATCTCTCTTCTCTTTCTAACTTTTAACTTGCTTTTCTTCTTCTTTGTTCAATTTTCGCTTCTTGAAATCCTGTTCTATTCTCCCTCCTAAATCACCGCCCTTCTCTATTTATATTGTTCGACCGACTCTCAGTAAACACAGGGAACGTCAAACCGTCGGTTGGTGTTTTAAATTCTGCCGAATTTGCATATATATAGATACATATATATAGATACAGGCTTTCCTTCACATCCACCACAATAAGTTGACACTTCCTTTCATTTTTTATCACTCTCTATTTACTAAATCTCTTTCTCAGTTACAAGTAGCAGTTTGAACACCTTCTATGTATTTTCTAGTTTTCTCGTCTCTATCAATAGCTTTTATAGTCTATGCTTTTCTTCGATGGAATCTCGCGTTTCAGTTGCATCTAGTCCAGATAATGAGAGATTGTCTGAAACGAACAACTTCGTAATCGTTCTTTTCAAATTATTTATAAATTATTAGTACATTTATAATTACTATATTTAAATTAAATTCAAATGCCACTTTGTGGTTTTATGTTATTGATTTTGTCAGTGGTAAAAAGTAGCTTATTGTTTGATCAGATATATCAATTCCCTATTTAGTAGCATTATATGTGACAACCATTTCTGGCTCTTTTATTTGCTCATTATTTCGGTTCTTCTTTCCCGTCTCAACTAATGACAAATCGTGTTTAATCGAAAGCCTTATAATAGGGCATGTATCTATTCTCTTTTTTATTATTGCCAACAATTATATAGTTTTTGAGTTTTGCATGTACTATTTCTTTTGGATTATCTTTTTAATTTTTTCATTGTATTATCACAAGATGTGTTTGTGTTTCAAATAATATCTTTGCTAATAAAAAACTGAAGTATAGAAATTATCTGTGGTAATAGTGCGTTTATTATATAAATATTTATCAGTCAGATGTAATACTATTTTTCTTTGTGTGTTGTGTGCCATTTCTTCGATTGACATTCCTTGCAGGCAACCATTCTTTCCAGTGTACACATAATTAGTATATGTATGAGGCGTCGTGTAGACCGTGATAGTTGTTGGTTGTTGGTAGGAGATGTCGCTGCTGGTGGGGCACTACCGTATCTTCTCCCGACTTTGTATCGTGGAAGAAAATATCGGACTCCGGTCGCCGGGATTTGAACCCGATTCCCGAACGTTTCGTAACCTAAGGCGCCAACTACTGCGCTGCCGTCGTCCGACATTAGTTAGTGTCGATTGGTGGTATTTACTGTCGAGTGCCCCCACATGTATAACCTTTCAGATCACACAATTTATAAATTTTCACATCATATTTTTTTATTTTTAATACGATTATATCGTCGGAACATTAGAGGATCAGGCCAGGGAAGCGTACTCTCATCAATTACTATCGTTTCTCCAGAAACTTTTGGTGCTACAAAGTTATTTTCTAGCATTTGAAGCAAGTCTCGAACTTTCGCTAATCGATCTGCTCCAGCGGATTTCAATAGTAATTGGAATCTATTATGTGACATAATTTCGGAAATAAAATTGTTTGTTGTTATTTCTTTATTCAGAGATAGGATCACAATAGCTATTATTTTATTCTTTGGATAAATCTATCACACCGTTCTGAGCCGAAAAACCTTTATTGCATATTCTTACATGGACTAGGAATAAAAACGAAAGAACATCTTAAACTTATCGATTAAATCTATCGATTGTGTCTAGAACAATCTTCTTGTTACTGTTTAGTGTAACTAGCGCATCTGCATATGAATGGCGAGCACGAACTCACGTTGTCATTTTCAACATTGTTCTTATAAAATTTCATTTTGCTCCGATATAAACTAATGGGAGGACATTTTATTAGTTCCCTATACATAATAATAACGAAAAATTTCTTTATTTCTGTTGGATCAGTTTTTTGTCAACTTTCGTACGAGATCTACTTATTATTGTATTTAGAATTATATATTCAGCATTAAAATTTGTGTGGTTTACAATTGATTCATAAATATAATGATATTTATGGTCACTAACGATTAACCATCTGACTAAATATATCCATTGGTTGTTTGGACTATGACTGTCGCATATTACTTGTTGCAGATATGTCGAAAGCATCAATAAATGGAAATACTTTATGATGTGCTCCATTTACGATATACTAGGAAGTAGTAAATGGCACTATAATGTTATTTTCATTTTCATTATCCAAAATTTTATTACAGTTATCTAGAAGCTCATGATCAGAATTTATACTTTCATTTTCACCGCACATGTTTGATTTATTAGAACTATTACCGCATAAAATATTTTCATCCATAGACTTATAAACGCGAAAGGCTATTTCACTGAATGTTAAATTCAAAAGCATTTCTTACTACACACAATGTTGATATAATACTAGCGTCTGAGACATATCTGATAGGGAAGCATTATATTAATATTATTCAATACTATACGACACGAAACATCCAACACGTGAAATACACAATGGTGTGACAATGATGATAAAAAATAATATTAAGCACCATTTGCATAACGCAACTAGCTTCACTAGGTTAGTCTTTAGTAACAGCAAACAAAAATTCGTTTAGAGCTTTTTAGGCTTATCGCCTTAAATTGTTGGAGAAAATGGTACGTGTAAAATTTCAGTAATTGAACAACGGGAACTTGTGTCGTCTTTGATAAAGAAAACCACTATTTGAGAAGTATTAAAGAATATTTTGAAATAAAACCAATAAAGGTAAAATACTTTAGATGTATAATAATAATATTTAGGTAACTAGTAGAGATATATGCAAAATCTTTAAGTTTTATTTAGCATCAAGCTTAGCATATAACACAGCACCTGAGTAGAATGGCTAACACGGCAGCCATTCACAATCTACCAAAATTCAAAATATGACAGGAATACTTAGACTCCCTTTGTTGGCGTATCATCTATAGTAAGCGGTGACTATAATCCAATAGTCCCTATTGGAGATACATAATCGTAAATCCGAGACATAATTGTCTTCAACAAGTCATTCATTACTTATCTATAGATATTATATGAACAATAGAGCTTACCTGTTGGACCAAAATACAAGAAAAAGAAATCTGAACTTCTCAACTTCGCTGTTTGTAAAAGTATTAAGAACTATTAACAAACTGTATCCTCCAATCATAAAAATCGTGCTTAGACTATCAAAAGAAAAAATTTATTCACAATATTTCAGTATAGTATTTTCATTCGAAACGATTATGGAATCATAGAAACGTTGTCAAAATAGAAATGGTTAATGTTATCGGCTGAAATTTATTAATATATAAGTATTAAGAAATTTAATTTGGATATAAAAAACAAAAGACGATCAATTGAAAATTATCTACAGGATGTTTCCTGCAAGATAAGTGAGGAAATAATAAAATTGCATAAAGGATTAAACTTAAGAGATTGTTACATGGTAGGAAATGTTAAGAATGCAAGACCGAAAAGTGGAGATAGCTTTTGACATATGAAAATGGATAAGGATCAATGACAAGAAGTGTACGGAAGAATCAAAGCCAATAAAAACCGATATAGATAAAACGCATACAACATTACATAATATACTGATATGTCAAAATTGTGACAAAGCTGATGTGATAGACTGGTTTAAATTTGATAAGAAATATAATTAGTGGGACAGAAGCGTATACCAGTGAAATTTTTCAAAATGTTATATACAAAACACTAACGGTTTGGTTCGGCATAAAAACGAGTTGGAAATTTTTCTAAACCTGCCAAAAAATAGATATAATGCTTATCTCTGAAACTCATTTTATGGGCAAAAATTACTTTAAAGTCAACGATTACAACATTTATCACACCCAATACTCCTGCGGCACAGCACATGACGGATCAGGAATTATTATAAAATCTAATGTCAAGCATTGCGCATTCCTACCATACAAAAAGGACCATCTCCAAGCAACTGACATTATGGTTCAAGATTGGCATAATCTGTTTGCAATATTTGCTATATTGCCCTCCGAGGCATAGCCTTCATACTAAAAGAAGATTTTGATCATTTTTTGGAAAGCCTGGGTCACAGGTTTATAACAGGAGGCGACTTTAATGCTAAACATACTCACTTGGGTAGTAGTAACATCACCCCAAAAGGTAGATCACTATACAAAAGTATTTTGTCAAGTAAATTAAATTACATTAGTACAGGTGAGCTCACGTACTGGTCTACGGACACAAACAAATTACCCGACTTACTGGACTTTTTCATAACTAAAAATGTATCTCCGAGGTATATTCGAGTTAATTCTTCTCTAGAATTGTCCTCAGATCACTTACCAATTATTGCAATAGTCGGTTTTACGATTATTGAAAATCAATTTGCTATTTCAATCTATAACAAACTAAATAACTGGTCTTACTTTAGGGAATCCTTCAACATTTCAACATCAACACTAGCACCATTAAAAACGAAAGAAAATATAAATGCAGCAGTTGAATATCTGAAACAACGTAATAAATGTGGCTCGCTTCTCTACCCCTAAGCTGGAGTATATAATCCAACACGAGTGTCCAAACGGTATAAAGAAAAAAATCGAAGATAAAAGGAATCTACGAAGATTATGGCAAAATAGTAGACACCCTGGAGACAAAGGAAACTAAACAACGTAACTCAACAACGGCAAACTCAAAAAATGTCTACAAAGGTCCAGAAATGAGTGTTTGATTAATGTTTTTAAGCAAAATTATATTATAAAATGTTATTCTAAAACTTGTATGAACCGACGGGATACAACTGTGGGGCACAGTCAGTAACTATAACAGTGAGATCCTACAGCGATTCCAATCGAAAACGCTAAGGCTTGTCTGTAATGCCTCTTGGTACATAACCAGTGAAATCATTCATAGAGACTTAAAAATGTCAACAGTGAAAGAAGGAATTTTTGAAATTCGGTAACCATTGCAACACCACGCTTGATTAAGCATTCCAATCCTCTAGTCGAGTGACTTCTGGGTATTTCTAAACAGAGCAGACTACCGGAGAGGACTGAAAAGGCATTATACAGTATATCGACACAACTAGCAAAGAACAATTTAATTTATTAAAATACGTAATAAAAGAAGTAGCCTTACTATAAGTTTACATATCATGCCATGGAAACACAACGACATAATCACTAAAGATTCTCTCAGAGAATTGATTGCAGTATTCTAATCAATAAAAAAAAAAAAAAAAAAAAAAAAAGAAAGAAAAAGAAAAAAGAAAGCGAAGCTCAATATAGTTGACGAACTTTACTTTTTTGAAACAGTTTCCTAATTTTCGAACAAAGAGATCATCTGAATGTCATCGGATCAACGATGGAATTATGAAGAAAGTTTCTTTAAAATCCTGCCTATTATTCGTAATTCCGTGTTAAGAACAAAATACTTCCCAAACCGATATTCAATGAAATGAAAACAATCATCAAAGCAAAAAATCTTAAAGCAGATCATCAATTCAATTTCTGTAATCAGTATGCTAAAATCAAAGAAGTTCATAAATTTATTAACAACTACATTTTCAAGCTTTGAGAAAATATTTTACAAAGTATGGCACAAAAGCTTATTGTTCAAAAGCGCTACAAATTCTTCAAATAATTATTCTACAAATAATGGTCAAAGCATCATGATATATTAGAAACGAAGATGTAGGAAAAGATGTTGAAATTGAACCAGGAAAGTAATTGTTAAAAGATATAAAGAGGCGTTAGTCCATCATCAAAATATCTTAACAAATAATCTAATATGGTCAAACCATTTAGCCAACCGAATAGGGAGATCTCCCCTCTGTGAAGAATATCGCTGCGTGACCGAACGGGGAGATCTCCCTTTTTCACTTCAGCAACGCGTTTCCTTTTCTTGTCGTTATTATCAGTTATTGTTTCCCTGGAATTGTTTCTAATTAATCGCGCCACTTTTTCTGCTTTTATAAAGTATAGTATATAATAAAATACACCAATTTAGTGGTGTTAAAATTATTTAAAAGTTACACTATCTATCTATTATGAATGAAAGGAACAAAGAATACAATAATGATAATAATAGGATTCATATCCTCCATATAAGAATAATATGGAAAGTGTTTTGACGGGATAACCACCAACTACGAAAGCCGGATAACCAAGGCAACGCATGGCGCGAGCATACAAAATGAATAAAATTATCGTGTAGTTACTGCAAAGCCACACAATTAGAAATTGTAACCATAGAATACGGATACGAGCGACAGAAAATGTATTATAAGTACCCGCAACCACAAAACATCATCACGCAGCAAAGACTCATCAGCTAGAAAAAAGTCCTAATGAAAACAATAGATTCTATGCATATGAACTGCAAAAATTATGAGAAGAGATTGCTAAAGACTCAAATATAGACAAAAACAACAACAATCTACAAAACCAGTGTTTCATAAATTATAATACAAATATTAATACAATAAATAAATAAATAAATAAATATATACATATAACACAAATATAATCACACAAATAACATACTACAAACATCCATCTAACTAGCAACGCAAGATAACAACACAACTATAACAAACATTATTATTACAAAGAGCACAATCCATAATTACGCAGCAAAGTAGAGACAATCAAATACTAAGTAACATAATTAAATGGATAGGGATAGGCCCATCTAATTACCAAAAGTAATATATACATAATAAAACCACATAAAATATCATAACAACATTTAATGACGCCAATTACTGATCTATACAGCTATCACAACAACTATGATACGAAACAAACAAAAAATATTATAACTGTGGAAACAAAAAAGAGGAAACAAAAGTAAAACCAAATAGAAAGACTTGACAAATAGAAAAGCTACAAAGAATCAAATGAATGGAAGACACAAAACATATAATTTTATAGATATGAAAAACATTTCTACCGAAACCTTGACAATATGAAACTAAAGAGATACTTGATCAATAGTCAAATAGGATATAATTCCACTAACAATATTATCTGATTAATCGATTTTCAATTTTTGTTAATATGAGAATTTACATAAAGTTGGATGAATAAAAGAAATAATAATGAGTGTACAACTTTAAATTAAATTTTGAACCCAGCCATTTGATCGAGCCTGGTAAGGTTAGTGTCAAAAATTATTAAAACTGCCTTGCAAGAATAGTATTATTTCGACAACGAAAACTTTCCATTTAGTTGTATATTAATTTATGTTATTACACATTACTTCATAAAATGATACCTTAATTAATCCTTCGAATAATAAGGTTATACGTAATGATCAGTAATTTGCGTGGAAATTGCTTGTAATTCATGCAAGACAGCGTACGACCACATTTAATAGTACTTCAAGAATACTGAATGCGTATGTGATTCTTCTGTGGAATTTACAGACAGGAAAATCGTGCGTGGTGCGTGTGTAATCTTCAAATAAACATTCTTTACATATGCTTTTGTTTATTAACTATTTATGAAGGGAAATGATTAAGGGAAACACTAATTTTCACTACTTAAAATTTTCACGGGACGGTTGCCGATATGTCGTAATGAATTTCAATGTGTAAGTGTCTTTAATGTTTAATCTACGATTTGTCTTACAAAATGTTGTGCAGGATGCGTTTCTGAATGCCATTGTCTGCTTCTCTACGATTGGTACTTGTTAAGCTGCTACCCATGTGTCATTCGATTTGAGGATCACTGTGTACTTTGCTGCTCGAGCTGATCTACTTTCGTTCGTGTAAGAAGGTTTGCTCATGCACAGGCATATTTCGATAGAGTTTTAATTATTAATAAATAAAAAACCGAAAACGCAATTCTTTTTCTCTTGAGTTTTGTTTTATTTTAGCTTTAATGAATCACCCCTTAAATCTTTTTACACCTGTAGCAGAACACCTTGTATAATTCGGATTCGAACAAAACAGAAATGTAAATCATACCCAGATTAAAGAACAACTCAAAAGTGAATATAAATATAGACTCATACAAATACTAAAATCAAAACTAAACTCTGAAAACATATTCAAAACAATTAAAGTACTTACACTATACAAACAACTTTAACATACCCAGGTGCAACGCGTTTCCTTAACGATATTATGAAAAACATCCCTATTAGCTTTATTTAATCTTATCTTAATTCATGACTGGGGCGAGAACTTATTAAGGCTCTTCATAGGGTGCTTGAGTTTGAAAGGTCGATAGCCGACGAATCGAAGTTTTAACCAGAAAAAGCTTACAAAACTGCAAACCGCACCCTAATTTATGCATAGCAGAATAACATTGTACCGAAAAGAAGGAGAGATAGGGAATATCCCTGTCTAATAAGACATATGAATATATACTATATATACACACCACTCGACTTAAGACAAAAAAGCCAGAAAATACCTATATACTCACTACGAAACAGAAAAAAGATAAATGGGAAAAGGAAGCAATACACAATAAGTACTACATCATGCAAGACAAAACGTAAATAAACAATTCTCCTGCAAATGGTTCATAATAGGACAATTCTGTATGAAAACAGGATTTGTCATAGCAACAGAAGACAGTGTCCTAGTAAAAAAATTACAAAAAATGTATAATATAATTAAAGAAAACATACCCATATACATGTGCAGTTTCCCAGTAGAACAACCAGACACAATACGGCGATAAAGATCGTGCATGAAGAACTCGCAATATAATATCAATTAACACACACGCATACTATGCTGTAAAAGGCATTTAACAGTGTCAAAGATGACAGACTTATGCATATCTCTAGGCTGATTTCTTTCATTGACAAGACGCATAGCTGCGGCACAATGCTCGATGCAGGCGAGTGACCTTTTTCACCCGTTTTTACAGTAGAATGTACTATTATTGAAGAGTCAACAATGCACACATAGTAACAAAATAACGCTTATCGTTAGCAGATAATACGATAATTGTATGTCCTCAACTATACTCTGCAACTATATTTAACATAGAAAAAAATACAATTTTGCGGAAACACTAAGTATAAAAAATCGATATTATTGCGTAAGAAAGAAGTACGACAAATCAAGATTAACGGAAATAAACTGATTATTTTATAAATTATATAGAAAAATGATAGAATATAGCCTGAAAAAAAATTTTATCTAAAATAAAAAATTATTTCTTTCTAGTTTTCATAATCTAATGTAAATCTAATCCTCATTCTGCATGTTCGCATAATTCAAACAAAATATTTTATAATTTCATTCACAAAATATAATATAAATATAATCAAATTTTGGGATACATTTTTAGTGCCGTGTCTTAAGAAATAAATAGAGTTAGGACGGATGTTATGTTAAAATTGTTCGTAGAATAAACCGGAAAACGATTCTAAGGCTGAATATCAGCAGTGCGTATTTTCGAACTTGTTCAAAGTTTTTCATAATCCTGCCCCTTCAAGTAGGCAAATGATAGGAACAATGTGATATACTTTTGAAATAAGACGTTGGAAGCACGAATTGCAGTGTACAAGTCTAATTGAAGAGTGCAAGAAACGGTAATAAAAATTCGTCTACTCATTGAATTACTCGAAATCTGGTATACTTCAAATTTTTAAATGTTCTCAGATCTTAGTTTTTGTAATCCTAACGTTCGTGTTTAAGGGCATAACACTAACTTGATATCAAATTCTTCTTCTGATGTATTTTATTTCACAATGACCACGAATATTTTAATATGTAAAACAAGACCCTCAGTGAGCAAACTCCGATTATTAATTTCAGAATATCGTAAGCATATAATCTAATGAACTACTGAAACTCTCGGGAGATAAAACTTACTCGTCTACCTATATTGATCCTAAATTAGGCGTTTTTAAAAGTTCTTTGCAGGCGACAATTCACCAATGAAAGAATAAATGACCAAGGATAAAAGATTTCCCAAAATTATTAGAGAAGATATGCTAAGAATTCTTAGAAGTACTTCACTCGCACTTCAAAAGAAGTAAATATGTTTGTGTGTGTCGATTGGTTGTATTTAGAAAAACAAATCAATCTATCAAAGAAACAAATCAAAAAAAAAGTTTGAAGATTCTCAATCAAGAGAATAATCTTTGAGATTGAGGAAAGGGGAAAGTAACCAAAAGGTTTAAAACATTTAAACAACTAAAAAAAATGTAACTTTTAATCTATTAATCAATCGCTTCACTTAGGCCAATTTCTAACCGTGTCAGTCTAACATAGTCATATAATTGGTTTTAGTCAGATCAGTCGCTAAGTCCAATCAATTCATTTTACTTACAATTAATGAAGTTTCAATCAAAAGCCTCAGAACAATTAAATTGCTATTTAATCAAATAATTAGGTTTTAATTAGAACGCTTAAATCAGTCACAATATTGTTAGTTAACAAATCATTTAGAAGATTCAATTTAATTGGGAAATTCTTCGAGTTTACAACATAGTTTTAAATTTTTCTTATTTATGTATCTTATATGTATCTTTAAACACTTTACAAGTTTAGTTTAAATTTTTGTAATAGGGCACTTCATATGGACGCAGCGTGCGTGTCCTTAATACGACGCCGTATGTTCATAACAATTGATATGGTTCCTACATAAAGAAAAATTAGTAAAAGTAATAAATTATTATGTTTTCTATAAATTAGATTTTAAAAGACAGTACTTATACTTATTTCAAATTATCTGTGCTTCATCCTTATTTATGACATCTTTTTATCTATGTGAGTGTTGCGTTATATCCTCTTATAAAAATCTTTTGATTTATGTTTTTTACAAAAATGACTTTTGCCCTTTTACAGACAATAAACTTATTCAATCTTTCTTGTCCGAACAGCTTTTTAGTGCTTGAAAGAGATACAAATCTTTGATATCGAATGCGGACATTACATTTTATTTCTAATATTATTCTTCTCTTTATTTCACTATTAATATACATCATCTTGCGTTATTACTAAAATAAAGTTGTTATATTTCATCTAAACTTTTACGACAAATAATAATAGGCTAATTTCATAACATATAAAATAGTAAGGAAACAGCTCTTACAATTAGTCTTTTTGATATTGAACATATTAACTTTACAGCAAAATTTGTATACTAAAATTAAAAACATTTAGTTACAGTAAAATGCAATGCAATGTTACGGAGAATTAGTTCTGTATTTTCTTCAACTAATCGGGTTAAAATGTAGAAATTTGGGAAAATCTAATATAATTAATTTAAAATATTTAAGGACTTAATGCATCTACATCATTTTTTCTTTCATTTCCTTAGGCCAGCAGATATACCAGAAATTCTTTGGTTTGAAGAAGAAAATGAATTAATTCGTAGTTGTGGAGTACTTTCTTCGGCACTTGGACTTCGCAAAAGTTTTAGCACGAGCGACGTATCTCAACTGCCAAGTCCAGATATATTGGGGCCGAATGGGTTGCGATCAGCTGTATCTACTTTAGCCCTTAACACTGCCCAAAGAAATACTTTGCTTTTGGAACATGCACGACTTGATCATGCTTCGAGATCCTGCAGCACATGGGTTGCTGTTGGTGAACCAGTCGCCAATACATCGCAACTTCCTAGTCCTCATGGCGGAGCTATGCAAGAACAACAATGTCAGCAACAAACGTCCAGTTCTCAATCAACTCAACAACCTTCTACTGCATCACATCCATCCATACCTTTCACAGGAGCTGATTTTGTTAGGTCTGTGAATAAAAAGGTTCGCCAAAATTATATACGTCGAAGGTTGGTTTAAGAATTAATTATTAATTATTATTCAATTTTATATTTTCTTCGTAAATATGAATATAAATATAAAAAAAGATAATATTGCTTATGAAAATGATTCGGCCTCTGGATAAGTAGAGATCGGTCAAAAAATAGATCACAAAATAGATTTTGATCTTGATACTCAAGGTCTTTGTTTATTGCACTATATCCTACTTATTACAAGATTAAACCTCAGTTAATCTCTCAGTTACTGTTAATTCTTATTTTAGTTTGATATATTCCTATTACATTCCTATCTTAGCTCATCATATATATTTTTATATATATAATATCCCTTGAAAGTAATATTAAAGTGCCATTAGTTGTTAGATTAAGTAGATACATAAGTAATTTTATCATTTGATTCTTCACCAACACACTTTGGTAATGGTAACAATTATGGAATTGGTGCCATATATTAGTATGATATGTAAAAATCCACTTCGTGTTATTAATAGAATATATCCAAATTCAATAAAAAATAATGGAAAAATTATTGTCCAAATTAGCATTCTTTTCACTTAAATGGTTGCTATTGGAAGAGCCACTTTTTAAAGTGAATATAGCGATAAGCTGTATTATACAAAGCCATTATCAGTGGATATGCACGTACGACAACGAAACGTTTGATGTTCAGCAGGAAATTGTGCTAAAAGTTTTTGATCACTGAAGTACTGATCGAGTCGTTGAAAATTATATTAACTTGAAATCTTTTCTAGCATAATACCGTTCCGTTATTCATTAATTTTCTGTTGTTCAATAATGGCACGAAGCAGTACGAGAACATTTCTATGTCAACTATAATCTGATCGGATTATATTGAATTTAATTTACTTTACTCTCCAAATATCAATAATAGGTTGATTAACCACTATTATATTTTACTATGGTATTATACATTCTTCACAGTAAATATCCAAATGATTGTCTTTATTTACGTCATATGTGACATTGAAATGTAAACATAATGGAACCTCCATTAAACCGTTTCATGAAGAACCAAAACGCATTAGATAATCGAGACTTAAGTTATACGCGCACTAGCTACAATATGTCCGACAACAGTTTTGTAGTTTACGAAAAGAGCATTTGCCGATGCAACTATAACTTGCCTTTTTCAAACCTTTTTGTTATTAGAAAAAAAAAATTGAAATTTTGATTGATGCGAGCAAGAGTGACAAAATTGTTGCTAGTGCACGTATAGCCTTAGAAAGAAAGATTAAAGATTTATATGCACAATAGGCATGTTATTTCATAAGAAATGCAATTGCTTGTTTGTATATATACGTAATATCTAACATATCACAATACACACGCATATAACATACACATCTATTTATTATTCATATACATATACAGTTGTATCTACAAGTGTCTCATTTTAATCTATCCACACAATTATCTCTTAAAATATTCAAAAAATGTTTTAGGTAAAATTTACTTTATTTCAATAAGGACATCTTGTGATGATGACAAATCTTATTTAAATGGGTGTGTCTTCAAATTATCAAGGTGATCTTTGTCTTTTTTTAAATGGAATTATACATTTCTTTATACACCATTCAATGCATATTTTAATTCTGCTCAAAAAGGTATTAAGATACTTGGGTCGAAAAATGTTTAGTTTAAAAGACACTTTAGCTTTAATGTTGTAAAACTTACCATATAAATGATAAGAAACGAAAACGCAATACTTTTTTTGTTTATGTTGTTCTTATCTTTCATACGATAACTTCTGCAACATTAAAGTTAAAATATCTTTTAAACTAATTATTATTCGATTCAAGAACTTTAATACTTTTTGCAGAATTAGAATGAGAATCAAATGACGCATAAAAATATATATAGTGGCATTTTAAAAAATAAATGTTATCTTAAATTCACAAGAGCGCGTCCTCCTAAATAAGATTTGTACCCATCACAAGATGTCCCTGTCGAAACCAAGTAAATTTTATTTGAAACATTTATTTTCGAATATTAAATAGTTTAAAAGATAATTGAGTGGGTAAACCACAATGAGATACCCTGTATGTAGAAGCATCTTCTTCACGCCTAATTTTTAATGGTTTTCATTTAGCTTACTTTTTTGTTTATCTGTTTGTCTGTCTGGAATTTTGTAAGCGAAATTTCACTCACTTCCCGAACAATTAGAAAGCTGAAATTTAGAACACATATTTATTTCCGATGACAATACCAAATAATTTTAAACAGTAGACAACCCTTTTTTTATTGGAAAGAATGGCCTGGTTAGCTGAGGTGAAATCTAAAACAATCGTTATATTATTATATATCTTTATTCGTTATATATCTTTACATCAATGTATATTATCAGATGACAGATAATGATTAAAAAGTAAAAAATAAAATATATAAATTAACAAAATTTGAAAAGTTAATAAGAAGAAGAAAATAATTTTCTTAATCAGGTATCATTAAGTAATTGAAAGTAATAATAATATACAGTAGAATCTGTGTCTGTTAAGCACACGCGGCAATCATATAATAGGCATCACTACTTCGTTGAACTAATTTACTAAGAATAAGAATCTGGCAAGCTCATATTAGTTTAGTTCTAAACTTCTCAGTATTTTAACACTTTCGGAGATCCCCTATTTCATTAGATGAAGTTCGGATTCATGAGTCAAATATTCTTCCATTTTTACCTCATAATGATTAGAGAATTGTTTTCCTTGCCTTTATTAAAAATTTCTTCATCCAAAAAATTCATTCAAGAGAATAGAAAAGGTTGGTGGAACATAGAATGCGTCGCAAGGTTAAAACAATGAGCCCGCCTGGTTTTTGTTTTTAGTAATATAAATTCACTAATTGAATGATACCCATTATAAAATTACTGTGTGTGCTCAATATATACTGGTTCCCTTGCTTTATATAATGTAATATATTAATACTGCAATCAATTACTTAATTATACCTGTTTAAAGAAATTACTTTCTTTTTAGTACAATTTGAAATAAAAAAATCTTTTATTTTTTTTATTTATATGTTTTGTTCTTATTTTAAATTGTTTGATTGTCTAAACTATTTTGGATAGCAGCGATTATCTTGCTATATTCTAATTTGTTTGTCATTTTATAATATTTCATATGATGGGCAAATTGTAAAATTTCCTGGCCTTCTGATAAGTTGGTCGATTCGATATATATTGTTAGGACCGTTCGCGGAGAGACGCGATCGCGAGGGAGCACGTCAACGGGAGTCGTAAATTCCCGTTACGATTAAACAATCGACGCCACGAATTGATCGATCCCCTTATTTCTGTTACGTTAATAGGGGTAGTTTGATTGAATTTACACTAATTTAACACGTATAAATTATTGTTTATTCCAGCAGCTTACTAAGTATAAAGAATTACACTGCGTCAGTGCGAGTTAAGTAAATGTTTAAGGGTCGAACCCGTTATAGACTCGTTAACTATTTTGACTAGGAAGAACGATTTTTACTTGAGGGTAGAACCCTTTACAGACTTGACTGTTCTGACGACGAACAACGATTGATTCTAAGTGACGATGCTATGTCGGGGGAGGGCTAATGATGGGTGTGTCTAGCGCATGGGATCAGCGGATTTGTTCACAACATTTTTGGTTAGGAAAGTGAGGGTAGTAGACATTGTTTCTCATTGGCTAATAAGATGACTGGTAGACTAGCCGCCCTCGGAAGAAAGTTGATAGTGGGAGGCATCGTACGTGCGAAAAACTAACTTTCCCGTAATAGAGAATAAACCTGAGTACAGTTGTTAAACAAATGCTACATTCGGCTCGCAGGATCTTAGACAGAATTTCGTAAGATTTATGACGGGTCCTTGAGGTTATTGAAGGTACGCGACAAGGATGTGCGGACATGTGGCTACCATCCTGCCCGCGGTGTGTAGCCTGGCCCAGATAGAAAGTCGGCCTACGTAACATATATGAAATAGAAATTTTATGTTACCATAGATTTTTTTTTATTTATTTATAAAATTTACAATCAATTCTCGCATTGAAAATTTTTAGTAATTTTTTTCTGGCGTGGCGCTGTGACATGGCTAAATTTTGTAATAGGTTAACTTATTATAAATATGCATAATTTAGGTAAAGGCTAGTTGAATCTGGAGATTAGGTCTAACGGGTAGTGTCTCTTCAGCCTGCGGATTTGGTCCGATGTATCGAGTAATCCAGTAATTAAGGGGTTTCGATGTTTGTTGACTCTTTTATTGTATCTGGTGCTATATTTAGCTATTTCCTCTTTGACTGTAGGTATCTTGAGGTCGCGATTTATTACTTCGTTGGTGACATACCAGGGTGCATTCAATATGGATCTTAGGGTTTTCGATTGGAAACGTTGAAGTATTTCGATGTTGGAGTTGCTTGCTGGTCCCCATAGTTGGATTCCATAGGTCCAGACAGGTTTTATTACGGTCTTATACAGGGTAATTTTGTTCTGTGTGCTTAGGTTGCAGCGTCGGCCAGTGAGCCAATAAAGTTTTTTAAGTTTGTCCTTGAGTTGTTTTGTTTTGTCTGTAATGTGATTTTTCCAAGTTAATCTCCTGTCTAGTGTCATGTCCAGGTATCTGACGGTGTCTTTGCTAGGAATTGTTGTGTTGTTAATGGTGACCTGGGGGCAGGTTTGTTTTCGGAGCGTGAAGGTTACATGCGTGGATTTTTGTTCGTTGATTTTGAATCCCCATTTATGAAACCATTTTTCCAAAGAGTCGAGACATCGCTGGAGAGTAGATGAAGCAATTGTCGGGTCAGCATTGGAAGCTAATAGCGCTGTGTCGTCAGCAAATGTTGCTAATGTTATCTCTGTTGATATAGGTAAATCGGCAGTGTAGATGGAGAACAGTAGGGGGACACTACCTTGGGGTATGCCAGCCTCTATTGGAAATGTTGTGGTAGTGGTGTCTAAGTATTTAACCATGAATTATCTATTGGTTAGGTAGGACTTTAGGATGCAGTAGTAGGTGTGTGGTAGGATTTTTTTAAGTTTGTATAGTAGCCCTTCGTGCCATACTTTGTCGAATGCCTGTTAAATATCTAGGAATACCGCTGAGCAATATTTTTTCTTTTCAAGGTTTTGGCTGATAATGTGTGTTATGCGATGGATTTGCTCTACTGTTGAATGTTGTTTCCGAAAACCGAATTGATGATCTGGAAGTGTTTTCAAATCCTCTAGGAGTGGAAGAAGACGATTCGTTAACATCTTCTCGAATAGTTTTGACAGGGTAGGTAGGAGACTAATTGGGCGATAGGAACTAGTTTCATATATTGGTTTTCCAGGTTTAGGAATGAGAGCAATCAGTGAAATTTTCCATGCCTTGGGAAAGTATTCAAGGCGAAGAATTGCGTTAAAAATCGATGTAATGAGTGCAATCCCTTTTATGGGAAGTTCCCTGATTGCTTTATTGCAAATTAGGTCATGCCCCGCAGCTTTCTTGGAATTTAAGCGATTGATTGATTCTATAGTCTCTGCAGAAGTGAAGGGTACAATAGGAGGAGACATTTGGAAGGGAGAGTGCAGGTATTCAGTAATATCCGCGGCAGTTTTGGAAGAGTGGGGTTTGAATACGTTAGACAAGTAACTAACAAATAGGTTGGCTTTCTCTATTGGGCTACGCGCCCATCCACCTCGCGGACGGTGGATTGGAGGGATTATTTGCGGGGAGCGTGTGAGTTTCCTGGAAGCCTTCCATAGTGAGTAGTTGGAGTCAGCTGTGGGGGATAAATTGGCGAGATATTTTTGAAAACAGTCATTCTTGTAATTTTTTATGAGTTTGGTTAACTTTCTAATTGCGTTGTTTAGTTTGCATTTGTCATCCGAGGTTCTATGGGTCTGCCATACTCTTTTTAGTCTACGTTTCTCTGCTATTTTTTTTAATATGTATTGGGGATATTCACGTTTGCTGATGGATGTCTTAGTAGGTGTGGAGGAGTGGATGGCGTTTAATATGCTCATGTTTAGGTATTTCGTGGCTGCTTCGATATCTTCATTTGCTTTTAGTGGAATTAAGGCTGAAGTTGAGTGATTAAAGACTTCTCTAAAAAGTTGCCAGTTGGTGAGTTGATTATGAATAAAGCCAATAGGTGTATTCTCGATAATCGTTGAACTGACTGTTGCTATCACGGGGGAATGATCAGAAGAAAGATCCGCCAAGGATTTAATTTGGACGTATCTTGGCGAGATATTTTTTGTTATAAAGAAGTCAAGTAAGTCGGGAATTTTATTAGTGTCAGTGGGCCAAGTGGGTTCATATATGGTGAGATACTTGAGATTGTTGATGATTATGCTATTTCCGAGATTTTTGACTCTTACTGTGACCAGTCTGCTGCCCCATTCGGTATGTTTGGCGTTATAGTCTCCTCCAGCTATGAATCTATTGCCTAAAGCGTCAAGGAAGTTATCAAAGTCTTCTTTGGCGATGGAGTGTCTGGGAGGGCACTATACTGCTGAAGCGGTGATTGTACCATGGCAGTCTTCTATTGCTACGTTTGTTGCTAGGAGGTAGTCTTTCTGGAATGATAAAAGTTCATAATGCTTAATGCTGGATTTGATAATGATTCCGGTGCCGCCGTGGGCCTTTCCACTGGGATGTTGGGTATGATAGAAATTATAACCGTTTACTTTCAAATAATTTTTGTCGGTGAAGTGGGTTTCAGATACGAGCATTACTTCGATTTGCTGTTGTTTTAGGAAGAGTTCTACTTCGATTTTGTGTTGAGCTAGACCGTTGGCATTCTAAAGAGTTATGCGTCTTGGTTTTATTTTGCGTCGAGGCGTATTATTTTATCCATGATGAGTGTTAATAGCGGTAGCAAGTTGTTTATTTGTTCGGATTGTTTTCCTATTAATTTTTCAAGTCTGTTAAAGTTGAAGTTTTCCGTGTCCTTTATCATAGTTTGGATGTCGATAACATCATCAATATAGATTGGTGGAGGAGGAGGATTTTTTTGTGTGTGTTGAATTGTTGGTATTTCAACTATGTCCATTGAATTGTCCGTAGATTCTAATATTGCGAATCTGTTGTGAGTGGTAATGTAGCTTGAAGTCAGTTCGTTCTGATTAGTGTTTGCATCTTTTTTTATTGGATCAAGCTTGCGTTTTTTGATGCAGTTGGTGTGGTTTTGAAGGTGGATGATATTGTCATTATTGTTTTGCCACGGAGGAGGTAGAACGGTGCGGTTGTGGTTTTGTTCGTCGGGGCTTGTTATAGATACTCGGACCATCTTCGAGCTAGTTAATTCAATTTGAAATAACTAGTCGAGAGGCTAAGATTTGTTAGATATTGGGAAAGATGGATTTTCCACGAGTAGTTTATAAGAACACTTGGTTTGATTATGATTTTCACTCACTTTCGACAGAAGGTCGTCACTTATTGTGAACTTCACTGGGCACTAGACACACGTGTGCACGCTTCGGCAGTCGAAAGAAAACTGATGCAATCTACATGCCGATATATCTAAATCGTTGATAAAACTAAGAAAAAAATCTACGCGCCTTGATGGTATCATTAAGACTAAGAAATATTTGGTAATTGTGTATAAAAGGGGCTACACTTAATTTTGCTGAAATTTAAGTATGTTGTAAAATTCATCATTCTGAACAACTTTTTCCTACCAGTTCTGCTCGAGCGGTCGAGCTATGCGGGCGTGTGAAGCAGTGCTTCCGTAAGTGAGACAAGTGGGTAACAAAGTAACTTAAAACAGTGCCAATCGCTAAAATGCAGCAAATTCCACCAATTAAAACATTAAATAATGGCGAATCATATGTCATAAATAGAGAGTTAGATATTACTAACCCAAATAAATCAAGAAACAAGGATCAAGATCGTTCAGTCGTAAGGGAAGTTGAAATGGAAAATACACAGGCCAATGACGGGAAGAACAACATCGACAATGATCTAGCACACCAGAAGGAGAGCTGGAAGGTTGTAACTCCCAGCAAAAAACGAAAAATAACAGCAATTACAAGAGCTGGGAGGGCTATAGAAACAGAAAGGCAGCAATGGCTCCAAGAAGTTCCTCTCCACAAATCCAACAAATCACAGTCATGCTACAACTACTTACTAACATGCTAAGCGAAAAATAAAAATGGACACGCTTAAAATAGCAGTCTGGAAATCTAACGGCCTACAACAAAGGGCCCTAGAAACCAAAACATTCCTATACAACAATAAAATTGACATACTACTCGTATCAGAAACACGCTTCACTACAAAAAGCTACATAAAAATACCGTACTACACCATATATGTTACCAAGCATCCCTCGGGAAAAGCACACGGAGGGACCGCAGTAATAATAAGAAATGACATTAAACACCACCTACACAGCCAAGTTAGTAAGGAGTATATACAAGCTCCCACCGTTACTGTACAAACTAGCAGCAACCATTTACAGTTGTCAGCAGTATATGTACCACCGAGATTCAAAATTACAACCCAAATGTGGGAAGAGTACTTTCAAAAATTAGGCGACAAGTATATCGCAGCGGGAGACTATAATTCAAAACACACACTATGGGGATCAAGAATCACTACACCTCGAGGTAGGATCCTGGGAAAATATATTAGAAATAATAACCTCAATTTATTGTCCATAGGAAGACCGACGTACTAGCCGACAGGCCTGAGCAAAATACCTGGCCTACTTGATTTCGCAGTTACAAAGGGACTTAACGAAAATAAAATAAATATAGCACCCAGCCTCGAGCTTAGCTCCGATCACACACCCATAATAATTACATACAGAAACAAACCAATACATTACAACAACCCAGAGACAATATGCAATAAAACCATCAAATGGCAAACATTTAAAGAAATAATCGAGAGCAAAATCAACTGCAACATTCCACTGAAAACACCTGAACACATCGAACAAGCAGTAACAACACTTATAGAAACTATTCAAGAAGCAGCAAGGGCAACCCCCATACCTGAACCACCAAATAGACAAACAATAATAACTCCGCCAGACATTCTCGAAAAAATTAGAGAAAAAAGAAAAGCGAAAGCAATATGGCAAAAACATAGAACGAAAGAAAACAAAAAACACCTAAACAAATTTGCAAAGGAAATAAAAAACAAAATAAAAGAACACAATAACAACGAGTTCACAAAGTTCATAGAGTCACTATCTGCATGCGAGAACTACAACTACTCACAATGGAAAGTCACAAAAAAAAAGACGATAAAACTAGTCCCAGTAATCAGAAAAGCAGACAATACATGGGCAAGAAGCAACGAAGAGCAAGCTGAAGAATTTTCCAACCACCTATGCAATACATTTACACCACATAATATCAATAACAGCAACCTCCATTGTCATACGAACGAGGATGTGCTAACCACTAGTACCGCAAATGACAAGCAATACGCCATACCTAAAACAACATCACGGGAAATTAGGAACATAATCGAAAAAACAAAAAACAATAAAGCACCAGGATTCGACCTAATCAATGGTAAAATCTTGAAAAACCTTCCTCCAAAAGCGATACGACTAATGACTATAATCTACAATGCAATATTAAGAATCCAATACTATCCTAAACTATGGAAACTACCACAGATCATAATGTTACCTAAACCAGGCAAAGACCCACACCAAACAGCATCTTACAGACCAATATCGCTACTTCCCGTGTTTTCCAAAATAATAATAGAAATAATAATAGAAAATAATAGAAAAAATAATATACGCCAGGCTAAAACCAATAATAGAGAAGGAAAAATTAATACCAGATCACCAATTCGGATTCAGAAACAAACATTCCACCATAGAACAAATGCACAGGCTCGTCAACGAAATAATACTAGCATTAGAAAACAAACAATACTGTACAGCTCTCTTCCTGGACATAGAAAAAGCATTTGATAAAATAAACCACGAAAGCCTACTACAAACAATCAAGAAACAATACCCGTAACAAATATACCAATTAATGAAATCATACTTAAGCAACAGAACCTTTGTAATAAAAATCAAGGACGCATTCTCCGAAGTCAAAGACATCAAGGCAGGGGTTCCGCAAGGGAGCGTCCTAGGACCAATATTATACACACTATACACGGCCAATTTACCAACAACTACCAACAGCAAAATACTGACATTCGCGGACGACACAGCTGTGCTAGTCAGGCACACTAACCCTGTAACAGCAGTCACATTACTACAAAAACACATCACAAAAATAGAAAAGTGGCTACAAGATAAACAAATTAAAGCAAACCCCAAAAAATGCAGCCATATTACATTCACACTGCGAAAACAGATACCCCCAAACATCTTTTTGAACGCAACTCACATAATACAAACGAAGCAAGTCAAATACCTAGGGCTCAACATAGATACACAACTCACATGGAAGCAGCATATCAAATTAGTAATAGACAAAATTCAAACAGCAAGGAGGCAAGCACGGAAAATAAATTAAAGATATACAAAACAATCGTAAAACCAATCTGGACGTACGGAATACCACTATGGGGAACAGCGGCAAAGAGCCATATAAGCAAAATGGAGACTATGCAAGCCAAAATTCTTAGAACAATAATTAACGCTCCATGGTACGTCAGAAATGAAGACATACGAAAGGATCTAAAAATTCCAACAGTCAAAGAGGAAATCGCCAGATACGCAAAAAAGTACAAAGAAAAACTTGCAACACACCCAAACCAGCTTGTAGCTGAAGTAAATGAAACCCTAATAGAAAGAAGTTTACGTTTTTACTTCTGTTGTTCGGTTTCCGTTACCGTTACTTTTTGAAATTCGGGTAAATAGTAGTTGCTGCCACCAGAAACAATCTAAGGATTGCTTCAGTTAGAATTTTTTGTTAACAATTAAATATCGGTGGGTAGCGTTAACCGATGTTTAATGTGATTACCGACTAAACTCCACGTTTCGGCTAACCCGCTACTCGCAGGAGTACTGGCACGGGAGAGGATCAAAGTTGGCGAAAATAAATGCTCGTTTAATCTAATTATATTGTAAAACAAATATTTTTCACAACAAGAGTTTATTCTGATTTTGATTGGTTATTAACAGAATTATTTAGAATATTCGAATTTACAATTGATCGTGATACGCTTTACTAATTACAAGATTTGAATTCAAGTGATTTTCGATAATTTACAAATTGACAAATACGATTAACAAAAATTGACAAGAACTGAGAATTAAATGAAACAAAGAATTAAACTAAAGAATTAAAGAATTAAAGAACTTAAGAACTAAAAGCTGAGAAAACTAAAAGATAAAAGAACTAAGGGATAAGGAGCTAAGAGCTAAGGAACTAAAGAACTAAGGAATTAAAAGTCAAAGTAACTGAAATATTAAGGCCCTGAGGAATTGAGAGCTAATCGCTATAACTAAGAAATTACTTGTCAAAAGCTGAGGAACTGATCACCAAGAACCCAGGAATCAATCACCAAGCACTGAGGAACTAATCACACAGAACTAAGGAATTATTTGAATAATGAACAAATAATAATCTGAATAATAATGATCACAATCTGAATAATGAAGAACACAATCTGAATAATAATGAATATCCTTCCATGTTGCCACGTGTATTTATAGTTTGTTCAAACATAGAAGAGGGGGGGGGGGGTGTCATGTGGCGGTTTTCGAAGCTCGAATTCGGTTTCTAACCGACTTGTTAGATTTTATTTTTCGAATTGAAACGTCGTCTCGCGCTACTGGTGGGTTTTAGCCTTTGTTACGGCGCGTGCGCAGCGCGAGACGTGACAGAAGACTGAAGAAGAAGCATCCCGCAGACCTCACAACAGAAATACAATAAACAACCTGGAAGATGGAACCCCACTGGGGGTAACCATCCACATGCTATATTTTTAAGTTATAACATTTTACCAAATGTCCTTCTGGACAAATTGTAAAATTCAAATAAATAATAAAAAAAAAACTTTTTCCTATGTGTATAACCGCCGTTCGGTTTTAGTTTCCGAGATTTTGGCAAAAAACTGTTACTACTACCGTATTGACTCTTGTTCCTACATGCACATCCATGGCAACGTATACATCTGCATGATGTAACCGTTTATCTGCTGTTTCTATAAACACATGTGCATAATAGGTAAACTGGTCGAAAAAGTATGTCAAAAGGATAGAGTAAAAATATGTTATAAAGCACAATGGCCGAAGTTAGAAATGCAACGTTGTCTAATGTGAAATTAAAAATTATACAAAAAAGCTCTTTTTTAATAAACAAACCTCACATAGTTCAACGACTGCCTTTCGCAATTGTTACACAAACGCAAATCTTGTCGCAGTAAAATTAAAACATTGTTTATCCCCATTAGATATAGATTAATTTTTTCAATTCAGCTACCCTAATATACAAAATTATATAACGTATCGGGTAATAGTCAGCCTTCCACGACGATCACATCGATCAGTATTTTCATTTTTCTGGAATAGTAATATTTGAATTTGTATAATTTTAAATAGTGGTTGCCGACAAGCGGCTTGGACCACACTTGCGAGATTTGTGCGTTTAGATGACTTTTTATATTTTGAAATTAGTTCCGAGTTAGAAAAAAAAAAAAAAAAAAAAAAAAAAATAAATAAATATTGAAAAGTTCGGCCGTTATAGAGATTATCTGCCGGCCATTGTGATGTGACATAGAAACAATAGATAAACGGTTATTCTATGCTGATACATATGTACCATGAGCGTACACGTATAAGCAATATACAATGTAGTAGGAATAGTTTTTTGCCAATATCTCCAAAATTGAGGTTGTGTGGCGGTTATATGTGTAAGAAAATTTGTTTAAAATATTGTTTTGCGACACGTTTAAATTTTATCAAAATAGGGAGTGCAGCCTCTTTTATACATAATTACCAAGTATTTAATACTATCTCTATCAAATTGGTCTTGCGTTAAAATATTCCAAAGTTTCTTTATAAATTTCCTTTTCAAATACTTACTTGTGGCCGTTCACACTTTACACGAGTTTTGTGTCTTGTACTCCTACATTGTTTTTCCCCGTATTTTCGTTTCAAATGCGTGATAAAATTGAGTGACCTTTCATAACCGCTCATTGCAATTTGCACTTTATACACAATACAATTTTATCAGAATTTATAGCACTTTCCCCTGGCAAATATTCAAAAAATTTTCCATCACCTACAGTTGGAAGTTTGATCTGATGATATGAAGGTTATATAAACTCAAAGGTAGCCATTCTACGGGAGAAAATTGTATATATTACTATAAGATATTAAAATCACAGCATAGATATCCTTTGTAGTGTTACTGTATTGCTGGGTTGTGAACTTAACTGACAAGCAGTTAACAAGATTATGATTATACATTATGATTATATGCTAGAATGGATATCAAGAATATCAATCACTTCTATTGAATCGGACAATTAAGTTTATAAACTATGCATAAATTAATCACTCAATGGCTTAAAAATTATTGACTTATGATTGAAAACTACAAAAGTTATTCATGATTACTGATTTATCGTAAGAATGATTGGTAATTATGCGGAAAAGAGAGTGTAGGTTGAATTTTTGGATGAATTTCGGAATTCTGTTCTCCCTATCCATCCCATGAAATCTTCCTCTGTTTTACCGCGAAAGAAATCTTCAAAAGATGCTCCATAGCCCCTGGAGAGAGGATGCAGGATAGCGTAGAATTCTTTCCCATTAAATCCCTCATAGTCGTCGTCTTCAGGTGCGATGCAGAAACCCCGGGAACACTGAACTCATGGGATCTAACCTACTAAACTAACCTAAACATACCATAAAATTGTTAGAATCGCAAACCTACACAAATGTATATGCAATTTCATTTTTAATCACTTATTTTAAAGTAAATTTAATGTAATAAATACCACTTTCATTTGTCATAACTTTTGAACACGATCGTTCCACGGTTCGGCAAAGTGAATGTGGACTCAAGTCATTTTCTACAATAACATACCATAACTAGTACGTCTGTCTTCTTTTTATCTGTATTTTGTCTATTACCGATTTAATATGATGCTTCGAGGTTGCGAGTCTAAGTGGAGTCCTAGGTATTTAACTGGATTTGTTTGTGGTATGTGCGTACTATTCGATTGGATATTTGGTGGTTTCCGTTTTCATAGTGTGAATGCAATATGGTTGCATTTACTGGGGCTTGTTTTTATTTGTTTATCTTGTAGCCATTTTTCTATTTTTATGTTACGCTCTTGTAATAATGTGACCTCTGTTTCTAGATTAGTGTGTCCGACTAGTACAGCCGTGTCGTCCGCGAATGTCAGAATTTTGCTGTTGATAGTTGTTGGTATGTCGGCCGTGTATAGTGTGCATAATATTGATCCTATTAAATCAGAAAAACTTACCAAATGTCCAGCTGAACAAATTGTAAAGAACAAATTAAATAATAATAAAAAAAGAAAATATTTATCCTAAAACGCTTCCTTGCGGTACCCTGTCTTGATGTCTTTTACTTCAGAACATATATCCTTTATTTTTACTACAAAGGTTCTGTTGCTTAGGTATGATTTGAGTAAGTGGTCGATTTGTTCCGGGAAATGTTTTTTGATTGTTTGTCAGACGCTTTCATGGTTCACTTTGTCAAATGCTTTCTCGGTGTTCATGAAGAGGGCTGTACAGTATTGTTTCTATTTGTTAGTATTATTAATTGTTACAATAGTGTTTAGGATTTTTTAAATGTCAAAGACTTCTTTGTTATTATTTTTGGGTTCAAGTTCTATTAGAAGTAGTGGCAATGGCTGTCTTGTATTGTATCTGGTTTTTATTTTATTATTTGCTGTTCTTACTTGGTGTCCGATTTTTATTAATTCCATACATATATTTTTTGTGTTTGTTTTTGGTCGTAGTCCTCTAATTACTATTTTGTAGCTTTTTCTGTTTTGAGCTGGTATGTATGATACCCAGCGTTTTTCTTCTTTAATGCTTGCGTCACTTTTCTAAAGATTTCTGGAGTTTTTGTTTGCACTCTTACTTGTTCTAATTTTAATTACTTTATACTGTAGTTTTCTTTTCCAGAAGTGTTGTTCAATAATTCGATTAGGAGATCTATTATTTAAGCATCTATGTAGATCAGTGGCGGTTTAACGATACGAGTTGTAACCTTTTCTTTTGAGTCTGTATCTATTTCTTCTATTACTAAACCGAATGAATTTCGGAGTGAGATGTCTTGTAGCCGTTGTTGCTTTTCCGTATGTGAAGTTTCCATGACGCTTGGGCTTGGTATTGTTTTACGCTTTATGTGTGCTGTTGGCGTCTTCTAGTGTTCATCTTGATATGATAGTTCGTCATCGTAGCTGTTTTCTTCTTGGTTTTGAATCGTTTCCATTTCTTTTGTAGCTTTATTTACGTAATATATTTCACCTTTGTTCGTTATTTTAATTGATGGTATTTGCTGTTGCATTTTGTAGCTTTACCATTTGCCAGTGTTTGTTGTCTTTTCGTTCACCTAAATTCACTGCTTTTCGCACTTTCATTGAAGCGCAGCTTCTCACGTCTGTCTCAGGCAGAAGTGATGCGATCTGTGAACGAGGTTAACGCTCAAGGTGAGGTTAAAATTAAAGATGCGATGTTGTATTATGTTTAGTTAATTTATTTGCACTCTTTAATATACATGGAAAGAATCACTAATAAGTTACAATGTTGATCGATTGAAGATTGAAAAACTACTGTCGTTCGGTGATGATGCCGTCGTGAAGGAAAATTAGTGATGAGTGTGTCTAACGCACGGAACCAGCGGATAGGTTAATGGCAATTTTGGTTAGGAAAGTGAGGACAACGATTATTGCTGCTAATTAGATAAGAAAAAGGCTGGTGGGTAAGGATGGGGCTAGCCGTCCCCAATCGAATGACGCTCGTGGATGGCATTGGATGGGAAAAATCCGTTTCCCGTGTTTTCTCGGAATAGGCAATAACTCTAAGGAATGCTTCAACTCAAAACTTAACTATAAAAATGCTAAGATTTTTGATAGGTCGGCAATAAGGGTGATTAGACATTTGGTTTATATAGAGAGTCACGGGACGTAACCGACGGCCACTCCAAATCCCGAACACTGATAGTCATATCTTCCTCATATGAAATCCAGAAACAAAATGTCTTTTTATTTTCTTCATTAATAGCTTTTTTTTAATTCTTCTATTTGGGTATAGTTTGTAATTTATTATTTCAATAGAACGTTACTATTTTTGTTTTGTTTTTCTCTAATCACCAACGTTAGATTCACCTACGCCAAACAAAAAGAAATTAATCTTAATGACTCACCTAAATCTATTCATTGTAGGGCTTCACCTTCCTTTACATTTACATTGCCTTTATATTACCACTAAAATTTGTGATTCTTTATTATCACATGTTCTTCGACCTTTGTATTTGCTGTTAAATTAAAATAAAATAAATAGTGGGAATTAGTTAGGTCGTGATTATACAGAGAACGGCGAGCGACAAGCAGCAAAATTGACATTCGTGGCGCCAACATCGAGCTCCGCATAAACATCCAGAAAAGTGGGAAAATTATGCCGCTACTCTCTACTTCTTCCCATAGTCCCACATAGTCCACTCTGGGCATGCGTAACAGCATTTTTCCCTCCTCACGCGCGCGCGCAAAAAAAATAATGTATGTTTCTACAATACTTATGATTATCTTGCCATAAAATCGGCCTACACCTGATTAAAGGTTCGATACCAAAATATTCCAAAGTATTTATCGTTACTATCTATTTAGCGCTTAGATACCTACTAAAAGAATAAATATAATGGAAAACACAGTGGCAAATATCGGCCTTTGGTCTGTTGCGTAGTTACTGTATAGGTTATCTTATATGAATTTATGAGTTTAATTTATTTTCTGCCGCTGTCTTTTCATTTGTCTTGCTAATCCTGCCGCTCGCATTATCAAGCTCGGCTTACCGCCGCTCTGTTTATAATCACGAACTTATCCATAATAAGACAATACGGTATCTACTTAACAGCATTACTTCGATTGCTTCAAAAATTCGCTAGTTCGTCAATGTCCCACTGTACAAGTATATTGTTAATAAAGTTAGTCCAAAAAGTTATAAAACTGCCCTTTTTCGAGATAAACGAACAAGTTACAACACAATTCCAGAAATGAAATGCAAGAAAAACAATATGCAATAAAAAACATTTTAACCTTGAGTTTAAAAGTCAAAATCAATTCTGCAGTTTACTTTTTCAACAGATCTCAATTAATCTAAGAATGTTAAATCGTCAGTATAAACTGTTCTTAGAAAACTAGGTAAAGCAATGGAGATGAAGTAGAGTTTGTATTAACCACGCTTTATCCTTTATTTTCATGACAAGACTCTTTATATATAAATGCAGAATAGAATGCGATTAACGATTGTTTAGCTAGGAGATTTAAAACAAAGAAATATTTTGATTTTGCTCCAATAGATGTCGTTTTTGGTACCATGTATTTGTTCTAATTCCTTAACATAAACTGTGACAAACATTTCTTACACCCTATATAACAAATCAAGAATAATATTACAAAGCAAGAATAGTATTAAGGATTATAAGCGTTTATAAGCGATAATATTGCGTTTTAAAACGATTAATAAAGCAGTAAAAGCATGAAAATTAACAATACTTATTTCTACATGTTTCCTTTAGTAATTATGACAATAAAAAAGAAGTATATGAAATGTGTGTAACAGTTGAATATTAATACTTAATTTTCATAATTTGTAGATTGTTAACAACATATCGTGCTTTGGAGCGACTTTCACAAAGCGAATTCAATTTAGATCAGTTGGAGGTTGTAGCGAGTGCAGCACAAACAGCTTCTGGAACCACATTGCTGGTCCCTGGAACAACAGGTACTACTGGACCTGCATTACTGGGACAAAAGGAACGAAACCATGCTTTGACCATTAAAGACGTTGAAAGAGAACGTGGAAATCAATTATCCAAATATGAAAGAAATATGATGATCTTTAATTGGCTACATACTCTTGATGATACTGCTATTGTTGACAGTACAGAATAAATTGTGTTAACAGTGCTAGAGGCCGAAAGATTTAACCGGTTAAGACCGTTAAGAGTTAAAACCACCCTAAAGAGTGCAAGAGCCAGAAAATGTTTTATTTTAAATAAAAAGACAGAGAAAACACATTGCCGTGTAAAGGGAAATAAAAATCGTGTTATGGTGGAAAATATATCCAGAATTCAGAGATGCCGCCCATAAGTGTAGTCGATGGTTTACTAAACCATGACACACGCAAATTTCGCTAAGTAGTTAACGATGGAGAAATATCTAATCGATTATGTAGATCTTTTGACCTCTGATACAGGGTTCTATGTAAATCCGACACTTTTTCCACCGACACCAGACATACATTTGACCTATAACAATTTTGAATGACTACAACTGTAATTGACTGACAGTATTAGCACAGCGAAATAACATTTTCGGTAAAGTCTGGTGTCGGTGAGTTGTCGGTGAAAACAGTGTCGGTGATTTCAATGGGACTCCTGATATAATAATCTTGGGCGATTATAATTAACCTTTCCACTACGCTTAACATTAATATTTAATTACGATACATGTTATAAAAGTTTGTATCAAAGTATATTAAAATTCAAATTTCTCACAACAAATAACATTGAACAATTATTTACTCTTTTACGATTTAAGGCATTATTTTTAGAATACATTAATATACCGAGTATAATTTTACAATCTATGTTTCGAAGTGCACCATTTAAATTTCAAACGATTCAGCGTGTGACGTCACTTGTATGCACTTACGGGTATCCCGAAACATTATGTAGTGCCAAATTGGTGTTGCGGTGTTCAAGAAGTCAAATAGATAAAAAGGTTCCATATGCGAAGATGTTTCATTAAAGAACTAAAGAAATTAAGTATTTGTTGTTTGTTAAGCAGTCATACATATAAGACTGTTGATTTTGTGATTCTATAGATTTCTCATTGATAAACATATTCACGGCTATAATCGATGCTTAAAAATTCCTTTCTTTGCGATATGCAAACTTCCATTTATCAAAAAAAATTCTTCGTGTACTGTTGACATATTAATTGTTAAAAATGGCATTTCGGATGCGCTCTCACACCTAAATCCCGTTTCTGATTATACTTTAACTATTTTATGTAACTTTATAAATAAAGATCAAGTAGTCATCAATCAACTAAATATCTTTTTTACTCCCAACAAAATTTCAAATATCTTTTTATAAATTTGAGGTTGATGAATATCAATATGGTTATTATACTCTATCACATCAGACTTTCGAAAAATAAAAATTTAAAGTAGAAAAAAAGATATTAGAGAAAAATTACATATTTTTAAATAATCTATTTACACATTAAAAGACTAGTAATTTAATTGGTTAGTAGTACACAATTAAATGTAGCTACGTAATAGTTTTATATTATACTATATTCTACTATAGAAGACAATAATTATTTGAAAGTCCTTTATTAATGTCCCTTTATCCAGGTGTGAAAGAAATGCAATCTGTTGCTATTCTAAAAGAAGAAAAAAATCAACACTTTCATACTTGCTCAAAAATAAAAACAGTCTATTTTAAAATTTCCTATAATTTGGTCTTTTCCTATACAATACAAATATTCTATACAGAGTGCTGGACTACAGATTTTTCACAATTTAAGCAGTGATTCTTGACGTCGAAATAAGACGAAGATCAAGAATAAAAGGAGTTCGTTTTCGGATTTGTTTTTTAGTTATTGACGATTAAAAATCGGTCAAAATATCCCTGCACATTAGCAAATCTACTTACACGAACGCACGAGCAGCCAAGCTAAACAGACATAAGAAACTGTGCCTCAGTGAAAGTGCGATCAGCAGTGAGTTTAGGTGGTCAAAACGTTAACGAATACTGCAAAATGGTAAAAGCTCCAAAATGCAACAACAAATACCGCCAATTAAAATAACAAAACAAAGGTGGAATATACTACATAAATAAAGCTACAAATACGCTAAGCCGGAAACAACCAACTAACAAAGAACAGGAAAGATTAGCTTTAGCTTATAAAAGAAAACTTGATGATGAAAACTGGACGGTAGTAACAGATCACAAAAAGCGTAAAATAATACCAGTTACAAGCGCTGCGAAAATTTCAGATACAGAAAAACAACAGTGACTACAATACATTCCACTCCGAAACTCATTCAGCTCACTGGTAGATGTGGATACGGACCCAAAAGAAAAAAAACACAACACGTATCGTTAAACCACCACCAATCTGCATTGGTGCCCAAATAATAGATCTCTTTCTTGAACTATTAAGCAACACTGCCGGAACAGAAAACTACAGTATAAAGCAATTAAAATTAGAACAAGTAAGAGTGCAAACAAAAACTCCAGAAATCTTTAGAAAAGTGACGCAAGCATTAAAGAAGAAAAACGCTGGGTATCATACATACCAGCTCAAAACAGAAAAAGCTACAAAATAGTAATTAGAGGACTACGACCAAAAACAAACACAAAAAATATATGTATGGAATTAATAAAAATCGGACACCAAGTAAGAACAGCAAATAATAAAATAAAAACCAGATACAATACAAAACAGCCATTGCCACTACTTCTAGTAGAACTTGAACCTAAAACTAATAACAAAGAAGTCTTTGACATTTAGAAAATCCTAAACACTATTGTAACAATTAATAATACTAACAAATAGAAACAATACTGTACAGCCCTCTTCATGAACATCGAGAAAGCATTTGACAAAGTGAACCATGAAAGCGTCTGACAAACAATCAAAAAACATTTCCCGGAACAAATCGATCACTTACTCAAATCATACCTAAGCAACAGAACCTTTGTAGTAAAAATAAAGGATATATGTTCTGAAGTAAAAGACATCAAGACTGGGTACCGCAAGGAAGCGTCTTAGGATAAATATTTTCTTTTTCTATTATTATTTAATTTGTACTTTACAATTTATTCAGCTGGACATTTGGTAAATTTTTCTCACTTAATAGGACCAATATTATGCACACTATACACGGCCGACATACCAACAACTACCAACAGCAAAATACTGACATTCGCGGACGACACGGCTGTACTAGTCACTAATCTAGAAACAGCAGTCACATTATTACAAGAACGTAACATAAAAATAGAAAAATGGCTACAAGATAAACAAATAAAAACAAGCCCCAGTAAATGCAACCATATTGCATTCACACTATGAAAACGGAAACCACCAAATATTCAATCGAATAGTACGCACATACCACAAACAAAGCCAGTTAAATACCTAGGACTCCACTTAGACTCGCAACTTCGAAGCATCATATTAAATCGATAATAGACAAAATACAGATAAAAAGAAGATGTACTGGTTAACTAGTTGAAATTCTAAACTCAATGTGGAAAATAAATTAAAAATTTACAAGACGATCATAATATCAATTTGAACGTACGGAATACCATTACGGGGGACAGCTGCAGTGAGTCACATAAATAAACAAGAGTCGCTACAATCGAAGATACTGAGAACAATAGTGAACGCCCGATGGTATGTCAGAAACGACGATATACGCAAAGACTTAAAAAATACCAACGCTCAAAGTAGAAATTAGCATGTACGCAGAAAAATACAAGGAAAGAAGGGCAACACCTCCAAACCAGCTGGCTGCTGGAGCGAGCAAAACTGTCATAGAAAGAAGACTAAAAGAAAACACCCCGCTGATCTCACCAAAGGAATAAAGTATTCAAACTCGAAGATGATATCCCGCTGGGGGTAGCCATCCACATGTTATTTAGCAATAAAGTTAGAAAAACTGTAAAATACAAATTAAATAAATAAGAAAGAAAGAAAAAACGAACGAAAGGATATCAGCCTAAGCAGTGTGGCGCACATATCCGAACGAGAGATGGGCGGCAGCTTACCTCGTTCAAGTCGTAAAGAAAAGACCATGGTATTCAGAGACGTAAACAACCCCACGCGATGTTTTGCAAAAGAAATAGTTGATTGAATATTAAAGAGCATATCGGAAAGCGCCATATGAAATTTTCGAGTAAAAGGGATTAATGTTTCCTCTAATCCTTTGCCTCCATAAGTGTTCACAGCAAAATCACACACGCGCCATGATTGTCCCAACCGCGAGTGACCGCAGTAAAATCACACACGCACACGATTGTCCCCGTCGCAAATGTCCACAAAAATACAACAAATTACAATAGATGTTCGATATGTCCTCCGTTTTCTTATAAACAGAGCTCGACTCTTCATTTAAAAGTTTGCCGCATTGTGTCTTCATGTGTCTCCAGAAGTAACAATCGGGAAGATTTAAATCTGGGAACTGAGCAGGTCAAAGCACAAGTTCTCTTCGACCGATCCACGTGTTTCCAAAACCGCTGGTCAAGTGTTCTTGACTGTGTTGATACAATGTGTTGGTGCACCATTCTGCATGAATTATCTCTTAATGTGTGTGAATTTTCAGGCGCACAGAAATGTTCCTTATATTATGTTATACGTATACTATTTTATATTATTTATTAAATGTTGTCTTATTGGTAAATAATATTCTCATGGGGAAATTGGAATTGCGTTGAATTTCTCAACTTATCCATTTGCAAAATTTTTTTTCTTGCATTTTCTTGAATACGGTGCAGTATTCTATCTCCCAGATCCGGATCTTCATGCTAAATTTGTTCGCCAGATTTCGCAGGTTTTAACGTATCAATATTCCGCAATCGTTGGTCTATTTTGCAAAATATCTTTGTGCTAGGCTATACCTTATTGGGATATTTTTCAGCGTGTAAACTTCGCGCTTTGTGCTATTGTAGTCCGCCGCACTGTAGTAAAAGTACATGTCCGAAAGTTCTCAAAATGTATATATGCTGTAATAAATATGGTTACAATATAAATATTGCTACACCGCATAGAGCACTTACTACGTGTTCTGCACACACAATACACTCCAGTAACACTCTAACATAATATTTTCAGTTCTTTCAAAGTTCCTTGTCAATTGAAGGAATGATTCTGTTCTTCCGAAATGGTTCTAGCCTCTTGCTTCAAAATGTCTAAAACATGGCAATGTAGTGATGGGAAGTTCATTCCGAAAGAAAAATTTACGATGCAAATCTATTTTACACAACCTCAAACTTTACATATTAGAGATTTATTAGAGATAGTCAGTGGAAAAGTGAACTTTTTGTTTAGGAGATGGGTTTCGGAAATATCTCAATATTTTAAGCCTTATCGTCTTCAGTTTTTATAGCCGAAACGTGTCTTAAACGAGAAAAGAAAAAGATTAGAAGAATGCTCTAAAAAAACTCTAACATACAGAAAAAGTACAAATATTGCATTTATTATTTATTTTTAAGCAAACATTATGACTATAGTCGTGGAATAATATAAAATATTAATTTGACATCTTGTAGGAACTGTTGAAAAACCGACTATAAGTTTTTCGATAAATATTCACTTTCCATCACAAAATTACCTTGGTATGTAATATGCTTTAGCGATTTTAGAAATATTGTAAGAGGAGAGAACAGTTCTGGAAGGGCAGAATCATTTCGACAGCGAAAGAGAAACCTTACTGAAACTGTATAAACATAAAATCAAAGCTCATTATAGTTTTAGTATAGGTTTACGGTATTCCGCTGTAAATTTTTTAAGCCGTTGTTTTTAGTTTCTTGAACTTTTTTATTTCCTTTATTTCTGTATTAATTGCTAACACGTGTAATTTCATGTATTATCTTGTTTTTTAACAATAACATTTGCGGTGCATGTGTAAACTTTATTAATATTTGCCCTCATTTATTAATTATTTATAGAGGCAAAAGATCAGAGGAAACATGTATCCTCCCTACTTGAACATTCCATGGGGCGTTATGGATTTCAACGAGTAGGCAGGTTTAATATTTAGTCTACGATTTTTGAATGCCATAATCTTCTTCCCTACGATCTATAGGAAGTAAACTGTTGTCCATGTATCGTTCGACTTGGGGATTACTGTGCATCTCACTACTCGAGCTGACCTTTTTTTCTTCATGTAAGGCAGCTTGCTCGCGCACTGGGATATTTTGGCAGATTTTTAATTGTTGATATCTAAAAAAGACGAAGATAAAACGCATGTTTTTAATTTTTGTTTTCTTCGGTTTCAAGAATCACTCTTTAAAAATTTTTTGAGACCTGTAGCCGAACACCCTGTATAGGTCTCATATAACATTGTTACTCGTAATTGCTCTCTTATTTGACACGATATAAAAAAGATGTTTTTCAAGAGGAAGGTATTGCATTTCAGAAAAAAATTAGGCTACACAGGTGAAGATCATCTCAAGGCCATATTTTCTGAGACCTTAGTAATAGTAATATCTTTTTAAGAGGAAAGGATTATTTCTATGTTTATCATTAAAAAGATGAGATTAAAACGCTTTCGACCTTGTCGCACACCAGGTCCTTAAAATGACCTAAATCGAAAATTTCGCAACTAAATTGTTGCAATGGAAGTTCACAGAAATAAATTACGGAAACAAAATAAACACTTTAATCGTTTTATTTTTATTTCAATGTCCTAAGGTGCATGATTAACGATGTATCTAGAGATGTTCAGACTTGAGTGCAGACATGAAAATGCGTATTTTCAACTCTTGTGCAAGCGTATCTCCGGATATAATAAAAAGAGACATGTTTTTCGCTAAATAAGTATATTTAGTTTGAGACACAACATTTTGAACGCACATAAAATAATAAATAATTGGATTAAATTTTTTTCTGTTTTTTTTTTATTTATAGATTAACTGCATTTAATTTCCAGGGTTATTGGCGCCTACTATTTGATTAAAGCCATGCACATGTTACTTTCCTTTTTTACTAGAGGCTCTAGTACCTCGAAAGCTGCTAACAGGGGATTGTTTTTGAGACAATCATTATTGTACCTTCACATACAAGGCTCTAGTACATTGAGACATAGCGATGCACTGCGATATCTTTCAATAAGGCAGTCATTTGTTTATGGACCATGAATTTTACAGAGTCATAAAATCAGGAGTATTGCATGACTATGCTTAAATGGCTATGTGATTCGGCATTTTATTAATTATAAGGTCGCATTGTTCTATCTTTTTCTGATCGTTCTATTATTGTTCTGTCGTTTTTTGCAATCTTGATTGAGCAGCTTTGTGATCATTTTATTTATGATAATAATTATCATCGACGTAGAAAACTCTATTATTCCTAATTGTTGAGAACAATATTGTAGTGATGTTTCCAATTTTCCATCCACATCATTATACGCATGAACGAAGTTTTAGTGGGATCTTCTGTATCTTAAATACATAAAGGGCAAATAAGGATGTATTATGCTAAAGTATAATTTCTTGGTTACAAAGATATAAATATTTTATATTTCTTACATAGTTGTTTAAGTAATAAAGAGAAATGGAAAATATTATCTAATTCCGTAATTATCGATATCTGCCACCTTACCGATTTCGATTGTTTTTGAATATGTTGTCGCCGGCACGATACTAACTTTTTGCTATACGTATAATCGCAGTTTGGCTTTAATTTCTAAGATATCCGCAAAAAGCTGTTATTACCACCATAGTGAATTTTGCCTATAATTTTGCGTCCGTAGCAACAGCGGCCGACTTAAATAACGACTAACCCAAAATTAACTATTTTTTGTTTATAGTTTATGTAGGTTTTAATTAGGGCTCTTTTTCATTTGCAACTAGCCACACGCGACGCCAAACAAAGATCAGCGTTATTCTTCTGAATGAAATCACAAATATGTTACCACATTAATCAATCTATCATGGCATTTCCTATAAAAAGTTATTGAACTATTTATGTGGAAAAACTATTAGTACTGAACACAAAAATTTTTGGAAAAGCTGAGGGACACAAATAAAATAATTCAATTTTGGGTTTCTGTCAAATATTAACAACCAAACGTATGTGTAATGTCACAGTGGAAAATTTCTCATCATATAATATTAATTATTTATATTAAATGTATTATAAATTATAATAATATATATTATTATAATATTATTAATTATTACTGTAGTATCGGGAAAAGGGACGTGCCTGACCATGGGTTATACCTGACGCCCATTACAATATCGGGGTAATTAAAGGGGATTTACCTGCTAATGGATTACACCGATAGCCCATTACAACATCGGGGTAAATAAGGGCGAATTGTTTAGGAATGAGTCAGGCACATCTGGGAGTCGATCAGAAGTTGAGGAGTCGAGTAGAGGTGAAGGAGTCGATGAGAAGTTGAGGAGTCGAGCAGAGGTGAGGGAGTCGATGAGAAGTTGAGGAGTCGAGCAGAAGTGAGTCAGCGGATCAGCAGTTGAGGAAGACGAAAACAAGACGTTAAGCTGTGAAGTTGAGGTGAAGCAGTGGAAGACGGACAGAGGATGTTAAGCAGTGCAGTTGTAGAAGACGGAAGTGAATTGTAGTCAGCTGTATGTTTGAGTATTGCTTAAACGAATAAACAAACTTAACGCTCCAATTTCCATCATTTCCTTGTCCTTGCTCTAAGTTACTACATTACTATAGAATATTATATAGCATTAATAACATTACATATTAAAACGCCCTCAGTGAGGATCCCTCACACTTTTAGCAGCAAAATGACTTTCAGTCGCGCGCGATTGTTCTAGATGTGAGTACAACATGTATGTACTCTATACTATATGTACATACTTCGTACTCATGCGTGACTGATTCGTCGCGGCAAGTCATGCCTTGATTTTGCACTCACGAATATAAATTGTGCTATATTCGATAATAAATTTTTTAGTCGCTGGATTAGTCGTAAGTGGAGAAAAAGCGTTTTTAGGTATCATTTTATTCGACTGCTGTGAAGCGGTCGTCAACCAATACTAACACAAATGATTATATGTATAGGATAAAGTTCTTCAGAATCACGCCACCGACAACATATTCAAAATCATTAAAATCGGTAAGATGGATGAGATATCGATAATTATCTCTAATTCTTATGTTACATATTATGTACGCGTTCGAACGCTTACAGTTGTGAGCGGGTTGATAGAGGAAACCAAAACTCGTCGCAGGCCGGACAAATGGATTACAAAGTGGACTGTATGAATTTATTGGATGCGTGACTATCAATCGACTGTTCCTTCTAAATATTATACAATATCAAATATTGTATAGTATCTGACGGTCAGACCACGACCCTTCGTTGAGATAAATATCATGTTGGTATGATCACTAGTTTCTACATCCAAAGTTGGTACAACTGCTTGCGGTTCCTTTTTGTTTTTCCCCATCCGTCATGTTTTTTCCTTATCTCAGTATCCGGTGTCTTGTAATGGCTGTACAAGGTGGTGAAATACAGAGCATACAAAACTAACCAGTGTGAATCAATTAATATATCAAAACCCAAACCTATGCAATAACAAATTATGGGCCCAGTGCTGTGTACTGTGCTATTCAAGATATTTATTTGTTGAGTTTTGTTTCTGTGAATATCCGAGAAAAGGCTACGCCATGGCCGACCAGGAGAAGATGCGCGATACGGACAAGGACATGAATCCGATCATCAACAAGGACAACTACGAGTACTAGAAGACGATGACGGAAGCTTCTATGGTTATCCTGAGCTGCTGGGATTCAGTGGATCCAGGATTGACTGCAGCAGAAAGGGCGAAACCTGAGTATATCAAACTGGATAACAAGGCGCGTGCATACATTTTCCGGCACATTCTCCCCGAATACCTCACGGACATCAGCGGTCTGGAAACAGCGAAGGAGTACTGGAAAGCACTGAAAGAGATCCATGGGAGATCCATATCGATGGACATTGCCATGTGCCTGCGGGAACTGGGCACTAACGAGAAGACTCCGAGCATAGATATCTCCGTGTACTGTGGAAAAATTCACGTACTGTATGACAAGTTGTCTAAAGCTGACGTTAAATTTGAAGATCACGTTATGGCATCTTTTATTTGGCTGAACTTACGACAGATCCAGATTATTCGACCTATGTCGGAATAACGAAGATTGATGAGGATCTCACTTTGAGGGCAGTGAAGGCCGATCTTCTACTCGAAGAAAGAAGAATCGATGCGGTTGCGGAGTCGTTTGAGCAAGGCAGTGCGTTGGCAGCTAGGAGGCAGTGGAAATCCAGGCCGTTCCGGAACAAAGATGGCGCGAATCCGAAGAGCAGAAACACAAGTGATCAAAAGTGTTACAAATGTGGAAAATGGGACCACATTTCGTACCAGTGTCCAGGGGAGAAAGGAGATAGAGAGGAGAAGAAACCCAAGGAGAAGGAGAAGAAGACAACAAGAAGGAGAGGGGAGCAGAAGACAAGTTCAAGGGGCTCATCTTAGCATTAGCCTTATCCTCCATCGGAAAGAGAAAGGATTAGTTATCCTGATTCACGTGTTTCAAACCATATGACGCCGGACAGGTATCGCTTTGTGGATTTTGATTGGATATATCAGGATTGGTAAAGGGAATCTAGAAGTAAAGGGGAAGGGAACAATATTGAGCGAAATGGCGTTTCAAAACGAGCCAATAGGACCCTGGTTCAGATGTCTAGGTGTTCGCTCATGCAGTCAGGGCTCCCTGACTATCTATGGGGGGAAGCCATCAGTATTGCATGCCACATAAGGAATTTGTACCCATCCGCTGCTGTTGGAGATAAAATTCCATTGGAGTTATGGAAAGGTGAGAAATGCGATATCCAAGGGGAGATTGATAGATTGAGAGTATTTGGGTGTAAAGTTTGGTACCTAATAAGTCTAAGTGGAAAGATGTTTGATAGTAGGGCAGATGAGGGGATTTTTGTAGATTACGACCGATAAGTCAAGGGTTACAGAATGTATTTACCAAAGATTAGGAAAATAATAATTTCTTGTCATGTTCGGTTTGTGGCGATAGATAATCCGTAAAACCGTCGTCTCGGGTAACAGCGAGGCAGCAAAAGTAAACAAACATAAGACAACCGAACCCAGGTAACGGTCGTTCCACAGAACAAATTAAAATTACGAACAGATAGAACGTTTCCGACCGTCAAGCCGAACAGTTCGACGAATCGCTTGTACGCACGATTGCAGAGAATAAACTTTGTTGAGTTTATAACCGCCTAATTTATTCATTGCACCTATAACCACCTCAAATTGGTGACCCCGACGTGGTCATTCGAAACGAGGTGATACAGGCGCATATTTTTTTTTTTTTTTTTTTTTTGTTTTTCGAACGCGGCAACGCACGAGCAACCGAAACCGCTAGTGAAGTGCAACACAGTATCCAGTTAATTCGCCTACCACTGGAGCGACCAGACAGAGTTAGCAGATGGTTCGCGCTACTAGAATTACAGTTCGAGCTCGCGCGTGTCCACAGCGATGTGGCAAAGTATAGTGCCGTAGTCATGAATCTCGGTGATCAGCAACTAGAAGTGATCGATGACATACTCAACAACCCTCCTCCGACGGGGAGGTACGAAAACATAAAAAAGGAACTGATTCGCAGACTTTCCGACTCCGACGAAACTCGAGTGCAAAAATTACTCGAGGCACAAGATACGGGAGACAGAACACCCTCGCAATTCTTCAGGGACATGAAGAAGCTGGCTACTTCAGGTTCGAAGAAAACGCGTTTTCTTGTAAAGATGTTGGTATGGACACGCGTAGCATCAAGAAGAAATTTTCTGATTAGATATGAGATGTTGAAGGTTTTGAATCTGAAAAGGGAATTAAGCCAGTTGATATTGAGGTCCAAAGTAATGGTAAAAACGATGAGGCAGAAGGTGATTTTTTTATGGATAATTTAATTAATGAAAATAATCAGGAGGTTCAGGCGGAGGCTGTAAGTGTACCTATTGTGCCTAGGAGGTTAGCAAGACTACATAAACCAAAAAGTTGTAATAATTGTATTCATGTTGCAATGGTTTGTAAAAATCAAAATTTGCGTGTGTCTCTTAATGTGTACGAAGCCCTGAGGGGACCTGATGTTCAAAAATGGACAGCAGCAATGTTAAAAGTGTTGGACAATCTTGTGAAGAAAGATATGTGGGACGTAGTGTTAAGACCACTAGGTACAAATGTCATTGACTGTAAATGGGTCCTTGCTGTCAAAAGGGATTCTGAAGGGCTTTTTTCTTTATTTTGTATGCATGTTCGCCGATTATTTCGGAGCGGCTCTGACTAATGGGGATGAATCCTTTTGCATTCCGTAGGGAATGTTCTCCCGTTTGTCTCATTACAAAATTTTGTTGCATTTGTTTTTTGTAAACAATTTTTTTTCAAAACTCCAATTGTTATCTATGTTCATCGATTACTGTGGAGTGATTTGAGCTATCGGAATAAAATCTTTTGTATCTAGTAAGACTAATTCACTAATTGAACCCGTTTGCAAAATTTTTACAATTTGTTCATTGTTAGCTATTATTATTGCAAAGAATTTGTTATTCGCCAGTTTCATTTATGTATGTTCAATGATGGCTCTGCAATCGTTAGACACATATCGAGATGATTCCAAAGCAGCAACCTGGGCAAACACTTTGAAATTGCGTTTCTCAACATAAATTTTAATTTATGTTTCCGTCGCTCGAAACACTCTTCTGAGAATTCGTTTTTTGGTATAAGTCTTGTTTCATTGTGAAATGATACGTGACACACTATTAAATTAAATTAGCTATTAAATTATAGAAATACCCTTCTCTGTCACTGTTTAAAGTATAATATCAGTGACAGAGTACAACTGGTTTATTCCTTATGCGAGACTAAACAGCTCATACAATTTCTTATTCATTAATAAGAATTGAGAATTGAAATAAATGATAAATAGGCCGAAATAAATTATCGCCTTATTAATGACAATGGAAACATTTTACGTTAGCTCTATATTGGTCGTTATATTAAAAAATGTGAAATAAGAAATTTTTTTGCAAAAGGAATATTACCGACTCAAAAATACGGTGGAAAATAAGGAATAATCTTCATTGTATTTATACAAATTAGGTGCGCTGAAAGGTATAAGATAATTTCTATTTTATTTACATTTATTTACGATTAGTTCAGTCTCCATCCATGTCCATGTCCTTGAATCGTTAACTTCGCCATCAAACATGATGTAAGAATCGGTAGTCGTTCATTATTTGGAGAGAAATAGTTTAAAATCGTCAACATCTTCTCCACGGGACATAGAGTAAGAATTTTATTATTAAGAAGTTTATTGATCAACATTGATGTTCCTTCTTAAGTTTCGTATAACTCTTTTCAACTGTGAACATCTTCTCCACCAGACATAGAGTAAAGAACCTCTTTTTATCTCTCAGCATTCGGAGAGAGCAGTCTCATCTTCATTCCCGGACTTGTTAACATCTCCAAGCATTGGTGGAGAAAGAATCGTTTAAACAGTCGAAACGATCAATTAACGGTTCTATACGAGCTCTTCAATTTGTAAGCAATCTCTAAACATTCATGGACTGAAGTATTGTTTAATCAATCAAGCGACTAGTGCACTGTCTCGTGCGGGTTTTTCAATTGTAAGCGCCATGAACAAACGTTCATGTAGTAGTGTACCATTAACAATTCATACATCACGTTCCAATAGTTGTACCGTATCGTATAACCATTCATAGCGATTATCGTAAATCTCGTTTCAGCGGACAAAGACAGTTCAAAACCTTTTCATCATTCAGAAAAGCACAATCTTTGGTGCCATTGTTCATCACGCATTCAATTACTACTCTCCCTCGAGAATCAGTTATCCAAAGTTAATTCGGCGAGTAATAAATGCAGTGTTATCGATATCGAACACACACATATACATATGTTCTTGGAGACTTTGTGTTATATTGTAATATATTGCAATTTAATACAACATATTGCATTTGATTGATATTATTGCATATGAAATGCAACAAATAAATTTATTGAAATTTGTATAATATAAATGTATAAGGGCTAAAATTTTATAGTATGACGCTATTAGAGGCCTTTTACGGCATTTTATACGCCTTCTTCGAAAGTATTGTAATATACTTAATATACTAAATAGTAAGTAAACGAGTAATTTTAATTGTTTTACATGTGTATGTAAATAAAATATAAATAAAGTCGAAATTATTTCATACTTTTGGCGCACCTGATTATGAGGAACATAAATATAAATACCTGAATATAAATACAATGAGAACTATTTTTCACTTTTCAGCGCATTTCGAAGCGAGTAATACTTTTTGTAGAAAAATTCTTTGTGCTTTTAAAATACGAAGTAAGAAAATAACATAGAATGGGATAAAAAATTTAGATCAGTGTCTAATATTTTTGTGGTAGTCTCAAAACCAAGCACCTTGTCGTACCAAAATTTAAAAGTTCAATTCATTATTTGGATATAACAAGCTTATTTACAAAGTGAGGCACGTGCTTTAACGATTTCAAATTATTTACCAATTATGTGCAGCATGAAAAAATCATTCAACCAGAAGTTGCATAGTATTAATACTATTCCCTATCTCTATCTATTATACAATTATCTATTATTATTACCTACCTATTATCTATTATACTATTTCCTTTGAGGGAGATATAGTATAATAGTCAATTTCTTATTTCTTTACTCTTTTATCGAAATATGAAAATCTACAGTTCTTTAAGTGCATGCTCTCATATTTCTTCCTAAATTTTCACGAAATAACAAATACTATGTAAAATATATTACGTGGAACGGTTGATAACTAACGCACACTTTCCTGTATATCAAAAATGTACACAGCTTTCAAAATGAAAAGAAAAGGGATGTAAAGACAATTCATTGTCTACAAACTAACGTATTTGTTTTCCCACATAATCGCCGTTAATATATGTCGGATTTAGCATTAAGATTAGGGATAGGGGCGTGTAATGAATATTCTCTCGAATTAGCCACCGAGGTTACGTAATAGAGAAAGCATCTACTTTTACGGATATGATCGTTACAGAATTTGACAGGTAGCCGTGGTAACTAGATACTCGAGATACTAATGGCAATGATCCTAAGTTCGATAACGAATCCGCGGCCAACGGGACAACGACTAGACCCCTTTCAAAAGTCTAAGTCAAACTCCGTACTCAAACGTGAAATATCCTCCGATCGTAAAGACGCCGTCCCACTCGCGGACGAGATCATACAAGAATGTGTCTCACCGTCATCGTGATGCTGCAGAGGTAAACTATGACGGGGTGTGTCTCCGGGCACGAGATCATCGGATTCGTCGAGGACAACCCTCGTCCAAAAAGTGAGGGAAATGGACGTTGCTGTTAATTGGTTAATCTCTATGTTGGTGGTTAGAAAAGGATGCTAGCCGCCCTTGAGAGAAAGTTGGTAACGGGAAGCGTCGCCCGTGAGGCAAAACAGATTTCCCATATCTTCCCGTAGCGGGTGGTAGACTTGGGGACTGTTAGGATAAAGACTGTTTGTTCGTTTGGAGGACCTTAGTTAACTAAATGTCCTGTGAAGTTGCATCGACATCTGGCAATCGTCTTGCCCGAAGAATAGGGTCTGCGTGTGGCAAACCACGTGGCAGAGACCGTTGGAATGCGCACTGCAGAGCACTGGCACCACTATCTCTTCTTAAGGAGGGCTAAGCAATTCTATACTTCCACTAGACAAAATATCCATCCCGTGACCGCGGCTACGCTCGGCGTTTTGTCTGGCGCCTCGAACTCAAGCTCATTGTCTCTGCTTTTCCTAAGAATTCCAACAGGGAGGCCCGATGTCTTTTCATTTCCGACATATATATACATAGCATTTCTTTCTTTGTCTTTTTAAACGCGGAAGAACTCTTCATTTCCCTGTACTAGAGAAAGAAATAGTACCGGATTCATACCGATTAGAAGAACCTGGTTCCATGCTGATCTCCTTCAATATGTAGGGGTAGGGGAGCTAGATTTTCGGGATCAGGAATTCATACCGATGCTCTCCCTTCACGCCACGCACGTTGCTCATTCGCGAGGAGTTTTCGTCCTTTCAAATCCTCCACCTCACTCCTGCGACACTCTTGGTCTCCTCGACAACCAGATCCTTACCAGAGTTGACCGCAATTACAGCAGATCGCAAGCATTAACGGGTCCGCATACATAGGTTTATGTCTCAAAGAAGGACGGCGCGGAAGTCCTGCCCTAGAGGAAAAGGGGTCTACGCCAAAGGACCAAATATGCTGCGGGAGGTGCCACCACGGTGAAAATAGATGGCCTGGAAAAAACCATAGATGTGATTGTTTAAATTTTTTATGCATCTTCTCTAGGCCAATCTGGGATGCTCAAGGCGGGCGCAGGCCCTGCTCTTCTAAACAATGGGGAAGATGAGGGACGCCCTGGCCGTGATGACCAAACCATTCCGAATATGGAGACCACGGTGTGGCCCTGATTATGTTATGGACCTGGACGGCTCAGACACCGCAATGTGAGCTTCAGTACCGAAAGTCTGTGATTTAAGCGCGTGAGTGAGACAGAGGGTTTGACACGGGGAATAATGGTGGTAGATTTGTGCGTCTCATCCAACAGCAGACTCATAGTGTTTTAAAAGTTCTTAGACGAGGTTGGTAGATGGGTAATGCGCTACCACCGTAGCCAGGTTGTCGTCGTGGTTTTCACTTTATGGAATGCGGGAACCGCAGGCCGAGTTAGCTATGGACGCCCGTGGCTGCACTCTGTCAGGTGGGCTCAGATTCCTTAGAGGGTCTCCTTAGAGAACATAGGGTTCGGTGGGCACCTGCATCAGATGGAGGGGCTGCTCCGTCGTTAGCGTCATGTGAGCCACCTCTGAAACCATCACGGAGTCTTGGATCAATTCTCCATCCTTACGGATATGAGGGGTATCTCCTGGCTCGGGTTGGCCTCGCCGGTGAGAACCACCGCCGTACCATGGGCACACCTGACACCAAGAACAACAGTGATGTCGATCTCCGCAGGCCGGCTGCTATTGATGCTGTTTGATGATGGGATCTCCGTGAGGAGGTGCTGGGTGTGGACGAGGAAACGGAGAGCCTCCACACGAGCTTAGAGGGACTCTGAAACGCCTCCATGTCGCCGTCCACGCCAGACGTATGTCCCGATATACTGATAAACCTCTGATGTCACTGAGCTCGGACGCACTGCGTCCTTAGTCCGATGGTAATATCAGCGGTTCCACAAGTGGAATCGTGATGAGCTACATGCCTTGCAGCGAGAGATCAAGGGTGTGAAAGTCCGGACCTTGCTGGACTTCATCCAGTCGGTCGAACGCTATTCCTAAGGACGCATATAGGTGGTGTTGGAAGCTTTCCCATGGGCACTCTAGGCAAAAGACGGAGTGGACCCGGAGCTGTTTCGGGAAACGTCTATAACGATAGACATTTTCAATCTGCTACCTCCCTCACGGGAGGTTATGGACTGCTGGGAAGACCTGGGGGGGGGGCGGGTTCAGAGAGGCAATTTCGTGAAACAACCAAGAGTCAGTGCGTGATCCGGGATGCGGACGAGGGTTGTATCCAAATATGTGGTTAGGCCCTGAACTCGGACACCTATTCATAAAGTGACTGAAGGTGGATATTTACCCGTGGGGGGTGGCTGCGGACGACGCTAGTCCTCCGTCTATAGGCCGATACACCTTATATACGAGGCCAATATTCCCTTTGAACCTATTATTGCCATACATCTGCAAGCCCATAGACCGTGGCCGGGAGTCACGAATTTTCATTGTATGTAAGGAACAAGGAATCGTGCTTCTCGAGCTGAACATCACAAATAAATCGTTATCCGTATGGAATTCGCAAGTCAGTAAATTTTGTTCGGTTTTACTCTGACACTGCTCTTAGTCTCCACATTACGGGTACGTCAAAACTACGGAGTGCGTCAATACAGAGTTGACGATCAAGATTCTTCTTCCTGTCAGATTGAACACTTTAATCAACTATCTGGCATCCAATGAATTCTTCTCCCGTTTCGAGCGTTCACCCTGTGCAATATTAACATAATTAAGTTTTACCAAAACCAACCAAAAGTATCTTGGAGGCTGTACGATTTTTCAGATATATCGCCATGTGTGTTGCTTCCAGTTCCGCTCGAGCGGTCGAGCTATGCGGGCGTGTGAAGCAGTGCTCCCGTAAGTGTGACAAGTGGGCAACGAAGTAACTTAAAACAGTGCCAATCGCTAAAATGCAGCAAATTCCACCAATTAAAACATTAAATAATGGCGAATCATATGTCATAAATAGAGAGTTAGATATTACTAACCCAAATAAATCAAGAAACAAGGATCAAGATCGTTCAGTCGTAAGGGAAGTTGAAATGGAAAATACACAGGCCAATGACGGGAAGAACAACATCGACAATGATCTAGCACACCAGAAGGAGAGCTGGAAGGTTGTAACTCCCAGCAAAAAACGAAAAATAACAGCAATTACAAGAGCTGGGAGGGCTATAGAAACAGAAAGGCAGCAATGGCTCCAAGAAGTTCCTCTCCACAAATCCAACAAATCACAGTCATGCTACAACTACTTACTAACATGCTAAGCGAAAAATAAAAATGGACACGCTTAAAATAGCAGTCTGGAAATCTAACGGCCTACAACAAAGGGCCCTAGAAACCAAAACATTCCTATACAACAATAAAATTGACATACTACTCGTATCAGAAACACGCTTCACTACAAAAAGCTACATAAAAATACCGTACTACACCATATATGTTACCAAGCATCCCTCGGGAAAAGCACACGGAGGGACCGCAGTAATAATAAGAAATGACATTAAACACCACCTACACAGCCAAGTTAGTAAGGAGTATATACAAGCTCCCACCGTTACTGTACAAACTAGCAGCAACCATTTACAGTTGTCAGCAGTATATGTACCACCGAGATTCAAAATTACAACCCAAATGTGGGAAGAGTACTTTCAAAAATTAGGCGACAAGTATATCGCAGCGGGAGACTATAATTCAAAACACACACTATGGGGATCAAGAATCACTACACCTCGAGGTAGGATCCTGGGAAAATATATTAGAAATAATAACCTCAATTTATTGTCCATAGGAAGACCGACGTACTAGCCGACAGGCCTGAGCAAAATACCTGGCCTACTTGATTTCGCAGTTACAAAGGGACTTAACGAAAATAAAATAAATATAGCACCCAGCCTCGAGCTTAGCTCCGATCACACACCCATAATAATTACATACAGAAACAAACCAATACATTACAACAACCCAGAGACAATATGCAATAAAACCATCAAATGGCAAACATTTAAAGAAATAATCGAGAGCAAAATCAACTGCAACATTCCACTGAAAACACCTGAACACATCGAACAAGCAGTAACAACACTTATAGAAACTATTCAAGAAGCAGCAAGGGCAACCCCCATACCTGAACCACCAAATAGACAAACAATAATAACTCCGCCAGACATTCTCGAAAAAATTAGAGAAAAAAGAAAAGCGAAAGCAATATGGCAAAAACATAGAACGAAAGAAAACAAAAAACACCTAAACAAATTTGCAAAGGAAATAAAAAACAAAATAAAAGAACACAATAACAACGAGTTCACAAAGTTCATAGAGTCACTATCTGCATGCGAGAACTACAACTACTCACAATGGAAAGTCACAAAAAAAAAGACGATAAAACTAGTCCCAGTAATCAGAAAAGCAGACAATACATGGGCAAGAAGCAACGAAGAGCAAGCTGAAGAATTTTCCAACCACCTATGCAATACATTTACACCACATAATATCAATAACAGCAACCTCCATTGTCATACGAACGAGGATGTGCTAACCACTAGTACCGCAAATGACAAGCAATACGCCATACCTAAAACAACATCACGGGAAATTAGGAACATAATCGAAAAAACAAAAAACAATAAAGCACCAGGATTCGACCTAATCAATGGTAAAATCTTGAAAAACCTTCCTCCAAAAGCGATACGACTAATGACTATAATCTACAATGCAATATTAAGAATCCAATACTATCCTAAACTATGGAAACTACCACAGATCATAATGTTACCTAAACCAGGCAAAGACCCACACCAAACAGCATCTTACAGACCAATATCGCTACTTCCCGTGTTTTCCAAAATAATAATAGAAATAATAATAGAAAATAATAGAAAAAATAATATACGCCAGGCTAAAACCAATAATAGAGAAGGAAAAATTAATACCAGATCACCAATTCGGATTCAGAAACAAACATTCCACCATAGAACAAATGCACAGGCTCGTCAACGAAATAATACTAGCATTAGAAAACAAACAATACTGTACAGCTCTCTTCCTGGACATAGAAAAAGCATTTGATAAAATAAACCACGAAAGCCTACTACAAACAATCAAGAAACAATACCCGTAACAAATATACCAATTAATGAAATCATACTTAAGCAACAGAACCTTTGTAATAAAAATCAAGGACGCATTCTCCGAAGTCAAAGACATCAAGGCAGGGGTTCCGCAAGGGAGCGTCCTAGGACCAATATTATACACACTATACACGGCCAATTTACCAACAACTACCAACAGCAAAATACTGACATTCGCGGACGACACAGCTGTGCTAGTCAGGCACACTAACCCTGTAACAGCAGTCACATTACTACAAAAACACATCACAAAAATAGAAAAGTGGCTACAAGATAAACAAATTAAAGCAAACCCCAAAAAATGCAGCCATATTACATTCACACTGCGAAAACAGATACCCCCAAACATCTTTTTGAACGCAACTCACATAATACAAACGAAGCAAGTCAAATACCTAGGGCTCAACATAGATACACAACTCACATGGAAGCAGCATATCAAATTAGTAATAGACAAAATTCAAACAGCAAGGAGGCAAGCACGGAAAATAAATTAAAGATATACAAAACAATCGTAAAACCAATCTGGACGTACGGAATACCACTATGGGGAACAGCGGCAAAGAGCCATATAAGCAAAATGGAGACTATGCAAGCCAAAATTCTTAGAACAATAATTAACGCTCCATGGTACGTCAGAAATGAAGACATACGAAAGGATCTAAAAATTCCAACAGTCAAAGAGGAAATCGCCAGATACGCAAAAAAGTACAAAGAAAAACTTGCAACACACCCAAACCAGCTTGTAGCTGAAGTAAATGAAACCCTAATAGAAAGCAGACTGAAGAAGAAGCATCCCGCAGACCTCACAACAGAAATACAATAAACAACCTGGAAGATGGAACCCCGCTGGGGGTAACCATCCACATGCTATATTTTTAAGTTATAACATTTTACCAAATGTCCTTCTGGACAAATTGTAAAATTAAAATAAATAAATAATAAAAAAAATGTGTGTTGCTTCAGTACATAAGTATGATCCTGTCATGTAACATGACTTTGGCTCTTCCGATGATAGTCCCGATTCTGTCTCTCGATAAAGCCATTCTGTTCAAACGTCCTTGGGGTGAGACTTTATGATTCATTTTCTTATTCAACAAGAATTACCTTACGCACTGGCTGCAAAATTACAGTCCATCGTCAGATCTCAATCTTCTAATTGTATGTGTCACGTCTCGCGCTTCATACGAGCCGTAACGTGATACGCCGTAATTCACGAATAGCACGAGCTACAACTCTAGGCGAATGGAATAAAAATTAAAAAAAGAAAAAGCGGAAAACCTAAAGAAAGTAAAAGACACTACGCGTATAAATACTTTGATATCGCAATAAATTAATAAACCAATACACAGCATTATTATTGAACAGAATTAAAATCTAAGAATATCGAAATAGAAACAAGGAACAATTAGACATCCAATGTCACGTACTGCCTTGCGCGCGGTCTCCCCACCATAATACATAGTGCAATAAGCAGATAATGGAAATTGAGATGTAGTGGTTTTCTCACACAGCATCTGCAGTGACAAACAACTGACCAAGGATCAATTATTGGCATCAGCAAGGTAACCACGTGTTTAGCAGAGTACGACCTATCATTAGCAAAAACTAATACTGTAAGAAGAATGCAGTAGCAAGAACCCCTTTAAGAAAGGAAAACTTCAATAATACTTCCACGAAAACCACATCAGCTAAAACCCTAATACTTCTGGAAGGACACCAGCAAAACCGAAGTTTACAGCATCCGCAGAAGTAATCACGTACCAAAATTCCGCGCTATCATGGAATAATCTGTCACGTGACAATTGGCCATGATAGTCTTAGTATAAATAAGGGTAGCCACTTAGAAACAAGATTTCAGTTGTTCAGTTGTCGAGAGCTCAGTCAGTTGAAATTTTATTGAGAGTCTTTGAGTTCAGTCAATTGAAAGTTCAGGCCAGTTATTCACTTCAGTTATACAGTTCAGTTCAGTTAGTTAAAATTTTGTCAAGTGTCAGTTAAAAATTTATCGAGAGTTAATATCAAGTTCAGAAGAACAGTAGTCTTTGCCAAACCGAGAATTGTTTTAATATAGTTTTTGACTATCGTGAAGAAGTAAAATCAAGCATTTGTTAATCGTCAACGATTCATACAGTCAGTCTTTCAACAACTACACTAACATAGTACGATATTCCAAGAGTGCGATCGACAAAACATATAAGAAAGATGAGAAGCTAAACATTGTAACATTTCCTTCTTTGATTTCGGACTTGCACCACATGTATGACTTCAATAGAATATTTGTGTTCAATAATACGAACGGTGATGCGGCATTTACTTGGGCATTTTTGACGGGTCTTAAGTTCTGCAGAGCGTGTTTTTTATACCCCATATACAACAACCTGATTGTTTCGTTCACTTGCGGAGAGACGCGATCGCGAAGAAGCACGTCAACGGGAGTCGTAAATTCCCATTACGATTAGATAATCGACGCCGCGAAATGATCGATCCCCTGTTTCGTTTAGGATAACAGGGGTAGTTAATTGAATGCGACACAGATATGATAATGTATAATTAACAATTTATTCCAACAACTTTGTTATGAATAGTTACGCTGTTGCGTTAGGTACAAGTTTAGTATTTGACTGATCTAATGGTAGAAAGTCGGCCAAAGGTGTTGACCGTGCGAAAGTTGGTAAATCAGTGGCGTTTGGCAATGATGCGGTGGCAGAGGAAAGCTAGTGATGGGTAGTGAACATTGTTTCTTATTGGTGAATAAGATAACCGGTAGACTAGGAAGGGTCTTAGCTACCCTCGGAGGGAAGTTGATGGTGGGAGGTATCGCACGTGCGAAACTAACTTTCCCGTAAGAAGTGAACATTTGCTAAGCAGATGCTACATCTGGCTCGTAGGATCTTAGATATGTCGGGTTCATACTAGAATTAAGGCTGTGATCGCCAGTTGCATCCGCGTTTGAATTCGACATTAGTGCGGTACGACGCGAGCGTAGTATATCGAGATAATCGGTCCGTTACAAGGATAGTAAGTATGCTCGGTGGTTGGACATTCGCGACACTAGTGACAATGGCCTCGGGCTCGATAACGAATCCACGGTCAACGGGATGACAAAATATGATACTGAACTCGGCACACACGTTGATCTTGTCGAACTATGCGATACTCAACTGTACTGAACTGTAATGCACTGAACCGTACTGAACTGTACTCTGTCAGTCAAAGTGGGACTGCCCTTATATACTCCTTTTCGTATCTCTTTTTATCCCTCAGGTCAATCCCTGTCCTTAATGAGGGTGATTTAATTACTTCATACCTCTCTTAAGTACACGTCCTTCCCGTGACCGCGGCTACGTTCAGTGACTCATTAGGTCACTTCGGGCCTAAGCCCACTGTCATAAATCTCGGATAATCGTATTCGATTTAGCTCATTAACAGCTATTTCTCGGCTTTATTATTTAAGTACGGTTGTAATAAAAGTCTGGACTAAAGTATTTGGGACTATCCCAAGCATTCCGAAAGGAAGGCTCCGACGTCCTTTCATCTCCGACAGATATATTTGTGTAAGGTTTATGAGGGGTCCTTGAGGCTATTGAGGGTACGCGACAAGGATGTGCGGACATGTGGCTGCCGTCCTGCCCGCGGTGTGTAGCCTGGCCCAGGTAGAGAGTCGGCCGTCGTAACACTGATTCTTTTTAACAAATATAACATTTCGGACAGCCTTCTCAAAAATGACTTTCATCCTATTTCCGGTTAACCTAAACAGAGATATAATGTTTTGATAAAGATTTGGGACATAAAACTATCTTTAATAGTATAGACAGAACTAAACTGTACTGGGCTCATTATTTGCACTTGAAAATCTCCGATTCTATGAGTAAGTTTCGCTCATTCCCTACTCTCACACGACTTGTATTTTTTGAGAATGGCTTAAACATCACAAATCACGCCATCCGAAATGATATATGATCTGTAGCGCTTGGATCCGGATGTAACATACTGTTTCAATTGTAATTTGAAGTGTTGACGAACTCAAGACAAATACGATATATTCCCTGTTGATTTCATCTGCTGTCCCCCTGTTTCCCTTCCTGTTTTTATTTGTTCTTGAACACCAGAGAATAATATTCTCCATTAGTTGCTTCATTCTGTTGGTCTCTCTGTTGCTTAAAACAATTTTATAAACAATTTTCATATGCGTCTACACAATTTTTCTTATTCAATCCTTTATTATTGTGAAGGACGATTAAACGTGTTGGTGTATATAGTGATGAGACGAATCGATACTTAGTGTAGTTAAATGTATTTAAAGCTATTTGCAGTACAGAGTTAGTCGTCGTTCGCTCAATGTTGCTCGATATACGTATACAAGGTAATGCGTACGTTCGCTGAATATTAATTGCTATAAGATTGCTTCATACTAACTGCTCTTCTTAACGATCGTGTTCGTTTATTTATACAGGTGGGGGGAGTACCGGAAAGTTTATATTCAACTTCGATTGACGGTTGCACGTAGCGGCGACAGTGTTTTGCCCGGAGTTTGTTTGTCGTTACGTTTTGTACGTCAAGACGGTGTCAATGTCCCGAGGGAAAACAACATGAGTCGCTCTCGATTCGCATCGTCCTCTGACACATGTGCCGCTACATCAAAAATAAGGACAACGGGTGCCGGGCTCGCGAAACCCGGCATGGCGTACTAGCTGGCTTTTTTTTTAACGTGGGGAAATCCTCATGGACGCCCAGCCGCCCTCTGGAAGGCGGCGGGTAGTGTCGGACTCTAACCGACTAAAAACCCACGGTGATCGTCATGACGCTTGACAGGAGTGTCCGGCTCCCCTCTTTAGATATGCTACCGCAACACTCCCTCGTCGTCGTCTCCCTTCGTTGTTGCGTGAGGCGTCCTGGTCGAGCTGGGCGGCTAGGGGGGGGGGCACCCACCCCCCAACGCCACATTCCATGGGCCGTCGTGCAACTCCGAGGGGGGACCCAGACCCTCCTCGGCGTGACGGCTCCTTCGATACGTGCGCCTAGGACGGCGGCATGGGCGGCGCGTCAATTCGCCTCCGCGAGCCACCCTGACGGGGTCGCCCCTCTTCACTCTGATCCTCTCCGCCCGCTCCTTCGCAAGCATGACTCACTCGCAATAGGTGCGGACGGCGGCTAACTCCTGTTGGACCCTCAACATGGCCTCGACGACTGCCTCGGGGGCCAAACTCTCGCCGATGGCGAGACGCAGGACACGGCGCGGCCCTTCCCACGCCGGGCAGGACTCCAGCGTGTGCCGCGCCGTGTCCTCCTCCTCCCCGCAGTGGTGACAGGTGGAAGTCACCTCCCGCCGAATCCTTAGCACCTGCTAACACACCCCGAACACACCGTGACCGGTGAGCACCTGCGTCATCCTGAATGTCAGCGGGACTCCGGTACAGATCCTTCAAGCCTCCCAGTTAGGAAGGATGGCTCTAACGGCTCGATGCTTCTGCGCGGCATCTTCCTCCAGCAGTTGAAGGCGCAACCTTTCCTAGGTCAGTCGCTTCTCCTCCTCCCGGACATCTTAGACCGGCCGATCGATGCTGGTGGGCCCCTACCGCTCGAGCCCAGATCCCTCAGGTGTTCGTACACCCGTTGGAGTTCGAGGGCCTGCAACTCGAACGGAGGAGACGCCGCCAGTACGGACGCCAAAGCGTAGGATATGGCCCGATATCCTCTCGCTATACGGATAGTGGTCGTCCTGTGCAGCCTCCTCAGCAATAGCCGGCCGCGTCGATTGGCCATCAGATCTTCGGCCCATACGAGAGTCCCGTAGAGGACTCGCGATCGAACCACACCCCGACTTCTGCTTCCCGGATGTTCGGCAATAAGCCGCATAAGTCGTTGGCTGCGGCTGTCACCCTCGGAACCAGCAGATCAAAATGTGGCCCAAACGTCCATCCGCTATCGATGGTGAGACCCAGATACCTCACCTAGCATTTCACTGGGACTTTCTCTCCATCGATGTCCAGGAGGAGGGGCTCGTCTGCGGCAACGGTCGAAGAACCCCAAGGCCTCCGACTTGGCCGCCGACACGCTCAAGCCGAGCCCCCGAATAGCGCGCACCGCGCATGCCACGGCGGTCTCCGCGAGTCCCAGCGTCTCGTAGCACCAACGACCCCCGGCCAGAACCAAGGTATCGTCGGCGTAGCACACCATGCCCGTGCCCGGGGGCATGGGGCATCGAAGGACCGAGTCGTAGGCCGTGATCCATAGAATGGGTCCCAATACCGAACCCTGCGGAACACCGCGCTCGACCGGTCTCGTCTCCTTTCCGCTTCTACCGGTGCATACGATCCATCAGTAGCTGAGATACGACCGAATGAGGCGGACGAGATACGGTGGCACCTCGAAATGCTCCAGCGCCTCCGATATCCTATCCCAGGGTATGGCGTTGGAGGCGTTCGAGACGTCGAGGAAGACCGCCAGCGCCACCCCTTCCCGGGAAACTATGGCTTCTGCCATGGACCTCACCCGCCTCACAGCGTCAACTGTCGATCGACCCCGACGAAACCCGTACTGGCTGTCGTGACATCCAGGCACGCGTTCCGACACGTGGGCCCCCAGACGGGCGGCGATTATCCTTTCGAAAAGGATGTGCCTCAGCTCCAGACATCTGTAGCACTGCAGTGGCCTCCTCGGGATAGCGATGACCCTCGCGGTGGACCACCCCAGTGCAACTTTCTCCGCCCAAGCTAGTTTGTGGGCTCCGGCCACTGGGCATTTCACGTACGCCGATACGAGGTCGTCTCTGGAGGTACCGATCTCCCCAACTTGTACCTCCGCGACACCGCACCCCGTTGCCAATTCCAGCGCTTGCCGCAGTTCCTCCTTTTCAATCGAGATATCTATCCTGACCACTCTCAGCTCCGCCGTCTTTGTAGGAGCTGCCACTTTGACCGTGGTCGGGTCTAAGACTCTCGTGAGGTGTGTCGCCAGCCGCGACGCCTTCTCCCTGCCTTTGTCCCCGGATACCTTTATTATAACGGCGCCCGTCATGGCCTTCCTCATCTCGACCGACTGGACGCCGATCTCCGTGAGGGGGATGTTCCGCCTGGCCGTAGGACATCCTTGATCCCTCACTGAGCGTTAGAGTCACCGCGGATGTTCGCGGTGTGCGAGGGAGCGTGGCCGTCCTCGATGCCGACGTCGGCCCTTTCTTCGTTGTGGCGACGCCGCTGCTCGGTTTTGGCGCGCTCATCATCCTTCCTTGGGCTTGCTGCTGCTGCTGTCGTCCCGCCGATGGCGAGGGAACCGCAGCTCTTCCCCCTTTTCTTGCCGCTTCCCCAGCGGCGGTTGCCATCAGAGGATGGCAGAAGAGTCCTGGCCTCCTTCCTTCGAATCCCTTTGGATACTACCACCTTCCATTCGTCACCCTCCTGCTGCCTCGGGGGTGGTGGTGGTATCTCGGCGGCGGTGGCGGAGCGACCTGTGGCAGAGTGCTCCGGGAATCTCTGCCGCGATTCGGGGTTGTGTAGTTGGCGTTCCCCGAAGCGCTCCTCGATCGCCCTTATTATGGAGGGTCCGATCTCCTCGACCCCACTCTCCAGGGCAGCGAGACGCGCACTCTCGCTTTTACCCTCGCGCGGAAGGCGGCCAGACTCGGAAGCCGAGCCGCCACATCGCGGACACTCGTGCGCGCAGGCATCCCTTCTCGTCAGTTCATTGCGCAGGGCAGCAATCTCCTCCTCTAGCACGGACAGCCTCGCGTCAGCAAGCTCCGATGTTGCTGCCTGCGTTGTTCCCATCCTTTTGGACCATTCGTTCGTCCATGCGGCGGTGAGGTAGCTCGCCGCGTCCTTGAGGATCTTGATATAAGGTCCCCGTCAAGTTGGACGAAGTCGTCGCAAGTCTTATCACTTCGGAGAGCTGCCTGACTACCTCGGCACTGATGTCCGCTGCCAAGCTTGTCCTCACCTGCATTTTCAGCTTCTCGGACGCTTCCGGGGTCGTGCAGGCAAACTTTCTCTTCTTGCCCCTGGACGCCATCGTAGCCACCGACGTGTGTGACGTGAACGAGGCGACCGACTCTTCGTCGTCGGACCCCGCTCATGCCCGCGATCCTCCTGTTGCCACTGGTAGCGTGGCATCGCCTCGCGTGGCCGGAGCGAGAAACACGTTCTCCGGCCCACCTGAGGTTCTCCGCGAAGAACTCGTTCTTCTGCTTGAAGGTCCACTGTCCTCTTCAGACACCTCCATCCTCCTGGTTTCCATCGCCTCGCCAGACGCAGAGACACAAACGGGAGCCTGACGGTCCACCCCCGAGCGGCCGTGGTCGTTAGATGACGACACAGTGGGGCCCACTTTACTACCCACAACTGCGCCGGTACTGGGGTATCCCTCCCCTGCACCGTAAACTGTATTCTTTTTAGATTTGATATCCATATTATTTATTTAAATTTCGCTGAGGTCGTTACCATCAGTTCCATCCTGGTGCCACTTACTGTTTCGCACCCTACTCCGGTCCATACCGGTGCAGGCTGACGGGGAGCCCCACGGGAAGGTGAGGTGAGTGGTCTTGGTAGGTATGAGCCCACCAACTTCTCCGAAGTTCTCCGCACCGGATCAGCGAACTGGGCGTACGTAGCTGGCTAGTAAAACATTGTCTCAAGACACCGGGATGTCTGCTGACATCTAATCTCTTCGATTCCACGAAACGCCTTCTGAAAGAGTCTGAAGGCGATTCCCCGATAGATTTTGAATCAATCGGTCACATAGATGTTGATTTCATACTTCACTACCCCGTTCAGAGTTTCGGTCGCTCTCCGCTACCCAATTTTTTCTCCGTTGTACTTTGCTTTTTTGTGCGTGGAGGAATGGTGAGAGAGCTCCTCATCTCAATTTCTTGAGACGGTTTTGTTTTTGGTTGGGCTGCGGGGAATTATGGTGATGTCTTTTAGGAAACAGAGCTTCATGTTCCCTGGTTCCCTTTTTTCTTCGAAACTCCTCCCGCGAAAAACGCTTCGCGCCTGATGGCAACCAGTATGGTGTAGCTTAACGATCAGTTTAGTGGTCTCTTTCCTCCATGCGAACGATCCCTAACGTAAACGATCCGTGAAAAGCACGATTCGAAGCCGGGTCTGGGCGTTAGTAACTAACTACGTTAACCACAACGCAACCGTCATCCTATCTTCCATTACTTCGTCCTCGAACTCCCTGCGCAGTCTTGAACCGTCTGAGTCTGCGAATCCTGTACGAAGTTGTCTGTTGGTACTCGTCATTGCGAATGTAACACGTTCACTTTCAGATCGCTTTCTCGCACGTCGGTTACCAATTTGTGGTGTACAGATAAACGTGTTGTTGATTAAGGACTAGACAAGTTGATACTTAGAGTAGTCAAATGTATTTAAAACTATTTGCAGTACAGAGTTAGTACTGCACTATTCTGTAGTACTGCTACTTTCAGTCTGTGAAGGTACGAACGTCAATTCTTCCAACTTGAATACAGCAGTTGGGCAAGTTTTGGCTGCCTGTTGATTAATTCGATTCTACATTCAGGTGAATCGATTCTATTGTGACTTGGTTGAGTTCTTTTACAAACGTGGATGATTGCCGTTCGTTTACAATATTTATTTAAGTAGTAGCTATTGACAAAGTTGTATTGTTCTGAGTTGGTCAGTATTAAATCAGCTTCTACTACAGGTGCGATAAATACAGAGTTTTGCTTGAAAGGTATCGGATAAATTTTTGTTATTTTCCACTCGTCTTCTAAAAGTGATACAGTTATCGTATATATAAGTTTGTTATCATTAATTCATAATTTTAGTTTACTTAACTCTAGAATTAGTTGAAAGTATTCAACTGAAGGTTCAATATGATTACACACGAAGTTTTGTTTCGTTATTTGGTCGAGTATTTTTAAGAATTGTTTAGGTTCTATAATTTGTGGGTTTATGATTCCTTATTTTCCTGATATGATAGTGTTGAAAATTTCGTCGATATGTTCTAAGAAAAAGTTGGTATAATTTAGTGGTCTTACTACTAAATCTCCTTGAATGTATTCGAGGGTTAGAATTATCCATGTTATGGTCTCCTTCCTGAAAAATAAGGCTTTAATCTGTTATCCTGGATTCTTTGCGTTTGGCCATTGGAATACTTAATAAGATAAGTGGGTGGATTGGATGAGAGGATTTCAGCCGGTCCTAGCCATTTGTGGTCTAGTTTGTTGGTCTTGTGATCGTTATGTACCGATACTTTATCTTTTACTTGGAACATCGTTTGTGTTTTAATGATTTTTCGTATCTGATCTCTCTGATATCGCTTTTTGTTTGACTCGATGATGTGTCTTGCTTTGGCTATATAGGCGTTATGTCGATTTTTCTAGAAGTTAAATAATTAATCTTTAGTTAGGGTCGGGGTGTTTGATACTGAGGATGACACGTTAGCTCGTCATCCAAATGTTAGTTCAAATGAGGTATGTCCGATCGTTTCGCGTATTGAAGTATTATATCCCATGCATATTAGTTTTAATTTTCGTCCCAATCGTTTTGTCCGTCCGTCGTACAAGTTCGAATAAGATCTTTTACTACAACATGTGTTCGATCGAGAGATCCGTTAGATTGCTTGTGGAAAGAAATGATTTTTATGTGTCGAATCTTGAAAGCCTCTTCAAATGTATCCATCAGTTTACATACGAAATTTCGTCCCATGCCCGTGAGGATACTTTTTGGTGCAAAAAATATGTATACATAGTGATCCAAAAGTTCGTTAATGATCGAGTTGGCTGTTTGGTCCTTTAAAGGTATGAGAACGAGATATTTGGTTAATTGATCTTGGATAGATAGAATAAATTGGTTGCCTTGTTTGGTTTTGGCGAGAGGTCCGAATATGTCCATTGCGATTTTATCATTAGGATTAACGGGTGTATCAGTTATTATGGGTTGCTCCTTGGATCTGATACGGTTTAGTTTGTTTTTGTTCGTTATCGTAGTCTACTGGCGGATCTTGTCCAAATACCAGTTTCATTTGAGGGAATCTGGTTGTTAGAAACCTTAACATGAGTTAAATGTTTACCTTTTCAATTGTGCTGAAGCTGTTGTCGTTTAGTCTTATATGCAAGTGTCCAGTATGGTGTTTAATAAAGTGTTTACTTAATTGATGCAACCAATACTGTTCGTTAAAGTCTCCTAATTCGATCTTTGTAATTTGTTTAAAGTGTGGTCTGTTAGGTTTTTGAGTTATTGGAGCTGGGGTGATGTTGGTTTTCCAGTCGATATATTCGTCACAATAGTTCGAGTTTTCTATATCGGATTGGATTTCTTCATTGGTGATAGGATACAATCGGGATAGAGCGTCTGCAGCTATATTTTCTTTTCCTTTCTTGTATCCAATTTCATACTCATACTCCTCGAGTCTCAAGCGACACCACATGAGTATCGACGAGGGATCCATAGCATTTTCTAACCATTCTAAAGCTTGAGGATCGCTTTGAATCGTAAATTTGCTATCAAGTAGGTATTGCCTTAGTCTTTTGATTGACAATACTATTGCTAGTAACCCTTTCTCGGTTGTAGAATAGTTTTTCTCAGGAGAGTTCAAGTTTCGGGATATGTAACAGCATGGATATCCGTCTTGGAAGAGTATTGTTCCTAATCCTTCGTTACTTGCGTCTGTTATTAATGTAAATGTTTTCTCACGGTCTGGGTATTGTAGTAAAGGAACTTCACAGAGTTTTTGTTTCAGTGTGTCAAATGCAAGCTATTGTTTATCAGTCCAGTGGAATGGAGCGTCTTTCTTTGTGAGATCCGTCAGTAGTTTTGCGATTTTAAAACAGTTGCGTATAAATTTTCTGTAGTACCCAACGAGTCCTAAGAATGATTTTATGTGAGTCACGGTTTTTGGTATTTTATAATCTTTCACACCCTGAATCTTTTTGGGATTGGGTTTTACTCCTTCCTTTGTTACTACGTGTCCTAGATATTCTAACTCTGGTTTCAGAAATTCGCATTTGTCCGGTTGTATCTTTAATCCTAAATTTTGTAATGTGTCTAATAGAATAGCTAGATTTCGGTTGTGTTCTTGGGTGGTGCTTCCGAATATTATGATGTCGTCTAAGTATACGAAACAGTTATTTCCTACTAATCCTCGTAGCACGGTATCCATCATGCGTTGGAACGTTACCGGTACGTTTTTGAGTCCGAAGGGCATGCGATTATAGTGGAAGTGATCTTGTGGCGTTGAGAATACAGTATATTTTTTAGATTTTTGTTCCATAGGCATCTGGTGAAACCCTGACGAGAGGTCTAGGGCTGAGAAAAATTTAGCTTTGCCTAAATGATCGAATATTTCATCCAAATTTGGTAAAGGATACGAGTCTTGATCTGTTCGCTCGTTTAATTTTCTAAAATTTATAACGATTCTCCATTTTTGTTTACCTGATGCGTATAATTTCTTTGGAACTACCCAAATTGGTGCGTTATATGGACTGTCCGATGGTTCTATGATTCGTTTCTTTAGCATGTCGTTGATTTGAGTCTCAATTTCTTTTTTATAACATTCGAACGATCTATAAGATTTGATGTTTATAGGTTTGTCTGTCTTGAGTGTGATTGTATGTTCGGTTAAGTTAGTGCATAGTAGTGAGTTAAAAACGTCTAGGTAATTGATAAGGATTCTCTTAAGAGGTTCTCGAAGTTCTGGACCAATATGTTTGGTACGTATTACTTGTGCAAATTTATTAATTTGTCTTAGTCTGTCGGGTCTTTCTATTTCGTTTGTAATATGACAGATTTGCTTACCAGTGTTGATAAAGCATATTGTAGTGGGCTTTGCTTCGATGTATTGGGTTGAAGTTGAAGTTTCACCTGGTCCTGTTATTAAATAGGTTTGGGGTTTGATATTTAATTGATTCACATAGATTAGTTTTGTATGCTCTGTATTTCACCACCTTGTACAGCCATTTTTACAACAACACCGGATACTCAGATAAAAAAACCGTATCAACTCTGCATGTAGGAACTAGTGATCATACCAACTTGACATTTATCTCAACAGGTCCTATCTTGTTATCGGTTTTCTGGAATGGTAATATAATTTCGTCTAAGGCTGGTTTATCGTTAGTGACGTTGTATTGGTACTTTGTAAGGAATGAACGTTCGATTATTCCATCTTCGATTAGGGGAAAGTTGTCAGGGACTACGTGGAATTGGTGATTCTTCTTGAGCATGTTTAGATTACAAATTTTGTCGGTGGTGTGTTTGTCATTTCCCATTAGGAAAGTCTTTGGGCTGGAGTTTTGAACATTCAGTGAAGTCTTTTCTTTTATTAAGTTTATTCCTGCTCCGGTATCAATGAGAAATCTAACTCCTCTTCCGTCTCTTCGTTGCAATACGATTGATAATAATTTTCTGGTGGTGGTGCAGTTGACTCTCTGTACGTTTCTTCTGGATTCTCCGCTGTTTGGTGTATACCTTGAGTATTCAAAGTGGGATCTTTCCTTGGTTGACGAATGGAAAATTTCAAGAGTAGCTCGGCTGTGTGTCCGATTCGTGAGCACTTGGAACATTTTAATTTCATTCAGTCACCTGAGGGTTGGCTAAAAGCTCGTGGTCCTAGATCTGTAGTACTTTGTTTAGATACGAGCGTAGTGTTATTAGATTGATTCTTTGGGTAGTGGGCAACACGATTTGCTTCTCGTAACCATTGTTCTTTATCGGTTGCTAATTGTTGAGGGAGGTTCGGGTTTTTCGGATCGCTAGCTACTACTATCTGTCCTATTTCGTATCGTAAATTGAGCTTTAGTGCTTCACGTTCTTTGATATCCATGGCTACGCGTCGTTCAATCAACGTGCGGTTTTCGTTTTGAACTGCGTAATTTAATTCGTTCAGTTGTTGTCGGAATCTAGAGTTAAAAGATTGTACGCTTTCTGTTATTCCTTGTTTTCAGTTTTTCAATTTATCCCTGCAATTGTTAATAGTGGTTGGTGCTGACACGTGTTCTTTTTAAACATGAATATAGGTCTTCAAACGAGATAATCTTTAGGTATCGTATATTTCTTTTCGCGTTATCGGTTATCTTTTCAGTAAATATGAGATCTAATAGTAAGTCTCTAGCACTTGCTTTGCACCTGACTCTTGCTTTGCGGACTGATAGGATAGAGTCTTCAACACCTACGTCGTCTTGACTCCGTAGTGTCTCAACAGTACGTATGGCTTCTCCTTGTGGGACGCCTCGTTCTTCGCTGCAGTCGTTTCTTTGTCTAATCGTGACGTGACTAGTTCGTGGTCTTTGTAAAGCGTCTGGTCCGTCGGTTTCGTCATCTGTTACGTTATCGTCACCGGTTTTTGAACGAGTGCTCATCTGTGCCTGGTCGGTCTCAGTGTCGTATTTCACTTCCATAGTTTTTACTTCTTTTATATTGTTAATGTTTTGATCAGTATTACTTTTAAAGTTCCTAAATTCGTGAGTTAGACTTTGAAGTTCTTCGAGAATAGTAGCTATTAGTTCGTTTTACTTTGCCATAGCCTTGTTAGTTGGATTCATGTTGATAGATACGATACTTTCAGAAGAGTGACTATCTTCAGAACGTATTTCGGGTCTACTGATTCGATAATGTACGAAAGCCAGCTTACCGAGATTCTTTGTAGATCCTTCTTTCGATCAAGGAGGTGACCGTCGTCCTTCGCTGTAGAATCCGTAGAGTTCCCGTTGAAGTTTTCTCTTAATGCGTTGAATGGATCCTGGGAGAGATCGTCAATTTTGACACGTAGGAGACACAAGAAATCACGAAAATGATAGATCACCAATGATCTCCTCGCGTCGCAGTTCAAACGTTTCATAAATAAGGTGAAGAAATTGAACTTTATATATGGTAATAGAATTTATTATGCGAATTCGACAGAGTGATGGTTCAAAGTGTTACAACAGAAAAGCGTCGAGCATTAATTTGGGAGGATTTTTATACTGAGGTTTTAATCCCTCTGGAGGGGTTATCGTCGGTTGTATATCAGAGGAGGCTATTCCGTTACTATCTGGTAATTGTTTCGATAGCTGTGGCTTGCAGGATATTTAGTCTATCGTATTACTGCTTCTGAGTGTGTGACACGGGCGTACTACCAAACTTTGGCGGCACTCGAAGGCGTGGCGCGGGAAGTCGGCGATAATAATGCTGTTTGGGGTTAAGTTTATGAATTTATAGTCATGTCGTTTGGACGCTATGCCGCCCAAAGCTTCCAGCGGCTTCCATATTATGAGGTTTAGGTGTTGCTACCGTAACGTTGAGCCAATGGGCATATGGGCAATTTGCTCACAACCAATATGAACTTGTATCATGTTAAACAATCAAGCTCTTCCGTTCAATAACAAAGTGACAAATTTGAGAATGACCTAAGACAAAAGACTTACCTGGAAACCACAGATATACCTGATTAAAATAAAATCTCGAGCTGTGACTTGACAATATATGATGACTACTATGACATAAATCCCATAGATCCCATGATCCAAAACAAAACATTACTTTATAAAGTTCTTATCGAACCACTATGGACATGATATACCACTATGGATCACAACTGCCAAATCCAACTGAGCAAAAATTAAAGGATTACAAGTTCTTATTATGAGAAAAATATTAAATGCTCTTGGAGAGTTACAACAAATGATATGGAATCTGGACTTGGTTCAGATTCAGTTGTCTCCGAAATAAGCAGATACCTGGCAGCCTCCTGGGTAAAAACATCCTAATCCTCTATCACTAAGTGTTCATAAAAACTTTTCAATGAAGGAAGAGTTAGGGTGAGGTAAGAATTAGATGCATAGTATTCGTCCGCATTTTTATCATTAGTCTGAGAATGATGGACAGATGACAAACACATAACATTTAACAGTAGCGTTCAAAATCTTCAAATATTATATTATATTTAATATCACAAGAGTAAAAACTTCTATGGTAGTTATACATGTAGTAACTTAGAGCAAGGACAAGGAAATGATGGAATATGGAGAGTTAAGTTTGTTTATTCGTTTAAGCAATACTCAAACATAAAGCTGACTACAATTCACGTCCGTCTTCTACTCGGCTTCCACAACTGCACTGCTTAACGTCTACTGTCCGTCTTTCACTGCTTCACCACAAACTTCACAGCTTAACGTCTTCCTTTCGACTCCTCAACTGCTGATCGACTCCTTAACCTCTCGACTTCCTTCTTTTTTTTTTTTTTTTTTTTTTTGACATGGGGGAAATCCTCATGGACGCCCGGCCGCCCTCTGGTAGGCGGTGGACAGTGTCGGACTCCTACCGACTAAAAACCCCACGGTGGTCGTCCCAACGGTTCTCAGGAGCGTCCCAGTACCGGTCGTTAATTTGCTCCCAGGACGCTCCTTCGTCGTTCTCTCCCTGTGTTGTTGTGGGAGGCAGCCTGGTTAGTTTCGGCAGCTAGGGGGGTGACCGCCCTCCCCCTAGCGTCTCGTTTCCTGTGCCGTCGTGCAGTTCCGGGGAGGGAGCCAGACCTTCCTCGGCTTGACGGTTTCTTCGCCGCGTTCTTCTATGACGGCGGTGGTGGTGGTGATGCCGCAGTCTCACGGCGACGTGTCGTTGTTCCTCTTATTCCGCGGGTTACCCGGGTGAGGTCTCCTCGCTTCACCCTGTTCCTCTCCGCCCGTTCCTTCACTAGCATGACCTGCTCGCAGAAGGTGCGGACGGCGGCTAACTCCTGTTGTCCCCTCGTCATGGCCTCTACGACCGCTTCAGGGGATAACCTGTCGCCTATGGTGAGGCGTAGTATTCGGCGCGGTTCTTCCCACGCTGGGCAGAACTCCAGCGTGTGCTGCGCCGTGTCTTCTTCTTTGCAGTGGTGACATATGGACGTCACCTCCCGCTGGATCTTTCGCAGGTACTCTCCGAATACGCCGAGCCCGGTGAGTATTTGTGTCATCCTGAAGGTGAGTGGTATTCCTCCATGGTTTCTCCATGCCTCCCAGTTGGGTAGGACGGCGCGGACGGCCCGGTGTGGCCGTGTGATGTCCTCCTCCATTAGCTGGGCGCGCCATCTTTCCCATATCCTGTGCTTGGTCTCCCTCCAGATGTTTTGGACCGGTTGGTCTTGGTCCGAATTCAGAGCCCTCCGGTGGTTGTACACCTGCTGGAGTGCGAGGGCTTGTAGCTCGAACGGGGGAGACGCGGCTAGCACGGACGCCGACGAGTGGGATATGGTTCTGTATCCCCTTGCTATTCTTATAGCGGTCGTCCTGTGTAGCCTTCGCAGCAGGATCAGGCTGTGGCGGTTGGCCATTATATCTTCAGCCCATATGGGGGCCCCGTAGAGGACTCGCGATCGGATGACTCCCTCGTAGAGGCGGCGTACTCCAATTCCCGCTCCTCCTATATCCTTAACCTCTCGACTGCCTAACATCCTCTCGACTGCCCAACATCCTCTGCTCGACTGATCAACCCCTTCTCTAACCCCCAGATGTGCCTGACTCATTCCTAAGTAAATCGCCCTTATTTACCCCGATGTTGTAATGGGCTACCGGTGTAATCCATTAGCAGGTAGATCCCCTTTAATTACCCTGATGTTGTAATGGGCCTCAGGTATAACCCATTGTCAGGTGGATCCCCTTTAATTACCCCGATATTGCAATGGGCCGCAGGTATAACCCATGGTCAGGCACGTCCCTTTTCCCGATACTACATACATGATAGTAAAACCATACTTCCAAGAAAGAACAGAAGATTTATATAAAGGCATTTGTATTTTGTACTTGATTATTATTAATTGATCTGATAATTATCATTATTATTAATATTTTAGTAGCACACATAATATCCTCTTTTAAGTAATTGCTCTGTGTCAACATTTATACTGCAAAAGTAATTGTTTAAATTGTAGGTCCAATAACATTGCTCGAACTAAAATGTCATTTTTTATAGTAGACTCAAAACTTTCCTGAGAATTTAATTATATTTTACATAATTTTTAAAATTGTTTCAGTAAATAACTTTTCTTCATCTTAATATTAAAATAATAAAATCTTAGTCTTAATTACACAATTATACAATTCTAAAATTGAACAGATGTTGACAACTGTGTCAACTGTCACTTGTTATTTTGTTTTGCGTATCACACGTTGAATGTATGTCAATTAAGTCAATATAGGTTAGAATATAGTGCGATGTTTTATAATGTTCGATATTTAGATTATTTGAAAAGTGTCTTTCTTTCGCAAACGTGTTTTTTACAACAGTGCACCTTTATACAAACGTGAAACCAAGTCTGTGAAATGTCGCGGTGTTTATCTCAATAGAGCAAAATGGATCGTACGTAATTCGACAAAATAATATAAAACAAAAAAAACGTTGTGCGTCTATTATTTCCTCATAAAATGAAAGAAACTTTTCGGACAACCTAATATTTCTCCATACATTAGTTTTGTAGCATCTTTCACTGATACAATTATATAAATATAGTTATCAATGTTTTAGCAAACTGCCATTCTTCATTACATAAATGTTCAGGTATTTTACATAAAATTACACTAACGGCCTTCGTACTTAATTAATCTTCTTAACATTACATACATAAAATTCCACCGTGTATTTACATCTTGAACTAGTTGCAAAGTCGTCTCATTCAGCTTACCCTTACCTAGCTGCATTTATAAAAACCTTTTTTTTTTTGCAGATGTGTACCTTGAGAGTTAGGCAACAATGTTTTTGGATTCTTTGTTTAAAATAAGGGAAACAAGGGAACAAGGAACAAGGGAAATTTTCTCGTTATTATTTTAATTGTCATTTGTAATCAGTGAACGGAGCAAAATATTCGTTTCTAATCTGTACAGATTTCCATTGTCTTTTCAATATTTCAGCCGTTGTCAGTTATAAATATTAGTTAACTTCATGTAATTTCCATGTACTTACAAATGATAAAATGTATTTTTAATATTTTCCGCAGTATATGATTTTCTTAAATGATATAGATTTAAAATACAGTGGCACATTTTATAGTCTTTCGTTACGTCATGTAGTGTCAGTGACAAATAGCTAATTACGCTTCGTGGACTCCATCTATCAGCTGTAAGCGCTGATATAGTGTTTACCAATTCCATACACAATATAAATAACAAAAAATAATGATACTTAAAGTAATAACATCTATTACCTTGCCAACACAGTCCTGAATATTCTCTCAGGAATCCCAATATACTCGAGAACCCCGAGATTTTCGAGGATATTTCTCATCCCGACTTCACCCGATATTTTCGAGTTTTCGTATATCTCTAGTTGTTAGACATTAAGGAGCTTAAGAGAGGTTTTAAGTAATTACAAATTGTTCTACGCGAGTTTGAGAAAAAGAATTTTATAATAAATTTAGAAAAATAGAATATTGAGGCAGAGAAATTTCTAGTGAAGGCATGCGACAAGATGTAAAAGATCCGTGCACTTATAGAGACTCCCGATCCAACAAATGTTAAACAGATACGACAATTTTTAGGGATTTCCAAATTCTTTCGAAAATTCATTCAAAATTTCACTCGGAATATAGCATTATTGATAAATCTTTTGCAGGAGGATTCCTTGACAGTGGGATTTGGAATAATTTAATTGCTGATTGAACATACGAAAAACTAGTCTGGAAGAACAGAAATCATTCGTATGATTTAGAAACTTTAGTATTTATTGTGGTACTTGAAATCTCTCACGTGTATTTGCTTGATATAAGGTTTACAATGATTACGGACTGCAATGCAATTCGCTCGACTGCAAATAAAAAAGATATTCAATCCGGAGTGGTTCGCTAATGCGTTTACTTCCAGGATTACAATTTTGAAATCGTGTATCGCCCAGTGGACCAGACAGTTTATCTGGATTATTTAAATAGGAATCCTATAAATTGTTTGTCTATGGACATAACCATTGAGTGGATTAAGGCGACGCAACTGCAGGATGATCATATCGATATAATACGGAAAATATTGGAAGCCGATAATATTTATCCAAAGGTAAAACAGGAGAAGTATGGTCTGAAAGATATAGTCTTCCAGAAAACCGAGAATAGATACAAACAGTGTCTCGTATGTTTCGCTGAAATGTTGTGAAAATGTGTCGATGGGGTGTCAGGGACATTTTGCCTTTGAGAAAATCCACGAGAAGAGAAATCACGTGAGAATCACTGATTTAACCATTTGAGTCCCGGGTGTTTTTTAAAAAAAAAGGGGGTGATGAATTCTGAACAGCGCGATAGCGCTTGTCTTAATCGATTGCGAAGAGAAACAAGCGGCGCAAGAGCGCTCGTTATATTTGTTATTTTTATAAAATACATCTATATTACTACTATACTATATGCGTACTATTAGTTTATAAATATTTCAAGTTTTGTTTAATAAAAATAATTGAGAAGATAACAATGAAATATAAAATACTGTGAGTCGTCTGTAGCGTTCAAATGTACTGAAACTTTTGGACACAAAATCTAAACAGCGCGATCGCGCTGCTTGAGACTCGAACGGTTAAAGGGATGAGACGATTTGTTTTAAACACATCAGAGTTTGTTTGAACTGTCTTTATTATAAATTGTCGGCTGGTCGAAAACCAAGGTTCTTTCACCCGATGGACAAGGTTCCAGTGCCCTTCTGTGCATTGCACTTTGATTATAGTGATTCATTTATACGGCTAAAAAATAGGAACACACAAATATTGACAATCGTTGATAGGTTTGCCAAGTTTTGTATCCGTTATCCTGTACGCAATACAAAGACAAAGTACACCATTAAGGCACTAGACCAGATATTAGTATTTTTTAAAATTTCCATAAGAATGATAACCGATAGAGCAAGTGCATTCACTTCACATTTGACTTAAATACATTCTAAACGCTGTTGAAATATCGAAAACCAACGGACAGAGTGAGAGATGAAATCGCACTAAATTCAAGTTGCGGAAACTTGTGCTGAAGAGCCGGAAGATTTCTGCGATACGAGCATAAAAAAGATACCGAGTATAATAGATTGGATAACCAATAGATCGATAAAAAGTCTACATCAGCTTCCTTTTGGATACAAACCCAGAAAAATAACTAATGCAACGTTATCCGGAGAAATCCAAGCAATTCTGGATCGACTGGATCTTCAAAAACTGCAGAAAGAAGCAAAGCGATAAACAAACCAAAACCAGACTGAACAGAAAGAAAGGTTTGGTGTTCTCAAATTTAAACTATCGCAGTACAAAGTGGAAGATGTGGTGAGTTTTTAGTCTAATAGCACCTTATGACAGCAAGAAATTGGCGATCAACACAAAGGAGTCGCTTCCTCGAGGAGCATAGTAGTGTCATCCAACGATTGCTATGAGATATAAAATTTGCGGGACTTGAAGAAATCGCCCAACCAGCGATGTGTAGTAGCAGAAATATCTAGTACGGTAGTCTAAATCAGAATCATTTTGAACTAAGTTGTTGCTGGTCACAATCTCAGTTGGTTACTCTCAGATGGCTAGGATCCCTGGTAAGGCTCGTAATCAGGAAAGGAAAGTCAAAGTCCGAGCAGTCTTGGATTAAGACTAGGATTCCCGACGAAGCTGATGACCAAAAGTACCTACCTAGCATTCACTTAGCGCTTTCACGATACTGATTACTGAGACGAGAATTATAATAAGAATTATAATAAATATTAGATGAGCCAAGAAAAGAGAAGTAGAAAAATGAGGACGATTTCAACATCAAGAAAGTCTAGCGAAGAGAATGTTATACTTTTACATCGGCTCCCTGTCTCATGTTCCATTCTGGTGTTCACTTCTACGTTGTGGGTCCTCAAGATAAAGTAAGGAGGATTTCGCAGAAAGGAACAAAAGGCGAACGGTTAGGTAGTGCGGATCACGCAGTTATTCACCTCATGACTATCATTCGAACGGATCCAGTGAGATAATAGTTCTATTTTCCATGAAAAAAGGATCGTATTTTTAGTTTACACATACTGAAAGTTTACAAAATCTATTCAATTTCATGCATTATTACATGTGTGCATGACATACCCTTTAATTTTAAAACACAAACGTGTATTTTATGTTGTTAATACCACAGTGTCATTTCTTGTTCAAAATTATAAGTATTTATTGATATTTTTTGTAGTTCACAAAATGCTTTAAATATTCTACTTTCGTAACTACTTACTAACGTTCGTTTACGAATTATAGTATGTACAATTATACATATAATAGTATGTACAATTATACATATGTTTATAATTTTTTCATAATATTCACACAAATATATTCGTAGGTTTCATTTTACTAAAAACCAAATATCTTAAAAATGATCTTAAGAGAAATTTATTGTTTGATAGATAGATTAGTTGCATATCCAATCAGTCCCATGTCTATGAATATTTATTATCATTTCCAGCCGGATACCTGTGAAATATTTGTTTTTATTAGTAAGTAAATAATACTGGATAACTATAGATTAAAAATAATGTAAAAATATTTTTTGTGTTCTATAAAAGATGATTATAATAAAATTAAAAAATAAATAAAAATTCTGTAATCTATGAACAAAAAATATAAATGATGATCAGTATTTAATTTAATAGTAAAGATTGACAATATATTTCAACGATTATACTTTGTACATTTTACTATCGAATAAAAGTACTTTAAATTGTGATTCATTTATTATATTATTCTACATTGATAATTAAGTAAGATAAACAATTATATTGATAAAATAAGCTAACTAAATGTTAATCTCCAGTCAACATGAGCAATACATACATTTAATAAAACTTACTACAATTTATAAAGATTGATATTTTACTGTAAAAGAAATTATAGTTCCTAAAATTAGGGATAAATATTTTCAATTTGCTTCTTTTCAATTCGGCATCATTAATTTGGGCTTGAAATAAAATATATTTACTTGAAGATCTATAATAAATATGTTCATTTCTTACCTTTAAATTACGTTTATACAAATACATCATATTAGGAATTCTACATTATATTAATAAAAAATGCTAACAAACAGATAAATGTTAAAAATAGAATGTAATAAATGTCAGAATAACACTATTTTTTGAATTCCATGTTACTCTTCATATAAAAATAAAAACTTCTTATGTGATAAAAGTTTATTGCGAGTTTATAACATTTAAAGGTAACAAGTGATGATACAGTTAACAATTTGTACGATAATATATGAATAAAAATTTTAATTTGAAAATATATGGAACTCAATTTATCTATATATCAAATTGTAAATAAGCGAAGCAAATTTAAATATGCAAATATGTATTCCATATTATATATTTATCCAGCAAATTTAAATATGCATATATTCCATGTTATACAATCATTAAACGCACCTTTAATTGCTTAAAGAAATTATAGCCATTATAAGATAGGATAAATGTATTATCAGATTGTTATTTTTTTGTTACTACATTTTTCTATGCAAACATACAAACAGTTTAGTAGGTATAATGAAGATGTTCTTAAGTTTCCATAATGCATTTCATTTCGATTAATGCATAATATTTGTATCGAAGACGACGAAAATACATTTCCTTGTCTACGTAAAAAATAGCTTTAAACTAATATGTATGATTATTATGATTCATACGTTCAAAGTTAAAATTATTTAAATTACAATTTTTTTTGTTTAACTTAAATGCTCCTATATCAGAAATCTTGTAATTAATATTGTATTAGCTTCAATAAATTATTTATAAAAACTGTGAGTAAAATAAATCTATAAGAGTTATATATTTTTAACTAAACAAACTTTCATATAGAAAAGATCTAATACTTTCATTATTATTGAAAATATCAAAATAGATTAAAGAAATATTCTATACATATGTCTGCTACTGATATCTTCAATTAATTCAAAAAATACAGCAGTTAACTGTTACTTTCATTATAGATGCCATATTGCAACAGTTATTTATAGTCTATAACAATTATATAACTTTTACTATATTTCTGTTAATGGAAAATACCAGTATAGATCTCTTCGCTTAATTTTATTTCAAATATCATCAGTGACGACATCTCTGTGCTAATTTTTTAAATTACATTTATAACTAACAAATAGTACATATGTCAAACCTTCCTTTTACGTAATTTCGCTTTCGCTTCTTTTAATAAAAGATCAAATGTGTTATCTTCACTATCTTGTAGCATGTGCCCGCTATTAAGTGAACTGCTTGCCATGCCATCTGTAAAAAATAACATCATATTAGAATATTAATATGATCTGATTTTGCAATAGCATATATATACTATCTGTAATTATTATTTTAAACTTTATATTTCATTTGAATAATAAGAAACAGAACACTATCAAAAATTCTAATTTATTAATGAATTCAAAAAAATTTCTCAATTTTAAGATCTTTGCAAGACAGATTTTTGCTCAAATATAACGAGGTAATGATTCATTTTCTGTAAATATTTCTTTATTTTATATCAAATTGTAAAAAATAGTGCAATGCGACAATAACTTTAACTTTTACAAAAATAATAAAATAATAATAAAAACTTCATTTGAGATAGAAAGGATTCAAATTTTGTAGTAGTAATTAGCTATTATCAAATGTCATACATTTAAAAAAAATCGTTTATTACAATAGTAAATCATATGTAATTTTGATATAAATTGATGAGTCGGAGATGAAAGGATACCGGGCCCTCCCCTTTGGAATTCTTTAGAAAATTGCCAAACACTGTCTGTGTAAACATTTAGTGTTTATAAATCTTTATAAATTAAAGCGATCTCCATAAATCTTTAGTCGTTATAAGTCTTGTGAGTTAAACCGATTGTAGTTGCCCGACATTTGCGACAATGAGCTTGGGTTGAAGGCGACAACTAGTCGCCGAACGTAGCCGTGGTCACGGGACGGACATTTTGCCTAACAGAAGTATGGAATTACATAGCTCTCCTTAAGAAGAGATAGCGGTACCGACACCCAACAGTAAACAGTCCAACGGTCTCAGCCGCGTGACTTGTCACACGCAGACCCTAGCCTTTGTCTGGCAAGACGATAGCCAGATGCCGATGCATTATTCACAGTATATGTTCGGATGGCTTGGCGATCCCGCCATAGATCTCAATATTTAGTCAACCAAGGTCCCTCAAATTTATAAACAGCCCTTGTCGGGAAGATACAGAAGATTTGCCTTTCGCACGCACGGTCCTTCCCACTAGCGGCTTTCTCTCGAGGGCGGCTAGCATCCTTTTCTAATCACCAACATAGAGATTGGCCAATTAACGGCAGCGTTCATTTCCCTCACTTTCTGAACGAGGATTGTTCTCGACGAATCTGATGATTTCGTGTCCTGAGATACACCCCATCATAGTTTTTTTCGGCAGCATCGCTGCGATGGGGACATTCATTCTCGTGCGATATCATCAGTGAGTATAACGTTTGCGATCAGCGAATACTTTATTGACGAAGAATCTAACTTAGTTTTGGAGAGACGTGTGACTGCTATCCCGTTGACCGCGGATTCGTTGTTGAACCGAAGGCCATTGTCCTTAACGTCCAACCACCGCGGTTACTTATCAACCCGTTAGTGTCTGTGACATTCGAACTTGCGCGAATAAACGCCATCGCGATTGTGTAGTAACGATGGCCAATACCCGCGAAGAATCCCCACGCGCCCCTAGCCCAAATTCTACGGCTAACGCGATATATATATATATATATATATATATATATATATATATATATATATATATATATATATATATATATATTGACTATAATGTTATTAATATTATCGATTCATCAATCTATAGTTAAATATTAGTTTCCATAGATAAAGATGCAATGTACTTTAGTTATTCAAAATGCAGAAACTAACACTAAAGTTACTCTACAAATAAATTTTATTATTCCTTTAATTATTTAAATATTATTTTTTTTATATTAGGCGCAATATCTTTTATAAGACTTTGATTCTATTGGTGAAATAAACATTTGTATGATATCATTTAAGATATAAATTTGATTATCATACAAAAATACAAATATATCTTTAAAACTTGGGATTTGAATTTGTATATTTCTGTAAACAATTTGAAATATTGATAAAACAAAATTATTAAATAATTGAAATTGGAAATGGTATGACAGTACAAGAATGAATTTGTTACTTATTATACAAATTTGAAATACATATTCAATTATAAATATCATGCAATTATACCTGTATTTAAAAATTTTTTATATGAAAAATATTATATAATGACGTATGAACAAAAATTCATGAGTTGACAAGTTCAAGAACTGACTTCCAATCAGGATTGTTCACCTTGATCAAGGCGGCAAGTTTATGATCATAGTTCAGGTAGATGCCAACATAAAAATTATGCTAATTATCATAGTTCGTTATATTTATAAAACAAATTCGAATTGATCATTAGTAAAATCCATTATTTAAACTAGCAATTTTGATACAATTAAATGTTTCTATGTAGGACAACTTCGCCGTTTGATTCATATCGTTCAAAAATTTCAATAATTAAAAATTGTAATAATTAAATCTTTCCTCGGTTTATTGGTTTATTTACAAAAAAACTGAAAGTAGTGACCTTGAAAACTCCGGAAAAAGAGCTGACAAAAAAATGTTTAATTGGACCACTAACAACAGAATAGTTTAAGCTGATTACGTTTTGTGGTTGACTTTGTGTAATAATAATACAGGGTAAGGTAAATAAAGCCTGACAGCTGAATATTGTTGAAAATGTCGGCGATACAAAAAAATGTTAAAAAGATTTTGAAGTATTCTAGGAACCACAACTTTTCATGTAATTGAATTTTTTGTATACGAAGGGATTAATGACATTTCAAGATTATCACCTTTTTTCAAAATGATACTATATATATTTTTAATACAGGTAAGTGCAGTCTATAACAAAATGAATTGAACTATAGTCACTCAAGGTCAATCTATATCACAAAAAATTGGGATATATGAAGTTCTATTATGGGCTCATGGAATATATACAAGTGAGAGAGCAATACTTGGAACATCTGCTTAAATAAACATCGTAAATTGTAAACATTGCAATATTATGGATACAGTTGGAAAGACTTTTTCTAAAGTCATATAATAACTTTTTCTTTACTTGTGACGTTGATTGACCTTGAATGACTATAGTCATTGATCATCTTAAAGTGGACCATGCTTAATAAAATTTAATATTAAAAAATATATAGTTTCATTTTTAAAAATGCTGATAGTCTTAAAATGTCCTTGATCTCTCGATGTACAAAAGATTTAATTATGAGGAAAGTTGTAGCCCCGAGAACACATTAGATTTTCTTAACTACATTTTTTTGTACTATCAATATTTTCGACAATATTCGATTGTCACGCTTTACGTGTATCATCCTGTATACATATACATATACATATACATATATATATATATATAAATTAACTTTTTTAGACTGTATAATTTTTCTTAACAGAAATTCGACCAACTCTTTGCACAAATGTTGTTTATAGTTAATAGTAACGCTAATAACTTATGCCTATATTACCGGGAAGTGATTTTGATTATTTTTTCGGAAAAAAAGATTTTGTAATTAGATTTATTTTTAATCTCTTAAAAGATCTTCCCAAATGTTTAAGATTAATAATATTTTTCCTGATTTAATTTTAAGAATAATACGTTGACGATATTTTGCATTTGAAATAATTACCTGAATCTGCTATCATACGTTTATTTATATGTTATGTATTATATACATTTGTGGAATTATTTATACGCGAATGTCTCAAAGCATAAAAGCATTGATTTTGAAAAAATATTTAATACGTATTATCTTTAAGTCAATGCCAAAACCAATGCTGACGCGGTGATAATGATTTTTAAAAGTTGAAATTTAAAAAAATTTTTCTACTATCTTAAGAGTTTAGAAAGCAACTTATGAAATATGAAAATTACCAAATTTTTAGTAAATAGTGCAGCTATTTAAACCCTGTTCCGAAAAGTTAATTGTTTAAGATATATTATCAATAGTATAAAAAAATATTTGATATTTAATTTAAATGTTTGAGGACAGAATATAATATGATAACTAATTTCGTCAAACTTATTTTCTTTGAGTTTCTCAAAATCACTGTTACTTTTGCCATATAGTGTAAATGTATTTCGTCATGCGTGAATTAAGATCTTGAGGTGACCTAGACATTAAAAAGGTTATGAAGTTTAAAAGTAATATTTGGATTACTATCCACATTACAAACACAAAGGTAAGAAAAGGTATTTACTGAAAATAATTAACTGTTCCAGACAATATTGAATAATTGAAGTTTATATCGATACTATTTTAGAAACATTTGCAAGGGGATTAGAATCTATCATTATTAATTTCAATTAATGTATTAACATTGATAAGTAACATTTTAAATCATTACTCATTAAAAAACATGATCAGTGCACTCGCACATCTTAATGGTTCCTTGGTATTATAACAATAGCTAAATATTTGCTATAAATAATATTGTCTACGTAAATTCCTGAATTATTCAAACATATACAAATTCAATTTTGGTAAATAGCAATAAATTTCAATATATATGCATATGTATATATATACGTATATGTATGTACATCTAAATAGTACATATCAAATATTTTTTCAAGTAGTAACTTATACAGAAGATTATTTGTATTATTTGATTTTTCAGTAAACTTGTAAATAAATCTTAGTTAAAATCAGATCTTCATTATAATTTTCTAAAATAAATTGCTATTTTATATGTATGTATATGTATATAATGTAATATAATTATTCTTACCAAGATCAGCATATTTTACTTTGCAAAAAGCCCGACGACCTCCAAAACATAAATCATATCTAGGTAAAGTGGGATCATCATTACCATGTTCTACAGCTTCATATGCGTCATTTTTATAAGCAAAGGTTACAAAACCGTAATTGTCACTAAAATATAAAAGATATTTAGTTTAGGATATTCAATGAGTATAACAAAGAATTATAAAATATCAGAAAGTTACCCATGTTCGCGGAAATGTATACTAATATCTACTACAGGACCAAAAGTTTCAAATCTTCTACGTAAGTCAGCTTTAGTGATTGCTTCATCCAAGCGCCCAACGTAAATCACTCTTCTCTCTTCCACTTGTTTCTGTTTCTCTCGGTCATACCAATTATCATAAGATCGACGGTATGAAGTTGGTGGTGATCTAACATAAATAAAAATGTATACATATAACATAAATAAAAATATAGCTTATTCTAAAGTATAGATACACATATCTACATAGTTGTGGAATTAAAGTGAAAAATTTCAAATAAGATATACTCAGACAAAATGTAGATCAGTTATATATCCTAACTTTTCTATACTTCCTTTAGTTAATACTATTGTAGTAAGTAACTTATGCTTACTTTCTAAATAGTCATTTACTTCGCATATGTATTTTTCAATAATGTGATATATAAACAGTTCAATAAAACCAACAGTTCGGAATAAAATGATAGCGTACTCAATATTTTTGTTCATTTCTAAAAAGGTACATGAATCAAAATATCCTAATATATTATTCATAGTCTGTATGGAATGCTAAAAAATTGTTTGTCATGGCCAACATTTTTCCTATACTTTCGAATCACTGGAGATCTATTAAGAATGTTACTGCAAAACTAAACTCGATCTTGAATTTCAGGGTTAAATTTTTGTATTGCATCGTGTAAAAACAAATTTCATCTATGTTATGATCTATATACATATGTACATAAAAGGTAAACCTTTTGACTGACACATTTATCAACGCCCAACCCAAACCACTGTATTTAGAAACGTAAAATTTGGAAATAATATTTCTTTTATGACGTCGGCATAAGATAAGAAAGAATTTTTGGGAAGACGAACCCTGAAGGGATATAAAGGGACGAGATATTCGCAATTCATGAATGTTCAGAGAGTAATAAACATAAATTTACCATAAAAACAAATATCGTTTGGCTAAAGCCGCAGACGGGCAGCTAGTATATTACTATAAAGAAAATGAGTTTTAGTTGTCTCAATAACTGTGGTATAATAGGCAATAATTGTGATTTTATATGAGAAAACAAGACAAAATTATAGAAAAAATTTTTTTCATATGACGATTTACTTTCTAGAAAATCAAGTTTGAAAACTTATCAAGTATAGCTAATTGTAATTGAGCTTGTCTAATTCCGGATTGAATAAAGTAAATCATTGACAAAAGATTATTCTTCATATAAAAATAAGTAAGAAATGCAAAATACATGTTAAGTTTTCAAGAAAAGTAAATTTGAAAACTTATTATGTGCGTATATTAGACCAGTTCTTAACTAAACATGTTTAAACTATACTTTCTTGAAAACAAAGCTTGATACGGAAAATTTTCATTTTACACTTCTCGCACGTAAAATAACCACCTGCTAATTGTTCACTCACACTTAGTTTGTAATTAGCCAAGTTTAAATATATTTGATAAATTTTCAAGCCCGATTTTCTCGAAAACAAAGCATTATACAAAAAAATTTTATTCTATATTTTCGACTTCCTTTTTAACGTAAAATCGTCCTACCGCCGACTGTACCACAATTGATGGATACCCTTTATAGAATTAATGAAATTTTAATAGCTTTTTCTAAGAGAACGGTTGAGTTATTATAACCCACGGTCCTCTGAAACTTTTGATTCTCATAGCGAACAGAATATAACGCATTAGAAAAAAATTCATCTTAAATTTCAAGGCCAAAATCAATGTTGCAGTAACTTTTTAAAAGAGACTTCCACCAATCTGAAGATGTAGAATAACCTTCAAAACGATGACAAATAATTTTTTAACATTACGTAAGTGCATTACACATCATATCATACGAAAACATACATATAGAATGTTGCTTTTGTAGATATTCATATTTAGTGAGACAAAATCATAGTGCATCTGTGCTCATAAAATATCTTATTAGATACTTTCATTTGTGAAAATATACAATACAGAGCATATTTTTTGCTAGTGTTGTAATATCTTACCTTACGTAAAACCGTGAAAATGAGTCTAGAAAAGGCTTTAAATAACAGTAACAGTAACAGAATTTTGCTATTAAAATTAGTCAGTAGTCCCGGAAAAAAAGGAGCAATAACTGAAATATGTTTAATAACATGTTACAATAAAGTTATTTAAAAAATATAAAATCATCTCCATTTTTTCTATATTTTTATACTATTGAAACTTATATTTTATATAAAGAACTAATCCTACTAAACTACATAAATATATGAACTAATATGGAAGAATATGTATCAGTTAGCTTTAGATTAAAATGTTTTAATCAAAACGATACGTATGTTATCATAATTTCTTAGCTCTACCAGAAAAAGCAAAAATTATTTCACTTAAAAAAAATACAATCGGATTGTCATTATAATTTTGAAATCTCACGAATAGTATGATCTTGGTAAAACATTTCCTTTTATCATTTTGTTTGTTCCTTCCAACAGTTTGATTTTATCTTTTGTCTCTTCATACGTGTATGTAAAAAGAAAAATATTTAGACGTTCTTATTTACATACTTCTGTATAAATACAGACCAAAGTTGTAATCCTTTCTTACGATTATCTTACAAATTGTTCGTCATTGAAAAAAAAATGTTTCAAATAAAATTTGTTCAATTTCGAGACGATCTTTATTTTTTAAAATATATTATTTCATGTAATTTTATCATCTAAGAAATCTTGGTTACAGTTAAAGTTGTATGAAAATGTTTCTTACAAAAATTACATACTATTGTAGGAACCAAAGTATAATAAGGATATTTTTATTCTATAACAAAAAGGCAATAAAATAAAATAGGTCAATTTTGGTTTTTTAGTGGAATGCTGTATTTTATGCGTCTGTATATATGATGACCTCTTCAAAGATAATTTCGGCCTACGAGGTCATCAAATGTACAAACAAAATTTTCTTTCTAATTTTCTATGCGAAGTAATGATTTTATGATTTATCTCCTACACATGAAAAAATTTCATTCTTTTATTACTTATACGCAAACAGAATTTCATTTTTAAAAATTGATTTCTCTATGGTAATTACATTAGCTTTCACAAAACTATATAATTTTTGTAGAAAGTATTTTTATGAAATTTTAATTATAATCAAGGTTTTCCAAGTGATAAAATTATATGAAACATTCTATATATATATACAGTGTTCCAATAACGTTTATATTTGCCGGTTTTACCTAGTAAACATTTTTTAGTGTTTTTCAAAGACATAACCCAATGAACAATTTACCGTTTGAAAAATCTGTTAACATTTATGAAAGGAAATTTCATTTTATAGACAATATTAATTAGCTGAAGTTATGTGGATTAATTTATTATTTATATTTTTTATCATTTTCATGTTTTGCTTTGCATATATCTATATTTATGTACAATGATTCATACAGAGATAACGTCATAGGTATGAAGTAATGACTTATGGCAATTATGTATGTCGCAAATTATCTCGAACATATTTGATGGTGTAAGACTTGTTGTTCTATTCCTTTATATTTATCGTTATTTATTGTTAAACAAAAAGAAAAAATATCACAAGTAACAGAATAATTTATAAAAATCCTCTATCTATAAAAAAATGACTACTGGTATATTATGGCTCACTACACAAGCATTAACTTTACCGAAAATTAATTCAGACGAATGCTATACATGTATATGGTGCTACATAATCCGATATTCAATGTTTTACTGTCACTTGTACATATAGAGGAATATGGAGGATATCCCGAAAGTATATATCATACAACATAGAGGTATATATATTTATATCGAAAGACGAAGAAGTAATAACAGATATTAAATATACATACTTACTATAGTATACTTATATACCGTACTTTATTTTAAATTATAATGTAACAAACATAATTCCTCTACGTTGACTGGTAAAACTTTTGATCTATACTAAGCATAACGATATTTCCTGCATTAGATTATTCAAAACTTAGGATTTAAAAAGTTTTAAACAATTGCTCTTTTATGATTTCTCATCCATTGGTTTTTTCACGATATTCCCATGGATAATGCTTATAATATTTATGTCAAGAAGAAAGGATAATTAATTCATATTTCTAGTGCAGAAAATATTGTTACGTCTATTAGGTTAAAATTTCTACTAGACAATATCGAGCAGTGGTTTTTAGCTTTTTTGCACTTGTGAGTCGGTGAAAATAGAAAAATTATTTCAGAGACCCCAAGCAGAAATAAAAACTGCTGTGTATATATATATATATATATATATATATATATATATATATATATATATAAAATAACTTTTATATCATAACTTTATAATAGTATTATCTCAGGCGTATAAACAATAATAACTTCCGCGTGGAGCGACAGAGAATTTCTGACGGACCGGTCCCGGTTCGTGGACTAGCGCGGCGTAGATGTAGAGAAATTGTTTTCAGTATTATAACATAAAATAAAATATCTATATTTGTTACTACTTATTCATCTTTTAATATAAATATATATCTGTATGTCGTATGAAATATATTTTCGGGTCCCGACCCGTTTATTTGTGACTGAATATATATTATATACATGTAGGTATATACATGTAGTGGGATACTTTCGAGATCCCATCCGATTCTGGCTAATATTTTTCGATCCGAACCGAACTAAGACATCTATGATTTTTGAGAACCCGGACGCCTTTATTAAAGATTTCATTTTCAATTTTAAAAATGGAAGTTAAATTTCTCTTATAACAAAAATTAAAAATATTACAACTAATACGGTAATGCATCAAAATGATTTTTAAACGACATTAAAGACTTCCAAAAAAATTCTATCCAATAAAGCAATGAAATCAATTTGCAGCGAGCATGTATTAGAGAGTTTTATTCCTAAAATATGGTCAAGAATCTATCAATTAACTACATACATCATAGAATTTGAGTTAAATTTGAACATTAATGCTTATATAATATTTTTGACAAGATTCTAGATACTTCTGAAAAAAGGATTTGAAAGTTTATTGATATTTAAAGAACACATTAAACATTGTTTGTGAATCTTTTGTTGTGAAAACATTTTGCTTATAATTAAGATGTTAGAGATGATTTTGAAAAAAGTAAAATATATATAAATAATACTATGTGATTCTCTTCCATATAATATTCATTTGTACTACTTTATATTAGAGTTATTACTCATCAAGGTGATTCAAGTTACTTGCTTCAGTTTGTATGGGTGCATTCTATACTAAATTAATCGCATTCATACTGGATGTCTAAATTTCGTACAAATATGCAAACATTTCATGTGGAAACATGCTTAGGTCACTGTTCTGGTGCCAAAAGATACAGATCTTGCTATCTAGCTAGTAAAGCTGTCAATTTCATTCTTTTATGTGGAATTTTATTATGATACTCTGTCATTATTCTTAAATTATTAGGTAGTCGTTTGAAATGAAATTTGCTACATATCATGGAGAGAGATAGTGGTTCTGAAATATAAAATCTCATCTTTGGCAATTTATCTATTAAAAAATTCAGTTTGTTGTTATTGCACGTGTGAAGTATATAGCTGATAGACACATGTGAGTATATGTCAGAGACTAGAGACACATAATAAGCGAAAAAAACAACTTTTAAAATATGAATCTTTCAAAAACTATTGGTGTTAGTTTGGACTAAATGTACTACAGCTGGTGAAAAAAGAAAGAGGAAAAAAAAAAAACGACAACGCTGCTGCCACCAGACTGACATGGATTTCACGCTATACATATGTATATAAATCTATATTTTTTGATCGCGTATATTGCCAACACTTAGTTTTCATATTTCAGATCCACTATCTGTCTCCATGATACCTACCAAATTTCATCTTGATCAGCCAGCTAATAGTTGCAGAATTCCAATTCCAATTTCTTTTTATAAATAAAAATTTAGAAATCTTTTTAATAACTACTATAGTTATAAATTTCAAAGTTTATATGTTTTGAAAACGTTATAAATACAAATAACTTACCTTCTCCAATCTCTATAGCTATGATAACTTCCTGCAGAATGTTGTCTATGCCTATCGTAACTTATATAGTGTCTCCTGTCTCGTCTTCTCCTTTTTGACCATTTAATTCTTCCGAAATTTGAACGAGATGAAGATCTGTAAACATTTTTACAACTTTGTTAAATTGAAGAATTGGTCGCTTACATTAAATTTTTATTAAAAAATTTATTTCATAAGTATATACCTGGAGCAACTAGAATATCGAGAGGATGATTGGGATCTTGATCTAGTCGATCTAGAACGTGATCGTGAATATCTTGATTCCGAACTGAAAGAAGACCTCGTATCTGAACGTGAGCGACAACGGAAATGTGAACGCGAACGTGAGCGTGAACGCGGACGTGAACGCGAACGTGAACTCGAACGTGAACGCGAACGTGAATGTGATCGCGATGACCAACTACTGCTTGAGCTAACGGAGCTACGCCGATGACTTATTCTTCGATGACGTGTATTACTTCGTTTATGAGATCTACTTCGATTGCTACTACTTCTGCTTCTGCTTCTACTCTTGCTTTTACTTTTACTTCTTGACTTAGATCGATTTGAGTTGGAACCAATTCCGTGCTTTTTATTGGATCGTTGATTTTTATCCCGTACATTATTATCCCTGAAAATTATGAAATTTTATGGTAATATATACATTATTAACAAATATTTACCTAACTTAAATTATATTTCTTCTTAAATTACAAAACATCTTTAAAAAACTCAAAACTAAAGATAAATACTTTTTGAATGTTTCCATTCTTCATTTCAACCAAACCTAGGGTACCTATTTATTCATATTCTATTATACTTATGTTTCAACCCAAAGAATTGAATGATACATAGATAAATATAATTACATTGGTATGAATTAACATCTTCCATTTTACAATACTATAAGCATATAAGTATGCTTTTAAATAGTAAAAGATTAAATTGAATACAATACATATCTCTGGATAACTAGATAAAAATTAAAGATATTATTATCAAAAATAATTTGAAGTTTTAATAAAAATGAAAGTGAAACACGTATGTTTTTTAAGATTATTTTAACTAAAAAAAGAGGACTTTATACAAAATAAATATAGTAAGACAAATGATTATAATAAAGAAAACAATAAAATTTCATCTATCTATAATAACATTTGGTTGTTTAGTTATATTTAATTACAAGACCATTTTCTCATAATGGAAGTTCTGAGTCCTTTTAAGAAATATACAGGAGAATATACACAGTAAAGAACACCTAAATATCTGCCTTATAACGATATGAAAAATGTTTAAAGCAAAAAATTTCAGCTGTAAATTATAATCTTGAACAATAAAAACGTGATTGAATTTCAAAGTTGTGATTACAAAGATACAAAGTGAAGTAACAGTTGATATATACTTTCTGCAACAAGAAATTATTGATTGTGATGCTCTTCAATTATTTTTTTGCTGCTGACAACAGCATGAACTCTAATTAAACAATTTCATATATCTCCTGAATTAATAATTTATTGTCAATAAACATCTTCTCTTATTTTTCTCCAAAGAAAAACGTCCAATGATATCAAAAGCAGTAATATACTGAATCTTTATATCCAATCCAAGGATTTGGAAATTTTTCATAGAATATTTAAATAGCTATTCATTAGACATTTAATGATCATGCACATAGATAATTTGATAGAAAGATTTAAGCATTACGATCTGTGATCATTCGTTTTAAGGAACTCGAAAGGTACCCATAGACACATATCACTTTGATTGTTTATCAGATAAATAGTAAATTCACAATTTATACACTAATTTAAAGTCATCTTAAGTTTATAAGTCAGATATATTTGAAAATATTATATCAACTATAAGATACATTAGAAAAAGATATGTGTTTTCATATAAAAGATACTAATAATCTTGAAAAGATTAAAAAAAAATGACTATAATGAATATTTCTTTCTGCTCTTGTTCAAAATTATTCAAAGATTAAAGACAAATCATATCATTAGAGACAAAGAATTATATATTAGGTAGATATCTATTTATACTGAGATACACTGTATAATATATTATATTATATGTTACATTATAACATATATTATAACATATTATAACACATTATATGCATAATATAACATAATCAACTAATAAGAACTTACATCTGAAATTAATTTATAAATTTGACAACACAAAAATGTTTTATATAAAGTACATCATATTCGATGTATTCAAAATCATCTTATTATAGGTCTTTGAGACCATCTATATTTTAGCTAAAAATAATATTGACAAAAATGTATGGTACTATATAAAAAAAAAGCTTTCTCTAATGTCTCAAAAAATATCTCAAAAGTTTGAAACGAAAATTACGACGAATATATATAATAGGACTTATAAAACATTTTTTGATAAAATTAATAGAGTTATTTCAGATAACAGCTATTAACAATCTATATTTTTGTACTTTTACCTTTGTTGCTTGTGTCTCTCATCAACATCTATTAAAGATTTTGGAGGAAATTCAAACACTGTTTCATAAGTTTGAATTCCTATGTCATAAGTGAGTGGTTTTGGACGAACTGTTTTCTCATCTACATCTAATTTTGGTTTTAAAACTGAGACAATTTCTCTCTCTGACCAAATTAAATTTTTAGGGTCATCTTTAATAGGTTCTGTTGTGGTGGAAGCATGATGGATATATACTAATGTCATAGGTTGCAATGGTGAATTTGTTCTACTATTATCACTGCGATTCTGTTCTCTTCTACTTCTATATTCTGCTAGATTTAATTTTTTACGGGGAGGTTTTTTTTCTTCCTCCTTTGTAAATGTCTTTTCGCTATCTTGGACGATTATATTCTGTACTTTATCATGTAAACTATTAGTAGTAGTTACTATATTTTCATTGGAAATAGTCTTTACAATGGGTACTTGTACATTTAGTGGTTTTTTTAATACAGAAACCATTTGTTTCGTTCTTTGACTTCCTGCTTTTACAGATTTTGTTTTACTTAAGACACCTTGTCGTATCTGCAAAATGTTTGCTGCTAGAGCTGAATGTATTTTCATCTGAGGTATTGCATTACTTGTAGACGCACTTTCAGTTTGAGAAATAACACAACTGGTAGTATTTCTTGAAATATTAATTTGTTGACAATTTCCCTCGCTTGCTAATGTTTCTTTTCTACAAGTCTTTGTTTCATTTTGCAGTTGTTTTATAGGTTTATTATCTTGAATATCACTAACTGTTGTAACTCTTGTCTGCTCTTCATTATTATCACTTACTTCACCTGATTCCAAACCACTATCCTTCTTTGAATTGCTGTCAGTTGAATATTCTGTACTTTTCATGAAACTTTTATTCAAATCTGATGAAAATGATTGTTTTTCATATACTGTGTAATAATGAGATACGCCTTGATTGTCATTCTTAATAGTAATCACTTTTTTGCTGTCACTAGACTGTTTCTCATATTCACTGTTATTATCTAAACCTTTAATACAGGAATTCATACTACAATAATCATGATCCAATTGAACTAATCCACCATCAATGGTTTTATTCTTAGTATTATTTGTCACCTAATATAATACGATAATTATTATATTACTTACACTTATTCAAACACTATGATTATCCAACAATAGTAATAATGTAAATAATTTTGATAATAATAATAATAACAAGCATAATCAACAAAGGAAATTATTGTCATAATAATAATAACACGTAAAAAAATTGTTTGCGACTGCGGAGGTGAAATACAAATGTAATATTTCATAATGTGAGATCCAATTCTAAGAATTCTTCTAATATCTAATTTATATATTCTAATGCTTCAAAAAAGATGAATTGTTTATTATCTTAAACAAGTTAATGATTTAAATGTATTTTTATGCATTAGAAATATATAAAGATGAATATATTGTTATAAATTATTTATACTTAACTATTTTCAATAGCTTGTTTCGAAAAAGTGATGCAGCAGCATCTTGCATACGTGTTCCATTACTGTGACCATTATTTTGATTACTAGACATTGCAGGTATTACTGAAATCATCTTTTTACGTGCAGATGTCTAATATAACATAATACAATATAGTCAATTTTTATGTTTATTTTTATTCCAAATACTGATTTTCTTGTTATATATACATTTTAATGGCAAAAGCAAATATCACAAAATTTAAGCAAAAAATTATTGATTGGCATTATTTAGTACAGAAAAATCATACAATAATCTGTCTGCAATTATTTTGAAAAGTGAAGCCTCTTTTCACTTTCCTAAATTGATTTTTTGGAAGATTTTACAATAAGAAGAGAAGCTGGAAGATTAGATGAGTCCCTCTTTATCAAAATTTGATAAGGTCAAGTAATTTCAGTGGTTACAAAATTTTGTTCGCAATTAAAATCATCCATGCACTTGTAACTTTAAGCGTATCTTCTACAAAAATCACTTAAAAGCTGATGTGTAGTTGTACAAATAAACAAAAAAGCAATGTATTTGGATTTCTAAAAGAACTTTGTAAAACAGATAATTTAATATTCAAATTTATACTAATTTGAATCATAGGAAAAATTGTTAAACTACATTCTAGTTCGCAAAATTTTTGAAAAAGAAAAGAGCCATATTGACCTCCCAGCCTTGTTTTTGTAAAAATCTCATCCACAAAAATTAACTTGAGAAGATAAAATGATTTACCTTTCAAAACGACTATAAATAGATTACTGTACAACTTTGCTTTAGAAGTTAAGTTATATCAGTAAGAAAATGACGGTTTCTCGATTGCGCTGTCATAATTCTTTAATTTTGCCGAAGAGTTTATTAATAAATCATATAATTACCTTTATCTTTTCGATGACTTCTTTGGGTAAAGCATCTCTAATATCTTTATGTAAGTTCGAAATTTGAGGCTGTTTTATACATTGCTGTATTTCATTAGATTTCATAGATGAATCTGGCTCATATTCTGTATTTATTCCAGCAGATGAATAAGTTGATACTAAAGTGCTTTCGGAAGCTTCAAATTGCTCAAGTAAACTCTTAACATCTCCAGCTTCCAGAACTTAATAATAACGAAAAAATGATTTATGAATAACTATTGTAAATAAATAAATAAATATATATATATATCTTTGTTCAAATATACCTGGTAATTGATTTGTAGTTTTATTATTATCTTGACCACCATTCTGTACATCTTTATTGTGCTGTGAGCATTTTCCTTCCCTTTTCTTTTTTTTCTTTAAAAAAAAATTTGCACTAATATCTTTTCCTATACTATCATATTTATGTATATTCTTTTTTGACTTATTTTGACTTTTTGAATGTTTGGGTTCTATTAATGATGATTTTGTTTCTATTTCTATTTTTTTACTATCACTTTCCATAAAGTCATCAATTTTATAATATGAATTACCTTCTGTCATGTACTCTATAAAATATAATAATTCTATATTAACATAAAAGTAGTTACTAATTATATAAAAAACATATTATTGGGATGGCAACTAAGTGATTGCGGATTTTGTCATTAGGTGGTATTGATTGCCAATCCAGTATATGTCAAATGAAATAAATCTATGCCTTTATTAGTGCTTTTTAAATCTGATGTACTGTAATTACCCTGAGAAGATGAGAAACAAGATTCTTTCTCTAACTCCCCTTGTTTCATTATAAGCAAATTAGATTCTAAACTATGTATTGCTTGTTCATCCTGAATTATGCTTTCTGCAGTGCAAAAATTTTTTTTATCTGTGCTATTCATGCTTAATCCTATAATATCCATGTATTCATCCATGTCTGAAGCCTAAAAAAGAATCATAAATGACAAATTCATTCATTAAAAACAGCAAATTTAACGAACCAAAGAATTAGCAAAACCTGTAAGTAACCAATGTGTTCTTGCCAATCTGTAAGAACTTTTGCAAAATCTTCTTTAATACTATCAATTTTAGAAAATGTAGAAATTTCTGAATCTGACATTTCATCCACACTCTCATTATGTCTGAAATTACATAATATATAGTAATTAAATTTAAATTTTATGATTTTTATAAAAATACTATACTCACTCATGTTCTTTTTTCCATACATGAGTAGAATTTGTAATATCAAGATGAGTTTCCATATAATCAAAATCATTTTCAACCATATGTATCAATAGGTCTTGGGGTTTTTCCATTAAATTCTGTTAAAACATGATATATATTTATTTTATATATGTTTCGAATTTTAAAAGAAATATTTATATCTGAATTGTTTTAGTAATACTAAACTTTAAATTTATAGTATATATAATTAATTTAGTATTAATTTAATAATTGTATCGCTTAAAGAAAAATGTTTACACACATTCAAAATTAGTAGGTCCTTTAAAATCATTAAGAATAAATTTTCATTATGTAATTATTTTAATATGTTGCTTTGTTTTTCTTCTTTGTATTTGTTATATTATATTATTTGCTTCTAATATATAAAGTAGAAAAGTATAATGAAATAGCAGCAAAATAATAAATAAACGCAGATCTTCTAAATATGTCTAATAACAATCAACTAAGATTATAACAATTATACAATATATACGATTATATCTAAAAACAATTATCATCTATAGAATTACTCACAATTTAAAATTTCATATAACTATCTGACTCTTTAAACGGACTATAAAATAAGAAAACGTCATATATAAATTCTGTCCAAAATTAATGACACACATATCTGTGTATATTTATACATCCATTTTTCAAAACTTATTTAATTATTTATGAATGTCATGCAATAATAACACACTAATTTAAATAAAATATATATGAAGTTAAATTACTAATAATATAAAATAGAATGCATAATTTACACCTGATTAATATTCTATAGATGTTTATTATAACATAAAATCTTTATATAAATTTACATTTTTAAAACTCAAATAGAAAATTATACTAATATTTACTATTTAACAAAAATTTAACACATTTATTACCTGTTCCAAAGATAATGAAAAGTCTGAAAATTGTTCTTCATCGTGAAAATTTAAAAATCCAGTCTCCATGACAACAATTTTCAACGATAAACTAAAAAATTATTGTACAGCAGCAGTCTGTAATTAAAGCATTAAAAAAGTACAATAAGCAGAATATTTCATGTCTTGTATCTAAACAACCACGCGTTTATTTGAGGTTATATTCGAACAAAGTGATTCTAATTTTGCTGTACATGTATTACAATCAAAGTATAAAATAATATATAATTATTTATTATAAACTAAGTTTTGAAAGTCATTAAAAATTAAATTCAAAGGGGGATAATATGGAATTTACAGTTAATTACCTTTTAGAAGTGTAAAAATATTAACTATCGACAGACATCAAACTGTCAAATGAAATAATATATAATCCTTAGCGAAAAATTTAAATACGTATGTTAGAAATATTCTAGAAAACTATAATTTGTTTGTCTAATATAATATTACGTCTTGATAAAAATTTAATTTGTAATGTCTCTGATGCACAGAATCATCTCGTTTTAATTATGTTATGAATTTCTTTGTTAGGTTCGAATCATGCTTCTTCACGCGCGTAAGTACGTATACATGACATGGCACACACATCATAAGCGCACGTGTACCAAGTACCAAACGCGAACATAAACTATAAGGAAGTATATAAAGCGCCACGCCTCCCAGTTACAGAAATATTACTAAATAAAACTATTAATTAATCATTCTGGCCGTTCGTTATTGATATAATTTAATTTAGTATAAAATATAATATCAACTATAAAACTGTTTCATATATATAAGTATTATTTTTATATAATATATACAAGATGAATAACGTGTTGACTATATGTTGCCTACCAATCAGTGAATAGATAACTGTGTACGTATGAAATTTTCATGTATGAATATAATTTTTTCATTTGATATCGTATGCTATAAGATATTACAAATTTTACACATTTAAAATTTTCTACTTGCATAAAAAAAATTATTATATTACACATGGCCGATACAGTATATAAATATGTGTACGTGTTTCCCGGTTTAATTATCGTGTGCCTTGACGTATTAATACATAGATACTGCACATGGCACAAGACAGCGTAAATATATATGTACGTATCTGTTGTATCTGTATACATTTGTTAGTAACTATGCAAGTATACCATCAGAGAGGAAACTTCGTCTCAGATTCCATAGTATTATTTTTATTTTATGTGAAAATAAATATTGAAATATAGAATATAAAAAGTGAATAATGCTGTAGAATAAAACATGATAATAAGGATACTAATTTTTTATAATATTAACGCAAATAAACTTTCTTTATTACATAAATGTGGATATGAATGAAATTGGAAAATGTTTCTTTCTATAAAAATTTACTTAACAAGGCAATTTAAATTGACATGAAATAAATGTTAGTATGAGGGTAGTAATAGTATGCAACAAGAGATGAGTAGGATAACTGCTAGTTGTTACCAGACTAGTGCTACACCATGAGGTATGAAAGTAGTAGCACACTATCCTGTTTGGTTGCAGGCTAGCATAGACAAGAACCTATCGAGTCCCATGCTACAGGAACCTATTTAATTGTACAGTTCTACAGAAAAGTTCATATTTACTTTCCTTTCCGAAATATGAGTACGAGAATAACAAAATCGTGCAATAATTATATTTATTGAAAGTTACCTAAGAAAGAGAAATCAATTGTTTACTATATTTTTTTTAGAAAAGGAAAGGAAGTGTTCCCTTTTGAACAATAATTGATCAGCGGAATGATGCAATAATTTCAATATATTTTCCATACAACATTTAGATTTAACATTAACTCTTGGCACTCGGCATGTTAATTATACTGGCATGAATATTTTTTCATCGCCATATTTTTTTTCTCTAGTAAGTACGATAGCATTTGTTGAGGCAAATTTAATCATCTGGCATATCAGTTTATCTAGCGGCTATTAGGTTGTTGTAAACGCTATAAACAAATATCAAATTTCTTATCTCCTACGATGCTTCTCAAATTACCGAACATTACCAAATCGTGAAAACTCACTTTAGTCGACACGCCTTAGTTAAAATATTGTCCAAACTTGCACTGTCTTCGATTCTCAATTATTCATGTAAAATCAAGAATGCGAAGTTAAAACTTTATGAAAATATAGTTTGTGTCATTCTGTAAAAGTGTGTAAATTTTCTGCCCCGGTTGTTTATTAGCTTTTGCAAAAAGGCTATTTAACAACTAAAAACGAGTCTTTGTTGCACCCTTGTCATCCCCCACTACTGATAAGTTCCTCTGACGCATCGAGAAGCTCGAGGACCTGCCGCGGTCGAGTATTATAACGTTATCCAATGTTAGATATCGCCGAGATAATGTATCGGAATAATGTAAAAATGAAACCTTTTTTTGACTTTCTTAAAATTAAACTTTTACTAATGTATTTGTGAGATCTTTCCAATTAAAATGAATAAACAAATATGCCCCAAACTGTATTGTATTTGTCACTTTAATCAGAAAAATGTAACAAACATGTTTTTAAATGTTTTATCCATCACAAATCAAAAATAAGAAAGTTCGATTTTTGAGTTAAACGTTTCACCTTATCGCGGGCTTTTTAATATTTGTCGATCGTTTCCATTCTCAGTCGTTCCTTCTCTTTCATTTGCACTGTTCTTTGTTCGACGCAAAGATCTAAGATCTCAATTTCGAAAAGTAGAATCGTTTCTACATCTCAATTATTGCAACATTTGGGTCCCGAGTTTTGTGCAATTATCGAATGTTTCTGTATTGTCAAAACAACGCAATGATAGCTGATTGTGCCTGGAGACGAAGTTTTGCATTCTTTCAATTAAAATATACTCACGGTCGAATCATTTCAGCATTTTGATGATATTTTATGATATTTTACAATAAAACATTATATAGTTTTTCTTTATTGAACATCTACTATTGACTACACAGATAGTAGCGAGCATTATTACACGATCTGAGATCAGATATCGATGAGGCAATAATGCAACAATAAAACCTTTATGTTATTGACTCTTTTTACAACACTTTCATCAACATGTTCGTGATATTTTTGCCAATTGGAATAATACAAAACATGATATTGTAACTGAATTTCAAGGGTATATAATTTATTATTTATATAAACTCATCCTGATTTATCCAAGACGCCGCGTTTATTGGGGATGGTCTCAGATAAAAAAGTAGATATGAACTTTTCTGTAGAACCGCACAATTAAATAGGTTCTTGTGTACGCTAGCGTGTAATCAAACAGGACCGATCCTTAGTCTTTTTGTAAATAGTAGCGTATGCCACCTTCTATACTTAACCGCATGGTGCAGCATCTATAACGTGAAACATCTAGAACTACGGAAGCACTCTCATTTCCTCTCTGCTTCGAATTTCCATATATTCACGATTCAAAACCACACCATAAAATATGTATAGCAGGCGACTGCACTCATTGGATGGGTCATGGAGACGAGTTAACATGGCATCAAAATGATGTAAATATTACGCTCAAAGTGCTCAGCTATATACATATATATTTGTCGAGCCTCTATAAGTTGTCTGTGCGTCGAAATTATTACATGACAAACAAAAAAGGCAATAATTTTACGTCTCAAAAAACCAAACTCCAGCCTAATATTGACTTCCCTTTTACTATTAAATGTATATATATTTAATAAACAACTTGTGTTCATGCGTGGTATTAACACTAAACTTACCGACACTTCTTGTATACCTATCCTACCGTGTCCAATCAAAATGATCGGTCCTTGAAATAAAGTTCTTGTTTTTATAATTAAACGTAAATAATAGTCAATTTGTTGCTGAATGAATTAGTATATAAACAACTTCCATAAAATGATAATCCAAATTTATATTATTATTATTATTTATATAATTTCAATTATAAATTGGAAAAGGGGACTAAAAATGAACGGTAGTTATATAGTTTCTTTTATTCATATACACCTTATATACATGTAGATACACATTTTTCTAAATATATAAATAATATATATCTTATTCGGTCTCACAGCAATATTTAAAGATTATTTTACTTTTTATACATTTACATACATTTACTCTATACAATATACATTTGCTGCACACATATTTTTTGCATCTCGAACAGATTTTCGTAATTTTATAACCTTTACAATATTTTACTTGATAAATTTTTCGTACATGTGAATCTCAACTTGTTATTCGTTGATATTTTCGTATATTTCTTTTTCCCGCGATTCTTGATACGCAGCGCCAAGTTCACTAGCTAACTGGAATAAAAATTTCTGCCTTGAAATTTTTTCCCTCGTTGTTTCTTTATACAAAACCCAGATATCTATTCCAGCTAGGTTCAGAATATTGAAAAACGTCTGGAGGGGTCACCTACAAGATTTCGACTTGACACTATATTTGCTTGCCATTTGGTCATTTCTTTTGAGTTGACCATGATACATTGAGATAGCCTTTCTTCAATCTCGAGCGATCAAATAGACCAGCGGTGGTAGTCAGGACAGATTTCATATATTTCTTGGAAAAAAAAAAAAATAACGGGAAGTAAATATTGAAAAATTCATTGTATGCATATTTTAAGAAAAGCTGTATAGTTTGATGGCGATGTGATAATGCTTAAATATGTGAAAGTTGTACAAAAGTTTGAAAACGGTCAAATTGACAGATAGTGGCAGATTTAGTGTTAATCAAGTTTCCTTGATTGTTATTCTCTTAATCATTAGTCATTTTTAATTCTTCGTTGGTATTTGTTTCAATAATATTGTAAAAATAATTTGAAAGAATGTTTACACACAGATATGAAAATAACAATGTAATATTCATAAAGTTTAGTAACTACAATAATTTTAATTCAATCAAGTTATCATTGTTATAATTACTATTATCATTTTTAGAAATTATTTATATTATATTATTCTATATATTTGCTATTTTGCTATTCTATTTTTTTATTGTGTTTTATCATCATTTTAGCAGCATACAATTCATATGTAACAGTTATTGGAAATTGTCTTATTTTTCTATTAGATGGAACAATTGTCATTACCTTTTAATATATTCTTTCTATTACATGTTAATATAAATTGTAGTTTAACAATATCAGTTGACTATCATTATGATTATCCTCAAGTTCACAGCGGTAATGTGAAAAACATTTAATAAGACAATAGAAGATCTTTCCTATTCTTATGAAACTAAATAAATAACATGTAGACTAAATTTGTGTAACAATTTAAAATTATATTTTGAATTAAATAGCAGCATAACCTTTGGTAAAAATTAAATTTTACTATGTAATTTGATGAACAAATATGTCATGTTGTAAAAAAAAAGAAGACATTGAACTATGCGTTGATAACAGCTATGGTTAGTTTATCAGTAATAGATATTCATAATTATTAATGCCTTTTAAGTAGTAGTTTTCAAATTACATTATGTGAATACAAAATTATTTAAATGTAGTGTGTAATATCAAGTACACATACACTTACAAGTTAATTACATATGTTACAGAAATTGTAATGTAGAATCATATAGTTCTGAGAAAGCTGTTAAAGATATCATTAACTTGTAATATTATTTATGTTAGTTTTCTTAATTTAGTATTTTCATTACTTAACAAATTCTTTGCTTTGATACTTTACTTAATGAATGAATTACTTGTTCTTATTAAATAGTTCTTACTAAACTATATTTTGAAATAAAATAATTTTATTTTAATAATAAATAAAAAATTTCAATATGAATATTGTTGAAGAAAATCCATGATATGTAATGTGTATTAAATATACATATTTAATACAATAATTATGAAATAGAAGAGTACATTTTTTAAAAAAGAGAAACACAGAATATATATATATACATATGCGTACATATGTTTCTTTTTCTTTAAAAGATATAATTTTTTATTTCATAATTATATACGTTTATACACTTATATCGATTTGATGAGTATGAATTACATAAATAGGATAAAAAGATTAACTTATATTTATCACATTTAAGTAAAATATAAGTTATTCAATATTTTTCTATACACAGATCAGTAAAATATATAATATACTTAAATATAATAAAATATAGAACTATAAATTTATTATTGTTTGTTAGTTAGTATCAATATTAGTTATCAGTGTATATTAATTGATCTGATATCTTTCTTTAATAAAACATTTCATTAGTCCATTTTAAAATTTGTTTTTATAATGAAAGTTATATATAAGTATAATATTTTAATATCTATTTTTAATTGTAAAATACTATTTATATATTAACTCAATAAACTTATGGATATATGTGATGTAATAAATTCATTTTCAATATAGTGAACCATGATAACATTCATATGAAAAGAGGTTCCATACCGGATTCTCACTTTTGCTTGTGTCAAAATAATGAAGGATATTTCATTCCTACGGATTGTAATACCCTGCAATCTGTTAATAATGGTACAATAAGCACACACTATAAAAAAGCACGCTTAGAACCTTGTCAGTGCGCTGAAGAAATGGAGTGGAATTGCTTTACACCACCTAAACCAAGTTGTAAATGGCTAAATAACTTTTGCGAGCTACGTCGCCAGTGGAGTAATCATGCTCGCCAACAAAATTGTAAATGTTGCAACTGTAAATGGAGGTATGAATGGATTGTTTTAAATGTTATATATGAAATATTGTTAAATTAGCATATAATGTAGTAGTATTTTATAATAGTACAACATCAACAAGAAATAGTATGTTTTTTGATAACTACATCAGATTGTAATTAATTCAATTATTGCATATTTCTTATATCATAAGCCTTGTCAAATACTATATATAATTATTATAAATGAAAAATATAATATACAGTGTCCCATTTGAAGTTTTTCACACAATTATTCTTCAAACTATATTTCATTTCAAATTAAATAAAACTTATCTTGTTTCGGGTTAGGTTTCTTATGACGGTGGTTTCTCTAGGTGGTTGTGCTTCCGAGATTTCGAGGTAACCTTCGTCATTTTAGACGGAATTGTATGATTTTATTTCGATAAACGTGTAGTTCGTGGCGTGACGAATCCATCGATTTCCAGAAACGCGGGTTAAAATGACGTAGTATATATATATCGCCTTAGCCGTAGAATTTGGGCTAGGGGCGCGTGGGGATTCTTCGCGGGTATTGGCCATCGTTACTATACAATCGCGATGGCGTTTATTCGCGCAAGTTCGAATGTCACAGACACGAACGGGTTGATAAGTAACCGCGGTGGTTGGACGTTAAGGACAATGGCCTTCGGTTCAACAACGAATCCGCGGTCAACGGGATAGCAGTCACACGTCTCTCCAGAATCTAAGTTAGACTCTTCGTCAAATAAGGTATTCGTTGATCGCAAACGTTATACTCACTGATGATATCGCACGAGAATGAATGTCCCCATCGCAGCGATGCTGCCGAAGAAAACTATGATGGGGTGTGTCCCAGGACACGAGATCATCGGATTCGCCGAGGACAATCCTCGTTCAGAAAGTGAGGGAAATGAACGCCGCCGTTAATTGGCCAACCTCTATGTTGATGGTTAGAAAAGGATGCTAGCCGCCCTTGAGAGAAAGCCGTTAGCGGGAAGCATCGTGCGTGCGAAAGGCAAATCTTCTGTATCTTCCCGACAAGGGCTGTTTATAAATTTGAAGGACCTTGATTGACTAAATATTGAGATCTATGGCGGGACCGTCAAGCCATCCGAACATATACTGTGAATAATGCATCGGCATCTGGCTATCGTCTTGCCAGACAAAGACTAGGGTCTGCGTGTGACAAGCCACGCGGCAGAGACCGTTGGACTGTTTACTATTGGGTGTCGGTACCGCTATCTCTTCTTAAGGAGAGCTATGCAATCCTATACTTCCGTTAGGCAAAACGTCCGTCCCGTGACCGCGGTTACGTTCGGCGACTAGTTGTCGCCTTCAACCCAAGCTCATTATCGCAATTACAATCGGTTTAACTCACCAGGATTTATAACGACTAAAGATTTATGGAGATCGCTTTCATTTATAAAAATTTATAGACGCTAAAAGTTTACACAGACAGTGCTTGACACTTTTCTAAAGAATTCCAAAGGGGGGGCCCGGTATCCTTTCATCTCCGACATATATGTTATTTTCTTTTATCATCATTTTAAATAAATAGGTTTCTGAGCAGTATATAGTAATAAGGAAGATAGAAAATTGCATGCTTGTAACATATACAATAACGCTTATTATGGTTCATGCATACACTTTGTACATTTGACTCGATTTGCAGTATAATTCTTGCAAATGTGTAGATTCCTATCAAATGGAGCGATACGCCAAAAGGAATAGCGAGACTACTCATCCCAGTCGCGCTGATGTTCTGTAACAGACTGATAATTATTATAATAATTTTCGATTTAAACATTCCACAAGACTGTGGAACTGTGGATTTAGCGGAGTAGTTCTCGTCCTTTTGTTCCCCAGCTGCTTCATTAATTCTTTAACACTAAACCACTTTAACACCTACCACTGTTGGTCAAATTGACAATTTTCAAATTTTTACACAAATTTAACTATATTTAAACGTTATCATATCGCTTCACAATTTACGATCTTTCATGAAACATGCATACAATATATTTTTTGGTATTTACCTCTAGTTTGCTTCTTTCTTTTCTAAGAAAAAATTGTATTCTGTCCTGTCTACTGCGGATGGTCAATTTGACCAGTCGATAAAATATTATAGTTACTCTTAAAATAAATGCAATAAGTACAAAGAAAAGGCTATCTAAAAATCAGATGACAAGCAAAATCAGTAACAACAAACAATAACAACTGTTATGCTCATAATCTTGTTATAAACCATAATCAATCATCCCTCAATCAAGTTGGCCATCAGGTGTCAAAACATATCAACTCAGGCCTATAATAATCCTAAGGAATCGCCATAAAATTTAGCATTTTTTACGGTTAATTGTTACAAACATTTTAAAAGTCGAGAAGTTTCTTAGGGTTATTGCTCATTCCGATAAAACACGGGAAAAGCGGCTTTTTCCCATGTTCAACGGACAATTCCATCCTCGAGCAACTGTTGATAGAGAACTGCCAGCACCCATCAATATTTTCACATAAATATCGCCGTCACAAATCATATCCTTACTTGATATCGTTCTTTCGACTAGAATACATCTCAGTTTGTTAGTCAATCAGTTGACATCTAAACTTGTTATCTCTAAAACTCAGACAGAAAGTATCTCAGTTCTGCTCGAGCAGTCGAGCTATGCGGACGTGTGAATCAGTGCTTCCGTAAGTGAGACAAGTGGGTAACAAAGTAACTTAAAACAGTGCCAATCGCTAAAATGCAGCAAATTCCACCAATTAAAACATTAAATAATGGCGAAACATATGTCATAAATAGAGCGGTAGATATTACTAACCCAAATAAATCAACAAACGAGGATCAAGATTGCTCAGTCTTAAGGGAAGTTGAAATGGAAAATACACAGGTCAATGACGGGAAGAATAACATCGACAACGATCTAGCATACCAGAAGGAAAGCTGGAAGGTTGTAACTCCCAGCAAAAAAACGAAAAATAACAGCAATTACAAAAGTTGGGAGGGCTATAGAAAAAGAAAGGCAGCAATAGCTCCAAGAAGTTCCTCTCCACAACTCCTTCAGGGCACTGCCACAAGAAAAAGAACCAGATCCAACCGATAATCCAATAACACACATCGCTAAACCACCACCAATATACATAGATGCTCAGACAATAGACCCTCTCATCGAACTGCTAAACATTACGGCAGGTAAAGATAACTACACCATTAAACAACTAAAACTGGACCAGGTAAAAGTGCAAACCAACTCCTCAGAAACGTACAGGAAAATGGTAAAAGTGCTAAAAGAGAAAAACGCCGGGTACCATACGTACCAGCTTAACACCGATAAAAGCTACAAAGTAGTAATCAGAGGATTACACCCTAAGATAAATACAAGTAACATATGCGATGAACTAGCAAAAATCGGACACCAAGTAAGAGCAATAAACAACATAACCTGGTATGATACAAAACAACCTTTACCGCTATTCCTAATAGAATTTGAACCTAAAAACAATAACAAAGAAATCTTTGAAATTAAAAAAGTTCTAAATACAATAATTACAGTTGTAACTGTAATAGAAATTAAGCTAAAAAGATTCGGTTTATGGTGGTTCCTTAGGTTTATTGAAGGTCAATATAACGGTATGTAGGCCTCGGCGGTCAGACCATGAGGGACGTCGCACGGACCGTTTTACACGACGTAACAACAGTTGAACCACCCAGACATAAAAAAGACATACCGCAATGTATGCGGTGTCAACAATATGGACACATAAAAAACTACTGCAACAGAAACCCGGCGTGTGTCAAATGTGCAACAGCTTGCATTTGACACACTGAAACAAAAACTCTGTAAAGTTCCTTTACTACAATACCCAGATCGTGAGAAAACATTTACATTAATAACAGACGCAAGTAACGAAGGATTAGGAACAATACTCTTCTAAGACGGATATCCATGCTGTTACATATCCCGAAACTTGAACTCTCCTGAGAAAAACTATTCTACAACCGAGAAAGAGTTACTAGCAATAGTATGGTCAATCAAAAGACTAAGGCAATACCTACTTGATAGCAAATTTACGATTCAAAGCGATCCTCAAGCTTTAGAATGGTTAAAAAATGCTATGGATCCCTCGTCGATACTCATGTGGTGTCGCTTGAGACTCGAGGAGTATGAGTATGAAATTGGATACAAGAAAGGAAAAGAAAATATAGCTGCAGACGCTCTATCCCGATTGTATCCTATCACCAATGAAGAAATCCAATCCGATATAGAAAACTCGAACTATTGTGACGAATATATCGACTGGAAAACCAACATCACCCCAGCTCCAATAACTCAAAAACCTAACAGACCACACTTTAAACAAATTACAAAGATCGAATTAGGAGACTTTAACGAACAGTATTGGTTGCATCAATTAAGTAAACACTTTATTAAACACCATACTGGACACTTGCATATAAGACTAAACGACAACAGCTTCAGCACAATTGAAAAGGTAAACATTTAACTCATGTTAAGGTTTCTAACAACCAGATTCCCTCAAATGAAACTGGTATTTGGACAAGATCCGCCAGTAGACTACGATAACGAACAAAAGCAAACTATACTACGCGAGAATCACAACGAAATAGTAGGACACTTAGGTATACACCGCACCGTGAAACGAATACAAGAACACCATCACTGGACAAACCTAGAGCAAGACGTCACAGAATTTATACAAAACTGCGAAATCTGCCAACGAGAGAAATTAAACCGTATCAGAGCCAAGGAGCAACCCATAATAACTGATACACCCGTTAATCCTAATGATAAAATCGCAATGGACATATTCGGACCTCTCACCAAAACCAAATAAGGCAACCAATTTATCCTATCTATCCAAGATCAATTAACCAAATATCTCGTTCTCATACCTTTAAAAGACCAAACAGCCAACTCGATCATTAACGAACTTTTGGATCACTATGTATACATATTTTTTGCACCGAAAAGTATCCTCACGGGTATGGAACGAAATTTCGTATGTAAACTGATGGATATATTTGAAGAGGCTTTCAAGATTCGACACATAAAAGTAGAAATAGTTTTGAAACAGTGATTTTGAGCAGCAGTTTTTGGAGCAATAGTTTTAGTTTTGGAATTCGAATTCGAGAATATTTCCCTTCTGTTACCAAATGAACTAATCAGCGTTCGTTTATTGAACGGTTTAACTATCTATCTGCCCACCGAAGGAACATCAATTGTTAATCCAGTAAGATTCAATAATATTGAATAAGATAATAAACCATTTTAAATCAATAATCTACTATCTAACAACTTTAATCCTCTCCCGTGCTAGTATTCCCGCACATAGCAGGTTAGCCGAAAGTGGAGCTATTGCTGGTTGCAGTAAACACCAGCTGACGCTACCTTCTCGTTTGCTTGCTAAACGGAACGTAACAATTTATATAAATATAAAATTTTGGTTCTTTCTACCCGCAATCTAACGGATCTCTCGATCGAACACATGTTGTAGTAAAAGATCTTATTCGAACTTGTACAACCGACCGACAAAACGATTGGGACGGAAACTTAAAACTAATATGCATGGGATATAATACTTCAGTACACGAAACTACCGGATATACCCCATTTGAAGTAACATTTGGACGCCAAGCTAACATGTCATCCTCAATATCAAACACCCCCACCCTAACTAAAGATCAATTGTTTAAATTCTGAAAAAATCGACATAACGCCTATATAGCAAAAGCAAGAGAAGTCACTGAATCTAGCAAAAGGCGATATCAAAGAGATCAGATTCGAAAAATTATCAAAACACAAACGATATTCCAAGTGAAAGATAAAGTATGGGTACATAATGATCACAAAACCAACAAACTATACCACGAATGGCTAGGACCGGCTGAAATCCTCTCATCCAATCCACCCACTTATCTTATTAAATTTATAACACTTCGAACCGTCGCTTTGTTGGATTTATATAATAAAACTCCATTTTTGTATACGAGGTTCAATTTTCTTCACCCTATTCGTGGAAGAATTATTTCGTTCGAACTGCGACGTGAGAAGATTACCGGCGATTTGTTAATTTCGCGATTTTTTGTGTCTCCGACGTGACAACAATAGGGCGGAGTACCGCATGGAAGCGCCTTCGGAGTATTATACACGATCAACATACCAACAACTACAAACAGCATACTGACATTCGCGGACGATACGGTTGTATTAGTCAATCACACTAATCCGGAAGCAGCAGTCACATTACTACAAGAGCATATCACAAAAGTAGAAAAATAATTGCAAGATAAACAAATAAGAACATTTACATTACGAAAACGGAAACCACTAAATATCCAATTGAATGGCACGCACATACAACAAACATAGCAAATTAAATACATAGGACTCCATTTAGACTCACAACTTACATGAAAGAATCATATGAAATCAATAATAGACAAAATACACATAAAAAGAAGACAGTTGTACTGGTTAACTAGTCGAAATTCTAAACTCAGCGTAGAATATAGTTAACGCCACATGGTATGAGGTGATGGATCGTGATAGTGAGAGGAAGAAACACGAGTATATTTAACAAAAGAAATTTATTATAATATATTCAAGGTGTACATTTAGCGTAGGACTCGCGATTATTAAATTAGCGGATCGCGGTTATTATTAATAGCGGTTCGCGATTCGCAATTACAAGTTCAACTTCTGGTCGATGCGTTTTGATGTGCGCTATAAGTTCGGATGATGATTGCCTAAGATGCCGAGGAACTCTGAACAATTGTTATGAATTGCCAACGATTGCTTCGAACCGATATGTAACGATTGACTTTCCGTCACAATGATGCCATGAAGGAAAACTATGTCGGGGGTGTCTTAATATGCGAGATCATCGGATTCGTTAAGGAAAGCTTTGGTTCGGAAGGTGAGGGAAATGGACTCCGTTGTTAATTGGCTAATTCTTGTGTTGGTGGTTGGAAAAGGATGCTAACTGCTCTTGAAAGAAAGTCGTTAGCGGGAAGCATCGTATGTAAGAAAAGCAGATTTCTCGTATCTTCCCGGAGGAGGTGATAGGTTTAGGGACTGCTAAGAGAAAGACTGTTTGTCACTTTGGAGAACCTTGGCTAAATAAATTCTAAGATTTATTGCAGATTTTTAGGTTAGCTGAAAATATTCCGTGAGGATATATCGGCATCTGGTAATCATTTTGTCCGAAGAATAGAACAGAAACCGTTGGAAAGTTTACTATCGAGTGCCGCTACAGGTATGTTAGAGACGAGGATTTAGGTAAAGACCTAAAAATACCAATGGTCAAGGAAGAAATCTGCAGATACACAAAAAAATACAAAGAAAGAATTGAAACACATTCAAATTATTTGGTTGCTGCAACGACCAAAAGCCATATCACAAGAAGGCTAAGAAGAAAATATCCCATCCCACCGACCTCGTTAAGGAAATAAAATAGACAAACTGGAAGATAGTCTCCCGCTGGAGTTAGCCATCCACGTGTTATGTAGTAATAAAGATAGACAAATTTATAAAATATTCAGCTGGACAAATTGTAAAGCATAAATTAAGAATAAAAAAAAACTCGACTAAAGTGGAAGAGAATAGTTATGTGAGCGTAAATTTCAAGATCTAAGGATCTGACATCATCTTTAATAGCTAATATAGATTTTTCAATTAAATTCTTACATTCGAGTATATCAGAATATATGGCTATGCCATTAGCAAACTATACTATAATTAGATTTTTGGAGATATTGCTTGTAATATCTGGTGTGCAGAGAATGTATCGCATCTAGTGTGTCTGTTGTGTGGCAGCATTTTATATCACGAGTTTGTTATGTCCGATGACTCTTTACGGTCGGGACGGCCACTAGCAGTGCACATAGAATTAAGCGGACCGCAATAATCCTAAGGAACTGTCATCTAATCTAATCGTAACGGAAATTTACGACTCCCGTTGGCGCGCTTCCTTGCGATCTCGTCTCTGCGCGAACGGTCGAGAAACAGAATCCGTACCTCGGCGTTGAGCTATATCGGACCCGGGCACTTCTAGGGCCATAGGGGTTGGAATCACGTCCAACGAGCGCACTCAGTACCCAGACATTGTTACCCATATCAGTTTAGCCTGCAGGGGCTTTCACTCGTCTCAGGTCGAACTGAGCTTCTTTTCGAGCCCTACCGTCTCTCCAGAACGGTTTCGGAGCAGTTGGGACGTTGCTTCGCCGCCGACAGCCATCGGGAAAGCCGAGACAATCCCTTATAAGCCATCTGGCAGTACTTGGCCTTCAACCACTACACCCACGAGTCCAACTTAATTTGGCCGAGCGGGGAGTGGTTCCAACTTAAGTCATTGGTGGAACTATCGGTGTGGATGGACAGCCACGTCACTGTCGGCCGGAGTTCCTGCTTACCGTCACTCGACAGTTCCAGATGGGACTCACGTGAGCGAGGGCCCAAGGCACCCGGCCTCGGTCAACGCCGATGGGCTGGTCCCGGCACTTATACCGACGGTCCCACCCTGGCGTCGGTTTCCGGGATTCGCTACTACCCAAGGACTGCGAAGCGGGACTGTAGCCGAGTTAAGCGCCCTAAATTTTCAGCGGTTCTATCTTGCGGTGTCCATAGGAGACTCACGTAAGCGGGACGCTGTCTCGACGATTTCCCCTGGCTTCGGGAACGTGGCAGATCTCATAGACTCACCCAAGCCGGGGGTCCTCCCTACGGGAAGAATGCATGACAGTGGATTATTGATGTTCCTTTATGATGTATCCCTTTATGGACTTCTTTTTTTATACATGGGCAAATTCTTATGGCCACCACGCCACTCTTCTGGGAAGCGGCGGGTTAGTGTCGGACTTACCTACTGAAACCCTACGGTGGCCTACCTAACACTTAACAGGAGTGTCCCGGGACTTCTTTCGAATTGCTGCCGAAGTATTCCTGCGACTTCCCCCATTCTGAGGGAGTCATTCCTCAGGTCTAGTTTGGGCATTGAGAAGGAACACTCCTCCGCTCTGTCCGCTCCTTTGCGAGCATTATTTCTTCGCAATAGGAGCGGACTACGAGGAACTCCTGTTGCCCCCTTAGCATCGCTTCCATGACTGACGAGGAGTTCAAACTCTTACCAATCGCTAGTCAGAGGTCACGGCGGGGGTCTCTCACGCCGGGCGAAACCCCAGCGTGTGATGGCCGTGTCTTCGCCCTTTCCGCAGTGGTGACAGGTGTTCGTCACCACTCTACCAATTTTCCGCAGGTACTCACCGAATATACCATGTCTGGAAAGCACCTGTGTTATCCGGAAGGATAACGGGAGCCTTCCACGATCTCTCCAAACCTCCCAGTTCTGGAAGACCGATCTAACGGCCTGGATCCTTTTATAGATTGGCCTAACTTTATCACACACTATGTCAGTACTCCCAGTAGTAATAATTATTTTCTATAAAGGAAATTTGATAAATGGAATGAGGTTCTTCGAACAGCCAATTGAAACCAGTTTAGTTAACAGGATGTTGCAATTAATATTATCAAAGATGACTTTTACGTCTAAAAATGCAGCAAGGAGATTTTTTCTGATATCTTCTTCGATAAATATAGTTAGATTATAGAGGTTGTCAATGTATGACTGATATTTGCAGAAATCCAGTTTGGCTTTCCAGTAATAGCTTATGTATTGGCACCACAATTGTATTACATCCCAGCTTGTGGGCAGCGATAATTATCGACTTTCGTGATCTCTGGGTGTGTCGTGCAATCTTTCAGATTATGGAGTAAGTATGTTTACAAATGACTGAGCTCTAGAATGCTCATACGACCCAATATGTTGCTTCACCGTTTGTTGGAAGATAAACTCGCTAAAGATCGTTGAGTTCGAGCGTGTAGTAACTTGTTCTGCAATCACGTTCGTTTCACACACTTCTCTTGAAGTCTCTTTAAGACGAAGTTAGCTTCGACAGGATTGCTCGTTCAGAAATCGTTCGAAGATTTGAAATATAACGGAGCTCGCGAACAACTCTTGTTAATAATGATCGCGTTCGATGATGATTTCGTAGGTGGAATAATCGATAGGAATTGATACCGTAAAGAGATAACTCGGTTTTAGAAATAAATGTATATTTTAAGCTTTTAAATCCAGACGCTGGTGTAAGTAATTAACTAAGATTTGAAATACTAGGTACAAAAACCAGAAAAGCTGGGTATAGTAACGCGGTCGGAAGACGAATACAAGTGAACGCGGATTAAGCGTAGTTGAAGCTTTTTATATTCATTTGTGGTGACTATAATGGCATTGCTGTTCGCATATACCATATATACCAATCGTATACAATTGGGATTAAGAGTATCGAATATTAAAGCATGTTAAAGGACGATGTTCCGCTTGAGGTATCAGGTGAAGTTTTAGTCGAGGATGTTATGCTTGAGATTGAGAGTAAGTATTAGATTAAAATTATCCTTATCGCGTAGCATCCGATGTTGACCAATGCTGTTATTTTATGGCTAAAGAAAGCAGTGCTTACGATATTATTTAGCAAGTTGTGAATACACAATGATTTATTGTAGCGAATTAGACGGGTTAGTTAGGAGACTATGTCGTAAGAATCATTCTTTCTTAGAAACCTTTAAAAGATTATATTTTTCATACGCAGATACATATGGGAAATAATAAACTCATGATTCATCCCACTATGAAATTTTGGGACTTTTATAGTGTATAAAGAGCCGAAAAATTGAGCTCCCTAGACAAAATGTCGTAAGAAGTTTTTATGTAACTCGCTTTGCGTTCATTAAATATCAATCTAGTGAGATTGGGACCTAATTCAAATCTTATAAATTAATTATAAATCTTTCAAAATCCGCGAGTCGGTATAGATCCTGTTTTTTTATTATACTACATATATCTGTGTTCTTGCATAAATTCGAATCTAATTATTTCAAACCTAATATTCAATGCTTTACAGAAATAGTTAAACGTATCCACACGACATGATTCTACCGCTCGAATTATATCGAGTTATGGGATTTATTTATTCAGAAATATTAGAAATTAGGGTTTCCAATGATTTCTATCCTATATGATATGTTTATTGATAGATGGATTTATTTACAATGGATTAAACAGGAAACGATGGTTATTTAACGTGAACTAAATACAGTAATGTGCTATAACTAAGACAACTAAATGGATAATTCACGACTCTTTTCTCATAGTCCCACCACGTACGTGTTCCGTAACCGCCCGTGGTTATGGTCATGTCACGTCGAAGACACAACAGATCGCGAAATTAACGGATCGCCGGTGATTTCCTCGCGTCGCGGTTCGAACGAAATGATTCTTTCACGAATGGGATTAAAAAATGAGAACTTCGTATGCGATAATGAGATTTATTGTAGAAATCCAACTGAGTGACAGTTACAATAGTGTGGTTCGGAATGTCAGGACAGACTGACTCGAGATGTTACAACGGACTGTCTTACCGCTGGTTTTTGGAAGGTCCTTTTACCGAGGGTCTAGTCCCTTTGGAGGGGGCTTTGTTATTGTTTCGACAGATGTGGCATGCAGAGTGTTCGGTCGATCTGGTTACTGAGCGGGTGGTCTTCTTATGTGTGTGACAGTCACGTAGGCCTTCTTTCGCGTAACTATTCGACTGAAGGACCGATGACACATTGATGGGTCGTTCCGCCAATTGAAGTTTCCAGACCCTTTTGGCCTGTCGGCACTTACGCTTTCCCGCAACATTGTGTATGGTTCGCCCAATATCTCTTAGGCATTACAGTGTTTTATTAATCAAAGTTATGAATCTTATACTACCATTTCCTGCTAACCGATTCAATCAATACAAACCGATTCAAATTATCAAAATAATTAGAACGGTATTTATGATTATTTTGATAATTGCCTCCCCATGCTACATACTGTTGAAGCTTGCATCTCCTAGCCGCTACCTGTAACTTACCCATCTATTGTCTCCCGTATTAATTAGATAAGCAATGCTTATCAAATTAAGGGGCATGTTGAAAAAACATCTAAAACCACACAATAAAAGATTCTAAATTAAATATATTGATAATTGAAAATAATAACGAAATATTAAGCATGAAGATTCTAGCACTCTTTATTTTTAAATAAAGCGACAATTTCTCTAATTATTGACGTTGTTTGTCGTGTATTTTTTTAGAAACTTCCAAATACGATAAATATCCATATACATGTAAGAATGAATGTAATTAGTAATGGTCACTCGAGTCTTAATTTTGAATTCAGCATCTTGAAACTCCCGAAAGTCCTGGAAATATCGAAGGTCTTGAAAGTTCTCGAAGCCCTAAAAGTCTTGGACGTCTTGAAAGACTATTTTGATGTTTTGATGTTTTACAGCTGCATTCCTGAAATCGCGAACTTTCTAGATTTTTCTTAATATATTATATCAGTGATAGTGTTTGGATTAACCCTGCTATAAATCTTTAATTTTTGTAATTCAATCTCGTTCTCATTTCAGCAAACAAGAAAAGTTCGTAATATCTTAAAATGATGTTTAACATAAAATTGAAACAAGAAATCATGCATACTAAAAACACTTTTTTCATATGCTGTCACATCCGGTGGGCTCTCTGTTCGTTTTCTCAATAGATGGTTCGTTTTCTCTTCAGATATCGTTACTCTTCCAGGCTAATTTCGAGTTATAAAAAAAAAAAAAAAAAAAAAAAAAAAAAAGAAAAAGAGAAAAACGAAAGCGTTGGCGAAAAATATCGTAAATTTGTCTTTCTAAATGAACGTTTCATTACTACTTTGTTATGTAACATGTTTTAGCGATTTTAAAAATGTTGTAAAAGGGTACAGCAGTTCTAGAAAAATAGAATCATTTCTACAATGAAGGAGAAATGTTAGGAGAACTGCATAAACATAAAGTTAAAGTCAATTGTAGTTTTAGTATTGGTTTAAGTTATTGTATTGTAGATCCTTTTAGGCCTTTTTATTTTTTGAACTTCTACAGTTCTTTTATTTTTTTATTTAGTTCTAGCGTGAGTGATTTGGGTGTGTAGTGTATGTAATGCGCACAGTGCATGTTGTATATATTGTGCTCATTGTGTACTTTGTTTGCAAAAAAACAAAGGTTATATTGAATTTATATTATATTTACTATAATATAACATTACTGTCTTTATTTGTTACGATTTCTCTGTGAACGGTCTGGACACTCGCGTCGCAAGTGGAATTTTTCTATGGACAGCCACGGACGGGATAATCAATGAGTTTATGAACTCTGCATAATCATTGTTAATATGTGCATTTATTTATTGACTATTTTTGTTGATAAAGAACTAAAGGAATTATTAATGCTCTCTACACGGAAATTCAAATTTCTGATATGCTGTTATAAATTTCAATGAATAAGCAGGTTTAATGATTAATCTACGATTTTTCTTACAAAACGCACAGGTTTACGTCTCCGAATGCCATATATTTACTTCTTCTGTATGACTTGTATGAAGTAAGCTACCATCCACGTGTCGTTCTATTTGAAGATGTGAAGCAGTGTACCCTGCTGCTTGAACTGACCTACTTCTCGTTCGTGTAATGAGCTCTGTTAGCTCTATTATATTTCGACTGATTTTTAATTGTTGATAACTAAGAAATAAGAAATTTTACTTCTGATTTTCTTTTTATTTTGGTATCAAGAATCACTTCTTAAATTTATTTAAACCTGCAGCCGAAAACCCTATATGTTATAGAATTGTGTACGTGTATTATGAAGCAAAAGTGTGGATAGGTTGGGACTTCGGTCCTGACCCTGTACTCCACCATGAGAAGATTTAAGCTCATCCAAATGTAATTTTAATTTAAACAGAAATGAGTTTTTATGGAATTAGATCTTTTACATAGTGAGCTGCAGAGGCAGAGGTATATCCCATTTATTTGATTTACTACATGTACCCCCTACTAAAACCTTCATAACATAATTCAGGCTGGTGATTTTAACAAGAATTATTAAAATCGGAGAAGGCTCCTTTTTTGTAAATATTTACTAAATAAGTAATTATTATAGTAAGTGTTGTAAGTAATATAAGTAATATAAGTAAGCTCCCTTTGCATTAAGTATATTTAGTGACATAGCGAAAGATTTAGTACATTAAATATTCTTCCAGATATTGAAAATCCTAATTATTCAGTGAGCTTTCTTTATATCAGGAGCTCTGTGTAAGTTACCATTCTTTTTTTTGATACTAAAAATATGATATAAAGAATCATACAGATTGTCGCATCTGATTTTCCTAGGTATATTGGAAATATATCCTAATACTTCTTGAATTATTTTAATAGTTTTTGGACGAACTGTCATTTTCCATAAAATGTTATATTTCTTGATGATGTCGCGGAATGTGCATGTAAATCGTTAATAAAATAAGAGCTGATCAATCGTAGTGATGGGTTGAACCAAACAAATAAACTCAATTGAGCAAAGCCGATGATGTTAACAATTTACGGTAAAATTATTATATTTGTTAAAAAGATTTTTTTGTAATAGATTGATTAACGATGCTGAGTAAGGTGGCCGGTTTAGTGGTAAGGTGGTTATCTGTATACACAAGCTATTGTGTTCTTTCGTCCAGTTGCGGGGAGACGCGATCACGTTGATGCGCGTCAACGGGAGTCGTAAATTCCCGTTACGATTATAACAATCGACACCACGAACAGGTCGATCCCCTTATTTCTTGTGGGATAATAGGGGCATTTGTTGTGGAATAAAACTGTAGTCTACAGTCTTATAATATTTGTATTTTAACAACTTGTTACACTTAAGATTCCGTCGTGGTGGAAGAGATAATTGATACAGGTGATGAAGACTGATACACTTGATAGATGAGTAATAATAATAAAGAATAGATTAAAACTATATCACTTTGATCGAAGTGAGGACTACGCGAAGCTTATAGGAACAGTCGTGTTGACTGCACGACGTTTGGTAGAACAGTGATGACCCGTCTCGCTCAATTACGGAGGAAAGCTCGGTATGGGTGTCCTTTTTAATGGGAAATACCTGTTATTCTTAATGGACAGAGAACCGCTTTCTCCGTAAGTTATAAGAATGTGTAATAAACCTAAGGACTGTTTTAAGGATCATCCATAAACCGAAAATATTTATGTAAATAGAAATTAAGCTAAAAAGATTCGGTTTATGGTGGTTCCTTAGGTTTATTGAGGGTCAGTATAACGGTATGTAGGCCTCGGCGGTCAGACCATGAGGGCCGTCGTACGGATCGTCTTACGCGACGTAAGATATTGTATCTTCACAATGATTCTATTATGTATCACTGCTAATTTTGTATACTCTTGTGAAATGTTGATAGCAGTAGCGGTAACACATAAATTTAAATGAGATGACTTTGTGTGTTGGAATGCCTGAAATACACGGATTCCATTTTACAATTGTTGTTCTTTCATTCTGGTCTTCATTATAAGATATAAAGCTGCTAGTAGCATATTCCACTTCATCCATGGTCCTTTTGGAATCATTTATATATTTTTCTTTTGTTCCAAACGTTTTAAATATTTTAACAAAACTTTTAACTTTGCAATTTTTGCTCCAATTTTTTCGTTTTCTCCATTGTAATTGTAAATCTTGATTTCTAAATTACTGTATATTCAATGTGGAGTAACTCCATTTACGACCCATGACTCCTTTGAAACTTTTGATCCTTGTGATTAGTAGAATATGTATGTTGTAATTACAAAAAATTGACCTTGAATTTCAAAATCAAGTTCGTTTTTTCATAGACTTTTTTTACTTCGCCGATCCGAAAGTGTACCATCACGTTACGATCCTCTTTACACTTACTTTCTTTATACGCTCTAGAAATACACACTACTGATTTTACTAAAATATAAATTAACCACTGAATGAAACTCTATATACTCTAACTTAAAAATGATTATGTTTGCAAATTACGAAAATTACCTCTGTGTGCGGGATCCGAATATGCCGGAAATCCTATTCTATTGATGGGACGGGAAGAGATCAGATTGACTTGAATCAAGCTCCGGAAGTATTTCGAAACTTGAGGATATATAAATTCGCCACAAATTCGAGAACTCGAACTACGCTTTGGGACTAACTTTGTTGATACAATAATATTCTGAAATGTACAACGGTATAATAATTAGCTCCCAGGAGTCTAAAACGTGATTTAGGTTCTCGAAATTTTCCGGAATTCCGATATTCTCGAGTCTCGAAATACTTTTGGGACCTGTCCTGACGACGAGGAGTGCCCCCTGGTAGTTTTTCGCAAGAGATCTCGGTGTCACTTCTGTTGGACGTCGGGATGACTACCGTGGAGATTTAATCGGTAAGAGTACGACAATACTCGGTTGTTGCGATCTCGCAGCGGCGAGTGTCCATGAGGATTTCTCCACGTATAAAAAAAAGAAGTACTGCTCTTCTACACTTTCCTTCTTCTTCTCTCCTCTATCTTCTCTTGCGCCAGTCTAGGCTTGTTAGGAAGATGATACATTTACACTGTACATGTGAATGTGTGTGTAAGCGTCAGAGGGCGTCCAGGCCATAGTTGGGACAAAAAACGATTAGAAGCATCGATTAGAAGGCAGTCGTTTAGAAGCATCTGGAAGAATCGGTTGACACAAGCGTGCGTGCGAGTAGGTTTACGAGGTCTTCAGAGTATAAGATACGTGTATAACTGTTGTGTACTGAATAAAGTGAATTATTTGTATTTCCGAATCCCTCCTATATCTTTACAAGACTTCATTATTATATTGCACAAGGCCTGGAACTTAGTCCAGTTGTGCTCTTTATCCACCACTAGCCCGATCAAATTGCTGATTGTTAATGATGTGCAGAGGTGATTTCCCAACTCTCCCCTTTCCCTTATCCACCTGGGGCAGTGGAATAGCGCATGTTGGGCGTCGTCACCATCACCATCGCAATCCCAGCAACATGTATACCTCCTTCCTGGTCATCCTGCGGTACACGTTAAAAATACCGCGTCCGGTTAGAATCTGCATAGTAAAGTGATCAATATACCTCCTATGCCTCTTGAACATACAGAGGTCCGCCACCAGCTTCTTCGTCCAGTTGTCGCTGCGATAGTTACGCCACTCCTCCTTCTATTTATCCTCCATACGCTCCTCCAAAGACGTAAAAGATCTTTTCTTGAACGGGTATCGTAACGTGACTGGAGATATTCTTTTTTAATTTGACATTTCTCGGCCCGGAGCTCGACTGTGTAGTAAATAGGCTAGATGCCCGTAAACATGCACAGTGCTGCGTGGGACACTGTGCGGTACGCCGCAGATGATCTTATCAGCGCGGCCCTTTGTGCCCTCTTAAGAGTATTTCTATTCTTTTTCTTCTCCATCGACTTTGCTCAAACAGGCGCCGCATAGAGCACCACCGACTCTCAGACTCCATAACAGAGCTTTCTCGCAGAGCCGGCGGGACCGTTTACATTGGGCAACAGCGATCTCAATATTCCAATGAGGGCATCGGCCTTACTGCACACTTTCTCCAAATGAGCCCCGAACCTTCTGCAGTTATCTACCTGCACGCCAAGGTATCTGATCTCCTGCTTTGTGATCAGAAGGTGCCCTTCCACGTCATCTCAATCACCCTGGGGATCCGCTTACCCGTCAGAAGTATCACCTCGGGCTTTTCCTGTGCGATCTTCAATCCTTTATCAGCACACCATCGCACGATCACACCTACCGTCGTATTTAATTTATTATTCACCTGTTCCTGCCTGGCCACATCGAGAATCACCGCCAAGTCGTCGGCAAATGCGACGACATTCATTTTCGCAATCGCCTTCAATTCGTTTAGTAGACCGTCGTACACCAGATTCTGAAACAGTAGTCCAAGTATAGATCCTTGAGGGACATCTGCGTACACATTCCTTCTTAACGTTTCTCTTGTCGACCTTACTACAATGTTTCTGTCCTCGAGATGATTTTCCAGGAGCGTCACCAGTTTCCTGGGCATCCCTCTAGATTCTGTCTCTTCCAAGATCTTATTCCAGCTAAGAGTGTTGAACGTGTTCTTCACGTCCACCGCTGCCAACACACAAATTCTATTTCTTCTCTTGGACCAGTCAGCAAGATCCATTATTCGGTGCAGGGCGTCTACTGTACTCACTCTTCCCCTGAACCCATACTGGTCATCGTGAAATGGGTCTAGTCCCAGGAATTCCACGATCAGGTTCTTACACGTGTGTTCCCATACTTTACTAAGTGTTGGAAGCACGCTGATCGGTCGGAAAGACGATGTTAACGTGAGATCTCTGCCCGGTTTAGGTATGAGCACCACCCTCGCAATCTTCCATTTCATCGGGATCTTGCCCGTGTCGTTAACAGTGTTCAACACTCTGAACACTATCTCTGCTTTCCTTTCCACCAATCCTTTGACACTGGTATACCGTCCTGGTATACTGTCTACATCAACCGCCTTGTTCGGGTTTATCTTCTTACAGGCATCTATCAGGTCTTCTTCTGAGATCCTGTAATCGTCACCTTCTTCTTCTTGCCTTCTTTCCGTTGGCCCCGTCAGGAAGAGCTCGTCAATTATAGATCGGATCCTGTCCAATTGCAGGCCGTCCGTCTGGACTATCCGTCGGGCCATCCTAGACATAACCGGCATATACGGCCTCCACAGGGATCCCTATCCAGCGTTGCACAGAACTTTCTCCAGCATCGTTCCTTATTAGCTTTGATCGCCCTCGGAAGTTTCTTTCATGTAGACTTATAGACTTTACTCAAATGAGCTGCGTCGCTCCTACCCCTAGCCCTAGTCCTTTGAGCTTTTCTTCTGCTCTTCGTAGTCTCCTTCCTTAACCCGCTTATTTCCTCGTTCCACCAATAATTACACCTCTTCTTCCCCAATGGTGGATACAACTTTTCAAGTTCAGAGGCACATGTCGTTTCCAGAATAGTCTATAAACAGTATTGCGTTTTCCCGTAAGTTTCTTTAATGTACACTTTGCAACAGTAACAGGGCCTCTCTGCGCATCTTCTTGGTGTCCTATTTATGTAGTCGTTGTTTATCAAATTTCATTAATCTCGATTTGTGTCTTAAATATTGTCTTGGTTTTGTGTTTCTTCGCAATTCTTTAAAAGCACTCAATTGTCTGTTGTATGCAAAGCGGAAAATCCCATTGTTGGTCTGTTGTCCACGCCTCTTTCTATTTTGTGGCAGATTGGTTTTGTATTTATCTTCAGTGATGACGAACCTTCGGATGGCAAATGTTTTATATCACGTTCATATTGCGTTACTTTTAATGACACACATGTGAAACTAAATTCATTAGTCATTCTATTTCATAAACTGTCTTTTATAAAGTTCATTTTGAAAAATATGTATTTAGAGGAGAAAGTTGATTTACAGGGTGTCCCTGTTTTTTCAGCCAAACGTTGTCAGTATATTCTATGAGTCAATATAAGTGAAAACATATAATATAAACGTATGTCATTAGCAGAATTATTAAATAGTTATAACAAAAATACAATATACGGAATGAGCGGTAATGAACGTGCGTACAACGGTACAATGTATGAATAGATCAGGAATATTTACATATAGTTGTACTCACAAGATATTATATTACTGCTACAACAATAACTACAGATTCATTTTAAAATAGTCACCATTCCTGTTAACGGAAGATTGGCAGCGACAAAAAATTAAATTTATTACTCTCTATAGTTCTCGTTTATTATTCATTGAGGTTGGTGTCATAAAAATACGAGGGTCGTCCAGAAAGTGCTACCCGTTTACATGTAGAAACCATATGAATTAATGGAATGTATTTATAGACAGTTACATAGCTTCATTCATGTATTGATATAAGTTATCCAAAATTTTGTGCTTAGATACTTAATATTGTCGTTTAAAATGACACGTTTAAAATGACGATGCGAATTGAAAATCCCGCCGATGACGTTTTTACGCTTTTCAAACGCTGAAAAAATTTTTCCAAAAGAAATTCGCCACCGAATTACAGTATTTAATAGTAATAGAATTATGCATGAATTATTGGTAAGACTGTATGATCGCAAGCATTCAGACCGCCAGTCTCCCATTACAGAGGAACTCGAGAGAGAGCCTCCGATTTCATTGCAAATGATATTCATCGCAGTTTTTTGCAAAACTTAAAGAGCTGTTTCGTCGATAATTCTTCACAAGAAACAATAATTTAAGAGATTGCATAAGGCGATAGTTATGTCAACTAGCGGCAGAAGCATATGACTAAGATATACAAAAACTCGTATAACATTGCGATAACTGCTCAAATAGGGCTGGTGGTTATATTGAAAAATAACGGTATATATACTAAAATTACATATCAGGAAATCTTTTTATAATGTATTTGTATTGTTCTTATATCAAAACGGATATTACTTTCTGGACAAACCTCGTATTCTGATACTTTCTGGCTACTTGTTATGTCCGGTGACTCTTTGCGTAGCCCGAAATCCATCCCTCAGTCGAGGCGGCCACTAACTATGCAATTAGAATTAGTCGGACCGCAATAATCCGAAGGAACTGTAATAAAACTAAGCATTTCGATTTTACCGTTAAGGTCGTTAAGTGGTATAAAACTCCTTCAAGTCAAGACGTTCCTTATAGTTATTGCTCCATCAGGTAAAAATCTCAACATTTCCATATGTTGTCTAACATTTCCATCGCAGCAAGAATCTCACTTTCTTTCATTACAAATTATTCGATGTCGATCTCTCCGTCTCAGCAGATGTTTATGGTTTGTTGCATTTATTGACAACACATTATCATTTGATACACATGTTACACAAGTCTCTAAAACAGCTACTAAGATGCTTGGATTCCTGAAGCACACTTGTTCCAGTTTTGATAATCCTAGTATGCTACACTTTATAATAATCCTATATTTACCCCATTTAGTAAAAGACGGAAACCGGCCTGAAGAAATCCAAAATAGATTCTTGCGTTTCCTATCATTTAAGACAGATACTTCTGTAGAATGGAATAACTACGTCTGCAATGGTATGATATCCAGATTCAATTCACATTTTCTGAATAATAGATGTGCTATAGCAAGATCATATTTCTTTACAAAATTGTTGATAAAGAATTAATTGTCGTGCTCTTCTTAATTAATTTGCTATTGTTTGATATAAGCGGATTGAAAGCACTGATCCAAATTCAAACCCAAACCATTGATGATATTCATTTTTAATTGAATTGTAACACATTTCTTACTGTCTCGCATACGTAATTGTGGACTCTCGTTTGTGTATATTGTAGTATCGTATACTATTATCTTTTATTTACGATGAATAGATTGTACAGATGTTGATTAAACAGGAAACGATGGTTGTTTAAGATGAACTAATTGCGATAACGTACTATAATTTAGACAACTTAGTCGTTAATTTGCAACTCTCGTCACCACGGATCCAACGATTTCTCTCTCTCTCTCTCTCTCTCTCTCTCACGCGGACCACACTATCTCGACAACACTAGCAACACTCTCTCGACAACGCAACTCGCACTCTCTCCGACTTCTCGATTCACACCCTTTGGCTTCTCCATTGACACTGACTATTAATCTGTCTTTCTTCTTCAGTATCCCTTTTGTCTCTTTGTCTTAGCCCCATCACGCACGTGTTCCGCAACCGCTCGTGGCCAGGGTCACGTAGGCTTTTTCTACGGAACTATTCAATCGAAGGACCGACGACACATTGATGGGTCTGTCAGCACCTCGGCTCTCTCGCGACAATGTTTATGGTTTACTCGATATCTCTTAGGCCTTTTGTTCATGATACTACAATATAGGCAGAAAATAAGTGTTAGGTTTCAACCAGGTCATACTATCCGAAAGTTCGGCGGTGACCGCTGGATGGTGGAGAGAGAGTTGAGACGGAGCTGTGAGTGTGATCGAAATCTCCGGGAAAACTGGAGAATTGGACAAGGAAGTTAATCCGAGTGAAGTGCTAATGTCTATGAGAGAAAGCGGGTAAAAGAACTAGCGGAATTCAGTCTGGAAAAGACGTGGTAAACAAAACATAATCACATGTAAGGTTATGGCAGTCAGGAAGCCATATTGGGATGCGCAACAATAGCGCCGTTGCACGAGCTACCCGGGAACTATACAGACGCAGCCATATTGGCACGCGAGCCGTAGGCGCGTCGCGCGGCCGCGCGCTGTCAGATTGGGCCGCGGGATTTGGACCCTTGTTGGTGAACAGGGACTCTGCCAGCACCTGCGTGGCGTGGAGAAGGTGCACCATCGTTGACATCACATGGGACTCTCCTGACGCATTCAGACAGATCTCAGGCTGGAAAGTAGCGGAAGGGGTTGAGACACTCTCGGACCACCTCTACATATTCAAATCGTTGAGGACATTATTGTTCTACAGTGTCCCTCCTCCTAATTCTCATTACATCTTCGTCTATTTACTCCTGCTTTGATCTTTTAACACAATGTCATTTTTCCTTTATAACCTCATTTGTTTTTCCAGCTTTTTCTTAATGACTTTCATCTCCCTGCGTAAGTCTGAATCTATTTCTATTGATTCCGATTTCCTTAGTTCTCGTTGTTCCTTTTCCTTTTTTCTGCCCTCTTCCAAAGCCTTCCGATCTTCTACTATTAACTTCAGATGTAATTGCTAGATATAATTGCATGATATAAATCAGACAAAATTTTTAAATGCAATAGGAATTGAATAATACAATCTATGTGTATAAATTTGATTACTAAGTAGTTGACATAGGATTTATTGAAGTAAAGTTACTTACCTAATAGCAAATCCGTATTTATTACGACTTAATTTTAGGCCGAAACTAAATTTAACATTGTGAGTCTTTCATGTAGGACGAATAAAAGTGCCAGTACTGGCGGTTTTACGCATTACAATTTTTTTATTAAACGCTCACAATTACTCAACATGCGAAAGGGAAACTTGTGACTAAGTCTGGAAATTGAAATACATGGTGAAGTTATGCAAATACTGAAATTCGCAGTGAGAACGAAATCGGGGCTTTGTCTCGATGTTAGTTTTGAAGTGCAAGGTCGCAATAGAGCTCTGCAATTGTGGAGCACACAACCCGAAAGACTGTGCTTGGATCCACGGTGCAGTTTACGATGTCGTCGATAGGCGTCGTAACGGTGAGATTTGAAGAACGTAATGGTGAGATTAATGGTGAAGATGATCAGTAGGCTCGTGTATGATATTTAACAAACGGCGCATGTGCCAGGTTGCTTTAATAGGCGATGTGATGTTATAGACTATGAGGGGAGGTTGAGTGTTTAATAGAGTCTTTGATAGTTGATATGTTCCACTCTTCTCGTATTATGCACATACGTGTCCGTTGATAAGATATATCTATGGCGATAATACGCAACGATCTGCCTTCAAGCTATTGCAATTTCATCAGTATTGATATGTATAGTTTTCTGAATAATGGTGAACCATATAAAAAACTAGGGCGTATCACCATATTCGATATTAAAAATTTTACTCTAATTGATAGGTTTAGATTACGTAGAATGTGAAAAAGAGCTTTAACTCGCTATTGCATAGTTGTTACTTTCTTCTTCAAGTGAGCAGAGAACGTTTGCTGGGTGCCCAAATAGGTCATATTATTAGAAAAGAATAGGCCCTGATCCATAATTGTGAAGTAAGTCAATCGCCTTTAATAGAATCCGTAACTGAAGATAATTCTATCCGTCTTGAATTTATGGACATATCGTAATTTGTTAAATTTTAAGCAAGGCCGGAGAAAGCTGCTTCGATATTGTGCACTGTCATATTTGGGTTTTTATTTGAGCAATATAGGGTGGAGGATTACCAAAAGCTATCACTTGAATATCCTTTAATTTTTGAGATACAGAGAAATGTTTGAAATAAAAGTTGTTTGGTTCCGAAGATACTATTTCTCGATGAAAAATTTTTTTTCAGGTGGATATGTTAAGAATTTTGAAAATCACCTTTATTTTTTTTCCAATGGAACTGTGTATTTTGGAACATATATGATTGTAATCCTTCTCAAGACAAATTCAAATATCATGGTCAGTTAAGATCACTTAAGATCACGTACGTAATAATCACTAAAAATAAAAATTCGTTGTGAATGTGAAAATTCATCTACTTTTTCAGCGCTATCCTCGCATAATGAACAGATTTTTGCGAATATTAGAATCAGAAACATAGTTTATGTAATTTGTTTTAGTGTAACGAAGTCAGGAATATGCACGGTTATTTATTGGATTTATTGCTAGTGTTATCCGATGATGAGCACATAGAAATTAGTGTCACTAGTGATCTCTTTTACCCCGCGATTTTTTTCATCATTCTCATGTTCTACTTACTCGTCTTGAAAGATGTGTAGTAAGTAAGAGAAAATATCAATTGGAGTTAAAATTTAATTTTAGACAAACGGACTTTTCCTCAATGCGGAATTATTTCAATTAAATTGATTATGTCGCTTCTTCATGTGACATATTTATGGAGAAATTAGTGAACTGTTATATCGAACTATACAAGGCTGTAAACTTACTTGTACCTTTATACTGTTGCGACAGTATAAAATTGGTGTAGGCAACTTCAGTGAAAATTAATTTGTTTCTGGAAGCAAGATAGATCGATTGTTTGATCGGACAGTTGTTTCGTTAACGACCGTAAATATTAAAAATGAGACTCACTTTCCGACCTTCGGAGAATGCGGACGTCTAAGCTCTTACCGTTATATATAAAATCATATAGATCGTGTTATTGATTATTGCACCACATTAAATTTGTATAACATGTCGTGTACTGAATCACTCTGGTGCAAGAATGGTATCACAAAATGGGTGCGGGATCAGGACATGATCAGCTTTTGCGGTAAATGTCTTCCTGTCGATGCAGGGCCTCTTCGACAATTTGCAGAGGAGCATTAGTAGGCAGCTCTAGGAGCAGCAACGCTTGACGGAAGACCTTTGACAACAGGAACGCACTTGAAATGCAGAGAACGAAACTGCGAAAAAGGTCGCCTTGGCAGTCAAAGACGTTATTTCGGAACAAAGGCTCAGGACGGTGGAGAGATAATATCAAATGCTTTCGACAAACTTTCGAAGTTTATCAGGTTCGACGAACCGCACAGGGAATTAGGAGCCGTGTACTGTACATATTGCGAATTCTTTTGGACTTGCGACACCCTCGACTTCGAGATCGGCCCTTCCGAAGGTCTGGATGGTGGCGCCTCGCTGTGCCTCGGAGTTAGGATACACAATGACACTATTGGATTTTGACCGGAAGTTATACTGCGAGGAATATAAAATTCAATTTAAAGTAATTGTATATGCGAGTTGTACATTGTGAGAGGTCGTTGGAGACTTTGACCTACTTTCGTGTTTGAAGCGTCCGGCGTAGAGTGTGCTGACTTTCCTATCCATGGAGAAATATAGACTGATTTCGACGCGATTATTTCGGCTCTGGAATTCCAATATGGAACTCAAAATTTTCCAAATTTAAGTTACGTCATTTTTCGAAATTATAAGCAACGGAAGGACCAGACCATTTCCGATTTGACGACGGAGATTAAGAGATTGGTGCAGGATGCATTTCGTGGTTGTCCCGTGGAAATCCTGGACAAGCTTGCGGCTTAATTTGTTTCCGCTTTAGCTAATGAAGAAATGAAGCAGACGCCGAGGTTTGCCGGCTTCACTAGTTTCAGGGAAGTTGTCGTCAGAGCCCTTGAGATTGAGGCTGTCGAATCAATCTCCGAGACTCACGGCACGGATAATGGACATACCCTCATCAATTTTCTGCTTCTGAGAGAAAATATAGAGGGGGAAGTGGTCCATTTGAGGTCGTGAAGAAGAAAACGGTTGAGATTTCGACAAACGGTCGCTTGAATGTTGGATATGCAAAAGGATTGGACATCTCTAAAGAGATTATTCTATTCAAGAAAGGTCGGGAGCAAAAGAGATTCTGTTCAAGAGTAAAGGATTCCGGGAGGAAGTTGCAGCACTGTTACCAAGGGAAAAGGATCAAGATCTTGTTTCAGCCTATCTCCAGGAATTCTTCGCCCGTCGCACCAGGACTCTAAGCGAAGAAGAAAGTGTTAATTTTCGCAAGTTATTAGAGGAATTTCAAGGTATATCTGTGAGATGTTTGCACCGAGTCGAAAAGTATGATTTGATCTGACATAAGATCGTTACCGATGATCATTCTCCAATTAAACTGCCTCTTTGACGCCTACCGCTCCTTTATTGAGTAGAAGTTATAGAGCTGATTGTGAAAATAGGAAGAGAAAGGGTAATAGAGTCCATGGTTTTCTCCCATCTTTCTCGCCAGGAAGAAAAACGGAAGTATGTGGTTGGAAGTGTAACGTAAGAAGAATTCGTATCTATTGCCAGGGATTGAGGACATCACTGATGCTTTCATTGGATTGTCGTGGTTCACGATACTCGATCTACAGACTGGATATTGGCAGATTGCAACGGGTGAAGAACATAAGGAGAGGCCTGCATTTTCGGTGGAGCATAGACTTTGACAGTTCAAGGTGATGCTGTTTGGACACTGCAACGCCTCTGCTACCTTCGAGCGGCTTATGGAGATAGTGTTAGCTGATTTTATCTGGTATGTCTGTCTCGTATATTTGAACGATGTAATCGTTTGTGGAAAAACTTTTGAAGGTGAGTTAAAACACCTAAGAAAAATGTTTTTCCACCTACGCCGCGCCTGGTTGTTAATAAACCCGAAGAAACGTAACTTTCTGTGTCACAAGGTTAAATATGCGAAACATGTCGCTTCGTGCAGTTTTCTAGGTTTTTGTACCTACTACAGGAAGATCGTGAGGAACTTCTTTTCCAATGCGAAACTTCTTTATCAGTTGACAGAAGGTAGAATTAATTTCTAATCGATAGACAAGTGCCAGGAATCCTTCGGCCTGAGAAGGTGAAAAATGGTTAGCTGAATTACTGATTTTGGCGCATTCATTGCTGGATGTAATTGGAGCAGTTCTTTCGCAAATTCAAGACAGTGGTGAAAGGGCATATTTCTCAAAGACGCTATGAAAAGTAGAGAACAATTATTGCGTGACCAGGAAGGAACTGTTGGCCATTGTCGTGTTCATAGAGCTTTTTCATTATTATCTCTGTGGACTATAAGTTTATAGCGGGGACCGATCATGCTAGTCTAAGATGTCTATTATCGTTCAAGAATCTTGGGGGACAGAGCTCACTGGATTGAACGTCTGCAACAATTCAACTTTGAAGTCCAACATAGAGAGGGAAAAGTCCTTGGGAATGTCGATGGTCTTAAGCCATGTGACACGTCTCAATAGAAACGTCGTATACGTACGAAAAAAAAACGTAAATAACAGCCTAAGAACCATTTGCCAAGGCGCCGACTTAGAATATTGGTGCAAAGCGCATGTAGAGGTCGATGTAATTAATCTCATCCTAGAGTCGAAGATTGAGAGCGGAAAACCTACTTAACAGGAAATTTACAATGTTCCGAAATAAGTTGGCGCTGTTTGTAGTGGGTTACTTGTAGTGGATTACTTTTCGAAGTGGGCGGAGGTTATTCCACTGCCAAACCAACCAGCTAAGGCAATAGCCAAGGTTCCTTTAAGGGAAACGATAAGCCAGGATGGAGTACGTCGGGGTTATATTCTGATCAGGGTCGGAATATTGAATCCGCCGTTTTCAAGGAGTTAATGAAAATACTGGGAAATAAAAACACGAAGACAATTCCTTTCCAGCCTCAGTCAGATGGACTCGTGGAATGAATAAATACCTTGAATACTATCTTAAATATCCGATTCAGCTCATTTCGAAGAACCAGAAGAAAAGGGATGAGTGAATAGGGACGATCCAATTACGTACAGAGTTATCTCTTTAATTCGGAACCTGTGCTTGCAAGAATTTAGAAAATGACAATAGAGCCGCATGTAAGAGTTTCGTATCATCGGTCACTATCCCACACTATCGACGCATGGTGTTAAAAATAATAATTATGTATGTAGAATATCACTATTCATATTTTTACAAACATCATGACCCTTTCTCTATTTCGTTCGTTATTTTTCATTTTTAACGATTTGAATGCTACGTCCCGCGAGCTGTGCGATCCGTAGCGCGAAAGTAAAATTGATAAATTCTCTTAATCCGAGGTAATTTAAAACGTTTATTCGAAACTGTTTTTACAGTATTTGAAGTGAAAGGCAGTTAAAGCCGCTAAAAGCTATATCTTACGAAAACTCATCTAACTATGTTTTTATATTATGTCTTTATAACAATATTAAGACAATTTAACTTGTAAACAAAGTCGGCAGTTGAACAAACGTTGGGAATCTTCCCAAACATTTTCAAAAGAAAGATCCCAATGTTTTTTCATCTCCGACAGATATAAATAAATGTAGCGACTCAGAGAAGTCAGTAAATCAATTACCGTTTGTCTATCGAATATTATAGATTAATTTTTCGAAGAGTCAGTTATCATTTTGTCTATCGAAGAGTTAGTTATCGTTTTGTTTATCGAAGAGTCAGTTATCATTTTGTCTATCGAAGAGTTAGTTATCATTTTGTCTATCGAAGAATCATCATTTGTCAACCGAAGAATCATCATTTTGTCAACTGAAGAATTTTATATCCGTCAGTCAATTGTCAATATCGAAATCGAGTAAGATTTGAATAAATCATTATATATTGTTAATTTACTTTCGAACAACTTTAATCCTCTCCCGTGCCAGTATTCCCGCACATAGCAGGTTAGCCGAAAGTGGAGCTTATTGCCAGTAGTATTAAACGTCAGTTGACGCTACCTTCTCGTCGGCAACTAAATATAATAGAATGTAACATTGAACATTTTTTTCTATGTTGTAATTTGAAATACGTTAACGATCACTTTTTACAAACTGAAACGTCGGGTACAATAATAAATATAAAGAAACAGATGAGATACAGGAAGACACCAAATTTTCAATTATTTTGTGGAATATTTCGGAAACTATTCTAAATAGAGGAGTGGTGCAATTGGGCGGATTTCTTTGAGCGAAGAATATAACTGTGTAAAGAAATGGTTTATAAGTGAATTTGTTTAAATAATGTCATAACAGTTTTTGTAATTTTTATGTGTAAACTATAATTAAATAGAATTTTCATTTTTTACAAATTAACAAATATAATTATTATTGAAGTTTGTTTATGCGTAGAGTTTTTCGACTCGAAAGAGACCACTCGACTTTTTATCTATGATTCGTTTCGATGAAAACACAAATATTAGTAAGTCGCCAAAACAAGAAAGATATATCTTTTATACTTTTTATTTCATTGTTATAAAATTGTTTCATTTGTATTCTTGGCATTCTTACCCATCATGACTATATTCAACTTAATATGTACTTTTTAAGATTGTTGCGTGCCGTGATCCGTTCGTTTCTGAATAAATAATTGCCCGTATTTCGGACTCTGAATTAAATTTGTGTCAGCAATTTTACTTTAATTAGACAGAATTAGACAGCATGTTTGGTCATGTCATGGAACAGACAAGGTACCATCACCTTGCCCCTAACCAGGTTACAGTGTCCTACGTCGTGCATAATGATCTCAATAGCAAGTTTTATAAAGTATAATTTTAATTTTTTAAGAGGGTCTATATATACGCCGGTGCTTCTTTTTGTACTCGTAAAAAGATTATTCAACCATGTGTCAATGATAAACTATATTAGAAAGTCGATTGATAAACGAATGATAAACGAATGATAAACGAATATCTCAAATTTCTTCATTAAATGGTAACAAATTATAATGATAGATAAAGATATAAATGCGTGTTAGAAACTATATAATAGTACAATAATAATATAATTCATGTATTGAAGTTATTTAAATGGATGGTTCAATATTGAAATTAGGCCATGTAGGTATCGCTGTCGAGAGAAAACAGTACTACAGATACCTGGCATCTGGAGTACAATATTTTATGGTATCAAAATTAATTTTTAAAGGCACCGATCCATTAAATTATTTGTTAAACAGATATAAGCTTTTAGTCTGCTACAAATGGTATGCTTATTTGATACTTTGTATTTAAAATAGTACAGTACCAGTAATTAACCTGTAGTGCTTTATTTGTCCTTTGGAAAGCACCGTACAAAAGCAAATCCCAATAATAATTATATTTGTTAATCCATGAAAAACCAAAATTCTTTCATTCGTATTTGGAGTACAGTTGCATGGTTTAAACAAACAAATTTACGTACACATTTATAAATATTTACAAAAAATGTTATAATAATGTTCAAACAGATGGACTTTACAAAATTCTGTTTACGCGATCATATGACTTGCTGAAAGAAATCCGTCTAATGACACCATTCCTCTATATCGAATAGTTTGCAAGATGCTATCGAAAATATTACAAACTTTAATGCAGTAACTTTTAAAGAATCTATTTGTTTAAAAAAACAGACAAAATTATTGTGCTTTTACTCATTTTTGCGGAATATGCCATTCTCGCTACCAAAATTGTGCACGCGAAACTATAAACAGAGTTATCCATTTAACTCGACACTCGTGTTTGCGAAAACACTGAGAACGGCAATGATGTAACACATATACGCTTACGATTAAAATCAAATGACCTGTGCTACAATATAATTAGAACACATCGATTTGGTTATCGTTAAAGAACTTTAAATTTGACGTTAAAGTAAAACGAACATCATAGGTTTCTGTGCATGCGGTTCTGTTCTCACATGTACCTCAACTCTTTTCTTAACAACTGATGTTTTGGAATGTGCTTACTTCAAATGTAATTAGAATGTAATTACATTTTTTTTTTTATTTAAAATCGCATTCAACTGCTACAGTTATTAGCGAATAACAATGAAATTATTCACATTCTCAAAAACATCGATGCCTTTTTCCTGCTTCGTTCGGCAATTTTTATTTTTAACGTATTAAACATTTTTTCTACGTCGTACTTTGAAATTTGTTAACGATTATTTTCTACAAATCGACCGTTATTACCTGACTTTCGATCACTCTGCTGTGAATACGCCGAGTGCAAGAATAAGGAACAAGGAAAGAGATTGAGATATGAAATGGATAGGTCGTGATGGGTGCTGAAGAAACATTTGAGTATATTTAACATTATATATTTATTATCATATGCTCTATATGTACACTTCGCGTAGAACTCGCGATTACTATTAGCGGTTCGCGATGCGCGATTACAAGTCCGACTTCGGATCGATGCGTTACGATGCGCGATACAAGTTCGGATGATGATTGCTTGTTGACACACGCAGATCAATTATAACTGCGAACCACCAATTATTGACTCGGACTGATGTCTAACGACTGACTTTCCGTCACGATGATACTACAAAGGATAACTATGATGGGAGGGGGGGTGTCTAAGGATGCGAGATCATCGGATTCGTTAAGGAAAGCCTTGGTTCGGAAAGTGAGTCACTGTTAACTGGCAAATTCTGTTTTGGTGGTTGGAAAAGGATGCTAACTGCCCTTGATAGAAAGTTGCTAGCGGGAAGTATCGTACGTGAGAAAAGCAGATTTCTCGTATCTTCCCGTAGTAGATGATAGATTTAGGGACTGTTAAGAGAAAGACTATTTGTCCCTTTGGAGAATCTTAGCTAAATAAATCCTAAGATATATAGCGGGCCCTTAGGCTAGCTGAAAATATTCTGTGAGAATGTATTGATATCTGGCAATCATCTTATCCAAAGAATAGGGTCTTTGTGTAGCGAGTCACGAGACAGAAGCCGTTGGAAAGTTTACTGTCGAGTGCCGCTACAGATACAACAAGATAGAACAAGAAATTATTTTAATTCTCGCAAACAAGAAATTATTTTAACTCTCGCATTGGAGCTGTTTGGAACTGCTCGAATTAGTCGGCAACGGAAGTTGTTTATGTTAGAATGATACAAAACAAAACGTATTTCTAAACGACAGATTTAGCATCAGTATTCGATATGGATAATTCGCAATATTTCATTCTAGTAGTAAGCGCATATGTTACACTGTTGCCATTTTCAATGTTTTCGCGAGCATGGGTTGCGAATTAATTAGATAATCCTGCACACATCACATCGGGCCCTAAATGGCAGAGTTCGCATCGGAGTGAGGTGCTGAACAGCCGCCAAGAACAATTGGACTAATCCGTAAGCGCATCCACCTCGTGAGCATATGTGATGAAGTTTATGAGAACCGTAACCGACCGCTTCCGAGCGTTCAATCACTGTTTCTGATTACTAACTCGTGAGCGCACGTACAGTAGCCCCGTAAGAATCCGTAATCGTAAAGACAGTTAGCGTATAGTTTAGAATTAGTATCAACCAGTCTGTTCTTTGTGGCATAAATTCCATACCGTCCAGTCTTACATAATATAATTATCATATCTCTAGGTATAGCCAGAAAGGAAATGAGAATGCTCACGTCCGTAGTTCTAGTTGTTTCACAGTACAGGTGCTGCACCATGTGGCCAAGTACTAAGGTTAACTAAAGTTAGCATATGCAAGAACCTATAAAATTAGGGATCTGCCCTGTTTTGTTGCACCCTATCATAGACAAGATTGTATTAAGTTCCACGCTACAAGAACCTATTTAATTGTACGGTTCTACGGAAAAGTTCATATATAATTTTTTTGTCCGAGATAGATAAGTATGAGAATGACATTTTCGCGCAATAATGAAACTAATTGTAAGCTGCCTAAGAAAAAGAAGTTAATTGTGTACTATATTTTTTTTTTTTAGAGAAGAAAAGAAAACATTCCCTTTCAAACGGCAATGGATATGTGGAATGATGCAATAATTTGGTATTTTTCCATACACCATTTAGATTTGACATTAATATTTAGCACATGGCATGTTAATTGTACTGGTATGAATATTTTTTCATCATCGCGTGGAACCACATTCCTTTTCCTTAGCACATACGACAGTGTTTGTTGAGACAAATTTAACGATCTTATGTTATTACATAGGTTTGGGCTTTGATATATTAATTGATACACACTGATTAGTTTTGTATGCTCTGTATTTCACCACCTTGTACAGCCATTACAACACATCGGATACTGAGACAATAAACCGTGGCGGACAGGGAGAAAAAAACAAAAAAACCGCAAGCAGTTGTACCAACTTTGGATATAGAAACTAGTGATTGTACCAACATGACATTTATCTCAACACATATGAGCATATATTTTCATTGATCACAAATAAAAAATAAAAAAGTTTGATTTTTGAGTTAAAGGTGTTAGCTTATCACGGGCCTTTAATAGTTGTCGATCGCTTTGGTTCTCAGTCCTGGTTCATATTACAATATTCACATACATACATATAAAATGAAAAATGACGAAACAGTAAAGCTACAAGAAATTGTTTAAATTTAACTCGAAGAATTAATTAATGCATCGTTTTACGGAATAATGTATAATGATGTAGATTAATGTACAGCCAAATGGAAAATTATATTCATCGCGTTGTATAGCTCTTTGAGATTTCCGTTTTTATTGGTGAAATATACTGTCCTTGCAAGGCAAGTCTGGTTTAACCATTTTTAAATAAATTTGATGAACAGCCTGTTTATTTTTTCAATAAGCATTAACCCAACCATGCTTTAGGAAGGAACAACACGAATATCATGACTATTTCTTATGAGTTATACAAAAAAAGTGAGAGCATTGGCGAAGAATATTGTAAATTTTTCCTTTTGGAACCCTTCACTGCTATCTTGCTACGTATCATATTTTAGCGACTTTAGAAATTTAATAGGAGGGTAGAACAGTTCTCGAAGCGCAGAACCGTTTCGACAGCCAAAAAAGCATTAGGAGAAATTATAAGCATAAAGTTAGTTAATTCTAGTTAATTCTATAAGTTTGTTATTCCGCTGTTGATCTTTCTGACCTTTTTATTTTTAGTTTATTGAACAATTTTTTTTTAAATTAATTTATTTTTGTTGTTTTTAATTTTTGTATTCTTTGTTATTTTTTTACTTTTTTTTATTTAATTCTAACGCAAGTGATTTGGGTGTATAGTGCGTACACTACGTAATGTATATACTGTGTTCATAGCGTACTTTGCAAGAAAACAGAGACTATATTGAACATTTATTGTAACATAAAACGATTGCTATTTTCGTTCCGATTTCTCTGTGAACATCTAGACACAAGAGATGTGAGAGTGATTTTTTATGGGTATCCGTAGACTGGCCGATTGTGGTCCGTATATGAAATTTGCATAAATTATTGTTTACATGTACTATTATTAATTAATTATGTATAGAGACAAAGGATTAGAGGAAACATTAATGTCCTTACTCGCATATCGCATGAGGCGGTTTTTTATATGCTGTTATGGACTTTAATAATTAGACAGGTATAATGTTTATTCTACGATCATCCTTGCAAATCGTTGCGCAGGGTGGTTTACATTTTTAAATGTCTTAATCTGTTCTCTACGACTTGTATGAGGCAACCTGTTGCCCTACTTTCGTTCGATTTGAGGATCCCTGTACATTCCGCTGCTAAGACTGACCCACTTTCGTTCGTGTAAGGAGGTTTGCTATTGCACAGGGATATTTCGGCTAATTTTTAATTGTCAATAACTAAAAAATAAAGCCGAAAACGTAATTTTTTAAATCTTGATTTTCATCTTATTTTAGCTTCAAGAATCACACTTAAGATATTTTTGCTGCGGTAATTTAACATCCTATATATCACCTCTGGTGTAAACGCGTAACCACGCCTAACGTATAATTAGAAGGATATTTTTATCAACAGATTTCTATTCCTGTTGACTTTACCAGATTTGTCTGTGACCTTACCAACTTTATTTATTGGATTGAATATAACTCCTACACTTGTCGCTACAAATCGCAGAGTGCGTAAGAAATATTCTAATATTTTATACGATCAGTAATTTAGAACATGGGAAACGAAGTCGCATAAGATGCAAGATCTACGCTGTATATTCGTTTCTGTTGCAACCAAATAGGTTAGATTCCTAATATTATAGGTTATTGTATATACGAGTATGGATCACCTTCAGCACTTAGTTGCATAAAGGAAATAAAAAACAAAATAAAAGAACACAACAACAACGAGTTCACAAAGTTCATGGAGTCACTATCTCCACACGAGAACTACAATTACTCACTATGGAAAGCCACAAAAAAATAAAGAAGGCAATAAAACTAGTCCCAGCAATCAGAAAAGCAGACAATACATGGGCAAGAATCAACGAAGAGCAAGCTGAAGAATTTTCCAACCACCTATGCAATATATTTACACCACATAATATCAACAACAGCAACCTCAATAGTCATACGGACGAGGATGTGCTAACCACTAGTACCGCAAATGACAAGCAATACGCCATACCTAAAACAACATCACGGGAAATTAGGAACATAATCGAAAAAACAAAAAACAATAAAGCACCAGGATTCGACCTAATCAATGGTAAAATCTTGAAAAACCTTCCTCCAAAAGCGATACGACTAATGACTATAATCTACAATGCAATATTAAGAATCCAATACTATCCTAAACTATGGAAACTACCACAGATCATAATGTTACCTAAACCAGGCAAAGACCCACACCAAACAGCATCTTACAGACCAATATCGCTACTTCCCGTGTTTTCCAAAATAATAATAGAAATAATAATAGAAAATAATAGAAAAAATAATATACGCCAGGCTAAAACCAATAATAGAGAAGGAAAAATTAATACCAGATCACCAATTCGGATTCAGAAACAAACATTCCACCATAGAACAAATGCACAGGCTCGTCAACGAAATAATACTAGCATTAGAAAACAAACAATACTGTACAGCTCTCTTCCTGGACATAGAAAAAGCATTTGATAAAATAAACCACGAAAGCCTACTACAAACAATCAAGAAACAATACCCGTAACAAATATACCAATTAATGAAATCATACTTAAGCAACAGAACCTTTGTAATAAAAATCAAGGACGCATTCTCCGAAGTCAAAGACATCAAGGCAGGGGTTCCGCAAGGGAGCGTCCTAGGACCAATATTATACACACTATACACGGCCAATTTACCAACAACTACCAACAGCAAAATACTGACATTCGCGGACGACACAGCTGTGCTAGTCAGGCACACTAACCCTGTAACAGCAGTCACATTATTACAAAAACACATCACAAAAATAGAAAAGTGGCTACAAGATAAACAAATTAAAGCAAATCCCAATAAATACAGCCATATTACATTCACACTGCGAAAACAGATACCCCCAAACATCTTTTTAAACGACACTCACATAATACAAACAAAGCAAGTCAAATATCTAGGACTCCACATAGATACAGAACTCACATGGAAGCAGCATATCAAATCAGTAATAGACAAAATACAAACAGCAAGGCGGCAAATGCATTGGCTAACAAGTCGAAAGTCCAAACTAAGCACGGAAAATAAATTAAAGATATACAAAACAATCGTAAAACCAATCTGAACGTAAGGAATACCACTATGGGGAACAGCAGCAAAGAGCCATGTAAGCAAAACGGAGACTATGCGAGCCAGAATTCTTAGAACAATAGTTAACGTTCCATGGTACGTCAGAAATGAAGACATACGAAAAGATCTAAAAATTCCAACAGTCAAAGAGGAAATCACCAGATACGCAAAAAAATACAAAGAAAGACTCGCAACACACCCAAACCAGCTTGTAGCTGAAGTAAATGAAACCCTAATAGAAAGCAGACTGAAGAAGAAGCATCCCGCAGACCTCACAACAGAAATACAATAAACAACTTGGAAGATGGAACCCCGCTGGGGGTAACCATCCACATGCTATATTTTTAAGTTATAACATTTTACCAAATGTCCTTCTGGACAAATTGTAAAATTAAAATAAATAAATAATAAAAAAAACTTAGTTGCATGTGAAAGTAGTTGCATGGTGTAGCACCTATACTATGAAATAATTAGAACTGCTTGCGCCAGCACTCTTATTTTGTCCCTGGTTATACCGAACGGCAGGCAGGACATCCGCCAATATTGACTATCACTATCGCCACTGCATGTTTTTTAAACTGTTCCGCTTTTATATTGGAATCAAAACATGTTTGTTGAGCAAAATTGTTTGTTGTGTCGCGGGAATGGTTAGATTTTATCGTAGACCTTCAGTTCTTGTAAAAAAGTATAAGCCAGAAATTATACGTTTTAGGTATCGTTTAGACTTGTTGTCCGACATCGACACGTTATTGCTCTTAATGTTCGCATTGGTACGCCCATCCAAATAACAAGTATCTCACGCTATACGATCTGATTCTGAAAATATTTAATATCTATGTAAATAATTTGTGCGGTTGGGTTATCTCTCAACTTCTGCCACGTGTAGTGTAATTTTGATGTGAGTTCCGTCCCGTTCAATATTTGGTGGTTGATTTGGGGTATTCGGACCAACTTATATAAGTCTATATCAAGACCAATAACCGGTTATCACAGCGGACAATGGCGGGTAGCAATTGTTTACATTTCCGCACCCGCTGTTAACTTTTTTTTTTGCACTAGCCGTTCAAACGGTTTACAGTCCTGCGTGTTCCGGAAAATTCAATGGAACCAATGCTAGGGGAGGACATCATTGTTAATCAGTTAATCACCGAAAAATTCAGAAGAGTACCCAGGACGTGGGTTGCCTTCGCCTACGCGTAGTTGACTTCACTTTTAATGCTCGACTTACCGCTACTTTTTGTTTCACGTTTTAAGCTTGCTTCGTGTGCGACCCCTGTCGCAATCTCGTTACAGTTGAATCCGCGTCAAATACGTGCTCATGCCTGACCCAAACTCTTAGCCGCGCTCGGCTTATCGAATTATAGGGCTAAATTAAGTTTCGTGCTTTGTGTTGTTAACTTTTTTGAGTTTTTGTTTAAATGAAGTTTAATATTGTTACAATACATGTACTTATTTTTCGTTCCGTCTACCCCCCCCCCCCCCCCTCCTAGCGTATCGTTGATACCCCGGCGATATGATCTAAAGATACTGTACATCTAAATATACATCTAAACATCTACACGTATGTCTACATGCATGTAACTATCGTCTACACGTAATTATCTATATATGTCCTTAATTCTACTAATCCGTGTCAGCACTTTGTTTTACGATACTGTAATGTAGATGTACCATAGATGTATATATACAACATTAATTCTTGGGAATATTGATTAAAATGAAAACACGGAATAGCAATAAAATTCTTTACTGAAGTTAGTGTATCCTTTTTGTTTACCCATGAGTTACGAGAAATATCGAATCCAATCCACTTTACATATATTTTGTTTTCCTTCTTACGTAACACCTTCTCCACTAGATGTATATTAGGTTACGTAGCGAGGTTACGAGACTACTCGATCAGTAGAGTGTGGAACCTTTATCAAATGTCCTTTTGAACTTTCATCATAAGTACTTTATCGTTAACTTTAGAATTTGATGAAGCTGCGACTTTTTGTCACGTGTGATTCGTTCCATACATCCAACTCCGATGATATAATGTTTCCACTGATTGTAGTCTGATATTAGCATCAAAAATATTGTAGTATCGTGGACAGATGGCCTAAGAAATATCCGGTGAACCATAAACGATATTGCGAGAAAACTTACGTGCCGTGAGGCCAAAAGGGTCTGGAAATTTCAACGGGCCGCGCGGGCTCATCAATGTGTTGTCGGTCTTTCAGTCGAATAGTTACGTGAAAAGAAGGCCTACGTGACCATGACTGCGGACAGTTGCAGGGCACGTACGTGGTGGAGCTATGAGAAAAGGCAAATGGACGCTTAAGGGAGAAAGACGAATTAACGGGCAGTCGTTAACTGAGAGGTCGAGTTGTGAGGAATCGTTAATTAAGAGTCGAGTTGTGAGTAATCGAGAGTTAAGTTGGCGAGTTGTTATGAATTATAAACTATTAGTTGTGAGTTGTGAATCATCCATTTAGTTGTTTTAGTTACAGCACATTACTGTATTTAGTTCACGTTAAATAACCATCGTATCCTGTTTAGTTCATTGTAAATAGATCTATCTATTAATTGTTAGAATTTAATCTTGGGATTAAGATTAATAATGAATGGAAGACACAATGTTTGTGTTGAAATAATGCAATGTGATATTTATTAAGCAATTAATCTTTGGAATTATAAATGTGCGTTTTGGAATGTAGACAGTTGGCTAGTTCTTCATAGACTGACTGGCTTAGTGACCCCTGGCCCTTGAGGAAGTTTACAACCCCCACTCTTTATGCCGTAGTGAGTGTGACCTGTGTGGGTGTTTGTGTGGCGTCACATGTGGCACAGAATCTTCTAGTAGTTTCTCGACGTACCTATCTAGAAAGTTCCGTCCATATCCTCACGCTTCTTCCGGCGAATATTCTAGAGAGCATGCACGTGCTAGCCGCCGTGGTGCATCTCACGAACGCACGGTAGTGGGGATGGCGCTGGCAACGAAGGGAAGAATCCGTATGATCAATCTGCATGCGATTGATATCGTTGTATTCCAACATTAATAAACTTATCATATAGGGTAGAAATCATTGGAAACGAATTTCTAATATTTCTCAATAAATAGAAATCTTATAATATGTCGATTCAACAATATGTATCGTTCAACTAGAAGGATTTATACATCGCATTCTTGAATATGCGATTGAAGTGTTCTACTACCGATAATTTCATGATGCTGTACATTGAACAATGATTTATCGCGTGTTTTATTATATAGCGAAAGTTATAAAATTTCTTTCTCACGCTTGTTTGCAAATTTCGCGGACTTCTCACATCCTTATAGAATATCGTTGTTAAGGTTTCGATCGTGTACTTTCGGTCATGCGTACTTGCTGAATACGTCAATAACGTTGAGAATGTACTAACACCTGCGACCCCATTATGCATTCATGCGTAGCAGCACTAGATCGCAAAGAACAACTCTCTCTCCAACGGTTTTGTAACATCAACCACATCTCAATCCACATCAGAGATCAGGCCGCACACCGTGGGCAAGATGGCAACCACATGTCTACACATCCTTGCTGCGTACTCTCAATATTCTTAAGGACCCACCATAAATCTTGGCATTTTCATAGTTAAGGTCCTTCAGACCAAAAACAAGCATCTTTTATTTCGAGCGTTCTTTACATTTTTGCCTACTATGGGAAGATACGGGAAAATTAGTTTTCTCACGTTCGGTATCTTCCGTTAGCAACTTTCTCTCAAGGACGGTTAGCACCCTTTCTTATCCACCAACCTAGAAAATCAGCCAATTGACAGCGAAGTCTATGTAAACTCCTAATGAAAACTTGTCCTTAACAAATCAGCTCTTTTCGTGTCCTTAGACCCACCCACCACTAGCTTTCCTCCGCCACAACATTGTCACTAAACTTTTTTTTTATTTTATTTGCGATTAATTTACAATCAATTCTTGTATAGAATTTTAAGTAAATTTATCTAGCGTGGTACTATGACATGATTAATAAGTGTTTATAGTATGTTTGATTCTATTTGAATCTAGTGCTTAGGTCTAAGGTGTAATGTCTTTTTAGCCTGCGGATCTGTTCCGACGTGTCGAGTAGTTGAGTAATTAGAGGGTTTTGGTGACTGTTAACTCTTGTGCTATGTCTATTGCTGAATCTGGATATTTCTTCTTTGATTCTGGGTATCTTGACGTCTTGATGTATTGTTTCGTTGGTGACGTACCAAGGTGCATCTATTAGAGATCTTAACGTTTTCGATTGGAATCGTTGGATAATTTCTATGTTGGAGTTACTAGCTGTTCCCCATAGTTGGATTCCACAGATCCAAACAGGTTTTAATATGGCTTTGTATAACAACATTATTTTACTTTGCATGTTTAAGTTGGAACGTCGACCGATGAGCCAGTAGAATTTTTTAAATTTTGCTTTGCTTTGAGAGTACAAGTATTCCATTATTTCAGCGGCAATAGTGGAGGAATACGGTTTGAAGAAATTAGTTAGATGGTTTGCAAACAAGTTGGCTTTTTGTATAGGGCTACGCGCCCATCCATCTTGCGGATTGCGAATTGGGGGGATTATTTGCGGAGGACGAGTTTCCTGGATGCCTTCCATAGTGAGTAGTTGGAGTCAGCTGTGGGAGACAGATTAGCAAGATATTTTTGGAAACAGTCATTTTTGTAATTTTTAATGATTTTGGTTAGTTTTCTTGTTGCATTATTTAGCTTACGCTTGTTTTCAGGTGTTCTTTGACTTTGCCATACTCTTATAAGTCTACGCTTTTCTGCGATTTTTATTAGTACATAATGGGGGTATTCATGTTTATTGGCAAAACACTTAGTAGGGGTGGAAGAACTGATCGCGTTTATTATGCTGGTGTTTAAGTATTCCGTGGCTGCTTCTACATCTTTGTTTGTTTTTAGGAATATTGAGGCTGATGTTGAATGATTGAATACTTCTCTAAAGAGCTGCCAGTTTGTGAGCTGGTTGTGAATAAAGCCATTAGGTTGGTTTTCGATAATTGTAGAGTTTATTGTTGCTATGACGGGCGAATGATCTGAAGAGAGTTCCACGGATGAGTTGATTTGGATGTATCTTGGCGAGATGTTTTTGGTTATGACGAAGTCTAATAGGTCAGGTAGTTTGTTAGTGTCAGTGGGCCAGTAAGTGGGTTCGTTTGTACTGAGGTAGTTAAGACTGTTGGCGTTTATGGATTTCAAAAGGTTTTTACCTCTTACTGTGATAAGTCTGCTACCCCATTGCGTATGTTTAGCTTTACAGTCTCCTCCAGCTATGAAGCTATTGCCCAGGTCTTCGAGGAATTTATCGAAGTTTTCTGTGAAAATAGAATGTCTAGGAGGACAGTAAACTGCTGATGCGGTGATTGGGCCATGCCAAACTTCTATCGCTATGTTTGTGGCTTGGAGGTAGTCCTTCCGGAATGATGGAAGCTCATAGTGTTTTATGCTGGTCTTGATGATAATTCCGGTGCCACCGTGGGCCTTTCCACTAGGATGTTGGGTATGGTAAAAGTTATAACCATTAATTTTCAGATAATTTTTATCGCGGTGAAGTCAGTTTCAGATATGAGCATTATGTCGATTTGTTGTTGTTTTAGGAAGAGTTCTAATTCGTATTTATGCTGAGCTAGACCGCTAGCATTCCAAAGAGCTATGCGTATTGGTTTTATTTTACGTCGGAGCGTGTTAATTTGTCCACGACGATTGTAAGTAATGATAGCAAATTATTAATTTGCTCTGTTTGTTTGACGACTAATTCTTCAAGTCTGTTGAAGTTGAAGTTTCCTGTGCCTTGTGGACCGGGAACACTATTTTGTGGTTGAGTACTATGGATTATCGGTCTGCTTTGTTCTCCTTGAACTACCTGTGCACAGGATATTGATGCAGTATATAGGTTTTGTGGGCTAGATATTGGAATCGTGAGGTCCTTAACTCTGGGTTTGGGATACTTGTTGTTGTATAAGGTCTTGTAAGCTGAGCAGACTTTGTAGTTCGCAGGGTGGTTTCCTTGTTAGTGGATACATTTCGCAGGAGTTTCTGCTGATTTAGTGCATTGATCTGTAGAATGAGGACCTGCGTATTTGACTCAGCAGTAATTGCGGTTGCAATACTTTTGCGTGTGGCCGTATTTCTGGCACGTTTTACACTGAACCACCTCTTTTTTTTGTAAAGGGTAGTTCGAATTTTATTACCGAGTTCACTAATCGGTTGATGTTGTAGATTTCTTTGTTGTTTGGATTTTGCTTTAAATCAACAAAGAATAAAGATAGTGGGTTTTTTTGTGGTTCTGTGTCTTATATTGATGATATTGGTAACTTCGTGGCCAAGATTTTGGAGTTCGTATTTCAGTTCATCTAAGTTAGCAGAGTGGTGAATATTGCGTAGTACCACTCGAAAGGGTCTTTCTTGTTTTAGTTGGTAAGTGTGGAATTTGGAGTTCAGGGTTTCTAGCTGTTTTGTTATTTTTCTATAGGAGTCTGGATTAGTCGGCAGAATTTTAACCTGGTTGTTTTTAGTTTTTAGTTGATAATCTTCTTTATTGATATCTTTCTCGATGGACTTTATCATAGTTTGGATGTCGATAACATCATCAATGAAGATTGGTGGGGAGGAGGATTTTTTTGTGTACGTTTAATTGTTGGTGTTTCAACTATGTCCATAGAATTGTCTATAGATTCTAATATTGTCAATCTGTTGTGAGTGGTAATGTGTCTTGTTGTCAGTTCGTTCTGATTAGTGTTTGCATACATTAGCAATAAAGCTTACGTTTTTTTAACGCAGTTAGTGTGGTTTTGATGGTGGATGATATTATCATTATAATTTTGCCACGGAGGAGGTAGAACGGTGCGGTCGTGGTTTTGTTCATGAGGGCCTGATATGGTTACTTGGGCCATCTTCGAGCTAGTTAATTCAAATTGAAATAACTAGTCAAGAGGCTATGATTTGAGTTAGAGATTTGGGAAGTTGGATTTTTCACGAGTAAGTTTAGAAAACACTTGGTTTGTTTCTGATTTTTACTCACTTTCGACAGAGGGTCGTCACTTATTGTGAACTTCACTGGGCACTAGACACGTGCACACGATTCGGCAGTCGAAAGAAAACTTGTGCCTGTAGCTGTCGATGAAGTTGTAGCGGCACTCGACAGCAAAGCTTCCAACGGTTTCTGTCCCGCGTCCTGCTTCACAAAGACCCTATCCTTCGTATAATATGACTGCCAGATGTCGCAACATTTTCATAGCACACTTTCAATTAGCCCAAGGACCCACTATATATCTTAGGATTTCTCTAGCTAAGGTCCTTCAAACGAACAAATAGTTTTTGTCTTTGTATTCCTTAAATTTATTGCCTACTACGGAAAGATACGAAAAATCTGGTTTTCTTCACGTACGATGCTTTCCGGTAGCAACTTTCTCTCGAGGACGGTTAGCATCCTTCCTCAACCATCAACCTAATGATTATCCAATTAACAGCTACGTCCATTTCTCTCACTTTCTTAACGAAGGCTTTCCTCGACGAATCCGATGATCTCGTATCCTTAAACACGCTCCATCATAGTTTTCCTCTATAGCATCATCGTGACGGAAAGAGTAGTAGTAGACAGTTGACTAGAGTTCCTCGACGCATCTTGATCAATCATCATCCTAACTTCTACCGCGCACTCTGCTCAATCGCTATATTAATGCATCGTCTAGAAGTTGAGTTGTAACTACAAAGTGCGAACCGTTAAGTGTACTCGCGAGCTCTACGAAAAGTATACATAGCGAGTATTGTTAATAAATATACTGTTAATTATACTCGAATGTTTTTTCAGTACCTATCACGACCTATCCACCACAAGGTGTCACAAGCGTCTCTGGCACAGCGGCAACATTCCATACAGGACGGCCTAGTTTCTATGGATGTCTATTCCCCAAGGAATTCATCGTATTTCAATGAAAGCAAAGGAGGAAAAGAAATGGTTAGAAAGAATACTGAGCATTATGATGTATGATATTGAGAAAAAGCAGATCAATGTTCTCACAGAAATTTCAAAATTGGAACAACTACATGAATGTGATACTTGCCCGTGCGTGTTCTATGAAGATGGGGTTTCTGTACTGACAAACGTATTTAAAATTCGCATCTAGTTGAGAAAACTAAAATATATTATGTCTGAAGTTTACAATTGGCTAAACGATATTTAAAAAAAAATGTATACAACCTCCTATTTCCGGCTAAATTCCTAATAAAATTCCTAAACGTGTATACAATACAGTTGTTTATGTTAATTATCGTTGCGTAATAAAATTAATAAGTGTTATAATAAAGGTTAGTTTAGGGTTTTGAATAAATCCAGTAGAAACAAAGAATAACAAACATATTGATGTTGATAAATAAGTGAAGTGTTATATTTTAGATTGTGATTATTGCGCGACAGAGAGTGAAGGAGAATTCCACTCGCTCCATCCTATGCCGGTTCACGAGATTTTTTTCTAACTCTACACGACAATGATGTAGTAGGTATGCTGAAATAAGTGAAGTAAAATGATGCAACAATCGATGAAATGTTATAATATCTAAACTTTCCTTTTACTAATTATAGAAATTAGATCTATATTTTATATTGGTCATTTAATGGTCACTTTTGACTACGAAGACCTTTAACGTGGCAGTTTTTGTCGCGAGAAGACGATATTCGTATCGATAGCCGAAGATATGAGTTTAAAGCTTGTGTTGTGTTATAATACATTGCATAATCAGTTGCATTGCATCATTATAATTTTACGCTTAAAGAAGTAAATGTGCAAAGAGAGGAGGGCATCACACTGACAGAAAAGAATAACAATATTTCGAGCTTTATAAAAAGGTGTGTTAGGAAATGAAACGAGTTATTTTATGATATAGCAAAGCGTCGTGTATTTTTAGTTCGCTATTCAACAATTTTTTTAGTAGGGCGGTAATTGTTCATTTCGTTGTTAGCAAAGTATTATAAAATTATGACTTTCCAAGGATCTTTTGGAATCCAGATTTACGGTACTGGGTCTGACGGTTCTAGGTATTTTGTAATGCCGAGGATTGGCATGGCTGGATCACCCTGTTGCCATCATACACTAGTATACTAGCGATCAACTTGTTTATTCCGCTCAAGGGTATATCGAGTTACTTGAGAATGCACTTGAAGAAAGTGATTGCGAGTTGGTTTTCCTTTAGAAATAAATCACTAATTCTTAATCATCATTCGCAGTTGTTAGTTATCCTTAACTATTACTCACCACCAAGTATTAATTTGTGATACGTAGTTATCACCTGTCATACCTTTCTTTTTTTTTTTTTTTAACGTGGAGAAATCCCCATGGGCACTCCCTGTTGCAGAATCGCAACAGCCGAGTAGTGTCGGACTCTTACCGGCCAAACTCCACGATGGCCTTCCAACGGAAGCGCACCGGGGTTCTCTTGCGAATCATCTTCTCCAGCGCACGCCCAACTCACGCGTCCGCTCGTTTGTTTGAGCCGCTCTAAGCTACTCTTAACTATCGACTTTGGCGCTAGAGGGGGCCTTTGTCCCCTCTTCTTCTCATCGCAGCCCGTCAGCATGGCGGAGAGGCGGCTCTGGGTTGCCTGACCGCCATCCCTCTCTGCCACGTTGCATTACAAGGGTGAGAGCTTTCCTTTCTATCACTCTCTGCCCGCTCCATTACGAGAATCACTTGCTCGCAGAAGTAGCGAACAGCCTCGTACTCCTGTGGTCCGTTCAGCATCGCTTCCATGACCGCTGAAGGGGCCAATCTCTCGCCGATGACGAGACGCAGGGTGTAGCGGGGCAGCTCCCACGCCGGACAGAATTCCAGTGTGTGCTGCGCCGTGTCCCTGCCTTCCCCGCAATGGTGACAGACGTTCGTCGCCTCGCGTCCGATCTCCTTCAGGTACTCCCAGAACACACCGTGTCCGGCGAGTACCTGGGTCATCCTGTAGGTGAGCAGCAGGCCGCGGCGGCTTCTCCATGTCTCCCAATTAGGGAGAACCGCCTCCGCGCCTCGATGTTCACCTCCCTCGCTGATCAACTGGGACCGCCACTGGTCCCAAGTGTCCTCCTTGGCGGCTCCTGGATCGTATGGGACCGGTCGCTCCGCCAACTCCTGTCCCGGATCCAGTACTCTCCTCCAGATGTATCGCTGTTTCAGCACCAGCGTCCTAAGCTCCCACGGTGGTGACGCGGCCAGCACGGTCGCCGACACGTGCGACACCGTTCGGTATCCCCTGACGATTCTGATGGCAGTCGACCTGTGCAGCTTCCTGAGGAGCATGATGCTGCGACGACTCGCCATCAGATCGTCCGCCCATACCGGGGCCCCGTATATCATCCGGGACCCAACGACCCCCTCGTATAGTCGGCGCACTGCGACTCCCGCCCCGCCGATGTTCGGCAGCAGGCCGTACAGGGCGTTGACTGCCGTCGACACATTTGGAATCAGGGAGTCGAGTGCGGCTCGAACGTCCAGTGGCTGTTGATGACGAGGCCCAGATACCTCATCCGCGATCCCACCTCGACGGCTTCGCCCACCATACTTATGCTCAGACCGGGGGGAAGAGTCCCTCGCCTTTTCGCGTCGTAGAACCAGATGGCCTCCGACTTCGCGGGGAGACCCTCAGGCCCAGTCCGCGCACAGCCCGTATCGCGCAGGCCGTTGCCACCTCGCTGATGCGCAACGTCTCGTGCCACCCGCGACCCCTGACCAGGACCAGGGTTTCGTCCGCGTAGCACACCACGACCGCGCCCGGAGGCAGCGAGCAGCGCAGCACCTCCTCGTACGCGATGATCCTCAGAATCGGCCCCAACACCGAGCCCTGCGGATCGTCGAGCTCGACGGGCTGCCTTTCCTCCCCTTCCCTGCTGGCGTAGCACACCCTCCTAACGTCCAGGTAGGCACGGATCAGCCGAACGAGGTAGTAGTCTCTTTAGTTTTATGGATCTATACCCCGGCTGAGTGCCATACACTGGCCCCGAGTCCCCTAGGACCAGGATACGCCCAAGGATACGCCTAGGGTTTGGGATACGCCCAACCAACGCCCATGGTACCCAGTACCATGCTACCTGTATTAGTTAGGCCTGCAAGGGCTTTCACTTATCTCAGGTCGAACGGGGCGCTTTCTAAGCCCTACCGTCTCTCCAGAACGGTTCTAGAGCAGTTGGTACGCTGCTCACCCGCCGCCGTAACCGGTCAAGGGGGGCGTTGGGGGGGGGGCTCCGTCACTCCTTTAAATGGCCGTCTTGCCGGCATCTTGGCATCAACCACTGCCACTACAAGTCCAAACCCGAATTTGGCCGAGCAGAGGGGTCGCTACTCCTTCCGGGCTAATACTCGACATCCGTTGGTACCATTCTAAGTCATTGGTGGGACTATTGTGTGGATGTACGGCCACGTCACTGCCGGCTTGGGGACGTGCTTTCTACCTTGCTCGACAGACCCGGATGGGACTTCACGTATGCGGGGGCCTGAAGGTACTTTTGTACCCGGGACTTATCCCGACAGTCCCACCCATGGCATCAGGATCGTGGGTGCGCTACTACTCAAGGCCACGTAGAGAGAGTATAACCGCGGTCAAGCGCATTGCACACCCGGCGACCTTCCCTGCGGTGTACATAGAGGACTCACGTAAGCGGGATGCTCGTCCTGACGGTCCTCCCTGGCTGCGGGATCGTGGGTTTGCCAGCCCCCATAAGCTCACATAAGTGAACCCTCCCTGCGGGAAGTCGAACGAGGTTGCCGGGAACCTCGACGTGCTCCAAGGCCGCCACTATCCTGTCCCACGGCATGGAGTTGAACGCGTTGACGATGTCTAGGGACACCGCCAACGTCACGCCGTCCCGGAAAACTATGTTTTCCGGCAGCGCTCGTACGCGCCTGACCGCGTCGATCGTGGATTGTCCCTTCCGGAATCTGTACTAGCTTTCGTGCCAACCCGGCATCCACTCCGACATGTGTTGCTCCAGCCGAACGGCTGCTCTCTCGAGCAGCTTGCCGACCTCGTCTAGCAAGCATATCGGCCGGTATGCCGATGGGGACGTCACCGGTTGGTCCTCTTTACGGAGCAAGATCAGCTTGGCCGTTCGCCACGCCCGCGGGTACGCACCCTCCCTCATACATCTGGAGAAGAGACGCCGAAGCTTGGGAGCCATCACCCCCATTCCTTCCTCCCAGAAAAAAAATCTGGTAAATGCCGCCGAAATACGACAGTGCCTTACCGTTTATATGTGTTCCATCCTTGTCTAGGAGAGTGTTGAACGTCTCTCCTTTCATACTACACACATCACCTGTTATACCTAATAGTTACTTGTCATTCTTAGTTGGCTTTCGTTATCGGTAGTTTACTTGTCATCTCTAGTCTTTGCAATCGTTGCAATAGTTATTTCCCACAATAAAAGGCACAGGATATGTTGTGTTATGTATCCCTTTCCGTCGCATCCATCAGCTTCAATTGAAGCTCAAACGCGCTCATGCTGAACAAATGCTGAACAATAACTGTAATTATTTACGTAATTAATGTAAAATAATTACCAATCATTGCTTCAAAACACACTAAACATCAAACTCTATCACATCATACGCTTGAATTCGCCTAACTAAACGCCGGATAAAAGAAACACCATGAAAAGGAACTTTCCATTGGAGCCAAACTTATAATTATTTACAATTATTGTTAAGTAATTGTCAAAACGTATCCAGAATGCATTCAACATCTAATGCCACCCTTCACAATAACGCGTAAGTCATTTCTACAAAAGTTCCGCAAGAAATTGGCTCTCTGTTGAAGTCGACTGCAAGTTGTCCAGAACATTATATAAAGGTACTATATATATCTTTTACGGGAAGTTGAAACATTAAACATACTTGAAATTGTACAAATGGAACAATACGAGCAAAAAAGCAACATAGTACACATATGTACATACGTTTCAAAATAAGACAAAGCAAATACAAACAAAGCATACAAATATGTAGAGTTATTACTACCGGTTTACGATTGTTCAAATACGTTTATCTTTTTCACGTTTCTATACTTGAGCTTGCAAATGAGCCACACTGCATCTTTGTGTGCTAAAACTAAATATGCTATATTCTTACAGCGAGCGGTGCATTCATCATGGTTAGATCACTTTGGATGTGTTTCTTCCACTGAATAGGAAATAATTGAAAGCAAATTATCCAGTATTAGTACTTTGCTGCGTAATGTCGGGTAATAAATATAAAAGATTTTATCAATAATTTGGAAAATCTCTGAAAATTCTTTACTTGGGACATGTGGATGTCCGAAATGCATGTTATCATCAAGAATATGCTCGAGAAGATAATAGCATTTACTCGTTGCGACAGGAAGTACGAAGAAACAAATACGTCGTAATTTGAATGTTACATCACGTTTTCTCAACACTTTTTTTGTGATATGCGATGAAATGTATTAACGACACACATTTCTACTGATGTTAACAACTAATTAATGTCATAACTTCAACATGTTTATCGATACTATCATTATCAATATGTTCTTCAACGAAAGATGAAATATCAGAGGACAACGTGGCTGGTTTACATAGTGATATAATATCTACCAGTACTAATGGTGCGCCGTCATCAAGCATAGAATTTCTGTTATTAGAACTACTTTGTAAATGTAACAAAATATTTTTTCGGATGGTAAGGCGCACTGCTTTTATCGAAGGATTATGACTGTACGTGCCAATGTGCATTCGAAGAATGGAGAAGAAGTTTTCTAAACAATCAGTACTGATACACAAAGTCATTAGAAATGTAATTCCTTTTTCTTTTAGATTGTTCTAAAGTTGTACAGGAGCACTTAAAGATTGTCGTAATTCTGAAAGGCAAGGAGACACTTTTAAACTTATCGGTGAAACAAGAAACCAATTTTCCATATTACATAATTGTTTTTCCAAATTATCTGGCACGTTAAAGTAAAATCGCTAAACGCAATCATGGGCGTATCTGTACTTTAAATTATCGGGAAAACCATTCAATGTTTCAAAAAAAAAAAAAAAAAAAAGAAAAAAAAAAAGAAAAAAAAACAGGAATCGTTGAATCATCATCCTTTGTAATTCGTTAATGAAGCGGTGAAAAATGCAGATGACGTTCTCTTACTAAAACCCAGATTGTATTTGGCCGTATATTACTTTCTAATGACTTATAAGCTACTCGTTTACTTTCATTTTATTCTAATTTCTACCGTGAGACTACATCGGACCAAAAAATTAAGGATCTATTAATTAAGTATCACGTTCCGCGAACAAACAGCAGAAAGAAAGATTGCAGTGTTGCGATTCCCATAGGAGCAATCTGTCACGTGACAATTATCCCATGTTAGACTTAAATATAAATAAGCGTAATAACTCAGAGCAGTCAGTTAATATTTGTCAACCGAGCAGATTGTATCTGTCAGTCTGTTAGCCGGTACACATCGCTCAGTTAATATTCAGTAGTTAATTAGTCTATAAGTATTGTCAATCATCAACATAGTCAGCTATAGTTAACCAAACAGTTAGTTGAAGAGTTATCTTTCAATTAAAACAAGTTAATTGAAAGTTTTCAATTATTAATTACGCTGATTAATGAGTTGAAATTAGTTTGTTAACTAACCGTTTCATACATTTAATCAGTATCCAATGCGGTCGACACCACACACATTCAAGATGAGAATTTTAATTATTGTATATTCTCTTCTCTGTTTATTTCGTATTTGTATAACATTCAGCATAAAAATAAAACTATTCACCGACAATTATTAGGTCATCCCATAAGTTCGTGCCGACTTTTGTGTATATTTTTCATGTGTCTATTTATAAACATACGGCGATAAGGGACCAATGCACTTGAGCTTAGCTGATCGAGAACAGGCTAGAGCAGATTTTCGTGGGTATAAGATCGTAATATAGTGAACACAGTGACTTCTAACAGTAAAAAATCATGAGTGAAATGCGTATCCACTTTCGACATTTCATGATATATGAATTTCGGAAAGGAAGTTTTGTAACAATTGCCACGAAAATCATATGTGCTGTTTACGGAGTAAATGCGTTTTCATCTCGCATCTGTAGGAAGTGGTTCCAACGTTTTAGAGCTGGGAATTTCTGTTTAGAAGACGAGGAACGCTTCGGGCGTCCTCCTCGGACAGACGAAGATAAAATTCGGGATCTTGTTGAAAAATCACGAAGTTTGACAGTTCAAGAGATGTCAAATGTTTTGAAAATACCTAAGACAACGATTCATAGGTGTTTAAAAAAATAGGGATGGTGTCAAAGTTGAACGTTTGGGTGTTCCATGAGCTTAAGGAACGGAACCGTCTTGAACGAACGACAGCGTGCATATCATTACTTGCGCGTAATGAACACGAGCCATTCCTTAAACGCCTGGTAACTGCTGATGAAAAATGGATACATTACGAAAACCCTGAACGGAAACGTAGCTGGACGTACCAGGTTAGCCGAAACGTGGAATTTATTTGTCAGTTGCATCCAAAGTTAGTTAACGCTACCCATATGCATGAAATTTATTGATTAAATCATTAAGAGAATACATCGGTTGGGAATCTGCGAATAGCGTTGCGTTTCAGCTAAGTGCGACAAGTTGGGATTTCATTCAGTTGTCGCAAAGAGTATGATCTCCGGAATAATTCAAAATAGTGCTGCGCTTTAGCTAAGTACAACAAGTTTTGACCCATTCCTTTGAGTCGTAAGCCCCAATTCGAATAATAATTGATACGAGTTTTATTGAAATAGTCTTCGGACTGTTTTTCGTGACAGCAACTACCGTACCAATTAGAAATTCGAATTTAGATTCCAAGTCGTATCGTCACGTTCAAGCAATCACGACAATTCATTAAAACGTGACAGAAGATTCTTCCTCACTTATCGTTTCGATATCGTCTGTTTCCAGATCGGATGCTTCCTTGTTAGTGTTTTCAGCGATATCTTTCCATGCCTGATCAAAATATTTGACAGGTGTTTCTTCTATAGCAAGATGTTCCCGGGTAAAGGCTTTTCCTTGTTTTCCTGGATCACAGAACTGAGGCAGTCCGCGTGGTTTGGCCTCACATATCGGAGAGTCCTCGGTTAAGGTATTTATAATAATTGAAATCTTTTTAAAAGAGGAGCCCAGTGAACCCTCTTCTTCTCTCTTCCTGTTCGGCAAACACAGCTCTGGGGCGTTTCGAGACAACGCGTCTGCGTTCCCGTTCACTCTGCCTACTTTGTATCGAATATCGAAAGTTCGACAACTTAATTTCCACTTCCACATCCTTGAAGTAGGATTCTTGATATAATGCATTCACACCAAAGGTTTATATGATCGGTTATGATGGTAAAAATCTTTTTCCGTACTGCTGTATTTTCTTCTCATTCTTGATGCCGCGGAAGAAAAATCGGACTCAGGTCGCCGAGATTTGAACCCGGATCCCGAACGTTCGTAACTTAAGGCGCTAACCACTGCGCTGCCGTCGTCCGACACTAGTTGGTGTCGAGTGATGATATTCACTGTCGAGTGCTGCCACAAGTCTTTTTCGATTGGTCCTTGACGCTGTACGCCGCCCTCGGTGTATCCGGACGCGTCTGTCATGAGGTTGAATGGTTGGGAAAAGTCTGGACATCGCAGAATGGGTTACAGATATTCTTCGCCTTCTTTGGTCGTGGAAAGTTTGATACCGCCTCGATTTTCTTCGGGTCTGGTTTAACTCCAATTTCACTGATCACATGTCCCAAATATTTTACTTCATGTCGCAAGAATTCACACTTGTCTGGTTGCAATTGCAATTTGGCTTTCCTTAATCTGTCCATGAGTTGATTGAATTTGACTTCATGTTCGCGGAGAGACCTGGAATAAATCACTATATCGTCTAGGTAGATAAACAGCTCTATTCTTTGCAATCCTGATAGCACTGAATTCATCAAGCGTTGAAATGTTGCTGGGGCATTTTTTAGTCCAAAGGACATTTTTTAATCCAAAGGGCATTCTTTTGAATTGGAAGTGTCCGTACGGTGTCGAAAATGCAGTTTTGTGGGCGTCCTCCTGTGACATACGGATCTGGTGAAAGCCTGATGCCAAGTCAAACGTAGAAAAATATTTTGCACTTCCTAATTGATCCAGTGTTTCCGTAATGTTGGAGAGCGGATAAGCATCGCCGATAGTTTTATCATTCAATTTCCTATAATCGATAACTAATCTCCAACGTTTGTTTCCTTGCAAATCGGGGTTTTTCGGTACAATCCATAGCGGAGAGTTGTGCAGAGACGTCGATGGTTCTACGACGTCCGTCTCCAGTAGTTCCTGAATTTGACGATTTATTTCTTCTCGATGTACGGGTGGATACCGATACTGTTTAACGTTAAGCGGTATCTCATCCGTCGTAATGTTCTCATGATGCAGGATATCTGTCCCTTCCAGCGTCTCGCCTGGAAGATGACACCTGTCTTGATTTTTCTGTATGCTTCCACGTTCCTCTTCTCTTCTTCCTTCAAATGTTCCAGTCGCAAAGTTCTATTATTTTGTCGAGCCTGGTCTCTTATGATCTTGAAATAGCGCTGCACGTTGTACTAAGGAGTGAAGTGAGAGTTTCAAATTCTTTAAATACCATCGTGGATATGATAAATTCGTAATCCCTTGATGTGGTATTAATTATTCTCAGATGACCCCGTCCGTTATGGTTTTTCACAACCGCGTTTCCGAAATAGACTCCCTTAATTGGTTCAATTTTGGGGCTGAATCCCTCCCTTACCTCCGGATTTGCAATGTTGATTGAACATGGTACCGAACTCCGTTTCGGCACGATTATCTTTTCTCTTGTATCGAAGGGAATGTAAATGTTTCCCCACTTAATGTGCTTTCGCTCATAATCCAGACGAGCTTTACATCCTGTGAAAAATTTGGATCCTAAGATTCCGTCTTGATCTATCAGCAATGTCATCAACTACATGAAAAATAAATGGATGGCCCGCAACCTGTATTACTGTCTGCCCTAGGGTGACCAGTGGGGTGGTCGCGCATGCAACGGTCGTCCCATTGTTCCGCCGACTCTCGATCGTGCAACACGTATTATTTCGCGGTCTTCAATAAAGTCTTCTTCTCAAGCATTCATGTGTTTGTCGCGAGCTTCATTTACTGTTTTCTGGAAAGTGGCGTGATGTGGATTTACTAATTATAGTGCGTTGTTTTAATTGTTTTGCTTGTTTTATCATTATGGGATTTATCGATTGAGGTGCACTAACTTCGCATTCTTTGTTGATTTTCCCCATAGGCATTTCCTTCGTTCCCTATTATTTGAAGCGTTATCGTCGTGAAAATTACCAATTGAGATGCCCATGTTCTTGCGCTTTTCTTTGGATTGTTCGTGCTTGTAGTTACGGGAATTTAGATCAGTTAGTAGATCAGTTTAGATCAGTATTAGTCATTAGATTTTCATGCTTTACTGCCGCTTTCAGTGTTTTACCTTGCTTTTATTTAATTGGCGTGGTTTTGTTTTCCACGATAACAGGTTCCGTGTTTGTTGGTTTATGATGCACGTTCCGGTTTTCTTCAACAATGAGCACGGAGGCATCTACGTCTTTGGTATATGATCCAGTTATAAAGGTATGTAATTTTACATTCTGAATTTACCCCTTGCTCGTTCTTCGTTTGGTATTTACTTCTCTCTTTCCACTTTCGTGTGTTTTATTCTAGCGCAAGATAAAGAAGCAACGTAAGAGATATAAGTTAAGGTTCAAGGCAGCGCTGTAAACGTGAGGGTGTCAGATGTTGCGAACAGGAGCGAAGATCATCCATGCGTCGACAGCTTCTCTTGGCCTGGATTGGCGCCGCAAATTCTCCGTTGCCGTTGTCCTCTGATGATCCTCCCATCATCGATGTGACATTGTCTAATAAGGAGACTATAGAGCTTCCTCTATGTTCATTATCCATCGAGTTTCTTATTACTGACAAGTGTGTGAAGGTCCAACCACCGGGGAAGATTCCTGTTGAAGTTTTGGGTGCTCGCGCGTGTCATCACCTTTCAGGACAGCGAGGAGTTTCGCCTGTCGTTCGTGCGTGGTTCCCTGACGTTCGTTGCCTTGAATTTGATTCATTTTATGTATATTAGAGTATTTTGTGTTTATTTATTATGTATATGCTTATATACCACTACATTTATATATTTTATATATTTTATTCGTCGGGTCATCAGTATGGTTAGGATTAGGGGCGTGTAATGAATCTTCACAGGAATTATTTGTCGTTGTTACACAATTGAAGTAATATTTATTAATACAAATATGGATATTGCATAATTGACAGGCGACCACGGTAATTAGACACTAATAACAATAACGGGACAACGGGAACGGGATAACAAATGTACTTTTCTCCAAAGTTTAAATCGGACTCGACTTACTGTTCCACAGTACAAGTATTACTTGACTAACTCTTTATTGAAATGTAGAATATTCACCGATCGTAAAGGCGCTATGTGATTGGCTAATCAGACCTCACGAAAGAGAATTACTTTCCGTCACGATGACGCTACAGAGGAAAACTATGATGGCGTGTGTCCAGGGACACGAGATCATCGGATTCGTCGAGGAAAGCATTCGTTCGGAGAGTGAGGGAAATGGACGTTGTTGTTAATTGGTTAATTTCTATGTTGGTGGTTAGCGAAGGATGCTAGTCGCCCTGGAGATGAAGTTGTTAGCGGGAAGCGTCGTTCGTGAGAAAGGTAAATTTCCCGTATGTTCCAGTAGTAGGTGATAGATTTAAGGACTGTTAGGACAAAGACTGTTTGTTCGTTTGAAGGACCTTAGTTAACTAAGTCCTAAGATTTATAGCGGGTCCGCGGGTTAGCTGAACATGTAATGTAGAGATGCATTGACATTTAGTAATCATCTTGCCCGAAGAATAAGGTCTGTGTGTGGCAAGCCATGGGGTAGAAACATACACTACAACTATTTCTTTTTTGAAGCAATGCTATATTCTATGCCTCTATTGGATAAAAACATTCATCCCGTGACCGCAGCCACTTTCGGCGACTAGTTGTAGCCTCAAGCCCAAGCTCATTATCGCCAATCTCGGACAATCGCAATCGGGTTAATTTACGAAAATTTGAGTATTGGGTATTTTCCAAGGAATTTCAAAGCGAAGGCGCGATGTCCTTTAATTTCCGACGACTCGTACGGAGTGTGGGAGGTGACAAGTGAAAAACATGTTCAAACGTGAAAATATCTCACACAGGGGTGAAACAGCAGCTAGTTTTCGTCAAAAAGTCCAAAAGGTACTATTTTGTGAGGTGCTGAGACCCTTTCGACGTTGCAACAAGCGTGCAATCGACATGTAATATGGTATGAAACCAGCGTTCAAACGTCAAAATATCTCCAGCGGGTGCGAAGTAACAGCTGATCTCATGCAATATTATCAAATGATTACATTTAGCGCGGTGCTGCGTATGTTTCATCGGTGAAGCAGGCGTGCCCTAAATTCGGCGTGTAATGTGCAAATAAAACAGCGTTCAAACGTCAAAATATCTCCAGCCGGAGCGAAATAGTAGCTAATCTCATGAAATATCATCGAATGATGGCATTTTTATAGGTGGAGGTTTGCATCGGCTCTGAAATTGGCGCGATCTACACTCCGCTTGTAATATGGAACGAAGACAGCGTCCAAGCAACAAAATATCTACAGCCGGAGCGGAATAACCCCTGATCTGAAGGAATACCATCAAATGATTGTATTTTGTGTGGTACAGGGTATGTTTCGATGCTAGAACAGACGTACACTATATTTGGAGTGTAATATGGAGTGAAAGCAACGTCCAAATGTCAAAATATACCCAGCAGGAGCGAAATTCTAGCAAATCCTACACAAAATAATAGATTGATTGCGTCTTGCGAGTTTCGGGGTTTGTTTCGACGCGGAAAATGGCGTGCACTATATTCAGTGTGTAAAATCGAATGAAAAGAGCATCTAAACGTCCAAATGTCTCCAACAGGAACGAAATTAAAGACAGTTCTCAGCAAAATCAACGACAGATTGCGTTTTGTGAGGGTCTGGGTTTGTTTCGACGATGAAAGTAACGTGTATTACGTTCGGAGTGTAAAATCGAGTTGAAAGAGCGTTTAAACGTCGAAATATATCCAACGGGAACAAACCTGCAGTAATTTTTCATCAATATCGAAGAAAGATTGCATTTTGCGAATTTCTCGATTTGTTTCCACGATGAAAGTGGCGTGCGCTATATTCAGCGCGTTAAATCGAATGAAAATAGCGTTTTAACGTCGAAATATCTCCAAGGAGAACGAAATTACAGTATGTTTTCGACAAAATCGACGAGAGATTGCGTGTCACGTCCCGCACTCCACACGTCCCGTAACGGAAACAAGCGAAAGCTATAGCATGCGAATAGCGCACATACGGTATAACCAAAATAAAATAACATTTTAATAAGCTAACTAAATATAGCTACATACGATTGTACATAAAATATAGAAAAATGATGCTAATAGCCATATCGACCTCCATTTAAGAATGCGTATCTATCATTAATTCTGGAATTGATTCTTAGCAAAATCCCTAACTTACGATTTAACATTTGGTAGTAAATTATACTACTTGGTATGCTGTCTATGATTTACGAAAACGTTTAGGGAAATACTGATCTTCCTCTAATGTTTACTGCGATATAATGTTAACTTAATTTCCCGTATCAAGGCAATCGTTATTATTTTTAATTGTTAAACTCCAATTAAATAAATCCTAACACTTTGCTACGAACGGAAAAGGGAAAAATAAGGCTCATATATCTTTTCTAAAGACATTCTTTAGATATCGAAAAATAGAAATTTTGGTTTGATTCTTGCTCCTTTGTCTTAGCAAAGTGGATCCGTTAGGAGTGATGCGTTCTACGTCCTCTTAGGCGTCATGGCTATTCGATACCGTAGTAATTAATGACAATAAAAACAAATTGTATATATATATTTGTGTACATAGAGATCACATTCATCAGCGACATCGTTCATTAACATTTCAGGCAAAATGTGTAAATTCAAAATCACAATTCATTCGACGCTGATGAATATTCATAACGATAACAATATTTGCATGTCGTAGCACAAGAATTGAGTAATTAAGATACTTTAATAAGAAACTAACAAGATATAGACACATACGAATAAAAAGGAAAATACTATAAGAACGATTGATAGACCAACCAGAGAACCAGCAAGGGACAAAAGTCAGACTATAAAATCACATACCTTCGTCAGATGACGTAGACGTCTCCGTGTGCATAATTGAAGAACGCAAGTCAAAGAAACAATGTACTATAACCAGTGAGTCTACTTCGCACCACTTTTCAGAAAACCACTAAACAAAACACACAACAAACACATAAATGTTTGGTGGAGCAAGACCTTATTGAGGAGCGCGAAGCAACACGTGCTACACGATCAAGAGCCGGCGGAACAATGGGACAGCCACTCGCGTGCACCGCTCTGCACGCGCGACCGCCCCACCACGATTCCCCCCACCACGACATTCGGTGCGACAATCAGGCGACGTCTTCTCACGTAGTGTCAGTGAGAAAACTAAGAGATTGTAACCCCAAATTCTCAAGCCTGACGTCACCTTGAAGGGCCACCTCTAGACATTCTCCAGACAGTTAAAACATTGCCTCCCTGATAGGGAGCTTCCAGGAAAATATGTCCCCACCAACATTTCCATTGCTCTCCCACAGTATATAACCATCGACTATTAACAGGCAAACGAGTCTAAATTTGAAACCGATAGCTGTACGTTGTAACGAGATTGTAAGTGGTATTCGAGAGTCACTCACTCTCGAGAAATAAAGTTTTTATTATTACGGAAGTTTTTCTTTTTACGTGACAAGATCAAGGACGCATACCCGAGGTATCTCGGACGTTCCCACTAGCATCAGCATGGAAAGCTCCGGAAACATCACAGACGAAACTTCAGCAAGAATACACATACCAGCGGTACCTTGAGCGTTCCCACTAGCACCAGCATGGAAGGTTCCAGAAACATTTCATATGAAACTTCAGCAAGAATACGCATACCTGAGGTATCTCGAGCGTTCCCACTAGCATCAGCACGGCAGACTCCAGAAACATCACAGACGAAACTTCAGCAGAAGACAACGATTACAATATCCACATTCTGTCACGTACAACCGATGGGAAACTTGGACAGAAACATTGCGATTCCCACGGGAGCAACCCATCACGTGACACTCACTCCATGGTAGACTTAGATATAAATAGGCATAGCATCCTAAGCCATGTTTCAGTATAATCCAGTTGTCAATAAGTCATTATTCTTCACCGTGCCGTCGGGCTATTGTATAGTTTCTAACATTGCGAAAAAGTCAACAAGAGTCTAACTCCTAAAGTTATAATTTGTTACCCTAAAGCTTCCATACTTCAGTCCGTTAACCAATCGTTAACTATCTATCAACTAGTAGTCATAATTAAAATCGAATTAGTTACGAAGTTGTAAATCTCATTGCGCTATTAGTTAAATTAATACGAGTTGTAAAGTGCGACCGACCAACAAGCTGTACATCGGGAAGCGATCGACCTCATACGTACATCTAATATGAGAATTTCAATTTTGTATACTTTCTTCTCTGTTAATTTCGGGGCTGTACAATATTCGGCATCGAAAAAAATTATTCTTCGACAGTCACAATCGACGATCGAAATTATCAAATATATAATTAATACGGAAGATACCCAAGACTTTGAATTTAGAACGACCGTTCGCTGTATTAACTAGTGATATGACGCAGCCGTAGACGTTGCGCTGATTACGGTTGTTTTCAATCATTGAAAACACTTACGGGTCTTCGTTCTTCTCTTCCCACTGTTAGCCAGTATTGCTCATCTTTGGGCGAGACCTACGAAACCACGCTAGTTATCCACAGAGAACACCGTCGTCGATCGACATATTCTTTCTTGCTTACGATTTGACTGAGTAATTTCAAATCAAACAATTCTTACCAATTTCCTAATTACTAATAATTAAAGCGATTATTCGCTGTGTTAACCTGTGATTACGACGCAGCCGAAGACGTTGCGCAGGATTACGCATTCAATCATTGAAGACACTTACGGATTTTCGCATTCCTCCTCCCACTGCTAGCGATTTACCGCTCATCTCTGGGCAAGGTTTGCGAAGTCACGCAGGTCTCACACAGAGAGGATCATTAAATTCAATTTTTCCATTATTAGATGCCAAAAGCAAGAAAGAATCGTAGAGGTATGGGTCACCTCAGTAAAAAGCCAGCAGAATGTTGGTACAAACGACTGTTAGCGGCCGAAATCAAAAGAGAAGAAAAGAAGCGTAGAGATAAATTTGTATTTAATGGCGAAAGTTTAAAATCTATTGAATTCATCAATGCGAAAAATTGTATGCCCTATTGTCTCTAACATTATTATATATGTATATCGTGTAATAGCAACCATTACAAACCATTGTGACTCTGAACATTCGAAATTCCGCAAGATAAATTCTGTCAATAACCAATCGAATTAAAATAAACTTTTGACGTAGAAAATACTCATCTGGTAATATAATAAGATCAAAGCGAATAGAAACTTGTAAAATAATTATGCATATATAAACATATAACAATCATTATAATACAGTATACATGAATGAAATCGTTATCTGTCGATATTCAAACCTAAATAAATCATGTATATCAAAATCGAGTATATGTTCCAACCAACATTAATCTTCTCCCGTGCTAGGATTCCTGCCCATAGCAGGTTAGCCGAAAACGTAGAATTTATCTACCAATCGCAGTAAACGCAAGTTAACACTAGCTATCAAAATACAAAATATTGAATATGGACAAAATATAAAATATAAAATATGAAATAAATATAAAATATACAATAAAAGAAAAATCTTTGAAATAGTCCTAAGACTAAGACAAAACTGGCGTGCGTTACATTCGTCGTGTAAAATGGAGTAAAATCAGCGTTTAAACGTCGAAATATCTGAAACAGGAAAGAAATTACCGTTGAAATCGACGAAAGGCTGCGTTTTGCGAGTCTCTGGGCTTGTTTCGATGCAAAAGGAGGCGTACGTTACATTCGTCGTGTAAAATGGAGTAAAATCAGCGTTTAATCGTCGAAATATCAGAAACGGGAAAGAAATTACAAACGAAATCGATGAATGGCTGCGTTTTGCGAGTCTCTGGGCTTGTTTCGATGGTAACTCTGGCGTGCGTTACATTCGTAGTATAAAATGGAGTAAAATGAGCGTTTAAACGTCGAAATATCTCCAACGGGAAAGGAATTACGGTCGAAATCCACAAACGGCTGCGTTTTGCGCGTCGCTGGGCTTGTTTCGATGCTAAAAGTGGCGTTCGTTACATTCGGCGTGGAAAATGCAGTAAAATCAGCGTTTAAGCGTCGAAATCTCTCAAATAGGAAAGAAATTACCGTCGAAATCGACAAACGGCTGCGTTTTGCGCTTCGCTGGGCTTGTTTCGATGCTAAAACTGGGGTGCGTTACATTTGTCGTGTAAAATGGAGTAAAATCGGCGTTTAAACGTCGAAATATCAGAAACGGGAAAGAAATTACAAACGAAATCGACGAAGTGCTGCGTTTTGCGAGTCTCTGGGCTTGTTTCGATCCTAACTCTGGCGTGCGTTACATTCTTCGTGTAAGATGGAGCAAAATCAGCGTTTAAACGTCGAAATATCTCCAACGGGAAAGAAATTACAGCCGAAATCGACGAAAGGCTGCGTTTTGCGAGTCTCTGGGCTTGTTTCTATGGTAACTCTGGCGTTCGCTACATTCGTCGTATAAAATGGAGTAAAATGAGCGTTTAAACGTCGAAATATCTCAAACGGGAAAGAAATTACCGTCGAAATCGACGAATTGCTGCGTTTTGCGAGTCTCTGGGCTTGTTTCGATGCCAAAACTGGAGTGCGTTACATTCTTCGTGTAAGATGGAGCAAAATCAGCGTTTAAACGTCGAAATATCTCCAACGGGAAAGAAATTACAGCCGAAATCGGCGAAAGGCTGCGTTTTGCGAGTCTCTGGTCTTGTTTTGATGCTAAAACTGGCGTGCGTTACATTCGTCGCATAAAATGGTGTAAAATGAGCGTTTGAACGTCGAAATATCTCAAACGGGAAAGAAATTACAGTCGAAATCAACGAAAGGCTGCGTCTTCCGAGTCTCTGGGCTTGTTTCGATGCCAAAACTGGAGTGCGTTACATTCGTCGTGTAAAATGCAGTAAAATCAGCGTTTAAACGTCGAAATATCTCAAACAGGCAAGAAATTACCGTCAAAATCGACGAAGTGCTGCGTTTTGCGAGTCTCTGGGCTTGTCTCGTTGCTAACTCTGGCGTGCGTTACATTCTTCAGGTAAGATGGAGTAAAATCAGCGTTTAAACGACGAAATATCTCAAACGGGAAAGAAATTACCGTCGAAATCGACGAAAGGCTGCGTTTTGCGAGTCTCTGGGCTTGCTTCGATGCTAAAACTGTCTTGCGTTACATTCGTCGGGTAAAATGGAGTAAAATCAGCGTTTAGACGTCGAGATATCTCAAACGGGAAAGAAATTACAGCCGAAATCGACGAAAGGCTGCGTTTTGCGAGTCTCTGGGCTTGTTTTGATGCTAAAACTGGCGTGCGTTACATTCGTCGCATAAAATGGTGTAAAATGAGCGTTTGAACGTCGAAATATCTCAAACGGGAAAGAAATTACAGTCGAAAACCACAAAAGGCTGCGTCTTGCGAGTCTCTGGGCTTGTTTCGATGCCAAAAGTGTAGTGCGTTACATTCGTCGTGTAAAATGAAGTAAAATCAGCGTTTAAACGTCGAAATATCTCAAACAGGCAAGAAATTACCGTCAAAATCGACGATGTGCTGCGTTTTGCGAGTCTCTGGGCTTGTCTCGTTGCTAACTCTGGCGTGCGTTACATTCTTCAGGTAAGATGGAGTAAAATCAGCGTTTAAACGTCGAAATATCTCAAACGGGAAAGAAATTACCGTCGAATTCGACGAAGTGCTGCGTTTTGCGAGTCTCTGGGCTTGTCTCGTTGCTAACTCTGGCGTGCGTTACATTCTTCGGGTAAGATGGAGTAAAATCAGCGTTTAAACGTCGAAGTATCTCAAACGAGAAAGAAAATACCATCGAAATCGACGAAAGGCTGCGTTTTGCGAGTCTCTGGGCTTGCTTCGATGCTAAAACTGTCTTGCGTTACATTCGTCGGGTAAAATGGAGTAAAATGAGCGTTTAAACGTCGAAATATCTCATACGGGAAGGAAATTACAAACGAAATCGAACGAATGGCTGCGTTTTGCGAGTCTCTGGGATTGTTTCGATGCTACAATTGGGGTGCGTTGCATTCGTCGCGTGAAATAGAGTAAGATTAGGGTTTAAACGTCGAAATATCTCAAACGGGAAAGAAATTACCGTCGAAATGGACGAAAGGCTGCGTTTTGCGAGTCTCTGGGCATGTTTCGATGCTAAAACTGGGGTGCGTTACATTCGTCGGGTAAACTGGAGTAAAATGAGAGTTTAAACTTCGAAATATCTCAAACGAGAAAGAAAATACCATCGAAATCGACGAATGGCTGCGTTTTGCGAGTCTCTGGTCTTGTTTCGACGCTAAAACTGGCGGGCGTTACATTCGTTGGATAAAATGGAGTAAAGTGAGCGTTTAAACGTCGAAATATCTCAAACCGTAAAGAAATTACAAACGAAATCGAACGAATGGCTGCGTTTTGCGAGTCTCTGGTCTTGTTTCGATGCTAAAACTGGCGTGCGTTACACGCGTCGGGTAAAATGGAGTAAAATCAGCGTTTAAACGTCGAAATATCTCAAACGGGAAAGAAATCACCGTCGAAGTCGACGAAAGGCTGTGTTTCGCGAGTCTCTGGGCTTGTTTCGATGCTAAAACTGGCGTGAGTTACATTCGTCGGATAAAATGGAGTAAAATCAGCGTTTAAACGTCAAAATATCACAAACGGGAAAGAAATTACCGTCGAAATCGGCGATAGGCTGCGTTTTGCGAGTCTTTGGGCTTGTTTCGATTCTAAAAGTGGCGTTCGTTACATTCGGCGTATAAAATGCAGTAAAATCAGCGTTGAAACGCCGAAATATCTCAAACAGGAAAGGAATTACGGTCGAAATCGACAAACGGCTGCGTTTTGCGCGTCGCTGGGCTTGTTTCTATGCTAAAAGTGGCGTTCGTTACATTCGGCGTGTAAAATGCAGTAAAATCAGCGTTTAAACGTCGAAATATCTCAAATAGGAATGAAATTAACGTCGAAATCGACAAACGGCTGCGTTTTGCGCGTCGCTGGGCTTGTTTCGATGCTAAAAGTGGCGTTCGTTACATTCGGCGTGGAAAATGCAGTAAAATCAGCGTTTTAAGCGTCGAAATCTCTCAAATAGGAAAGAAATTACCGTCGAAATCGACAAACAGCTGCGTTTTGCGCTTCGCTGGGCTTGTTTCGATGCTAAAACTGGGGTGCGTTACATTTGTCGTGTAAAATGGAGTAAAATCAGCGTTTAAACGTCGAAATATCAGAAACGGGAAAGAAATTACAAACGAAATCGACGAAGTGCTGCGTTTTGCGCTTCGCTGGGCTTGTTTCGATGCTAAAACTGGGGTGCGTTACATTTGTCGTGTAAAATGGAGTAAAATCAGCGTTTAAACGTCGAAATATCAGAAACGGGAAAGAAATTACAAACGAAATCGACGAAGTGCTGCGTTTTGCGAGTCTCTGGGCTTGTTTCGATCCTAACTCTGGCGTGCGTTACATTCTTCGTGTAAGATGGAGCAAAATCAGCGTTTAATCGTCGAAATATCAGAAACGGGAAAGAAATTACAAACGAAATCGATGAATGGCTGCGTTTTGCGAGTCTCTGGGCATGTTTCGATGCTAAAACTGGGGTGCGTTACATTCGTCGGGTAAAATGGAGTAAAATCAGAGTTTAAACGTCGAAATATCTCAAACCGTAAAGAAATTACAAACGAAATCGAACGAATGGCTGCGTTTTGCGAGTCTCTGGTCTTGTTTCGATGCTAAAACTGGCGTGCGTTACACGCGTCGGGTAAAATGGAGTAAAATCAGCGTTTAAACGTCGAAATATCTCAAACGGGAAAGAAATCACCGTCGAAGTCGACGAAAGGCTGTGTTTCGCGAGTCTCTGGGCTTGTTTCGATGCTAAAACTGGCGTGAGTTACATTCGTCGGATAAAATGGAGTAAAATCAGCGTTTAAACGTCAAAATATCACAAACGGGAAAGAAATTACCGTCGAAATCGGCGATAGGCTGCGTTTTGCGAGTCTTTGGGCTTGTTTCGATTCTAAAAGTGGCGTTCGTTACATTCGGCGTATAAAATGCAGTAAAATCAGCGTTGAAACGCCGAAATATCTCAAACAGGAAAGAAATTACCGTCGAAATCGACAAACGGCTGCGTTTTGCGCGTCGCTGGGCTTGTTTCTATGCTAAAAGTGGCGTTCGTTACATTCGGCGTGTAAAATGCAGTAAAATCAGCGTTTAAACGTCGAAATATCTCAAATAGGAATGAAATTAACGTCGAAATCGACAAACGGCTGCGTTTTGCGCGTCGCTGGGCTTGTTTCGATGCTAAAAGTGGCGTTCGTTACATTCGGCGTGGAAAATGCAGTAAAATCAGCGTTTTAGCGTCGAAATCTCTCAAATAGGAAAGAAATTACCGTCGAAATCGACAAACAGCTGCGTTTTGCGCTTCGCTGGGCTTGTTTCGATGCTAAAACTGGGGTGCGTTACATTTGTCGTGTAAAATGGAGTAAAATCAGCGTTTAAACGTCGAAATATCAGAAACGGGAAAGAAATTACAAACGAAATCGACGAAGTGCTGCGTTTTGCGCTTCGCTGGGCTTGTTTCGATGCTAAAACTGGGGTGCGTTACATTTGTCGTGTAAAATGGAGTAAAATCAGCGTTTAAACGTCGAAATATCAGAAACGGGAAAGAAATTACAAACGAAATCGACGAAGTGCTGCGTTTTGCGAGTCTCTGGGCTTGTTTCGATCCTAACTCTGGCGTGCGTTACATTCTTCGTGTAAGATGGAGCAAAATCAGCGTTTAATCGTCGAAATATCAGAAACGGGAAAGAAATTACAAACGAAATCGATGAATGGCTGCGTTTTGCGAGTCTCTGGGCATGTTTCGATGCTAAAACTGGGGTGCGTTACATTCGTCGGGTAAAATGGAGTAAAATCAGAGTTTAAACGTCGAAATATCTCAAACCGTAAAGAAATTACAAACGAAATCGAACGAATGGCTGCGTTTTGCGAGTCTCTGGTCTTGTTTCGATGCTAAAACTGGCGTGAGTTACATTCGTCGGATAAAATGGAGTAAAATCAGCGTTTAAACGTCAAAATATCACAAACGGGAAAGAAATTACCGTCGAAATCGGCGATAGGCTGCGTTTTGCGAGTCTCTGGGCTTGTTTCGATTCTAAAACTGGCGTGCGTTACATTCGTCGGGTAAAATGGAGTAAAATAAGCGTTTAAACGTCGAAATATCTCAAACCGGAAAGAAATTACCGTCGAAATCGGCGAAAGGCTGCGTTTTGCGAGTCTTTGGGCTTGTTTCGATGCTAAAAGTGGCGTTCGTTACATTCGGCGTGGAAAATGCAGTAAAATCAGCGTTTAAGCGTCGAAATCTCTCAAATAGGAAAGAAATTACCGTCGAAATCGACAAACAGCTGCGTTTTGCGCTTCGCTGGGCTTGTTTCGATGCTAAAACTGGGGTGCGTTACATTTGTCGTGTAAAATGGAGTAAAATCAGCGTTTAAACGTCGAAATATCAGAAACGGGAAAGAAATTACAAACGAAATCGAACGAATGGCTGCGTTTTGCGAGTCTCTGGTCTTGTTTCGATGCTAAAACTGGCGTGCGTTACACGCGTCGGGTAAAATGGAGTAAAATCAGCGTTTAAACGTCGAAATATCTCAAACGGGAAAGAAATCACCGTCGAAGTCGACGAAAGGCTGTGTTTCGCGAGTCTCTGGGCTTGTTTCGATGCTAAACGTGGCGTGAGTTACATTCGGCGTGTAAAATGCAGTAAAATCAGCGTTTAAACGTCGAAATATCTCAAATAGGAATGAAATTAACGTCGAAATCGACAAACGGCTGCGTTTTGCGCGTCGCTGGGCTTGTTTCGATGCTAAAAGTGGCGTTCGTTACATTCGGCGTGTAAAATGGAGTAAAATCAGCGTTTAAACGTCGAAATATCTCAAACGGGAAAGAAATCACCGTCGAAATCGACGAATGGCTGCGTTTTGCGGGTCTCTGGGCTTGTTTCGATGCTAAAACTGGGGTGCGTTACATTCTTTGGGTAAAATGGAGTAAAATAAGCGTTTAGACGTCGAAATATCTCAAACCGGAAAGAAATTACCGTCGAAATCGGCGAAAGGCTGCGTTTTGCGAGTCTTTGGGCTTGTTTCGATTCTAAAACTGGCGTGCGTTACATTCGTCGGGTAAAATGGAGTAAAATAAGCGTTTAAACGTCGAAATATCTCAAACCGGAAAGAAATTACCGTCGAAATCGGCGAAAGGCTGCGTTTTGCGAGTCTTTGGGCTTGTTTCGATTCTAAAAGTGGCGTTCGTTACATTCGGCGTATAAAATGCAGTAAAATCAGCGTTGAAACGCCGAAATATCTCAAACAGGAAAGGAATTACGGTCGAAATCGACAAACGGCTGCGTTTTGCGCGTCGCTGGGCTTGTTTCGATGCTAAAAGTGGCGTTCGTTACATTCGGCGTGGAAAATGCAGTAAAATCAGCGTTTAAGCGTCGAAATCTCTCAAATAGGAAAGAAATTACCGTCGAAATCGACAAACAGCTGCGTTTTGCGCTTCGCTGGGCTTGTTTCGATGCTAAAACTGGGGTGCGTTACATTTGTCGTGTAAAATGGAGTAAAATCAGCGTTTAAACGTCGAAATATCAGAAACGGGAAAGAAATTACAAACGAAATCGAACGAATGGCTGCGTTTTGCGAGTCTCTGGTCTTGTTTCGATGCTAAAACTGGCGTGCGTTACACGCGTCGGGTAAAATGGAGTAAAATCAGCGTTTAAACGTCGAAATATCTCAAACGGGAAAGAAATCACCGTCGAAGTCGACGAAAGGCTGTGTTTCGCGAGTCTCTGGGCTTGTTTCGATGCTAAACGTGGCGTGAGTTACATTCGGCGTGTAAAATGCAGTAAAATCAGCGTTTAAACGTCGAAATATCTCAAATAGGAATGAAATTAACGTCGAAATCGACAAACGGCTGCGTTTTGCGCGTCGCTGGGCTTGTTTCGATGCTAAAAGTGGCGTTCGTTACATTCGGCGTAGAAAATGCAGTAAAATCAGCGTTTAAGCGTCGAAATCTCTCAAATAGGAAAGAAATTACCGTCGAAATCGACAAACGGCTGCGTTTTGCGCTTCGCTGGGCTTGTTTCGATGCTAAAACTGGAGTGCGTTACATTCGTCGTGTAAAATGGAGTAAAATCAGCGTTTAGACGTCGAGATATCTCAAACGGGAAAGGAATTACCGTCGAAATAGACGGGAGGCTGCGTTTTGCGAGTCTCTGGGATTGTTTCGATGCTAAAACTGGGGTGCGTTGCATTCGTCGCGTGAAATGGAGTAAAATCAGAGTTTAAACGTCGAAATATCTCAAACAGGAAAGGAATTACGGTCGAAATCGACAAACGGCTGCGTTTTACGCGTCGCTGGGCTTGTTTCGATGCTAACAGTGGCGTTCGTTACATTCGGCGTATAAAATGCAGTAAAATCAGCGTTTAAACGCCGAAATATCTCAAACAGGAAAGGAATTACGGTCGAAATCGACAAACGGCTGCGTTTTGCGCGTCGCTGGGCTTGTTTCGATGCTAAAAGTGGCGTTCGTTATATTCGGCGTGTAAAATGCAGGAAAATCAGCGATTGAACGTCGAAATATATCAAACAGGAAAGAAATTACGGTCGAAATCGACAAACGGCTGCGTTTTGCGCGTCGCTGGGCTTGTTTCGATGCTAAAAGTGGCGTTCGTTACATTCGGCGTGTAAAATGGAGTAAAATCAGCGTTTAAACGTCGAAATATCTCAAACGGGAAAGAAATCACCGTCGAAATCGACGAATGGCTGCGTTTTGCGGGTCTCTGGGCTTGTTTCGATGCTAAAACTGGGGTGCGTTACATTCTTTGGGTAAAATGGAGTAAAATAAGCGTTTAAACGTCGAAATATCTCAAACCGGAAAGAAATTACCGTCGAAATCGGCGAAAGGCTGCGTTTTGCGAGTCTTTGGGCTTGTTTCGATTCTAAAACTGGCGTGCGTTACATTCGTCGGGTAAAATGGAGTAAAATAAGCGTTTAAACGTCGAAATATCTCAAACCGGAAAGAAATTACCGTCGAAATCGGCGAAAGGCTGCGTTTTGCGAGTCTTTGGGCTTGTTTCGATTCTAAAACTGGCGTGCGTTACATTCGTCGGGTAAAATGGAGTGAAATCAGCGTTTAAACGTCGAACTATCTCAAGCGGTAAAGAAATCACCGTCGAAATCGACGAATGGCTGCGTTTTGTGGGTGTTACGTTTTTGCTTCTGTTGTTCGGTTTCCGTTACCGTTATTTTGAAATTCAGGTAAATAGTAGTTGCTGCCACCAGAAACAATCTAAGGATTGCTTCAATTAGAATTTTTATTATCGTTATCTTTCGACTAAACTCCACCTTTCGGCTAACCTGCTATGCGCAGGAGTACTGGCACGGGAGAGGATGAAAGTTGGCGAAGATAAATGGTCGTTTAATCTGATTATATTGTAAAACAATTAATTTTCACAACAAGAATTTATTCTGATTTTGATTGGTTATTAACAGAATTATTTAGAATATTCGAATTTACAATTGACCGTGATACGCTTTACTGATTACAAGATTTAAATTCGCGTGATTATCGACAGTTTACAAATTGACAAATACGAGCGCGTCGATTAACGAAAATTGACAAGAACTGAGAATTAAACGAAACAAAGAATTAAACTAAAGAATTAAAGAATTAAAATATTTAAGAACTAAAACTGAGAAAACTAAAAGATAAAGGAACTAAAGCTAAGGAGCTAAGAGCTAAGGAACTAAAGAACTAAAGAACTAGAGGTCAAAGTAACTGAAATATTAAGACCTTGACGAATTGAGAGCGAATCGCTATAACTAAGAAATTACTTGCCAAAAGTTGAGGGACTGATCACCAAGAACCCAGGAATCAATCACCAAGCACAGAGGAACTAATCACACAGAACTAAGGAATTATTTGAATAATGAACAAATAATAATCTGAATAATAATGAATACAATCTGAAGAAATAAGTGCACTAATATTAACCGTTCTTCCATGTTGCTGCGTGTATTTATAGTTTGTTCAAACATAGAAGAGGGGGGGGGGGGTGTCATGTGGCGGTTTGCGAAGCTAGAATTCGGTTTCTAACCGAATTGTTAGATTTTATTTCGAGTTGAGGCGTCGTCTCGCGCTATTGGTAGGCTTTAGCCCCTTGTTACGGCGCGTGCGCAGCGCGAGACGTGACAGTAGCATTACCTTACAACGTTTAACATTATGTAGTATTACGTTATAACGTATAACGTTATGTAGTATTACGCTATAACGTATAACGTTATGTAGTATTACATTAAGACGCACTACCGTATGTAGTATTACGTTGTAACGTATAACGTCATGTAGTATTACGTTATAACGTATAAAGTTATGCAGTATTACGTTTTATCGTATAACGTTATGTACTATTACGTTATAACGTATAACGTTGTATAGCATATCAGTATAACGTATAACATAATATAGTATTACGTTAAAAGTATAACGTTATGCAGTATTACGTTATAACATATAACGTTATGTAGTATTACGTTATAACGTATGTAGTAACTTAGAGCAAGGACAAGGAAATGATGGAAATTGGAGCATTAAGTCTGTTTATTCGTTTAAGCAATACTCAAACATACAGCTGACTACAATTCACTTCCGTCTTCTACAACTGCACTGCTTAACATCCTCTGTCTGTCTTCCACTGCTTCACCTCAACTTCACAGCTTAACGTCTTGCTTTCGTCTTCCTCAACTGCTGATCGACTCCCTCACCTCTGCTCGACTCCTCAACTTCTGATCGACTCCTTCACCTCTGCACGACTCCTCAACTTTTGATCGACTCCTTCACCTCTGCTCGACTCCTCAACTTCTGATCGACTCCCTCCTTTAATATCCTCTCCTCGCCTGACCTACCCCTTCTCTAACCCCCAGATGTGCCTGACTCATTCCTAAACAATTCGCCCTTATTTACCCCGATGTTGTAATGGGCTATCGGTGTAATCCATTAGCAGGGAAATCCCTTTAATTACCCTGACGTTGTACTGGGCGTCAGGTATAACCCATGGTCAGGCACGTCCCTTTTCCCGATACTACACGTATAACGTTATGTAGTATTACGTTAGAACGTTTAACGTTATGCAGTATTACGTCATAACGTATAACGTTATGCAGTATTACGTTATAACGTATAACGTTATGCAGTATTACGTTATAACGTATAACGTTATGCAGTATTACGTTATAACGTATAACGTTATGTAGTATTACGTTATAACGTATAACGTTATGTAGTATTACGCTATAACGTATAACGTTATGTAGTATTACGCTATAACGTATAACGTTATGTTATATTACGTTATAACGTAAAACGTTATATAGCATATCAGTATAACGTATAACGTTATATAGCACATCAGTATAACGTATAACGTTATATAGTATTTCGTTATTACGTATAACGTTATGTAGTACTACGTTATAACGTATAACGTTATGAAGTATTACGTTATAACGTATAACGTTATGTAGTATTACGTTATAACGTATAACGTTATGTAGTATTACGTTATAACGTATAACGTTATGTAGTATTACGTTATAACGTATAACGTTATGTAGTACTACGTTATAACGTATAACGTTGTATAGCATATCTGTATATCGCATAACGTTATGTAGCAATACTTTACAACGTATAACATTATGTAGTATTGCGTTCTAACGTATAACGTTATGTAGTATTACGTTATAACGTATAACGTTAAGTAGTATTGCGTTATAACGTATAACGTAATGTAGTATTACATTAAGACGCACTACCGTATGTAGCATTACGTTGTAACGTATAACGTCATGCAGTATTACGTTATAACGTATACAGTTATGCAGTATTCCGTTTTATCGTATAACGTTATGTACTATTACGTTATAACGTATAACGTTGTATAGCATATCAGTATAACGTATAACGTAATATAGTATTACGTTATAACGTATAACGTTATGCAGTATTACGTTATAACATATAACATTATGTAGTACTACGTTATAACGTATAACGTTATGTACTATTACGTTATAACGTATATCGTTGTATAGCATATCAGTATAACGTATAACGTAATATAGTATTACGTTATAACGTATAACGTCATGTAGTATTACGTTATAACGTATAACGTTATGTAGTATTACGTTATAACGTATATCGTTGTATAGCATATCTGTATATCGCATAACGTTATGTAGCAATACTTTACAACGTATAACATTATGTAGTATTGCGTTCTAACGTATAACGTTATGTAGTATTACGTTATAACGTATAACGTTAAGTAGTATTACGTTATAACGTATAACGTTATGTAGTATTACATTAAGACGCACTACCGTATGTAGTATTACGTTGTAACGTATAACGTCATGTAGTATTTCGCTATAACGTATAACGTTATGTAGTATTACGTTATAACGTATAACGTTGTATAGCATAACTGTATATCGCATAACGTTATGTAGCATTACTTTACGACGTATAACATTATGTAGTATTGCGTTCTAACGTATAACGTTAAGTAGTATTGCGTTATAACGTATAACGTAATGTAGTATTACATTAAGACGCACTACCGTATGTAGTATTACGTTGTAACGTATAGCGTCATGCAGTATTACGTTATAACGTATACAGTTATGCAGTATTCCGTTTTATCGTATAACGTTATGTACTATTACGTTATAACGTATAACGTTGTATAGCATATCAGTATAACGTATAACGTAATATAGTATTACGTTATAACGTATAACGTTATGCAGTATTACGTTATAACATATAATGTTATGTAGTATTACGTTATAACGTATAACGTTATGTACTATTACGTTATAACGTATATCGTTGTATAGCATATCAGTATAACGTATAACGTAATATAGTATTACGTTATAACGTACAACGTTATGCAGTATTACCTTACAACGTTTAACATTATGTAGTATTACGTTATAACGTATAACGTTATGTAGTATTTCGTTATAACGTATAACGTTAAGTAGTATTACGTTATAACGTATAACGTTATGTAGTATTACATTAAGACGCACTACCGTATGTAGTATTACGTTGTAACGTATAACGTTATGCAGTATTACGTTATAACATATGACGTTATGTAGTATTACGTTATAACGTATAACGTTATGCAGTATTACGTTAGAACGTATAACGTTATGTAGTATTACGTTATAACGTATAACGTTATGTAGTATTTCGTTATAACGTATAACGTAATGTAGTATTGCATTAAGACGCACCACCTTATGTAGTATTACGTTATAACGTATAACGTTATGTAGTATTAAGTTATAACGTTTAACGTTATGTAGTATTACGTTAAGACGCACTACCTTATGTAGTATTACGTTATAACGTATAACGTTATGTAGTATTACGTTATAACGTATAACGTTATGTTATATTACGTTATAACGTATAACGTTATATAGCATATCAGTATAACGTATAACGTTATATAGCACATCAGTATAACGTATAACGTTATATAGCACATCAGTATAACGTATAACGTTATATAGTATTACGTTATAACGTATAACGTTATGAAGTATTACGTTATAACGTATAACGTTATGTAGTATTACGTTATAACGTATAACGTTGTATAGCATATCAGTATAACGTATAACGTAATATAGTATTACGTTATAACGTATAACGTTATGCAGTATTACGTTATAACATATAACGTTATGTAGTATTACGTTATAACGTATAACGTTATGCAGTATTACGTTAGAACGTATAACGTTATGTAGTATTACGTTATAACGTATAACGTTATGTAGTATTTCGTTATAACGTATAACGTAATGTAGTATTGCATTAAGACGCACCACCTTATGAAGTATTACGTTGTAACGTATAACGTTATGTAATATTACGTTATAACGTATAACGTTGTATAGCATATCTGTATATCGCATAACGTTATGTAGCATTACTTTACGACGTATAACATTATGTAGTATTGCGTTCTAACGTATAACGTTATGTAGTATTACGCTATAACGTATAACGTTAAGTAGTATTACGTTATAACGTATAACGTTATGTAGTATTATATTAAGACGCACTACCGTATGTAGTATTACGTTGTAACGTATAACGTCATGTAGTATTACGTGATAAAGTATAAAGTTATGCAGTATTACGTTTTATCGTATAACGTTATTTACTGTTACGTTATAACGTATAACGTTGTATAGCATATCAGTATAACGTATAACGTAATATAGTATTACGTTATAACGCATAGCGTTATGCAGTATTACGTTATAACATATAACGTTATGTAGTATTACGTTATAACGTATAACGTTATGCAGTATTACGTTAGAACGTATAACGTTATGTAGTATTACGTTATAACGTATAACGTTATGTAGTATTTCGTTATAACGTATAACGTAATGTAGTATTGCATTAAGACGCACCACCTTATGTAGTATTACGTTATAACGTATAACGTTATGTAGTATTACATTAAGACGCACTACCGTATGTAGTATTACGTTGTAACGTATAACGTCATGTACTATTACGTTATAACGTATAAAGTTATGCAGTATTACGTTTTATCGTATAACGTTATTTACTATTACGTTATAACGTATAACGTTGTATAGCATATCAGTATAACGTATAACGTAATATAGTAATACGTTATAACGTATAACGTTATGTAGTATTACGTTATAACGTATAACGTTATGCAGTATTACGGTATAACGTATAACGTTATGTTATATTACGTCATAACGTATAACGTTGTATAGCATATCAGTACATCGTATAACGTTATGTAGCATTACCTTACAACGTTTAACATTATGTAGTATTACGTTATAACGTATAACGTTATGTAGTATTACGTTATAACGTATAGCGTTTTGTAGTATTACATTAAGACGCACTACCGTATGTAGTATTACGTTGTATCGTATAACGTCATGTAGTATTACATTGTAACGTATAACGTTATGCAGTATTACGTTATAACGTATAACGTTGTATAGCACATCAGTATAACGTATAATGTTATGTAGTATTACGTTATAACGTATAACGTTATGCAGTATTACGTTATAACGTATAACGTTATGCAGTATTACGTTATAACGTATAACGTTATGTAGTATTACGTTATAACGTATAACGTTATGTAGTATTACGCTATAACGTATAACGTTATATAGCATATCAGTATAACGTATAACGTTATATAGCACATCAGTATAACGTATAACGTTATATAGTATTACGTTATAACGTATAACGTTATGTAGTATTACGATATAACGTATAACGTTATGCAGTATTACGGTATAACGTATAACGTTATGTTATATTACGTCATAACGTATAACGTTGTATAGCATATCAGTACATCGTATAACGTTATGTAGCATTACCTTACAACGTTTAACATTATGTAGTATTACGTTATAACGTATAACGTTATGTAGTATTACGTTATAACGTATAACGTTTTGTAGTATTACATTAAGACGCACTACCGTATGTAGTATTACGTTGTATCGTATAACGTCATGTAGTATTACATTATAACGTATAAAGTTATGCAGTATTACGTTTTATCGTATAACGTTATGTAGTATTACGTTATAACGTATATCGTTATGTAGTATTTCGTTAGAACGTATAACGTTATGAAGTATTACGTTATGACGTATAACGTTATGTAGAATTACGTTATAACGTATTACGTTATGCAGTATTACGTTATAACGTATAACGTTATATAGCACATCAGTATAACGTATAACGTTATATAGTATTACGTTATAACGTATAACGTTATGTAGTATTACGATATAACGTATAACGTTATGAAGTATTACGTTATAACGTATAACGTTATGTAGTATTACGTTATAACGTATAACGTTGTATAGCATATCTGTATATCGCATAACGTTATGTAGCATTACTTTATAACGTATAACATTATGTAGTATTGCGTTCAAACGTATAACGTTATGTAGTATTACGTTATAACGTATAACGTTAAGTAGTATTACGTTATAACGTATAACGTTATGTAGTATTACATTAAGACGCACTACTGTATGTAGTATTACGTTGAAACGTATAACGTCATATAGTATTACGTTATAACGTAGACAGTTATGCAGTATTACGTTTTATCGTATAACGTTATGTACTATTACGTTATAACGTTTAACGTTATGTAGTATTACGTTATAACGTATAACGTTATGTAGTATTATGTTATAACGTATAACGTTGTATAGCATATCAGTATAACGTATAACGTTATGCAGTATGACGTTATAACGTATAACGTTATGTAGTGTTACGTTATAACGTATAACGTTATGCAGTATTACGTTATAACGTATAACGTTATGTAGTATTACGTTATAACGTATAACGTTATGTTATATTACGTTATAACGTATAACGGTGTATAGCATATCAGTACATCGTATAACGTTATGTAGCATTACCTTACATCGTTTAACATTATGTAGTATTACGTTATAACGTATAACGTTATGTAGTATTACGTTATAACGTATAACGTCATGTAGTATTACATTAAGACGCACTACCGTATGTAGTATTACGTTGTATCGTATAACGTCATGTAGTATTACATTATAACGTATAAAGTTATGCAGTATTACGTTTTATCGTATAACGTTATGTAGAATTACGTTATAACGTATTACGTTATGCAGTATTACGTTATAACGTATAACGTTATATAGCACATCAGTATAACGTATAACGTTATATAGTATTACGTTATAACGTATAACGTTATGTAGTATTACGATATAACGTATAACGTTATGAAGTATTACGTTATAACGTATAACGTTATGTAGTATTACGTTATAACGTATAACGTTGTATAGCATATCTGTATATCGCATAACGTTATGTAGCATTACTTTATAACGTATAACATTATGTAGTATTGCGTTCTAACGTATAACGTTATGTAGTATTACGTTATAACGTATAACGTTAAGTAGTATTACGTTATAACGTATAACGTTATGTAGTATTACATTAAGACGCACTACTGTATGTAGTATTACGTTGAAACGTATAGCGTCATATAGTATTACGTTATAACGTAGACAGTTATGCAGTATTACGTTTTATCGTATAACGTTATGTACTATTACGTTATAACGTTTAACGTTATGTAGTATTACGTTATAACGTATAACGTTATGTAGTATTATGTTATAACGTATAACGTTGTATAGCATATCAGTATAACGTATAACGTTATGCAGTATGACGTTATAACGTATAACGTTATGTAGTGTTACGTTATAACGTATAACGTTATGCAGTATTACCTTACATCGTTTAACATTATGTAGTATTACGTTATAACGTATAACGTTATGTAGTATTACGCTATAACGTATAACGTTATATAGCATATCAGTATAACGTATAACGTTATATAGCACATCAGTATAACGTATAACGTTATATAGTATTACGTTATAACGTATAACGTTATGTAGTATTACGATATAACGTATAACGTTATGAAGTATTACGTTATAACGTATAACGTTATGTAGTATAACGTTATAACGTATAACGTTATGCAGTATTACGTTATAACGTATAACGTTATGTAGTATTACGTTATAACGTATAACGTTATGCAGTATTACGGTATAACGTATAACGTTATGTTATATTACGTCATAACGTATAACGTTGTATAGCATATCAGTACATCGTATAACGTTATGTAGCATTACCTTACAACGTTTAACATTATGTAGTATTACGTTATAACGTATAACGTTATGTAGTATTACGTTATAACGTATAACGTTTTGTAGTATTACATTAAGACGCACTACCGTATGTAGTATTACGTTGTATCGTATAACGTCATGTAGTATTACATTATAACGTATAAAGTTATGCAGTATTACGTTTTATCGTATAACGTTATGTAGTATTACGTTATAACGTATATCGTTATGTAGTATTTCGTTAGAACGTATAACGTTATGAAGTATTACGTTATGACGTATAACGTTATGTAGAATTACGTTATAACGTATTACGTTATGCAGTATTACGTTATAACGTATAACGTTATATAGCACATCAGTATAACGTATAACGTTATATAGTATTACGTTATAACGTATAACGTTATGTAGTATTACGATATAACGTATAACGTTATGAAGTATTACGTTATAACGTATAACGTTATGTAGTATTACGTTATAACGTATAACGTTGTATAGCATATCTGTATATCGCATAACGTTATGTAGCATTACTTTATAACGTATAACATTATGTAGTATTGCGTTCTAACGTATAACGTTATGTAGTATTACGTTATAACGTATAACGTTAAGTAGTATTACGTTATAACGTATAACGTTATGTAGTATTACATTAAGACGCACTACTGTATGTAGTATTACGTTGAAACGTATAACGTCATATAGTATTACGTTATAACGTAGACAGTTATGCAGTATTACGTTTTATCGTATAACGTTATGTACTATTACGTTATAACGTTTAACGTTATGTAGTATTACGTTATAACGTATAACGTTATGTAGTATTATGTTATAACGTATAACGTTGTATAGCATATCAGTATAACGTATAACGTTATGCAGTATGACGTTATAACGTATAACGTTATGTAGTGTTACGTTATAACGTATAACGTTATGCAGTATTACGTTATAACGTATAACGTTATGTAGTATTACGTTATAACGTATAACGTTATGTTATATTACGTTATAACGTATAACGGTGTATAGCATATCAGTACATCGTATAACGTTATGTAGCATTACCTTACATCGTTTAACATTATGTAGTATTACGTTATAACGTATAACGTCATGTAGTATTACATTAAGACGCACTACCGTATGTAGTATTACGTTGTATCGTATAACGTCATGTAGTATTACATTATAACGTATAAAGTTATGCAGTATTACGTTTTATCGTATAACGTTATGTAGTATTACGTTATAACGTATATCGTTATGTAGTATTTCGTTAGAACGTATAACGTTATGAAGTATTACGTTATGACGTATAACGTTATGTAGAATTACGTTATAACGTATTACGTTATGCAGTATTACGTTATAACGTATAACGTTATATAGCACATCAGTATAACGTATAACGTTATATAGTATTACGTTATAACGTATAACGTTATGTAGTATTACGATATAACGTATAACGTTATGAAGTATTACGTTATAACGTATAACGTTATGTAGTATTACGTTATAACGTATAACGTTGTATAGCATATCTGTATATCGCATAACGTTATGTAGCATTACTTTATAACGTATAACATTATGTAGTATTGCGTTCTAACGTATAACGTTATGTAGTATTACGTTATAACGTATAACGTTAAGTAGTATTACGTTATAACGTATAACGTTATGTAGTATTACATTAAGACGCACTACTGTATGTAGTATTACGTTGAAACGTATAACGTCATATAGTATTACGTTATAACGTAGACAGTTATGCAGTATTACGTTTTATCGTATAACGTTATGTACTATTACGTTATAACGTTTAACGTTATGTAGTATTACGTTATAACGTATAACGTTATGTAGTATTATGTTATAACGTATAACGTTGTATAGCATATCAGTATAACGTATAACGTTATGCAGTATGACGTTATAACGTATAACGTTATGTAGTGTTACGTTATAACGTATAACGTTATGCAGTATTACGTTATAACGTATAACGTTATGTAGTATTACGTTATAACGTATAACGTTATGTTATATTACGTTATAACGTATAACGGTGTATAGCATATCAGTACATCGTATAACGTTATGTAGCATTACCTTACATCGTTTAACATTATGTAGTATTACGTTATAACGTATAACGTTATGTAGTATTACGTTATAACGTATAACGTCATGTAGTATTACATTAAGACGCACTACCGTATGTAGTATTACATTGTTACGTATAACGTCATGTAGTAGTACGTTATAACGTATAAAGTTATGCAGTATTACGTTATAACGTATAACGTTTTGTAGTATTACATTAAGACGCACTACCGTATGTAGTATTACGTTGTGACGTATAACGTCATGTAGTATTACGTTATAACGTATAAAGTTATGTCGTATTACGTTATAACGTATAACGTTGTATAGCACATCAGTATATCGTATAACGTTGTGTAGCATTACCTTACAACGTTTAACATTATGTAGTATTACGTTATAACGTATAACGTTATGTACTATTACGTTATAACGTTTAACGTTATGTAGTATTACGTTATAACGTATAACGTTATGTAGTATTATGTTATAACGTATAACGTTGTATAGCATATCAGTATAACGTATAACGTTATGCAGTATGACGTTATAACGTATAACGTTATGTAGTGTTACGTTATAACGTATAACGTTATGCAGTATTACGTTATAACGTATAACGTTATGTAGTATTACGTTATAACGTATAACGTTATGTTATATTACGTTATAACGTATAACGGTGTATAGCATATCAGTACTTCGTATAACGTTATGTAGCATTACCTTACATCGTTTAACATTATGTAGTATTACGTTATAACGTATAACGTTATGTAGTATTACGTTATAACGTATAACGTTGTATAGCATATCTGTATATCGCATAACGTTATGTAGCATTACTTTATAACGTATAACATTATGTAGTATTGCGTTCTAACGTATAACGTTATGTAGTATTACGTTATAACGTATAACGTTAAGTAGTATTACGTTATAACGTATAACGTTATGTAGTATTACATTAAGACGCACTACTGTATGTAGTATTACGTTGAAACGTATAACGTCATATAGTATTACGTTATAACGTAGACAGTTATGCAGTATTACGTTTTATCGTATAACGTTATGTACTATTACGTTATAACGTTTAACGTTATGTAGTATTACGTTATAACGTATAACGTTATGTAGTATTATGTTATAACGTATAACGTTGTATAGCATATCAGTATAACGTATAACGTTATGCAGTATGACGTTATAACGTATAACGTTATGTAGTGTTACGTTATAACGTATAACGTTATGCAGTATTACGTTATAACGTATAACGTTATGTAGTATTACGTTATAACGTATAACGTTATGTTATATTACGTTATAACGTATAACGGTGTATAGCATATCAGTACATCGTATAACGTTATGTAGCATTCCCTTACATCGTTTAACATTATGTAGTATTACGTTATAACGTATAACGTTATGTAGTATTACGTTATAACGTATAACGTCATGTAGTATTACATTAAGACGCACTACCGTATGTAGTATTACATTGTTACGTATAACGTCATGTAGTAGTACGTTATAACGTATAAAGTTATGCAGTATTACGTTATAACGTATAACGTTTTGTAGTATTACATTAAGACGCACTACCGTATGTAGTATTACGTTGTGACGTATAACGTCATGTAGTATTACGTTATAACGTATAAAGTTATGTCGTATTACGTTATAACGTATAACGTTGTATAGCACATCAGTATATCGTATAACGTTGTGTAGCATTACCTTACAACGTTTAACATTATGTAGTATTACGTTATAACGTATAACGTTATGTAGTATTACGTTATAACGTATAACGTTTTGTAGTATTACATTAAGACGCACTACCGTATGTAGTATTACGTTGTAACGTATAACGTCATGTAGTATTACGTTATAACGTATAACGTTATGTAGTATTACGTTATAACGTATAACGTTATGCAGTATTACGGTATAACGTATAACGTTATGTTATATTACGTCATAACGTATAACGTTGTATAGCATATCAGTACATCGTATAACATTATGTAGCATTACCTTACCACGTTTAACATTATGTAGTATTACGTTATAACGTATAACGTTATGTAGTATTACGTTATAACGTATAACGCTATGTAGTATTAAGTTATAACGTATAACGTTATGTAGTATTACGTTATAACGTATAACGCTATGTAGTATTAAGTTATAACGTATAACGTTATGTAGTATTACGTTATAACGTGTAACGTTATGTAGTATTATGTTATCACGTATAACGTTATGTAGTATTACGTTGTAACGTATAACGTTATGCAGTATTACGGTATAACGTATAACGTTATGTTATATTACGTCATAACGTATAACGTTGTGTTGCATATCAGTACATCGTATAACGTTATGTAGCATTACCTTACAACGTTTAACATTATGTAGTATTACGTTATAACGTATAACGTTATGTAGCATTACGTTATAACGTATAACGTTTTGTAGTATCACATTCAGACGCACTACCGTATGTAGTATTACGTTGTAACGTGTAACGTCATGCAGTATTACGTTATAACGTATAACGTTATGCAGTATTACGTTATAACGTATAACGTTATGTAGTATTACGTTATAACGTATAACGTTATGCAGTATTACGTTATAACGTATAACGTTATGTAGTATTACGTTATAACGTATAACGTTATGCAGTATTACGGTATAACGCATAACGTTATGTTATATTACGTCATAACGTATAACGTTGTATAGCATACCAGTACATCGTATAACATTATGTAGCATTACCTTACAACGTTTAACATTATGTAGTATTACGTTATAACGTATAACGTTATGCAGTATTACGTTATAACGTATAACGTTATGTAGTATTACATTATAACGTATAACGTTTTGTAGTATTACGTTATAACGTATAACGTTTTGTAGTATTACATTAAGACGCACTACGGTATGTAGTATTACGTTGTATCGTATAACGTCATGTAGTATTACGTTATAACGTATAACGTTATGCAGTATTACGTTTTATCGTATAACGTTATGTAGTATTACGTTATAACGTATAACGTTATGTAGTATTTCGTTAGAACGTATAACGTTATGAAGTATTACGTTATGACGTATAACGTTATGTAGTATTACGTTATAACCTATTACGTTATGCAGTATTACGTTATAACGTATAACGTTATATAGCACATCAGTATAACGTATAATGTTATGTAGTATTACGTTATAACGTATAACGTTATGCAGTATTACGTTATAACGTATAACGTTATGCAGTATTACGGTATAACGCATAACGTTATGCAGTATTTCGGTATAACGTATAACGTTATGTTATATTACGTCATAACGTATAACGTTGTATAGCATATCAGTACATCGTATAACATTATGTAGCATTACCTTACAACGTTTAACATTATGTAGTATTACGTTATAACGTATAACGTTATGTAGTATTACATTATAACGTATAACGTTTTGTAGTATTACGTTATAACGTATAACGTTATGCAGTATTACGGTATAACGCATAACGTTATGCAGTATTACGTTATAACGTATAACGTTATATAGCACATCAGTATAACGTATAACGTTATGCAGTATTACGTTATAACGTATAACGTTATGCAGTATTACGTTATAACGTATAACGTTATGCAGTATTACGTTATAACGTATAACGTTATGCAGTATTACGTTATAACGTATAACGTTATGTAGTATTACGTTATAACGTATAACGTTATGTAGTATTACGTTATAACGTATAACGTTATGTAGTATTACGTTATAACGTATAACGTTATGTAGTATTACGCTATAACGTATAAAGTTATGTAATAGTACGTTATAACGTATAACGTTATGTAGTATTACGTTATAACGTATAACGTTATGTTATATTACGTTATAACGTATAACGTTGTATAGCATATCAGTACATCGTATAACGTTATGTAGCATTACCTTACATCGTTTAACATTATGTAGTAGTACGTTATAACGTATAAAGTTATGCAGTATTACGTTATAACGTATAACGTTTTGTAGTATTACATTAAGACGCACTACCGTATGTAGTATTACGTTGTAACGTATAACGTCATGTAGTATTACGTTATAACGTATAAAGTTATGTCGTATTACGTTATAACGTATAACGTTGTATAGCACATCAGTATATCGTATAACGTGGTGTAGCATTACCTTACAACGTTCAACATTATGTAGTATTACGTTATAACGTATAACGTTATGTAGTATTACGTTATAACGTATAACGTTTTGTAGTATTACATTAAGACGCACTACCGTATGTAGTATTACGTTGTAACGTATAACGTCATGTAGTATTACGTTATAACGTATAACGTTATGCAGTATTACGTTATAACGTATAACGTTATGTAGTATTACGTTATAACGTATAGCGTTATGCAGTATTACGTTATAACGTATAACGTTATGTAGTATTACGTTGTAACGTATAACGTTATGCAGTATTACGGTATAACGTATAACGTTATGTAGTATTTCGTTAGAACGTATAACGTTATGAAGTATTACGTTATGACGTATAACGTTATGTAGTATTACGTTATAACCTATTACGTTATGCAGTATTACGTTATAACGTATAACGTTATATAGCACATCAGTATAACGTATAATGTTATGTAGTATTACGTTATAACGTATAACGTTATGCAGTATTACGTTATAACGTATAACGTTATGCAGTATTACGTTATAACGTATAACGTTATGCAGGATTACGTTATAACGTATAACGTTATGTAGTATTACGTTATAACGTATAACGTTATGTAGTATTACGTTATAACGTATAACGTTATGTAGTATTACGTTATAACGTATAACGTTATGTAGTATTACGTTATAACGTATAACGTTATGTTGTATTACGTTATAACGTATAAAGTTATGTAATAGTACGTTATAACGTATAAAGTTATGTAATAGTACGTTATAACGTATAACGTTATGTTATAGTACGTTATAACGTATAACGTTATATAGCATATCAGTATAACGTATAACGTTAGATAGCACATCAGTATAACGTATAACGTTATATAGTATTACGATATAACGTATAACGTTATGAAGTATTACGTTATAACGTATAACGTTATGTAGTATTACGTTATAACGTATAACGTTGTATAGCATATCTGTATATCGCATAACGTTATGTAGCATTACTTTACAACGTATAACATTATGTAGTATTGCGTTCTAACGTATAACGTTATGTAGTATTACGTTATAACGTATAACGTTAAGTAGTATTACGTTAAAACGTATAACGATATTTAGTATTACATTAAGACGCACTATCGTATGTAGTATTACGTTGAAACGTATAACGTCATATAGTATTACGTTATAACGTAGACAGTTATGCAGTATTACGTTATAACGTATAACGTTATATAGCACATCAGTATAACGTATAATGTTATGCAGTATTACGTTATAACGTATAACGTTATGCAGTATTACGTTATAACGTATAACGTTATGCAGTATTACGTTATAACGTATAAAGTTATGCAGGATTACGTTATAACGTATAACGCTATGTAGTATTACGTTATAACGTATAACGTTATGTAGTATTACGTTATAACGTATAACGTTATGTAGTATTACGTTATAACGTATAACGTTATGTAGTATTACGTTATAACGTATAACGTTATGTAGTATTACGTTATAACGTATAACGTTATGTAGTATTACGTTATAACGTATAAAGTTATGTAATAGTACGTTATAACGTATAACGTTATGTTATAGTACGTTATAACGTATAACGTTATATAGCATATCAGTATAACGTATAACGTTATATAGCACATCAGTATAACGTATAACGTTATATAGTATTACGATATAACGTATAACGTTATGAAGTATTACGTTATAACGTATAACGTTATGTAGTATTACGTTATAACGTATAACGTTGTATAGCATATCTGTATATCGCATAACGTTATGTAGCATTGCTTTACAACGTATAACATTATGTAGTATTGCGTTCTAACGTATAACGTTATGTAGTATTACGTTATAACGTATAACGTTAAGTGGTATTACGTTATAACGTATAACGATATTTAGTATTACATTAAGACGCACTACCGTATGTAGTATTACGTTGAAACGTATAACGTCATATGGTATTACGTTATAACGTAGACAGTTATGCAGTATTACGTTTTATCGTATAACGTTATGTAGTATTACGTTATAACGTATAACGTTATGTAGTATTTCGTTAGAACGTATAACGTTATGAAGTATTACGTTATGACGTATAACGTTATGTAGTATTACGTTATAACCTATTACGTTATGCAGTATTACGTTATAACGTATAACGTTATATAGCACATCAGTATAACGTATAATGTTATGTAGTATTACGTTATAACGTATAACGTTATGCAGTATTACGTTATAACGTATAACGTTATGCAGTATTACGTTATAACGTATAACGTTATGCAGTATTACGTTATATCGTATAACGTTATGTAGTATTACGTTATAACGTATAACGTTATGTAGTATTACGTTATAACGTATAACGTTATGTAGTATTACGTTATAACGTATAACGTTATGTAGTATTACGTTATAACGTATAACGTTATGTAGTATTACGTTATAACGTATAACGTTATGTAGTATTACGCTATAACGTATAAAGTTATGTAATAGTACGTTATAACGTATAACGTTATGTTATAGTACGTTATAACGTATAACGTTATATAGCATATCAGTATAACGTATAACGTTATATAGCACATCAGTATAACGTATAACGTTATATAGTATTACGATATAACGTATAACGTTATGAAGTATTACGTTATAACGTATAACGTTATGTAGTATTACGTTATAACGTTTAACGTTAAGTAGTATTACGTTATAACGTATAACGATATTTAGTATTACATTAAGACGCACTACCGTATGTAGTATTACGTTGAAACGTATAACGTCATATAGTATTACGTTATAACGTAGACAGTTATGCAGTATTACGTTTTATCGTATAACGTTATGTACTATTACGTTATAACGTATGACGTTGTATAGCATATCAGTATAACGTATAACGAATTATAGTATTACGTTATAACGTATAACGTTTTGCAGTATTACGTTATAACATATAACGTTATGTAGTATTACGTTATAACGTATAACGTTATGCAGTATTACGTTATAACATATAACGTTATGTAGTTTTACGTTATAACGTATAACGTTATGTAGTATTACGTTATAACGTATAACGTTATGTAGTATTACGTTATAACGTATAACGTTATGCAGCATTACGTTATAACGTATAACGTTATGCAGCATTACGTTATAGCGTATAACGTTATGTAGTATTCCGTTATAACGTATAACGTTATGTCGTATTACGTTATAACGTATAACGTTGTATAGCACATCAGTATATCGTATAACGTTGTGTAGCATTACCTTACAACGTTTAACATTATGTAGTATTACGTTATAACGTATAACGTTATGTAGTATGTCGTTATAACGTATAACGTAATGTAGTATTCCATTAAGACGCACCACCTTATGTAGTATTACGTTGTAACGTATAACGCTATGTAGTATTAAGTTATAACGTTTAACGTTATGTAGTATTACGTTATAACGTGTAACGTTATGTAGTATTATGTTATCACGTATAACGTTGTATAGCATATCAGTATAACGTATAACGTTATGTAGTATAACGTTATAACGTATAACGTTATGCAGTATGACGTTATAACGTATAACGTTATGTAGTGTTACGTTATAACGTATAACGTTATGCAGTATTACGTTATAACGTATAACGTTATGTAGTATTACGTTATAACGTATAACGTTATGTTATATTACGTTATAACGTATAACGTTGTATAGCATATCAGTACATCGTATAACGTTATGTAGCATTACCCTACATCGTTTAACATTATGTAGTATTACGTTATAACGTATAACGTTATGTAGTATTACGTTATAACGTATAACGTCATGTAGTATTACATTAAGACGCACTACCGTATGTAGTATTACATTGTTACGTATAACGTCATGTAGTAGTACGTTATAACGTATAAAGTTATGCAGTATTACGTTATAACGTATAACGTTTTGTAGTATTACATTAAGACGCACTACCGTATGTAGTATTACGTTGTAACGTATAACGTCATGTAGTATTACGTTATAACGTATAAAGTTATGTCGTATTACGTTATAACGTATAACGTTGTACAGCACATCAGTATATCGTATAACGTTGTGTAGCATTACCTTACAACGTTTAACATTATGTAGTATTACGTTATAACGTATAACGTTATGTAGTATTACGTTATAACGTATAACGTTTTGTAGTATTACATTAAGACGCACTACCGTATGTAGTATTACGTTGTAACGTATAACGTCATGTAGTATTACGTTATAACGTATAACGTTATGCAGTATTACGTTATAACGTATAACGTTATGTAGTATTACGTTATAACGTATAACGTTATGCAGTATTACGTTATAACGTATAACGTTATGTAGTATTACGTTGTAACGTATAACGTTATGCAGTATTACGGTATAACGTATAACGTTATGTAGTATTTCGTTAGAACGTATAACGTTATGAAGTATTACGTTATGACGTATAACGTTATGTAGTATTACGTTATAACCTATTACGTTATGCAGTATTACGTTATAACGTATAACGTTATATAGCACATCAGTATAACGTTTAATGTTATGTAGTATTACGTTATAACGTATACCGTTATGCAGTATTACGTTATAACGTATAACGTTATGCAGTATTACGTTATAACGTATAACGTTATGCAGTATTACGTTATAACGTATAACGTTATGTAGTATTACGTTATAACGTATAACGTTATGTAGTATTACGTTATAACGTATAACGTTATGTAGTATTACGTTATAACGTATAACGTTATGTAGTATTACGTTATAACGTATAAAGTTATGTAATAGTACGTTATAACGTATAACGTTATGTTATAGTACGTTATAACGTATAACGTTATATAGCATATCAGTATAACGTATAACGTTATATAGCACATCAGTATAACGTATAACGTTATATAGTATTACGATATAACGTATAACGTTATGAAGTATTACGTTATAACGTATAATGTTATGTAGTATTACGTTATAACGTATAACGTTGTATAGCATATCTGTATATCGCATAACGTTATGTAGCATTACTTTACAACGTATAACATTATGTAGTATTGCGTTCTAACGTATAACGTTATGTAGTATTACGTTATAACGTATAACGTTAAGTAGTATTACGTTATAACGTATAACGATATTTAGTATTACATTAAGACGCACTACCGTATGTAGTATTACGTTGAAACGTATAACGTCATATAGTATTACGTTATAACGTAGACAGTTATGCAGTATTACGTTTTATCGTATAACGTTATGTAGTATTACGTTATAACGTATAACGTTATGTAGTATTTCGTTAGAACGTATAACGTTATGAAGTATTACGTTATGACGTATAACGTTATGTAGTATTACGTTATAACCTATTACGTTATGCAGTATTACGTTATAACGTATAACGTTATATAGCACATCAGTATAACGTATAATGTTATGTAGTATTACGTTATAACGTATAACGTTATGCAGTATTACGTTATAACGTATAACGTTATGCAGTATTACGTTATAACGTATAACGTTATGCAGTATTACGTTATAACGTATAACGTTATGTAGTATTACGTTATAACGTATAACGTTATGTAGTATTACGTTATAACGTATAACGTTATGTAGTATTACGTTATAACGTATAACGTTATGTAGTATTACGTTATAACGTATAAAGTTATGTAATAGTACGTTATAACGTATAACGTTATGTTATAGTACGTTATAACGTATAACGTTATATAGCATATCAGTATAACGTATAACGTTATATAGCACATCAGTATAACGTATAACGTTATATAGTATTACGATATAACGTATAACGTTATGAAGTATTACGTTATAACGTATAACGTTATGTAGTATTACGTTATAACGTATAACGTTGTATAGCATATCTGTATATCGCATAACGTTATGTAGCATTACTTTACAACGTATAACATTATGTAGTATTGCGTTCTAACGTATAACGTTATGTAGTATTACGTTATAACGTATAACGTTAAGTAGTATTACGTTATAACGTATAACGATATTTAGTATTACATTAAGACGCACTACCGTATGTAGTATTACGTTGAAACGTATAACGTCATATAGTATTACGTTATAACGTAGACAGTTATGCAGTATTACGTTTTATCGTATAACGTTATGTACTATTACGTTATAACGTATGACGTTGTATAGCATATCAGTATAACGTATAACGAATTATAGTATTACGTTATAACGTATAACGTTTTGCAGTATTACGTTATAACATATAACGTTATGTAGTATTACGTTATAACGTATAACGTTATGCAGTATTACGTTATAACATATAACGTTATGTAGTTTTACGTTATAACGTATAACGTTATGAAGTATTACGTTATAACGTATAACGTTATGTAGTATTACGTTATAACGTATAACGTTGTATAGCATATCTGTATATCGCATAACGTTATGTAGCATTGCTTTACAACGTATAACATTATGTAGTATTGCGTTCTAACGTATAACGTTATGTAGTATTACGTTATAACGTATAACGTTAAGTAGTATTACGTTATAACGTATAACGATATTTAGTATTACATTAAGACGCACTACCGTATGTAGTATTACGTTGAAACGTATAACGTCATATAGTATTACGTTATAACGTAGACAGTTATGCAGTATTACGTTTTATCGTATAACGTTATGTAGTATTACGTTATAACGTATAACGTTATGTAGTATTTCGTTAGAACGTATAACGTTATGAAGTATTACGTTATGACGTATAACGTTATGTAGTATTACGTTATAACCTATTACGTTATGCAGTATTACGTTATAACGTATAACGTTATATAGCACATCAGTATAACGTATAATGTTATGTAGTATTACGTTATAACGTATAACGTTATGCAGTATTACGTTATAACATATAACGTTATGCAGTATTACGTTATAACGTATAACGTTATGCAGTATTACGTTATATCGTATAACGTTATGTAGTATTACGTTATAACGTATAACGTTATGTAGTATTACGTTATAACGTATAACGTTATGTAGTATTACGCTATAACGTATAAAGTTATGTAATAGTACGTTATAACGTATAACGTTATGTTATAGTACGTTATAACGTATAACGTTATATAGCATATCAGTATAACGTATAACGTTATATAGCACATCAGTATAACGTATAACGTTATATAGTATTACGATATAACGTATAACGTTATGAAGTATTACGTTATAACGTATAACGTTATGTAGTATTACGTTATAACGTTTAACGTTAAGTAGTATTACGTTATAACGTATAACGATATTTAGTATTACATTAAGACGCACTACCGTATGTAGTATTACGTTGAAACGTATAACGTCATATAGTATTACGTTATAACGTAGACAGTTATGCAGTATTACGTTTTATCGTATAACGTTATGTACTATTACGTTATAACGTATGACGTTGTATAGCATATCAGTATAACGTATAACGAATTATAGTATTACGTTATAACGTATAACGTTTTGCAGTATTACGTTATAACATATAACGTTATGTAGTATTACGTTATAACGTATAACGTTATGCAGTATTACGTTATAACGTATAACGTTATGTAGTATTACGTTATAACGTATAACGTTATGTAGTATTACGTTATAACGTATAACGTTATGCAGCATTACGTTATAACGTATAACGTTATGCAGCATTACGTTATAGCGTATAACGTTATGTAGTATTCCGTTATAACGTATAACGTTATGTCGTATTACGTTATAACGTATAACGTTGTATAGCACATCAGTATATCGTATAACGTTGTGTAGCATTACCTTACAACGTTTAACATTATGTAGTATTACGTTATAACGTATAACGTTATGTAGTATGTCGTTATAACGTATAACGTAATGTAGTATTCCATTAAGACGCACCACCTTATGTAGTATTACGTTGTAACGTATAACGCTATGTAGTATTAAGTTATAACGTTTAACGTTATGTAGTATTACGTTATAACGTGTAACGTTATGTAGTATTATGTTATCACGTATAACGTTGTATAGCATATCAGTATAACGTATAACGTTATGTAGTATAACGTTATAACGTATAACGTTATGCAGTATGACGTTATAACGTATAACGTTATGTAGTGTTACGTTATAACGTATAACGTTATGCAGTATTACGTTATAACGTATAACGTTATGTAGTATTACGTTATAACGTATAACGTTATGTAGTATTACGTTATAACGTATAACGTTATGTTATATTACGTTATAACGTATAACGTTGTATAGCATATCAGTACATCGTATAACGTTATGTAGCATTACCTTACATCGTTTAACATTATGTAGTATTACGTTATAACGTATAACGTTATGTAGTATTACGTTATAACGTATAACGTCATGTAGTATTACATTAAGACGCACTACCGTATGTAGTATTACATTGTTACGTATAACGTCATGTAGTAGTACGTTATAACGTATAAAGTTATGCAGTATTACGTTATAACGTATAACGTTTTGTAGTATTACATTAAGACGCACTACCGTATGTAGTATTACGTTGTAACGTATAACGTCATGTAGTATTACGTTATAACGTATAAAGTTATGTCGTATTACGTTATAACGTATAACGTTGTACAGCACATCAGTATATCGTATAACGTTGTGTAGCATTACCTTACAACGTTTAACATTATGTAGTATTACGTTATAACGTATAACGTTATGTAGTATTACGTTATAACGTATAACGTTTTGTAGTATTACATTAAGACGCACTACCGTATGTAGTATTACGTTGTAACGTATAACGTCATGTAGTATTACGTTATAACGTATAACGTTATGCAGTATTACGTTATAACGTATAACGTTATGTAGTATTACGTTATAACGTATAACGTTATGCAGTATTACGTTATAACGTATAACGTTATGTAGTATTACGTTGTAACGTATAACGTTATGCAGTATTACGGTATAACGTATAACGTTATGTAGTATTTCGTTAGAACGTATAACGTTATGAAGTATTACGTTATGACGTATAACGTTATGTAGTATTACGTTATAACGTATAACGTTATGTAGTATTACGTTATAACGTATAACGTTATGTAGTATTACGTTATAACGTATAAAGTTATGTAATAGTACGTTATAACGTATAACGTTATGTTATAGTACGTTATAACGTATAACGTTATATAGCATATCAGTATAACGTATAACGTTATATAGCACATCAGTATAACGTATAACGTTATATAGTATTACGATATAACGTATAACGTTATGAAGTATTACGTTATAACGTCTAACGTTATGTAGTATTACGTTATAACGTATAACGTTGTATAGCATATCTGTATATCGCATAACGTTATGTAGCATTACTTTACAACGTATAACATTATGTAGTATTGCGTTCTAACGTATAACGTCATATAGTATTACGTTATAACGTAGACAGTTATGCAGTATTACGTTTTATCGTATAACGTTATGTAGTATTACGTTATAACGTATAACGTTATGTAGTATTTCGTTAGAACGTATAACGTTATGAAGTATTACGTTATGACGTATAACGTTATGTAGTATTACGTTATAACCTATTACGTTATGCAGTATTACGTTATAACGTATAACGTTATATAGCACATCAGTATAACGTATAATGTTATGTAGTATTACGTTATAACGTATAACGTTATGCAGTATTACGTTATAACGTATAACGTTATGCAGTATTACGTTATAACGTATAACGTTATGCAGTATTACGTTATAACGTATAACGTTATGCAGTATTACGTTATAACGTATAACGTTATGCAGTATTACGTTATAACGTATAACGTTATGTAGTATTACGTTATAACGTATAACGTTATGTAGTATTACGTTATAACGTATAACGTTATGTAGTATTACGTTATAACGTATAACGTTATGTAGTATTACGTTATAACGTATAAAGTTATGTAATAGTACGTTATAACGTATAACGTTATGTTATAGTACGTTATAACGTATAACGTTATATAGCATATCAGTATAACGTATAACGTTATATAGCACATCAGTATAACGTATAACGTTATATAGTATTACGATATAACGTATAACGTTATGTAGTATTACGTTATAACGTATAACGTTGTATAGCATATCTGTATATCGCATAACGTTATGTAGCATTACTTTACAACGTATAACATTATGTAGTATTGCGTTCTAACGTATAACGTTATGTAGTATTACGTTATAACGTATAACGTTAAGTAGTATTACGTTATAACGTATAACGATATTTAGTATTACATTAAGACGCACTACCGTATGTAGTATTACGTTGAAACGTATAACGTCATATAGTATTACGTTATAACGTAGACAGTTATGCAGTATTACGTTTTATCGTATAACGTTATGTACTATTACGTTATAACGTATGACGTTGTATAGCATATCAGTATAACGTATAACGAATTATAGTATTACGTTATAACGTATAACGTTTTGCAGTATTACGTTATTACATATAACGTTATGTAGTATTACGTTATAACGTATAACGTTATGCAGTATTACGTTATAACATATAACGTTATGTAGTTTTACGTTATAACGTATAACGTTATGTAGTATTACGTTATAACGTATAACGTTATGCAGCATTACGTTATAACGTATAACGTTATGCAGCATTACGTTATAACGTATAACGTTATGCAGCATTACGTTATAGCGTATAACGTTATGTAGTATTCCGTTATAACGTATAACGTTATGTCGTATTACGTTATAACGTATAACGTTGTATAGCACATCAGTATATCGTATAACGTTGTGTAGCATTACCTTACAACGTTTAACATTATGTAGTATTACGTTATAACGTATAACGTTATGTAGTATGTCGTTATAACGTATAACGTAATGTAGTATTCCATTAAGACGCACCACCTTATGTAGTATTACGTTGTAACGTATAACGCTATGTAGTATTAAGTTATAACGTTTAACGTTATGTAGTATTACGGTATAACGTGTAACGTTATGTAGTATTATGTTATCACGTATAACGTTGTATAGCATATCAGTATAACGTATAACGTTATGTAGTATAACGTTATAACGTATAACGTTATGCAGTATGACGTTATAACGTATAACGTTATGTAGTGTTACGTTATAACGTATAACGTTATGCAGTATTACGTTATAACGTATAACGTTATGTAGTATTACGTTATAACGTATAACGTCATGTAGTATTACATTAAGACGCACTACCGTATGTAGTATTACATTGTTACGTATAACGTCATGTAGTAGTACGTTATAACGTATAAAGTTATGCAGTATTACGTTATAACGTATAACGTTTTGTAGTATTACATTAAGACGCACTACCGTATGTAGTATTACGTTGTAACGTATAACGTCATGTAGTATTACGTTATAACGTATAAAGTTATGTCGTATTACGTTATAACGTATAACGTTGTATAGCACATCAGTATATCGTATAACGTTGTGTAGCATTACCTTACAACGTTTAACATTATGTAGTATTACGTTATAACGTATAACGTTATGTAGTATTACGTTATAACGTATAACGTTTTGTAGTATTACATTAAGACGCACTACCGTATGTAGTATTACGTTGTAACGTATAACGTCATGTAGTATTACGTTATAACGTATAACGTTATGCAGTATTACGTTATAACGTATAACGCTATGTAGTATTACGTTATAACGTATAACGTTATGCAGTATTACGTTATAACGTATAACGTTATGTAGTATTACGTTATAACGTATAACGTTATGTAGTATTACGTTATAACGTATAACGTTATGTAGTATTACGTTATAACGTATAACGTTAAGTAGTATTACGTTATAACGTATAACGATATTTAGTATTACATTAAGACGCACTACCGTATGTAGTATTACGTTGAAACGTATAACGTCATATCGTATTACGTTATAACGTAGACAGTTATGCAGTATTACGTTTTATCGTATAACGTTATGTACTATTACGTTATAACGTATGACGTTGTATAGCATATCAGTATAACGTATAACGAATTATAGTATTACGTTATAACGTATAACGTTATATAGTATTACGATATAACGTATAACGTTATGAAGTATTACGTTATAACGTATAACGTTATGTAGTATTACGTTATAACGTATAACGTTGTATAGCACATCAGTATATCGTATAACGTTGTGTAGCATTACCTTACAACGTTTAACATTATGTAGTATTACGTTATAACGTATAACGTTATGTAGTATGTCGTTATAACGTATAACGTAATGTAGTATTCCATTAAGACGCACCACCTTATGTAGTATTACGTTGTAACGTATAACGCTATGTAGTATTAAGTTATAACGTTTAACGTTATGTAGTATTACGGTATAACGTGTAACGTTATGTAGTATTATGTTATCACGTATAACGTTGTATAGCATATCAGTATAACGTATAACGTTATGTAGTATAACGTTATAACGTATAACGTTATGCAGTATGACGTTATAACGTATAACGTTATGTAGTGTTACGTTATAACGTATAACGTTATGCAGTATTACGTTATAACGTATAACGTTATGTAGTATTACGTTATAACGTATAACGTCATGTAGTATTACATTAAGACGCACTACCGTATGTAGTATTACATTGTTACGTATAACGTCATGTAGTAGTACGTTATAACGTATAAAGTTATGCAGTATTACGTTATAACGTATAACGTTTTGTAGTATTACATTAAGACGCACTACCGTATGTAGTATTACGTTGTAACGTATAACGTCATGTAGTATTACGTTATAACGTATAAAGTTATGTCGTATTACGTTATAACGTATAACGTTGTATAGCACATCAGTATATCGTATAACGTTGTGTAGCATTACCTTACAACGTTTAACATTATGTAGTATTACGTTATAACGTATAACGTTATGTAGTATTACGTTATAACGTATAACGTTTTGTAGTATTACATTAAGACGCACTACCGTATGTAGTATTACGTTGTAACGTATAACGTCATGTAGTATTACGTTATAACGTATAACGTTATGCAGTATTACGTTATAACGTATAACGCTATGTAGTATTACGTTATAACGTATAACGTTATGCAGTATTACGTTATAACGTATAACGTTATGTAGTATTACGTTATAACGTATAACGTTATGTAGTATTACGTTATAACGTATAACGTTATGTAGTATTACGTTATAACGTATAACGTTAAGTACTATTACGTTATAACGTATAACGATATTTAGTATTACATTAAGACGCACTACCGTATGTAGTATTACGTTGAAACGTATAACGTCATATCGTATTACGTTATAACGTAGACAGTTATGCAGTATTACGTTTTATCGTATAACGTTATGTACTATTACGTTATAACGTATGACGTTGTATAGCATATCAGTATAACGTATAACGAATTATAGTATTACGTTATAACGTATAACGTTATATAGTATTACGATATAACGTATAACGTTATGAAGTATTACGTTATAACGTATAACGTTATGTAGTATTACGTTATAACGTATAACGTTGTATAGCACATCAGTATATCGTATAACGTTGTGTAGCATTACCTTACAACGTTTAACATTATGTAGTATTACGTTATAACGTATAACGTTATGTAGTATGTCGTTATAACGTATAACGTAATGTAGTATTCCATTAAGACGCACCACCTTATGTAGTATTACGTTGTAACGTATAACGCTATGTAGTATTAAGTTATAACGTTTAACGTTATGTAGTATTACGTTATAACGTGTAACGTTATGTAGTATTATGTTATCACGTATAACGTTGTATAGCATATCAGTATAACGTATAACGTTATGTAGTATAACGTTATAACGTATAACGTTATGCAGTATGACGTTATAACGTATAACGTTATGTAGTGTTACGTTATAACGTATAACGTTATGCAGTATTACGTTATAACGTATAACGTTGTATAGCATATCAGTACATCGTATAACGTTATGTAGCATTACCTTACATCGTTTAACATTATGTAGTATTACGTTATAACGTATAACGTTATGTAGTATTACGTTATAACGTATAACGTCATGTAGTATTACATTAAGACGCACTACCGTATGTAGTATTACATTGTTACGTATAACGTCATGTAGTAGTACGTTATAACGTATAAAGTTATGCAGTATTACGTTATAACGTATAACGTTTTGTAGTATTACATTAAGACGCACTACCGTATGTAGTATTACGTTGTAACGTATAACGTCATGTAGTATTACGTTATAACGTATAAAGTTATGTCGTATTACGTTATAACGTATAACGTTGTATAGCACATCAGTATATCGTATAACATTGTGTAGCATTACCTTACAACGTTTAACATTATGTAGTATTACGTTATAACGTATAACGTTATGTAGTATTACGTTATAACGTATAACGTTTTGTAGTATTACATTAAGACGCACTACCGTATGTAGTATTACGTTGTAACGTATAACGTCATGTAGTATTACGTTATAACGTATAACGTTATGCAGTATTACGTTATAACGTATAACGTTATGTAGTATTACGTTATAACGTATAACGTTATGCAGTATTACGTTATAACGTATAACGTTATGTAGTATTACGTTGTAACGTATAACGTTATGCAGTATTACGGTATAACGTATAACGTTATGTTATATTACGTCATAACGTATAACGTTGTGTTGCATATCAGTACATCGTATAACGTTATGTAGCATTACCTTACAACGTTTAACATTATGAAGTATTACGTTATAACGTATAACGTTATGTAGTATTACGTTATAACGTACAACGTTTTGTAGTATCACATTAAGACGCACTACCGTATGTAGTATTACGTTGTAACGTATAACGTCATGCAGTATTACGTTATAACGTATAACGTTATGCAGTATTACGTTATAACGTATAACGTTATGTAGTATTACGTTATAACGTATAACGTTATGCAGTATTACGTTATAACGTATAACGTTATGTAGTATTACGTTATAACGTATAACGTTATGCAGTATTACGGTATAACGCATAACGTTATGTTATATTACGTCATAACGTATAACGTTGTATAGCATACCAGTACATCGTATAACATTATGTAGCATTACCTTACAACGTTTAACAATATGTAGTATTACGTTATAACGTATAACGTTATGTAGTATTACGTTATAACGTATAACGTTTTGTAGTATTACGTTATAACGTATAACGTTTTGTAGTATTACATTAAGACGCACTACCGTATGTAGTATTACGTTGTATCGTATAATGTCATGTAGTATTACGTTATAACGTATAACGTTATGCAGTATTACGTTTTATCGTATAACGTTATGTAGTATTACGTTATAACGTATAACGTTATGTAGTATTTCGTTAGAACGTATAACGTTATGAAGTATTACGTTGTAACGTATAACGTCATGTAGTATTACGTTATAACGTATAACGTTATGCAGTATTACGTTATAACGTATAACGTCATGTAGTATTACGTTATAACGTATAACGTTATGCAGTATTACGTTATAACGTATAACGTCATGTAGTATTACGTTATAACGTATAAAGTTATGCAGTATTACGTTTTATCGTATAACGTTATGTAGTATTACGTTATAACGTATAACGTTATGTAGTATTTCGTTAGAACGTATAACGTTATGAAGTATTACGTTATGACGTATAACGTTATGTAGTATTTCGTTAGAACGTATAACGTTATGAAGTATTACGTTATGACGTATAACGTTATGTAGTATTACGTTATAACCTATTACGTTATGCAGTATTACGTTATAACGTATAACGTTATATAGCACATCAGTATAACGTATAATGTTATGTAGTATTACGTTATAACGTATAACTTTATGCAGTATTACGTTATAACGTATAACGTCATGTAGTATTACGTTATAACGTATAACGTTATGCAGTATTACGTTATAACGTATAACGTTATGTAGTATTACGTTATAACGTATAACGTTATGTAGTATTACGTTATAACGTATAACGTTATGTAGTATTACGTTATAACGTATAACGTTAAGTACTATTACGTTATAACGTATAACGATATTTAGTATTACATTAAGACGCACTACCGTATGTAGTATTACGTTGAAACGTATAACGTCATATCGTATTACGTTATAACGTAGACAGTTATGCAGTATTACGTTTTATCGTATAACGTTATGTACTATTACGTTATAACGTATGACGTTGTATAGCATATCAGTATAACGTATAACGAATTATAGTATTACGTTATAACGTATAACGTTATATAGTATTACGATATAACGTATAACGTTATGAAGTATTACGTTATAACGTATAACGTTATGTAGTATTACGTTATAACGTATAACGTTGTATAGCACATCAGTATATCGTATAACGTTGTGTAGCATTACCTTACAACGTTTAACATTATGTAGTATTACGTTATAACGTATAACGTTATGTAGTATGTCGTTATAACGTATAACGTAATGTAGTATTCCATTAAGACGCACCACCTTATGTAGTATTACGTTGTAACGTATAACGCTATGTAGTATTAAGTTATAACGTTTAACGTTATGTAGTATTACGTTATAACGTGTAACGTTATGTAGTATTATGTTATCACGTATAACGTTGTATAGCATATCAGTATAACGTATAACGTTATGTAGTATAACGTTATAACGTATAACGTTATGCAGTATGACGTTATAACGTATAACGTTATGTAGTGTTACGTTATAACGTATAACGTTATGCAGTATTACGTTATAACGTATAACGTTGTATAGCATATCAGTACATCGTATAACGTTATGTAGCATTACCTTACATCGTTTAACATTATGTAGTATTACGTTATAACGTATAACGTTATGTAGTATTACGTTATAACGTATAACGTCATGTAGTATTACATTAAGACGCACTACCGTATGTAGTATTACATTGTTACGTATAACGTCATGTAGTAGTACGTTATAACGTATAAAGTTATGCAGTATTACGTTATAACGTATAACGTTTTGTAGTATTACATTAAGACGCACTACCGTATGTAGTATTACGTTGTAACGTATAACGTCATGTAGTATTACGTTATAACGTATAAAGTTATGTCGTATTACGTTATAACGTATAACGTTGTATAGCACATCAGTATATCGTATAACATTGTGTAGCATTACCTTACAACGTTTAACATTATGTAGTATTACGTTATAACGTATAACGTTATGTAGTATTACGTTATAACGTATAACGTTTTGTAGTATTACATTAAGACGCACTACCGTATGTAGTATTACGTTGTAACGTATAACGTCATGTAGTATTACGTTATAACGTATAACGTTATGCAGTATTACGTTATAACGTATAACGTTATGTAGTATTACGTTATAACGTATAACGTTATGCAGTATTACGTTATAACGTATAACGTTATGTAGTATTACGTTGTAACGTATAACGTTATGCAGTATTACGGTATAACGTATAACGTTATGTTATATTACGTCATAACGTATAACGTTGTGTTGCATATCAGTACATCGTATAACGTTATGTAGCATTACCTTACAACGTTTAACATTATGAAGTATTACGTTATAACGTATAACGTTATGTAGTATTACGTTATAACGTACAACGTTTTGTAGTATCACATTAAGACGCACTACCGTATGTAGTATTACGTTGTAACGTATAACGTCATGCAGTATTACGTTATAACGTATAACGTTATGCAGTATTACGTTATAACGTATAACGTTATGTAGTATTACGTTATAACGTATAACGTTATGCAGTATTACGTTATAACGTATAACGTTATGTAGTATTACGTTATAACGTATAACGTTATGCAGTATTACGGTATAACGCATAACGTTATGTTATATTACGTCATAACGTATAACGTTGTATAGCATACCAGTACATCGTATAACATTATGTAGCATTACCTTACAACGTTTAACAATATGTAGTATTACGTTATAACGTATAACGTTATGTAGTATTACGTTATAACGTATAACGTTTTGTAGTATTACGTTATAACGTATAACGTTTTGTAGTATTACATTAAGACGCACTACCGTATGTAGTATTACGTTGTATCGTATAATGTCATGTAGTATTACGTTATAACGTATAACGTTATGCAGTATTACGTTTTATCGTATAACGTTATGTAGTATTACGTTATAACGTATAACGTTATGTAGTATTTCGTTAGAACGTATAACGTTATGAAGTATTACGTTGTAACGTATAACGTCATGTAGTATTACGTTATAACGTATAACGTTATGCAGTATTACGTTATAACGTATAACGTCATGTAGTATTACGTTATAACGTATAACGTTATGCAGTATTACGTTATAACGTATAACGTCATGTAGTATTACGTTATAACGTATAAAGTTATGCAGTATTACGTTTTATCGTATAACGTTATGTAGTATTACGTTATAACGTATAACGTTATGTAGTATTTCGTTAGAACGTATAACGTTATGAAGTATTACGTTATGACGTATAACGTTATGTAGTATTTCGTTAGAACGTATAACGTTATGAAGTATTACGTTATGACGTATAACGTTATGTAGTATTACGTTATAACCTATTACGTTATGCAGTATTACGTTATAACGTATAACGTTATATAGCACATCAGTATAACGTATAATGTTATGTAGTATTACGTTATAACGTATAACTTTATGCAGTATTACGTTATAACGTATAACGTCATGTAGTATTACGTTATAACGTATAAAGTTATGCAGTATTACGTTTTATCGTATAACGTTATGTAGTATTACGTTATAACGTATAACGTTATGTAGTATTTCGTTAGAACGTATAACGTTATGAAGTATTACGTTATGACGTATAACGTTATGTAGTATTACGTTATAACCTATTACGTTATGCAGTATTACGTTATAACGTATAACGTTATATAGCACATCAGTATAACGTATAATGTTATGTAGTATTACGTTATAACGTATAACATTATGCAGTATTACGTTATAACGTATAACGTTATGTAGTATTACGTTATAACGTAGAACGTTATGTAGTATTACGTTATAACGTATAACGTTATGTAGTATTACGTTATAACGTATAACGTTATGTAGTATTACGTTATAACGTATAACGTTATGTAGTATTACGTTATAACGTATAACGTTATGTAGTATTACGTTATAACGTATAACGTTATGTAGTATTACGTTATAACGTATAACGTTATGTAGTATTACGTTATAACGTATAAAGTTATGTAATAGTACGTTATAACGTATAACGTTATGTTATAGTACGTTATAACGTATAACGTTATATAGCATATCAGTATAACGTATAACGTTATATAGCACATCAGTATAACGTATAACGTTATATAGCACATCAGTATAACGTATAACGTTATATAGTATTACGATATAACGTATAACGTTATGAAGTATTACGTTATAACGTATAACGTTATGTAGTATTACGTTATAACGTATAACGTTGTATAGCATATCTGTATATCGCATAACGTTATGTAGCATTACTTTACAACGTATAACATTATGTAGTATTGCGTTCTAACGTATAACGTTATGTAGTATTACGTTATAACGTATAACGTTAAGTAGTATTACGTTATAACGTATAACGTTATTTAGTATTACATTAAGACGCACTACCGTATGTAGTATTACGTTGAAACGTATAACGTCATATAGTATTACGTTATAACGTAGACAGTTATGCAGTATTACGTTTTATCGTATAACGTTATGTACTATTACGTTATAACCTATGACGTTGTATAGCATATCAGTATAACGTATAACGAAATATAGTATTACGTTATAACGTATAACGTTTTGCAGTATTACGTTATAACATATAACGTTATGTAGTATTACGTTATAACGTATAACGTTATGCAGTATTACGTTATAACATATAACGTTATGTAGTTTTACGTTATAACGTATAACGTTATGTAGTATTACGTTATAACGTATAACGTTATGCAGCATTACGTTATAACGTATAACGTTATGCAGCATTACGTTATAGCGTATAACGTTATGTAGTATTCCGTTATAACGTATAACGTTATGTCGTATTACGTTATAACGTATAACGTTGTATAGCACATCAGTATATCGTATAACGTTGTGTAGCATTACCTTACAACGTTTAACATTATGTAGTATTACGTTATAACGTATAACGTTATGTAGTATGTCGTTATAACGTATAACGTAATGTAGTATTCCATTAAGACGCACCACCTTATGTAGTATTACGTTGTAACGTATAACGCTATGTAGTATTAAGTTATAACGTTTAACGTTATGTAGTATTACGTTATAACGTGTAACGCTATGTAGTATTATGTTATCACGTATAACGTTGTATAGCATATCAGTATAACGTATAACGTTATGCAGTATTACGTTATAAAGTATAACGTTATGTAGTATTACGTTATAACGTATAACGTTGTATAGCATATCTGTATATCGCATAACGTTATGTAGCATTACTTTACAACGTATAACATTATGTAGTATTGCGTTCTAACGTATAACGTTATGTAGTATTACGTTATAACGTATAACGTTAAGTAGTATTACGTTATAACGTATAACGTTATTTAGTATTACATTAAGACGCACTACCGTATGTAGTATTACGTTGAAACGTATAACGTCATATAGTATTACGTTATAACGTAGACAGTTATGCAGTATTACGTTTTATCGTATAACGTTATGTACTATTACGTTATAACGTATGACGTTGTATAGCATATCAGTATAACGTATAACGAAATATAGTATTGCGTTATAACGTATAACGTTTTGCAGTATTACGTTATAACATATAACGTTATGTAGTATTACGTTATAACGTATAACGTTATGCAGTATTACGTTATAACATATAACGTTATGTAGTTTTACGTTATAACGTATAACGTTATGTAGTATTACGTTATAACGTATAACGTTATGCAGCATTACGTTATAACGTATAACGTTATGCAGCATTACGTTATAGCGTATAACGTTATGTAGTATTCCGTTATAACGTATAACGTTATGTCGTATTACGTTATAACGTATAACGTTGTATAGCATATCAGTATAACGTATAACGAAATATAGTATTGCGTTATAACGTATAACGTTTTGCAGTATTACGTTATAACATATAACGTTATGTAGTATTACGTTATAACGTATAACGTTATGCAGTATTACGTTATAACATATAACGTTATGTAGTTTTACGTTATAACGTATAACGTTATGTAGTATTACGTTATAACGTATAACGTTATGCAGCATTACGTTATAACGTATAACGTTATGCAGCATTACGTTATAGCGTATAACGTTATGTAGTATTCCGTTATAACGTATAACGTTATGTCGTATTACGTTATAACGTATAACGTTGTATAGCACATCAGTATATCGTATAACGTTGTGTAGCATTACCTTACAACGTTTAACATTATGTAGTATTACGTTATAACGTATAACGTTATGTAGTATGTCGTTATAACGTATAACGTAATGTAGTATTCCATTAAGACGCACCACCTTATGTAGTATTACGTTGTAACGTATAACGCTATGTAGTATTAAGTTATAACGTTTAACGTTATGTAGTATTACGTTATAACGTGTAACGTTATGTAGTATTATGTTATCACGTATAACGTTGTATAGCATATCAGTATAACGTATAACGTTATGTAGTATAACGTTATAACGTATAACGTTATGCAGTATGACGTTATAACGTATAACGTTATGTAGTGTTACGTTATAACGTATAACGTTATGCTGTATTACGTTATAACGTATAACGTTATGTAGTATTACGTTATAACGTATAACGTTATGTTATATTACGTTATAACGTATAACGTTGTATAGCATATCAGTACATCGTATAACGTTATGTAGCATTACCTTACATCGTTTAACATTATGTAGTGTTACGTTATAACGTATAACGTTATGTAGTATTACGTTATAACGTATAACGTCATGTAGTATTACATTAAGAAGCACTACCGTATGTAGTATTACATTGTTACGTATAACGTCATGTAGTAGTACGTTATAACGTATAAAGTTATGCAGTATTACGTTATAACGTATAACGTTTTGTAGTATTACATTACGACGCACTACCGTATGTAGTATTACGTTGTAACGTATAACGTCATGTAGTATTACGTTATAACGTATAAAGTTATGTCGTATTACGTTATAACGTATAACGTTGTATAGCACATCAGTATATCGTATAACGTTGTGTAGCATTACCTTACAACGTTTAACATTATGTAGTATTACGTTATAACGTATAACGTTATGTAGTATTACGTTATAACGTATAACGTCATGTAGTATTACATTAAGAAGCACTACCGTATGTAGTATTACATTGTTACGTATAACGTTTTGTAGTATTACATTAAGACGCACTACCGTATGTAGTATTACGTTGTAACGTATAACGTCATGTAGTATTACATTAAGACGCACTACCGTATGTAGTATTACGTTGTAACGTATAACGTCATGTAGTATTACGTTATAACGTATAACGTTATGTAGTATTACGTTATAACGTAGAAAGTTATGTAGTATTACGTTATAACGTATAACGTTATGTAGTATTACGTTATAACGTATAACGTTATGTAGTATTACGTTATAACGTATAACGTTATGTAGTATTACGTTCTAACGTATAACGTTATGTAGTATTACGTTATAACATATAACGTTATGTAGTATTACGTTATAACGTATAAAGTTATGTTATAGTACGTTATAACGTATAACGTTATATAGCATATCAGTATAACGTATAACGTTATATAGCACATCAGTATAACGTATAACGTTATATAGTATTACGTTATAACGTATACCGTTATGTAGTATTACGATATAACGTATAACGTTATGAAGTATTACGTTATAACGTATAACGTTATGTAGTATTACGTTATAACGTATAACGTTGTATAGCATATCTGTATATCGCATAACGTTATGTAGCATTACTTTACAACGTATAACATTATGTAGTATTGCGTTCTAACGTATAACGTTATGTAGTATTACGTTATAACGTATAACGTTATATAGTATTACGTTATAACGTATACCGTTATGTAGTATTACGATATAACGTATAACGTTATGAAGTATTACGTTATAACGTATAACGTTATGTAGTATTACGTTATAACGTATAACGTTGTATAGCATATCTGTATATCGCATAACGTTATGTAGCATTACTTTACAACGTATAACATTATGTAGTATTGCGTTCTAACGTATAACGTTATGTAGTATTACGTTATAACGTATAACGTCATATAGTATTACGTTATAACGTAGACAGTTATGCAGTATTACGTTTTATCGTATAACGTTATGTACTATTACGTTATAACGTATGACGTTGTATAGCACATCAGTATAACGTATAACGTAATATAGTATTACGTTATAACGTATAACGTTATGCAGTATTACGTTATAACGTATAACGTTATGTAGTATTACGTTATAACGTATAACGTTATGTTATATTACGTTATAACGTATAACGTTGTATAGCATATCAGTACATCGTATAACGTTATGTAGCATTACCTTACATCGTTTAACATTATGTAGTATTACGTTATAACGTATAACTTTATGTAGTATTACGTTATAACGTATAACGTCATGTAGTATTACATTAAGACGCACTACCGTATGTAGTATTACATTGTTACGTATAACGTCATGTAGTAGTACGTTATAACGTATAAAGTTATGCAGTATTACGTTATAACGTATAACGTTTTGTAGTATTACATTAAGACGCACTACCGTATGTAGTATTACGTTGTAACGTATAACGTCATGTAGTATTACGTTATAACGTATAAAGTTATGTCGTATTACGTTATAACGTATAACGTTGTATAGCACATCAGTATATCGTATAACGTTGTGTAGCATTACCTTACAACGTTTAACATTATGTAGTATTACGTTATAACGTATAACGTTATGTAGTATTACGTTATAACGTATAACGTTTTGTAGTATTACATTAAGACGCACTACCGTATGTAGTATTACATTGTTACGTATAACGTCATGTAGTAGTACGTTATAACGTATAAAGTTATGCAGTATTACGTTTTGTCGTATAACGTTATGTAGTATTACGTTATAACGTATAACGTTATGTAGTATTTCGTTAGAACGTATAACGTTATGAAGTATTACGTTATGACGTATAACGTTATGTAGTATTACGTTATAACCTATTACGTTATGCAGTATTACGTTATAACGTATAACGTTATATAGCACATCAGTATAACGTATAATGTTATGTAGTATTACGTTATAACGTATAACTTTATGCAGTATTACGTTATAACGTATAACGTCATGTAGTATTACGTTATAACGTATAAAGTTATGCAGTATTACGTTTTATCGTATAACGTTATGTAGTATTACGTTATAACGTATAACGTTATGTAGTATTTCGTTAGAAAGTATAACGTTATGAAGTATTACGTTATGACGTATAACGTTATGTAGTATTACGTTATAACCTATTACGTTATGCAGTATTACGTTATAACGTATAACGTTATATAGCACATCAGTATAACGTATAATGTTATGTAGTATTACGTTATAACGTATAACATTATGCAGTATTACGTTATAACGTATAACGTTATGTAGTATTACGTTATAACGTAGACCGTTATGTAGTATTACGTTATAACGTATAACGTTATGTAGTATTACGTTATAACGTATAACGTTATGTAGTATTACGTTATAACGTATAACGAAATATAGTATTACGTTATAACGTATAACGTTTTGCAGTATTACGTTATAACATATAACGTTATGTAGTATTACGTTATAACGTATAACGTTATGCAGTATTACGTTATAACATATAACGTTATGTAGTTTTACGTTATAACGTATAACGTTATGTAGTATTACGTTATAACGTATAACGTTATGCAGCATTACGTTATAACGTATAACGTTATGCAGCATTACGTTATAGCGTATAACGTTATGTAGTATTCCGTTATAACGTATAACGTTATGTCGTATTACGTTATAACGTATAACGTTGTATAGCACATCAGTATATCGTATAACGTTGTGTAGCATTACCTTACAACGTTTAACATTATGTAGTATTACGTTATAACGTATAACGTTATGTAGTATGTCGTTATAACGTATAACGTAATGTAGTATTCCATTAAGACGCACCACCTTATGTAGTATTACGTTGTAACGTATAACGCTATGTAGTATTAAGTTATAACGTTTAACGTTATGTAGTATTACGTTATAACGTGTAACGTTATGTAGTATTATGTTATCACGTATAACGTTGTATAGCATATCAGTATAACGTATAACGTTATGTAGTATAACGTTATAACGTATAACGTTATGCAGTATGACGTTATAACGTATAACGTTATGTAGTGTTACGTTATAACGTATAACGTTATGCAGTATTACGTTATAACGTATAACGTTATGTAGTATTACGTTATAACGTATAACGTTATGTTATATTACGTTATAACGTATAACGTTGTATAGCATATCAGTACATCGTATAACGTTATGTAGCATTACCTTACATCGTTTAACATTATGTAGTATTACGTTATAACGTATAACGTTATGTAGTATTACGTTATAACGTATAACGTCATGTAGTATTACATTAAGAAGCACTACCGTATGTAGTATTACATTGTTACGTATAACGTCATGTAGTAGTACGTTATAACGTATAAAGTTATGCAGTATTACGTTATAACGTATAACGTTTTGTAGTATTACATTACGACGCACTACCGTATGTAGTATTACGTTGTAACGTATAACGTCATGTAGTATTACGTTATAACGTATAAAGTTATGTCGTATTACGTTATAACGTATAACGTTGTATAGCACATCAGTATATCGTATAACGTTGTGTAGCATTACCTTACAACGTTTAACATTATGTAGTATTACGTTATAACGTATAACGTTATGTAGTATTACGTTGTAACGTATAACGTCATGTAGTATTACATTAAGAAGCACTACCGTATGTAGTATTACATTGTTACGTATAACGTTTTGTAGTATTACATTAAGACGCACTACCGTATGTAGTATTACGTTGTAACGTATAACGTCATGTAGTATTACATTAAGACGCACTACCGTATGTAGTATTACGTTGTAACGTATAACGTCATGTAGTATTACGTTATAACGTATAACGTTATGTAGTATTACGTTATAACGTAGAACGTTATGTAGTATTACGTTATAACGTATAACGTTATGTAGTATTACGTTATAACGTATAACGTTATGTAGTATTACGTTATAACGTATAACGTTATGTAGTATTACGTTCTAACGTATAACGTTATGTAGTATTACGTTATAACATATAACGTTATGTAGTATTACGTTATAACGTATAAAGTTATGTTATAGTACGTTATAACGTATAACGTTATATAGCATATCAGTATAACGTATAACGTTATATAGCACATCAGTATAACGTATAACGTTATATAGTATTACGTTATAACGTATACCGTTATGTAGTATTACGATATAACGTATAACGTTATGAAGTATTACGTTATAACGTATAACGTTATGTAGTATTACGTTATAACGTATAACGTTGTATAGCATATCTGTATATCGCATAACGTTATGTAGCATTACTTTACAACGTATAACATTATGTAGTATTGCGTTCTAACGTATAACGTTATGTAGTATTACGTTATAACGTATAACGTTAAGTAGTATTACGTTATAACGTATAACGTTATTTAGTATTACATTAAGACGCACTACCGTATGTAGTATTACGTTGAAACGTATAACGTCATATAGTATTACGTTATAACGTAGACAGTTATGCAGTATTACGTTTTATCGTATAACGTTATGTACTATTACGTTATAACGTATGACGTTGTATAGCACATCAGTATAACGTATAACGTAATATAGTATTACGTTATAACGTAGAACGTTATGCAGTATTACGTTATAACGTATAACGTTATGTAGTATTACGTTATAACGTATAACGTTATGTTATATTACGTTATAACGTATAACGTTGTATAGCATATCAGTACATCGTATAACGTTATGTAGCATTACCTTACATCGTTTAACATTATGTAGTATTACGTTATAACGTATAACTTTATGTAGTATTACGTTATAACGTATAACGTCATGTAGTATTACATTAAGACGCACTACCGTATGTAGTATTACATTGTTACGTATAACGTCATGTAGTAGTACGTTATAACGTATAAAGTTATGCAGTATTACGTTATAACGTATAACGTTTTGTAGTATTACATTAAGACGCACTACCGTATGTAGTATTACGTTGTAACGTATAACGTCATGTAGTATTACGTTATAACGTATAAAGTTATGTCGTATTACGTTATAACGTATAACGTTGTATAGCACATCAGTATATCGTATAACGTTGTGTAGCATTACCTTACAACGTTTAACATTATGTAGTATTACGTTATAACGTATAACGTTATGTAGTATTACGTTATAACGTATAACGTTTTGTAGTATTACATTAAGACGCACTACCGTATGTAGTATTACATTGTTACGTATAACGTCATGTAGTAGTACGTTATAACGTATAAAGTTATGCAGTATTACGTTATAACGTATAACGTTTTGTAGTATTACATTAAGACGCACTACCGTATGTAGTATTACATTGTAACGTATAACGTCATGTAGTATTACGTTATAACGTATAACGTTATGCAGTATTACGTAATAACGTATAACGTTATGTAGTATTACGTTATAACGTATAACGTTATGCAGTATTACGTTATAACGTATAACGTTATGTAGTATTACGTTATAACGTATAACGTTATGCAGTATTACGTTATAACGTATAACGTTATGCAGTATTACGTTGTAACGTATAACGTTATGCAGTATTACGGTATAACGTATAACGTTATGTTATATTACGTCATAACGTATAAAGTTATGTCGTACTACGTTATAACGTATAACGTTGTATAGCATATCTGTATATCGCATAACGTTATGTAGCATTACTTTACAACGTATAACATTATGTAGTATTGCGTTCTAACGTATAACGTTATGTAGTATTACGTTATTACGTATAACGTTAAGTAGTATTACGTTATAACGTATAACGTTATTTAGTATTACATTAAGACGCACTACCGTATGTAGTATTACGTTGAAACGTATAACGTTATGTAGTTTTACGTTATAACGTATAACGTTATGTAGTATTACGTTATAACGTATAACGTTATGCAGCATTACGTTATAGCGTATAACGTTATGTAGTATTCCGTTATAACGTATAACGTTATGCAGTATTACGTTATAACATATAACGTTATGTAGTTTTACGTTATAACGTATAACGTTATGTAGTATTACGTTATAACGTATAACGTTATGCAGCATTACGTTATAGCGTATAACGTTATGTAGTATTCCGTTATAACGTATAACGTTATGTCGTATTACGTTATAACGTATAACGTTGTATAGCACATCAGAATATCGTATAACGTAATATAGTATTAGGTTATAACGTATAACGTTATGCAGTATTACGTTATAACGTATAACGTTATGTAGTATTACGTTATAACGTATAACGTTATGTAGTATTACGTTAAAACGTATAACGTTGTATAGCACATCAGTATAACGTATAACGTAATATAGTATTACGTTATAACGTATAACGTTATGCAGTATTACGTTATAACGTATAACGTTATGTAGTATGACGTTATAACGTATAACGTTATGTTATATTACGTCATAACGTATAACGTTGTATAGCATATCAGTACATCGTATAACGTTATGTAGCATTACCTTACATCGTTTAACATTATGTAGTATTACGTTATAACGTATAACGTTATGTAGTATTACGTTATAACGTATAACGTCATGTAGTATTACATTAAGACGCACTACCGTATGTAGTATTACATTGTAACATATAACGTCATGTAGTATTACGTTATAACGTATAAAGTTATGTCGTATTACGTTATAACGTATAACGTTGTATAGCACATCAGTATATCGTATAACGTTGTGTAGCATTACCTTACAACGTTTAACATTATGTAGTATTACGTTATAACGTATAACGTTATGTAGTATTACGTTATAACGTATAACGTTTTGTAGTATTACATTAAGACGCACTACCGTATGTAGTATTACATTGTTACGTATAACGTCATGTAGTAGTACGTTATAACGTATAAAGTTATGTCGTATTACGTTATAACGTATAACGTTGTATAGCACATCAGTATATCGTATAACGTTGTGTAGCATTACCTTACAACGTTTAACATTATGTAGTATTACGTTATAACGTATAACGTTTTGTAGTATTACATTATGACGCACTACCGTATGTAGTATTACGTTGTAACGTATAACGTCATGTAGTATTACGTTATAACGTATAACGTTATGCAGTATTACGTTATAACGTATAACGTTATGTAGTATTACGTTATAACGTATAACGTTATGCAGTATTACGTTATAACGTATAACGTTTTGTAGTATTACATTAAGACGCACTACCGTATGTAGTATTACGTTGTAACATATAACGTCATGTAGTATTACGTTATAACGTATAAAGTTATGTCGTATTACGTTATTACGTATAACGTTGTATAGCACATCAGTATATCGTATAACGTTGTGTAGCATTACCTTACAACGTTTAACATTATGTAGTATTACGTTATAACGTATAACGTTATGTAGTATTACGTTATAACGTATAACGTTTTGTAGTATTACATTAAGACGCACTACCGTATGTAGTATTACATTGTTACGTATAACGTCATGTAGTAGTACGTTATAACGTATAAAGTTATGTCGTATTACGTTATAACGTATAACGTTGTATAGCACATCAGTACATCGTATAACGTTATGTAGCATTATCTTACATCGTTTAACATTATGTAGTATTACGTTATAACGTATAACGTTATGTAGTATTACGTTATAACGTATAACGTCATGTAGTATTACATTAAGACGCACTACCGTGCGTAGTATTACATTGTTACGTATACCGTCATGTAGTAGTACGTTATAACGTATAAAGTTATGCAGTATTACGTTTTATCGTATAACGTTATGCACTATTACGTTATAACGTATAACGTTATGCAGTATTACGTTATAACGTATAACGTTATGCAGTATTACGTTATAACGTATAACGTTATGCAGTATTACGTTATAACGTATAACGTTATGTAGTATTACGTTATAACGTATAACGTTATGCAGTATTACGTTATAACGTATAACGTTGTATAGCACATCAGTATATCGTATAACGTTGTGTAGCATTACCTTACAACGTTTAACATTATGTAGTATTACGTTATAACGTATAACGTTATGTAGTATTACGTTATAACGTATAACGATTTGTAGTATTACATTAAGACGCACTACCGTATGTAGTATTACGTTGTAACGTATAACGTCATGTAGTATTACGTTATAACGTATAACGTTATGCAGTATTACGTTATAACGTATAACGTTATGTAGTATTACGTTATAACGTATAACGTTATGCAGTATTACGTTATAACGTATAACGTTGTATAGCATATCAGTACATCGTATAACGTTATGTAGCATTACCTTACATCGTTTAACATTATGTAGTATTACGTTATAACGTATAACGTTATGTAGTATTACGTTATAACGTATAACGTCATGTAGTATTACATTAAGACGCACTACCGTATGTAGTATTACATTGTTACGTATAACGTCATGTAGTAGTACGTTATAACGTATAAAGTTATGCAGTATTACGTTTTATCGTATAACGTTATGCACTATTACGTTATAACGTATAACGTTATGCAGTATAACGTTATAACGTATAACGTTTTGTAGTATTACATTAAGACGCACTACCGTATGTAGTATTACGTTGTAACGTATAACGTCATGTAGTATTACGTTATAACGTATAAAGTTATGTCGTATTACGTTGTAACGTATAACGTCATGTAGTATTACGTCATAACGTATAAAGTTATGTCGTATTACGTTATAACGTATAACGTTGTATAGCACATCAGTATATCGTATAACGTTGTGTAGCATTACCTTACAACGTTTAACATTATGTAGTATTACGTTATAACGTATAACGTTATGTAGTATTACGTTATAACGTATAACGTTTTGTAGTATTACATTAAGACGCACTACCGTATGCACTATTACGTTATAACGTATAACGTTATGCAGTATTACGTTATAACGTATAACGTTATGTAGTATTACGTTATAACGTATAACGTTATGCAGTATTACGTTATAACGTATAACGTTGTATAGCACATCAGTATATCGTATAACGTTGTGTAGCATTACCTTACAACGTTTAACATTATGTAGTATTACGTTATAACGTATAACGTTATGTAGTATTACGTTATAACGTATAACGTTTTGTAGTATTACATTAAGACGCACTACCGTATGTAGTATTACGTTGTAACGTATAACGTCATGTAGTATTACGTTATAACGTATAACGTTATGCAGTATTACGTTATAACGTATAACGTTATGTAGTATTACGTTATAACGTATAACGTTATGCAGTATTACGTTATAACGTATAACGTTGTATAGCATATCAGTACATCGTATAACGTTATGTAGCATTACCTTACATCGTTTAACATTATGTAGTATTACGTTATAACGTATAACGTTATGTAGTATTACGTTATAACGTATAACGTCATGTAGTATTACATTAAGACGCACTACCGTATGTAGTATTACATTGTTACGTATAACGTCATGTAGTAGTACGTTATAACGTATAAAGTTATGCAGTATTACGTTTTATCGTATAACGTTATGCACTATTACGTTATAACGTATAACGTTATGCAGTATTACGTTATAACGTATAACGTTTTGTAGTATTACATTAAGACGCACTACCGTATGTAGTATTACGTTGTAACGTATAACGTCATGTAGTATTACGTTATAACGTATAAAGTTATGTCGTATTACGTTGTAACGTATAACGTCATGTAGTATTACGTTATAACGTATAAAGTTATGTCGTATTACGTTATAACGTATAACGTTGTATAGCACATCAGTATATCGCATAACGTTGTGTAGCATCACCTTACAACGTTTAACATTATGTAGTATTACGTTATAACGTATAACGTTATGTAGCATTTCGTTATAACGTATAACGTTATGTAGAATTACGTTATAACGTATAACGTTATGTGGTATTACGTTAGAACGTATAACGTTATGTAGTATTACGTTATAACGTATAACGTTATGTAGTAAAACGTTATAACGTATAACATTATGTAGTATAACGTTATAACGTATAACGTTATGCAGTATTACGTTATAACGTATAACGTTATGTAGTATAACGTTATGTAGCATTACCTTACAACGTTTAACATTATGTAGTATTACGTTATAACGTATAACGTTTTGTAGTATTACATTAAGACGCACTACCGTATGTAGTATTACGTTGTAACGTATAACGTCATGTAGTATTACGTTATAACGTATAAAGTTATGTCGTATTACGTTATAACGTATAACGTTGTATAGCACATCAGTATATCGTATAACGTTGTGTAGTATTACCTTACAACGTTTAACATTATGTAGTATTACGTTATAACGTATAACGTTATGTAGCATTTCGTTATAACGTATAACGTAATGTAGTATTCCATTAAGACGCACCACCTTATGTAGTATTACGTTGTAACGTATAACGTTATGCAGCATTACGTTATAACGTATAACGTTATGCAGTATTACGTTATAACGTATAACGCTATGTAGTATTACGTTATAACGTATAACGTTATGCAGTATTACGTTATAACGTATAACGTTATGTAGTATTACGTTATAACGTATAACGTTATGCAGTATTACGGTATAACGCATAACGTTATGTTATATTACGTCATAACGTATAACGTTGTATAGCATACCAGTACATCGTATAACGTTATATAGCACATCAGTATAACGTATAACGTTATATAGTATTACGTTATAACGTATAACGTTATGTAGTATTACGATATAACGTATAACGTTATGAAGTATTACGTTATAACGTATAACGTTATGTAGTATTACGTTATAACGTATAACGTTGTATAGCATATCTGTATATCGCATAACGTTATGTAGCATTACTTTACAACGTATAACATTATGTAGTATTGCGTTCTAACGTATAACGTTATGTAGTATTACGTTATAACGTATAACGTTAAGTAGTATTACGTTATAACGTATAACGTTATTTAGTATTACATTAAGACGCACTACCGTATGTAGTATTACATTGAAACGTATAACGTCATATAGTATTACGTTATAACGTAGACAGTTATGCAGTATAACGTTTTATCGTATAACGTTATGTACTATTACGTTATAACGTATGACGTTCTATAGCATATCAGTATAACGTATAACGAAATATAGTATTACGTTATAACGTATAACGTTTTGCAGTATTACGTTATAACATATAACGTTATGTAGTATTACGTTATAACGTATAACGTTATGCAGTATTACGTTATAACATATAACGTTATGTAGTTTTACGTTATAACGTATAACGTTATGTAGTATTACGTTATAACGTATAACGTTATGCAGCATTACGTTATAGCGTATAACGTTATGTAGTATTCCGTTATAACGTATAACGTTATGTCCTATTACGTTATAAAGTATAACGTTGTATAGCACATCAGTATATCGTATAACGTTGTGTAGCATTACCTTACAACGTTTAACATTATGTAGTATTACGTTATAAAATATAACGTTATGTAGTATGTCGTTATAACGTATAACGTAATGTAGTATTATGTTATAACGTATAACGTTGTATAGCATATCAGTATAACGTATAACGTAATATAGTATTACGTTATAACGTATAACGTAATGTAGTATTATGTTATAACGTATAACGTTGTATAGCATATCAGTATAACGTATAACGAAATATAGTATTACGTTATAACGTATAACGTTTTGCAGTATTACGTTATAACATATAACGTTATGTAGTATTACGTTATAACGTATAACGTTATGCAGTATTACGTTATAACATATAACGTTATGTAGTTTTACGTTATAACGTATAACGTTATGTAGTATTAAGTTATAACGTTTAACGTTATGTAGTATTACGTTATAACGTATAACGTTATGTAGTATTATGTTATAACGTATAACGTTGTATAGCATATCAGTATAACGTATAACGTAATATAGTATTACGTTATAACGTATAACGTTATGTGGTATTACGTTAGAACGTATAACGTTATGTAGTATAACGTTATAACGTATAACGTTATGCAGTATGACGTTATAACGTATAACGTAATGTAGTATTACATTAAGACGCACTACCGTATGTAGTATTACGTTGTAACGTACAGCGTCATGCAGTATTACGTTATAACGTATACAGTTATGCAGTATTCCGTTTTATCGTATAACGTTATGTACTATTACGTTATAACGTATAACGTTGTATAGCATATCAGTATAACGTATAACGTAATATAGTATTACGTTATACCGTATAACGTTATGCAGTATTACGTTATAACATATAATGTTATGTAGTATTACGTTATAACGTATAACGTTATGTACTATTACGTTATAACGTATATCGTTGTATAGCATATCAGTATAACGTATAACGTAATATAGTATTACGTCATAACGTATAACGTTATGCAGTATTACCTTACAACGTTTAACATTATGTAGTATTACGTTATAACGTATAACGTTATGTAGTATTTCGTTATAACGTATAACGTTGTATAGCATATCTGTATATCGCATAGCGTTATGTAGCATTACTTTACGACGTATAACATTATGTAGTATTGCGTTCTAACGTATAACGTTATGTAATATTACGTTATAACGTATAACGTTAAGTAGTATTACGTTATAACGTATAACGTTATGTAGTATTACATTAAGACGCACTACCGTATGTAGTGTTACGTTGTAACGTATAACGTTATGCAGTATTACGTTATAACATATAACGTTATGTAGTATTACGTTATAACGTATAACGTTATGCAGTATTACGTTAGAACGTATAACGTTATGTAGTATTACGTTATAACGTATAACGTTATGTACTATTACGTTATAACGTATAACGTTGTATAGCATATCAGTATAACCTATAACGTAATATAGTATTACGTTATAACGTATAACGTTATGCAGTATTACCTTACAACGTTTAACATTATGTAGTATTACGTTATAACGTATAACGTTATATAGCATATCAGTATAACGTATAACGTCATATAGCACATCAGTATAACGTATAACGTTATATAGTATTACGTTATAACGTATAAAGTTATGTAGTATTACGATATAACGTATAACGTTATGAAGTATTACGTTATAACGTATAACGTTATGTAGTATTACGTTATAACGTATAACGTTGTATAGCATATCTGTATATCGCAAAACGTTATGTAGCATTACTTTACAACGTATAACATTATGCAGTATTGCGTCCTAACGTATAACGTTATGTAGTATTACGTTATAACGTATAACGTTAAGTAGTATTACGTTATAACGTATAACGTTATGTAGTATTACATTAAGACGCACTACCGTATGTAGTATTACGTTGAAACGTATAACGTCATATAGTATTACGTTATAACGTAGACAGTTATGCAGTATTACGTTTTATCGTATAACGTTATGTACTATTACGTTATAACGTATGACGTTGTATAGCATATCAGTATAACGTATAACGAAATATAGTATTACGTTATAACGTATAACGTTTTGCAGTATTACGTTATAACATATAACGTTATGTAGTATTACGTTATAACGTATAACGTTATGCAGCATTACGTTATAGCGTATAACGTTATGTAGTATTCCGTTATAACGTATAACGTTATGTCGTATTACGTTATAACGTATAACGTTGTATAGCACATCAGTATATCGTATAACGTTGTGTAGCATTACCTTACAACGTTTAACATTATGTAGTATTACGTTATAACGTATAACGTTATGTAGTATGTCGTTATAACGTATAACGTAATGTAGTATTCCATTAAGACGCACCACCTTATGTAGTATTACGTTGTAACGTATAACGTTATGTAGTATTATGTTATGACGTATAACGTTGTATAGCATATCAGTATAACGTATAACGTAATATAGTATTACGTTATAACGTATAACGTTATGCAGTATTACGTTATAACGTATAACGTTATGTAGAATTACGTTATAACGTATAACGTTATGTGGTATTACGTTAGAACGTATAACGTTATGCAGTATGACGTTATAACGTATAACGTAATGTAGTATTACATTAAGACGCACTACCGTATGTAGTATTACGTTATAACGTATAACGTTATGTAGTATTACGTTATAACGTATAACGTTATGTTATATTACGTTATAACGTATAATGTTGTATAGCATATCAGTACATCGTATAACGTTATGTAGCATTACCTTACATCGTTTACCATTATGTAGTATTACGTTATAACGTATAACTTTTTGTAGTATTACGTTATAACGTATAACGTTATGTAGTATTACGTTATAACGTATAACGTCATGTAGTATTACATTAAGACGCACTACCGTATGTAGTATTACATTGTTACGTATAACGTCATGTAGTAGTACGTTATAACGTATAAAGTTATGCAGTATTACGTTTTATCGTATAACGTTATGCACTATTACGTTATAACGTATAACGTTATGCAGTATTACGTTATAACGTATAACGTTATGCAGTATTACGTTATAACGTATAACGTTATGCAGTATTACGTTATAACGTATAACGTTATGCAGTATTACGTTATAACGTATAACGTTATGTAGTATTACGTTATAACGTATAACGTTATGTTATATTACGTTATAACGTATAACGTTGTATAGCATATCAGTACATCGTATAACGTTATGTAGCATTACCTTACATCGTTTACCATTATGTAGTATTACGTTATAACGTATAGCGTTTTGTAGTATTACATTAAGACGCACTACCGTATGTAGTATTACGTTGTAACGTATAACGTCATGTAGTATTACGTTATAACGTATAAAGTTATGTCGTATTACGTTATAACGTATAACGTTGTATAGCACATCAGTATATCGTATAACGTTGTGTAGCATTACCTTACAACGTTTAACATTATGTAGTATTACGTTATAACGTATAACGTTATGTAGTATTACGTTATAACGTATAACGTTTTGTAGTATTACATTAAGACGCACTACCGTATGTAGTATTACGTTGTAACGTATAACGTCATGTAGAATTACGTTATAACGTATAACGTTATGCAGTATTACGTTATAACGTATAACGTTATGTAGTATTACGTTATAACGTATAACGTTATGCAGTATTACGTTATAACGTATAACGTTGTATAGCATATCAGTACATCGTATAACGTTATGTAGCATTACCTTACATCGTTTAACATTATGTAGTATTACGTTATAACGTATAACGTTATGTAGTATTACGTTATAACGTATAACGTCATGTAGTATTACATTAAGACGCACTACCGTATGTAGTATTACATTGTTACGTATAACGTCGTGTAGTAGTACGTTATAACGTATAAAGTTATGCAGTATTACGTTTTATCGTATAACGTTATGCACTATTACGTTATAACGTATAAAGTTATGTCGTATTACGTTGTAACGTATAACGTCATGTAGTATTACGTTATAACGTATAAAGTTATGTCGTATTACGTTATAACGTATAACGTTGTATAGCACATCAGTATATCGCATAACGTTATGTAGCATTACCTTACAACGTTTAACATTATGTAGTATTACGTTATAACGTATAACGTTATGTAGCATTTCGTTATAACGTATAACGTTATGTAGAATTACGTTATAACGTATAACGTTATGTGGTATTACGTTAGAACGTATAACGTTATGTAGTATAACGTTATAACGTATAACGTTATGTAGTAAAACGTTATAACGTATAACATTATGTAGTATAACGTTATAACGTATAACGTTATGCAGTATTACGTTATGACGTATAACGTTATGTAGTATAACGTTATAACGTATAACGTTATGTAGCATTACCTTACAACGTTTAACATTATGTAGTATTACGTTATAACGTATAACGTTATGCAGTATTACGTTATAACGTATAACGTTATGTAGTATAACGTTATTACGTATAACGTTATGTAGCATTACCTTACAACGTTTAACATTATGTAGTATTACGTTATAACGTATAACGTTAAGTAGTACTACGTTATAACGTATAACGTTTTGTAGTATTACGTTGTAACGTATATCGTTATGCAGTATTACGGTATAACGTATGACGTTATGTTATATTACGTCATAACGTATAACGTTGTGTAGCATATCAGTACATCGTATAACGTTATGTAGCATTACCTTACAACGTTTAACATTATGTAGTACTACGTTATAACTTATAACGTTATGTAGTATTACGTTATAACGTATAACGTTTTGTAGTATTACATTAAGACGCACTACCGTATGTAGTATTACGTTGTAACGTATAACGTCATGTAGTATTACGTTATAACGTATAACGTTATGCAGTATTACGTTATAACGTATAACGTTATGTAGTATTACGTTATAACGTATAACGTTATGCAGTATTACGTTATAACGTATAACGTTATGTAGTATTACGTTATAACGTATAACGTTATGCAGTATTACGGTATAACGCATAACGTTATGTTCTATTACGTCATAACGTATAACGTTGTATAGCATACCAGTACATCGTATAACGTTATATAGCACATCAGTATAACGTATAACGTTATATAGTATTACGTTATAACGTATAACGTTATGTAGTATTACGTTATAACGTATAACGTTGTATAGCATATCTGTATATCGCATAACGTTATGTAGCATTACTTTACAACGTATAACATTATGTAGTAATGCGTTCTAACGTATAACGTTATGTAGTATTACGTTATAACGTATAACGTTAAGTAGTATTACGTTATAACGTATAACGTTATTTAGTATTACATTAAGACGCACTACCGTATGTAGTATTACGTTGAAACGTATAACGTCATATAGTATTACGTTATAACGTAGACAGTTATGCAGTATTACGTTTTATCGTATAACGTTATGTACTATTACGTTATAACGTATGACGTTCTATAGCATATCAGTATAACGTATAACGAAATATAGTATTACGTTATAACGTATAACGTTTTGCAGTATTACGTTATAACATATAACGTTATGTAGTATTACGTTATAACGTATAACGTTATGCAGTATTACGTTATAACATATAACGTTATGTAGTTTTACGTTATAACGTATAACGTTATGTAGTATTACGTTATAACGTATAACGTTATGCAGCATTACGTTATAGCGTATAACGTTATGTAGTATTCCGTTATAACGTATAACGTTATGTCGTATTACGTTATAACGTATAACGTTGTATAGCACATCAGTATATCGTATAACGTTGTGTAGCATTACCTTACAACGTTTAACATTATGTAGTATTACGTTATAACGTATAACGTTATGCAGTATTACGTTATAACGTATAACGTTATGTAGTATTACGTTATAACGTATAACGATATGTTATATTACGTTATAACGTATAACGTTGTATAGCATATCAGTACATCGTATAACGTTATGTAGCATTACCTTACATCGTTTAACATTATGTAGTATTACGTTATAACGTATAACGTTATGTAGTATTACGTTATAACGTATAACGTCATGTAGTATTACATTATGACGCACTACCGTATGTAGTATTACATTGTTACGTATAACGTCATGTAGTAGTACGTTATAACGTATAACGTTATGTTATATTACGTCATAACGTATAACGTTGTATAGCATACCAGTACATCGTATAACGTTATATAGCACATCAGTATAACGTATAACGTTATATAGTATTACGTTATAACGTATAACGTTATGTAGTATTACGTTATAACGTATAACGTTGTATAGCATATCTGTATATCGCATAACGTTATGTAGCATTACTTTACAACGTATAACATTATGTAGTATTGCGTTCTAACGTATAACGTTATGTAGTATTACGTTATAACGTATAACGTTAAGTAGTATTACGTTATAACGTATAACGTTATTTAGTATTACATTAAGACGCACTACCGTATGTAGTATTACGTTGAAACGTATAACGTCATATAGTATTACGTTATAACGTAGACAGTTATGCAGTATTACGTTTTATCGTATAACGTTATGTACTATTACGTTATAACGTATGACGTTCTATAGCATATCAGTATAACGTATAACGAAATATAGTATTACGTTATAACGTATAACGTTTTGCAGTATTACGTTATAACATATAACGTTATGTAGTATTACGTTATAACGTATAACGTTATGCAGTATTACGTTATAACATATAACGTTATGTTATATTACGTCATAACGTATAACGTTGTATAGCACATCAGTATATCGTATAACGTTGTGTAGCATTACCTTACAACGTTTAACATTATGTAGTATTACGTTATAACGTATAACGTTATGCAGTATTACGTTATAACGTATAACGTTATGTAGTATTACGTTATAACGTATAACGTTATGTAGTATTACGTTGTAACTTATAACGTTATGCAGTATTACGGTATAACGTATAACGTTATGTTATATTACGTCATAACGTATAACGTTATGTAGTATTACGTTATAACGTATAACGTTATGCAGTATTACGTTATAACGTATAACGTTATGTAGTATTACGTTATAACGTATAACGTTTTGTAGTATTACATTAAGACGCACTACCGTATGTAGTATTACGTTGTAACGTATAACGTCATGCAGTATTACGTTATAACGTATAACGTTATGCAGTATAACGTTATAACGTATAACGTTATGTAGTATTACGTTATAACGTATAACGTTATGCAGTATTACGGTATAACGCATAACGTTATGTAGTATTACGTTATAACGTATAACGTTTTGTAGTATTACATTAAGACGCACTACCGTATGTAGTATTACGTTGTAACGTATAACGTCATGCAGTATTACGTTATAACGTATAACGTTATGCAGTATTACGTTATAACGTATAACGTTATGTAGTATTACGTTATAACGTATAACGTTTTGTAGTATTACATTAAGACGCACTACCGTATGTAGTATTACGTTGTAACGTATAACGTTATGTAGTATTACGTTATAACGTATAACGTTATGCAGTATTACGTTATAACGTATAACGTTATGTAGTATTACGTAATAACGTATAACGTTATGCAGTATTACGGTATAACGCATAACGTTATGTTATATTACGTCATAACGTATAACGTTGTATAGCATACCAGTACATCGTATAACATTATGTAGCATTACCTTACAACGTTTAACATTATGTAGTATTACGTTATAACGTATAACGTTATGTAGTATTACGTTATAACGTATAACGTTTTGTGGTATTACGTTATAACGTATAACTTTTTGTAGTATTACATTAAGACGCACTACCGTATGTAGTATTACGTTGTATCGTATAACGTCATGTGGTATTACGTTATAACGTATAAAGTTATGCAGTATTACGTTTTATCGTATAACGTTATGTAGTATTACGTTATAACGTATAACGTTATGTAGTATTTCGTTAGAACGTATAACGTTATGAAGTATTACGTTATGACGTATAACGTTATGTAGTATGACGTTATAACCTATTACGTTATGCAGTATTACGTTATAACGTATAACGTTATATAGCACATCAGTATAACGTATAATGTTATGTAGTATTACGTTATAACGTATAACGTTATGCAGTATTACGTTATAACGTATAACGTTATGCAGTATTACGTTATAACGTATAACGTTATGTAGTATTACGTTATAACGTATAACGTTATGTAGTATTACGTTATAACGTATAACGTTATATAGCATATCAGTATAACGTATAACGTCATATAGCACATCAGTATAACGTATAACGTTATATAGTATTACGTTATAACGTATAACGTTATGTAGTATTACGATATAACGTATAACGTTATGAAGTATTACGTTATAAGGTATAACGTTATGTAGTATTACGTTATAACGTATAACGTTGTATAGCATATCTGTATATCGCATAACGTTATGTAGCATTACTTTACAACGTATAACATTATGTAGTATTGCGTCCTAACGTATAACGTTATGTAGTATTACGTTATAACGTATAACGTTAAGTAGTATTACGTTATAACGTATAACGTTATGTAGTATTACATTAAGACGCACTACCGTATGTAGTATTACGTTGAAACGTATAACGTCATATAGTATTACGTTATAACGTAGACAGTTATGCAGTATTACGTTTTATCGTATAACGTTATGTACTATTACGTTATAACGTATGACGTTCTATAGCATATCAGTATAACGTATAACGAAATATAGTATTACGTTATAACGTATAACGTTTTGCAGTATTACGTTATAACATATAACGTTATGTAGTATTACGTTATAACGTATAACGTTATGCAGTATTACGTTATAACATATAACGTTATGTTATATTACGTCATAACGTATAACGTTGTATAGCACATCAGTATATCGTATAACGTTGTGTAGCATTACCTTACAACGTTTAACATTATGTAGTATTACGTTATAACGTATAACGTTATGCAGTATTACGTTATAACGTATAACGTTATGTAGTATTACGTTATAACGTATAACGTTATGTAGTATTACGTTATTACGTATAACGTTGTATAGCACATCAGTATATCGTATAACGTTGTGTAGCATTACCTTACAACGTTTAACATTATGTAGTATTACGTTATAACGTATAACGTTATGTAGCATTTCGTTATAACGTATAACGTAATGTAGTATTCCATTAAGACGCACCACCTTATGTAGTATTACGTTGTAACGTATAACGTTATGCAGCATTACGTTATAACGTATAACGTTATGCAGTATTACGTTATAACGTATAACGTTATGTAGTATTACGTTATAACGTATAACGTTATGCAGTATTACGTTATAACGTATAACGTTATGTAGTATTACGTTATAACGTATAACGTTATGCAGTATTACGGTATAACGCATAACGTTATGTTATATTACGTCATAACGTATAACGTTGTATAGCATACCAGTACATCGTATAACGTTATATAGCACATCAGTATAACGTATAACGTTATATAGTATTACGTTATAACGTATAACGTTATGTAGTATTACGTTATAACGTATAACGTTGTATAGCATATCTGTATATCGCATAACGTTATGTAGTATTACTTTACAACGTATAACATTATGTAGTATTGCGTTCTAACGTATAACGTTATGTAGTATTACGTTATAACGTATAACGTTAAGTAGTATTACCTTATAACGTATAACGTTATTTAGTATTACATTAAGACGCACTACCGTATGTAGTATTACGTTGAAACGTATAACGTCATATAGTATTACGTTATAACGTAGACAGTTATGCAGTATTACGTTTTATCGTATAACGTTATGTACTATTACGTTATAACGTATGACGTTCTATAGCATATCAGTATAACGTATAACGAAATATAGTATTACGTTATAACGTATAACGTTTTGCAGTATTACGTTATAACATATAACGTTATGTAGTATTACGTTATAACGTATAACGTTATGCAGTATTACGTTATAACATATAACGTTATGTAGTTTTACGTTATAACGTATAACGTTATGTAGTATTACGTTATAACGTATAACGTTATGCAGCATTACGTTATAGCGTATAACGTTATGTAGTATTCCGTTATAACGTATAACGTTATGTCGTATTACGTTATAACGTATAACGTTGTATAGCACATCAGTATATCGTATAACGTTGTGTAGCATTACCTTACAACGTTTAACATTATGTAGTATTACGTTATAACGTATAACGTTATGTAGTATGTCGTTATAACGTATAACGTAATGTAGTATTCCATTAAGACGCACCACCTTATGTAGTATTACGTTGTAACGTATAACGTTATGCAGCATTACGTTATAACGTATAACGTTATGCAGTATTACGTTATAACGTATAACGTTATGTAGTATTACGTTATAACGTATAACGTTATGCAGTATTACGTTATAACGTATAACGTTATGTAGTATTACGTTATAACGTATAACGTTATGCAGTATTACGGTATAACGCATAACGTTATGTTATATTACGTCATAACGTATAACGTTGTATAGCATACCAGTACATCGTATAACGTTATATAGCACATCAGTATAACGTATAACGTTATATAGTATTACGCTATAACGTATAACGTTATGTAGTATTACGTTATAACGTATAACGTTGTATAGCATATCTGTATATCGCATAACGTTATGTAGTATTACTTTACAACGTATAACATTATGTAGTATTGCGTTCTAACGTATAACGTTATGTAGTATTACGTTATAACGTATAACGTTAAGTAGTATTACCTTATAACGTATAACGTTATTTAGTATTACATTAAGACGCACTACCGTATGTAGTATTACGTTGAAACGTATAACGTCATATAGCATTACGTTATAACGTAGACAGTTATGCAGTATTACGTTTTATCGTATAACGTTATGTACTATTACGTTATAACGTATGACGTTCTATAGCATATCAGTATAACGTATAACGAAATATAGTATTACGTTATAACGTATAACGTTTTGCAGTATTACGTTATAACATATAACGTTATGTAGTATTACGTTATAACGTATAACGTTATGCAGTATTACGTTATAACATATAACGTTATGTAGTTTTACGTCATAACGTATAACGTTATGTAGTATTACGTTATAACGTATAACGTTATGCAGCATTACGTTATAGCGTATAACGTTATGTAGTATTCCGTTATAACGTATAACGTTATGTCGTATTACGTTATAACGTATAACGTTGTATAGCACATCAGTATATCGTATAACGTTGTGTAGCATTACCTTACAACGTTTAACATTATGTAGTATTACGTTATAACGTATAACGTTATGTAGTATGTCGTTATAACGTATAACGTAATGTAGTATTCCATTAAGACGCACCACCTTATGTAGTATTACGTTGTAACGTATAACGTTATGTAGTATTAAGTTATAACGTTTAACGTTATGTAGTATTACGTTATAACGTATAACGTTATGTAGTATTATGTTATAACGTATAACGTTGTATAGCACATCAGTATAACGTATAACGTAATATAGTATTACGTTATAACGTATAACGTTATGCAGTATTACGTTATAACGTATAACGTTATGTAGTATTACGTTATAACGTATAACGTTGTGTTATATTACGTTATAACGTATAACGTTATGTTATATTACGTTATAACGTATAGCGTTGTATAGCATATCAGTACATCGTATAACGTTATGTAGCATTACCTTACATCGTTTAACATTATGTAGTATTACGTTATAACGTATAACGTTATGTAGTATTACGTTATAACGTATGACGTCATGTAGTATTACATTAAGACGCACTACCGTATGTAGTATTACATTGTTACGTATAACGTCATGTAGTAGTACGTTATAACGTATAAAGTTATGCAGTATTACGTTATAACGTATAACGTTTTGTAGTATTACATTAAGACGCACTACCGTATGTAGTATTACGTTGTAACGTATAACGTCATGTAGTATTACGTTATAACCTATAAAGTTATGTCGTATTACGTTATAACGTATAACGTTGTATAGCACATCAGTATATCGTATAACGTTGTGTAGCATTACCTTACAACGTTTTACATTATGTAGTATTACGTTATAACGTATAACGTTATGTAGTATTACGTTATAACGTATAACGTTTTGTAGTATTACATTAAGACGCACTACCGTATGTAGTATTACGTTGTAACGTATAACGTCATGTAGCATTATCTTACAACGTTTAACATTATGTAGTATTACGTTATAACGTATAACGTTATGTAGCATTTCGTTATAACGTATAACGTAATGTAGTATTCCATTAAGACGCACCACCTTATGTAGTATTACGTTGTAACGTATAACGTTATGCAGCATTACGTTATAACGTATAACGTTATGCAGTATTACGTTATAACGTATAACGTTATGTAGTATTACGTTATAACGTATAACGTTATGCAGTATTACGTTATAACGTATAACGTTATGTAGTATTACGATATAACGTATAACGTTATGAAGTATTACGTTATAAGGTATAACGTTATGTAGTATTACGTTATAACGTATAACGTTGTATAGCATATCTGTATATCGCATAACGTTATGTAGCATTACTTTACAACGTATAACATTATGTAGTATTGCGTCCTAACGTATAACGTTATGTAGTATTACGTTATAACGTATAACGTTATGTAGTATGTCGTTATAACGTATAACGTAATGTAGTATTCCATTAAGACGCACCACCTTATGTAGTATTACGTTGTAACGTATAACGTTATGTAGTATTAAGTTATAACGTTTAACGTTATGTAGTATTACGTTATAACGTATAACGTTATGTAGTATTATGTTATAATGTATAACGTTGTATAGCACATCAGTATAACGTATAACGTAATATAGTATTACGTTATAACGTATAACGTTATGCAGTATTACGTTATAACGTATAACGTTATGTAGTATTACGTTATAACGTATAACGTTATGTTATATTACGTTATAACGTATAACGTTATGTTATATTACGTTATAACGTATAGCGTTGTATAGCATATCAGTACATCGTATAACGTTATGTAGCATTACCTTACATCGTTTAACATTATGTAGTATTACGTTATAACGTATAACGTTATGTAGTATTACGTTATAACGTATAACGTCATGTAGTATTACATTAAGATGCACTACCGTATGTAGTATTACGTTGTAACGTATAACGTCATGTAGTATTACGTTATAACGTATAAAGTTATGTCGTATTACGTTGTAACGTATAACGTCATGTAGTATTACGTTATAACGTATAAAGTTATGTCGTATAACGTTATAACGTATAACGTTATGTAGTATTACATTAAGACGCACCACCTTATGTAGTATTACGTTGTAACGTATAACGTTATGTAGTATTAAGTTATAACATATAACGTTATGTAGTATTACGTTATAACGTATAACGTTATGCAGTATTACGTTAGAACGTATAACGTTATGTAGTATTACGTTATAACGTATAACGTTATGTACTATTACGTTATAACGTATAACGTTGTATAGTATATCAGTATAACGTATAACGTAATATAGTATTACGTTATAACGTATAACGTTATGCAGTATTACCTTACAACGTTTAACATTATGTAGTATTACGTTATAACGTATAACGTTATGTAGTATTTCGTTATAACGTATAACGTAATGTAGTATTGCATTAAGACGCACCACCTTATGTAGTATTACGTTATAACGTATAACGTTATGTAGTATTAAGTTATAACGTATAACGTAATGTAGTATTACGTTAAGACGCACTACCGTATGTAGTATTACGTTATAACGTATAACGTTATGCAGTATTACCATACAACGTTTAACATTATGTAGTATTACGTTATAACGTATAACGTTATGTAGTATTTCGTTATAACGTATAACGTTGTATAGCATATCTGTATATCGCATAAAGTTATGTAGCATTACTTTACGACGTATAACATTATGTAGTATTGCGTTCTAACGTATAACGTTATGTAATATTACGTTATAACGTATAACGTTAAGTAGTATTACGTTATAACGTATAACGTTATGTAGTATTACATTAAGACGCACTACCGTATGTAGTGTTACGTTGTAACGTATAACGTTATGCAGTATTACGTTATAACATATAACGTTATGTAGTATTACGTTATAACGTATAACGTTATGCAGTATTACGTTAGAACGTATAACGTTATGTAGTATTACGTTATAACGTATAACGTTATGTACTATTACGTTATAACGTATAACGTTGTATAGCATATCAGTATAACGTATAACGTAATATAGTATTACGTTATAACGTATAACGTTATGCAGTATTACCTTACAACGTTTAACATTATGTAGTATTACGTTATAACGTATAACGTTATGTAGTATTTCGTTATAACGTATAACGTAATGTAGTATTGCATTAAGACGCACCACCTTATGTAGTATTACGTTATAACGTATAACGTTATGTAGTATTAAGTTATAACGTTTAACGTTATGTAGTATTACGTTAAGACGCACTACCTTATGTAGTATTACGTTATAACGTATAACGTTATGTAGTATTACGTTATAACGTATAACGTTATGTAGTATTACGTTATAACGTATAACGTTATGTTATATTACGTCATAACGTATAACGTTATATAGCATATCAGTATAACGTATAACGTTATATAGCACATCAGTATAACGTATAACGTTATATAGTATTACGTTATAACGTATAACGTTATGAAGTATTACGTTATAACGTATAACGTTATGTAGTATTACGTAATAACGTATAACGTTGTATAGCATATCTGTATATCGCATAACGTTATGTAGCATTACTTTACGACGTATAACATTATGTAGTATTGCGTTCTAACGTATAACGTTATGTAGTATTACGTTATAACGTATAACGTTAAGTAGTATTACGTTATAACGTATAACGTTAAGTAGTATTACGTTATATCGTATAACGTTATGTAGTATTACATTAAGACGCACTACCGTATGTAGTATTACGTTGTAACGTATAACGTCATGTAGTATTTCGCTATAACGTATAAAGTTATGCAATATTACGTTTTATCGTATAACGTTATGTAGTATTACCTTACAACGTTTAACATTATGTAGTATTACGTTATAACGTATAACGTTATGTAGTATTTCGTTATAACGTATAACGTAATGTAGTATTGCATTAAGACGCACCACCTTATGTAGTATTATGTTATAACGTATAACGTTATGTAGTATTAAGTTATAACGTTTAACGTTATGTAGTATTACGTTATAACGTATAACGTTATGTACTATTACGTTATAACGTATAACGTTGTATAGCATATCAGTATAACGTATAACGTAATATAGTATTACGTTATAACGTATAACGTTATGCAGTATTACCTTACAACGTTTAACATTATGTAGTATTACGTTATAACGTATAACGTTATGTAGTATTTCGTTATAACGTATAACGTAATGTAGTATTGCATTAAGACGCACCACCTTATGTTGTATTACGTTATAACGTATAACGTTATGTAGTATTAAGTTATAACGTTTAACGTTATGTAGTATTACGTTAAGACGCACTACCTTATGTAGTATTACGTTATAACGTATAACGTTATGTAGTATTACGTTATAACGTATAACGTTATGTTATATTACGTTATAACGTATAACGTTATATAGCATATCAGTATAACGTATAACGTTATATAGCACATCAGTATAACGTATAACGTTATATAGTATTACGTTATAACGTATAACGTTGTATAGCATATCTGTATATCGCATAACGTTATGTAGCATTACTTTACGACGTATAACATTATGTAGTATTGCGTTCTAACGTATAACGTTATGTAGGATTACGTTATAACGTATAACGTTATGTAGTATTTCGTTATAACGTATAACGTAAGGTAGTATTGCATTAAGACGCACCACCTTATGTAGTATTACGTTATAACGTATAACGTTGTATAGCATATCTGTATATCGCATAACGTTATGTAGCAATACTTTACAACGTATAACATTATGTAGTATTGCGTTCTAACGTATAACGTTATGTAGTATTACGTTATAACGTATAACGTTAAGTAGTATTGCGTTATAACGTATAACGTAATGTAGTATTACATTAAGACACACTACCGTATGTAGTATTACGTTGTAACGTATAGCGTCATGCAGTATTACGTTATAACGTATACAGTTATGCAGTATTCCGTTTTATCGTATAACGTTATGTACTATTACGTTATAACGTATATCGTTGTATAGCATATCAGTATAACGTATAACGTAATATAGTATTACGTTATAACGTATAACGTTATGCAGTATTACGTTATAACATATAATGTTATGTAGTATTTCGTTATAACGTATAACGTTATGTACTATTACGTTATAACGTATATCGTTGTATAGCATATCAGTATAACGTATAACGTTATGTAGCATTACCTTACATCGTTTAACATTATGTAGTATTACGTTATAACGTATAACGTTATGTAGTATTAGGTTATAACGTATAACGTCATGTAGTATTACATTAAGACGCACTACCGTATGTAGTATTACATTGTTACGTATAACGTCATGTAGTAGTACGTTATAACGTATAAAGTTATGCAGTATTACGTTTTATCGTATAACGTTATGCACTATTACGTTATAACGGATAACGTTATGCAGTATTACGTTATAACGTATAACGTTTTGTAGTATTACATTAAGATGCACTACCGTATGTAGTATTACGTTGTAACGTATAACGTCATGTAGTATTACGTTATAACGTATAAAGTTATGTCGTATTACGTTGTAACGTATAACGTCATGTAGTATTACGTTATAACGTATAAAGTTATGTCGTATAACGTTATAACGTATAACGTTGTATAGCACATCAGTATATCGCATAACGTTGTGTAGCATTACCTTACAACGTTTAACATTATGTAGTATTACGTTATAACGTATAACGTTATGTAGCATTTCGTTATAACGTATAACGTTATGTAGAATTACGTTATAACGTATAACGTTATGTGGTATTACGTTAGAACGTATAACGTTATGTAGTATAACGTTATAACGTATAACGTTATGTAGTAAAACGTTATAACGTATAACATTATGTAGTATAACGTTATAACGTATAACGTTATGCAGTATTACGTTATAACGTATAACGTTATGTAGTATAACGTTATAACGTATAACGTTATGTAGCATTACCTTACAACGTTTAACATTATGTAGTATTACGTTATAACGTATAACGTTATGCAGTATTACGTTATAACGTATAACGTTATGTAGTATAACGTTATAACGTATAACGTTATGTAGCATTACCTTACAACGTTTAACATTATGTAGTATTACGTTATAACGTATAACGTTATGTAGTATTACGTTATAACGTATAACGTTTTGTAGTATTACATTAAGACGCACTACCGTATGTAGTATTACGTTGTAACGTATAACGTCATGTAGTATTACGTTATAACGTATAACGTTATGCAGTATTACGTTATAACGTATAACGTTATGTAGTATTACGTTATAACGTATAACGTTATGCAGTATTACGTTATAACGTATAACGTTATGTAGTATTACGTTGTAACGTATATCGTTATGCAGTATTACGGTATAACGTATAACGTTATGTTATATTACGTCATAACGTATAACGTTGTGTAGCATATCAGTACATCGTATAACGTTATGTAGCATTACCTTACAACGTTTAACATTATGTAGTACTACGTTATAACGTATAACGTTATGTAGTATTACGTTATAACGTATCACGTTTTGTAGTATTACATTAAGACGCACTACCGTATGTAGCATTACGTTGTAACGTATAACGTCATGTAGTATTACGTTATAACGTATAAAGTTATGTCGTATTACGTTATAACGTATAACGTTGTATAGCACATCAGTATATCGTATAACGTTGTGTAGCATTACCTTACAACGTTTAACATTATGTAGTATTACGTTATAACGTATAACGTTATGTAGCATTTCGTTATAACGTATAACGTAATGTAGTATTCCATTAAGACGCACCACCTTATGTAGTATTACGTTGTAACGTATAACGTTATGCAGCATTACGTTATAACGTATAACGTTATGTAGAATTACGTTATAACGTATAACGTTATGAAGTATTACGTTATGACGTATAACGTTATGTACTATTACGTTATAACGTATTACGTTATGCAGTATTACGTTATAACGTATAACGTTGTATAGCACATCAGTATAACGTATAATGTTATGTAGTATTACGTTATAACGTATAACGTTATGCAGTATTACGTTATAACGTATAACGTTATGTAGTATTACGTTATAACGTATAACGTTATGTAGTATTACGTTATAACGTATAACGTTATGTAGTATTACGTTATAACGTATAACGTTATGTAGTATAACGTTATAACGTATAACGTAATATAGTATTGCATTAAGACGCACCACCTTATGTAGTATTACGTTATAACGTATAACGTTATGTAGTATTAAGTTATAACGTTTAACGTTATGTAGTATTACGTTACAACGTATAACGTTATGTAGTATTAAGTTATAACATATAACGTTATGTAGTATTACGTTATAACGTATAACGTTATGCAGTATTACGTTAGAACGTATAATGTTATGTAGTATTACGTTATAACGTATAAAGTTATGTTATAGTACGTTATAACGTATAACGTTGTATAGCATATCAGTACATCGTATACCATTATGTAGCATTACCTTACAACGTTTAACATTATGTAGTATTACGTTATAATGTATAACGTTATGTAGTATTACGTTATAACGTATAACGTTTTGTAGTATTACGTTATAACGTATAACGTTTTGTAGTATTACATTAAGACGCACTACCGTATGTAGTATTACGTTGTATCGTATAACGTCATGTAGTATTACGTTATAACGTATAAAGTTATGCAGTATTACGTTTTATCGTATAATGTTACGTAGTATTACGTTATAACGTATAACGTTATGTAGTATTTCGTTATAACGTATAACGTTATGCAGTATTACGTTATAACGTATAACGTTATGTAGTATTACGTTATAACGTATAACGTTATGTTATATTACGTTATAACGTATAACGTTGTATAGCATATCAGTACATCGTATAACGTTATGTAGCATTACCTTACATCGTTTAACATTATGTAGTATTACGTTATAACGTATAACGTTATGTAGTATTACGTTAGAACGTATAACGTTATGTAGTATAACGTTATAACGTATAACGTTATGCAGTATTGCGTTATAACGTATAACGTTATGTAGTATTACGTTATAACGTATAACGTTATGCAGTATTACGTTATAACGTGTAACGTTATGCAGTATTACGTTATAACGTATAACATTATGTTATATTACGTTATAACGTATAACGTTGTATAGCATATCAGTACATCGTATAACGTTATGTAGCATTACCTTACATCGTTTAACATTATGTAGTATTACGTTATAACGTATAACGTTATGTAGTATTACGTTATAACGTATAACGTTATGTAGTATTACATTAACACGCACTACCGTATGTTGTATTACATTGTTACGTATAACGTCATGTAGTAGTACGTTATAACGTATAACGTTATGCAGTATTACGTTTTATCGTATATCGTTCCGCACTATTACGTTATAACGTATAACGTTATGCAGTATTACGTTATAACGTATAACGTTTTGTAGTATTACATTAAGACGCACTACCGTATGTAGTATTACGTTGTAACGTATAACGTCATGTAGTATTACGTTATAACGTATAAAGTTATGTCGTATTACGTTATAACGTATAACGTTGTATAGCACATCAGTATATCGTATAACGTTGTGTAGCATTACCTTACAACGTTTAACATTATGTAGTATTACGTTATAACGTATAACGTTATGTAGTATTACGTTATAACGTATAACGTTTTGTAGTATTACATTAAGACGCACTACCGTATGTAGTATTACGTTGTAACGTATAACGTCATGTAGTATTACGTTATAACGTATAACGTTATGCAGTATTACGTTATAACGTATAACGTTATGTAGTATTACGTTATAACGTATAACGCTATGCAGTATTACGTTATAACGTATAACGTCATGTAGTATTACGTTATAACGTATAAAGTTATGTCGTATTACGTTATAACGTATAACGTTGTATAGCACATCAGTATATCGTATAACGTTGTGTAGCATTACCTTACAACGTTTAACATTATGTAGTATTACGTTATAACGTATAACGTTATGTAGTATTTCGTTATAACGTATAACGTAATGTAGTATTCCATTAAGACGCACCACCTTATGTAGTATTACGTTGTAACGTATAACGTTATGTGGTATAACGTTATAACGTATAACGTTATGTAGTATAACGTTATAACGTATAACGTTATGCAGTATTACGTTATAACGTATAACGTTATGTAGTATAACGTTATAACGTATAACGTAATATAGTATTACGTTATAACGTATAACGTTATGCAGCATTACGTTATAACGTATAACGTTATGCAGTATAACGTTATAACGTATAACGTTATGCAGTATTACGTTATAACGTATAACGTAATATAGTATTACGTTATAACGTATAACGTTATGCAGCATTACGTTATAACGTATAACGTTATGTAGAATTACGTTATAACGTATAACGTTATGTGGTGTTACGTTAGAACGTATAACTTTATGTAGTATAACGTTATAACATATAACGTTATGCAGTATTACGTTATAACGTATAACGTTATGTAGTATTACGTTATAACGTATAACGTTATGTAGTATTACGTTATAACGTATAACGTTATGCAGTATTACGTTATAACGTATAACGTTATGTAGAATTACGTTATAACGTATAACGTTATGTGGTATTACGTTAGAACGTATAACGTTATGTAGTATAACGTTATAACGTATAACGTTATGCAGTATTACGTTATAACGTATATCGTTATGTAGTATTACGTTGTAACGTATAACGTTATGCAGTATTACGGTATAACGTATAACGTTATGTTATATTACGTCATAACGTATAACGTTGTGTAGCATATCAGTACATCGTATAACGTTATGTAGCATTACCTTACAACGTTTAACATTATGTAGTATTACGTTATAACGTATAACGTTATGTAGTATTACGTTATAACGTATAACGTTTTGTAGTACTACATTAAGACGCACTACCGTATGTAGTATTACATTGTAGCGTATAACGTTAAGTAGTATTACGTTATAACGTATATCGTTATGTAGTATTTCGTTAGAACGTATAACGTTATGAAGTATTACGTTATGACGTATAACGTTATGTAGTATTACGTTATAACGTATTACGTTATGCAGTATTACGTTATAACGTATAACGTTGTATAGCACATCAGTATAACGTATAATGTTATGTAGTATTACGTTATAACGTATAACGTTATGCAGTATTACGTTATAACGTATAAAGTTATGCAGTATTACGTTTTATCGTATAACGTTATGTAGTATTACGTTATAACGTATAACGTTATGTAGTATTTCGTTAGAACGTATAACGTTATGAAGTATTACGTTATGACGTATAACGTTATGTAGTATTACGTTATAACCTATTACGTTATGCAGTATTACGTTATAACGTATAACTTCATATAGCACATCAGTATAACGTATAATGTTATGAAGTATTACGTTATAACGTATAACGTTATGCAGTATTACGTTATAACGTATAACGTTATGCAGTATTACGCTATAACGTATAACGTTATGTAGTATTACGTTATAACGTATAACGTTATGTAGTATTACGTTATAACGTATAACGTTATGTAGTATTACGTTATGACGTATAACGTTATGTATTATTACGTTATAACGTATAAAGTTATGTTATAGTACGTTATAACGTATAACGTTGTATAGCATATCAGTATAGCGTATAACGAAATATAGTATTACGTTATAACGTATAACGTTTTGCAGTATTACGTTATAACATATAACGTTATGTAGTATTACGTTATAACGTATAACGTCATGCAGTATTACGTTATAACGTATAAAGTTATGCAGTATTACGTTTTATCGTATAACGTTATGTAGTATTACGTTATAACGTATAACGTCATATAGTATTACGTTATAACGTAGACAGTTATGCAGTATTACGTTTTATCGTATAACGTTATGTACTATTACGTTATAACGTATGACGTTGTATAGCACATCAGTATAACGTATAATGTTATGTAGTATTACGTTATAACGTATAACGTTATGCAGTATTACGTTATAACGTATAAAGTTATGCAGTATTACGTTTTATCGTATAACGTTATGTAGTATTACGTTATAACGTATAACGTTATGTAGTATTTCGTTAGAACGTATAACGTTATGAAGTATTACGTTATGACGTATAACGTTATGTAGTATTACGTTATAACCTATTACGTTATGCAGTATTACGTTATAACGTATAACGTTGTATAGCATATCTGTATATCGCATAACGTTATGTAGCATTACTTTGCAACGTATAACATTATGTAGTATTGCGTTCTAACGTATAACGTTATGTAGTATTACGTTATAACGTATAACGTTATGTAGTATTACGTTATAACGTATAACGTTAAGTAGTATTAAGTTATAACGTATAACGTCATATAGTATTACGTTATAACGTAGACAGTTATGCAGTATTACGTTTTATCGTATAACGTTATGTACTATTACGTTATAACGTATGACGTTGTATAGCATATCAGTATAGCGTATAACGAAATATAGTATTACGTTATAACGTATAACGTTTTGCAGTATTACGTTATAACATATAACGTTATGTAGTATTACGTTATAACGTATAACGTCATGCAGTATTACGTTAGAACGTATAACGTTATGTCGTATTACGTTATAACGTATAACGTTGTATAGCACATCAGTATATCGTATAACGTTGTGTAGCATTACCTTACAACGTTTAACATTATGTAGTATTACGTTATAACGTATAACGTTATGTAGTATTACGTTATAACGTATAACGTTTTGTAGTATTACATTAAGACGCACTACCGTATGTAGTATTAGGTTGTAACGTATAACGTCATGTAGTATTACGTTATAACGTATAACGTTATGCAGTATTACGTTATAACGTATAACGTTACGCAGTATTACGTTATAACGTATAACGTTATGCAGTATTACGTTATAACGTATAACGTTATGCAGTATTACGTTATAACGTATAAAGTTATGCAGTATTACGTTATAACGTATAACGTTATGCAGTATTACGTTATAACGTATAAAGTTATGCAGTATTACGTTTTATCGTATAACGTTATGTAGTATTACGTTATAACGTATAACGTTTTGTAGTATTACATTAAGACGCACTACCGTATGTAGTATTACGTTGTAACGTATAACGTCATGTAGTATTACGTTATGACGTATAAAGTTATGTTATAGTACGTTATAACGTATAATGTTATATAGCATATCAGTATAACGTATAACGTTATATAGCACATCAGTATAACGTATAACGTTATATAGTATTACGTTATAACGTATAACGTTATGTAGTATTACGATATAACGTATAACGTTATGAAGTATTACGTTATAACGTATAACGTTATGTAGTATTACGTTATAACGTATAACGTTGTATAGCATATCTGTATATCGCATAACGTTATGTAGCATTACTTTACAACGTATAACATTATGTAGTATTGCGTTCTAACGTATAACGTTATGTAGTATTACGTTATAACGTATAACGTTAAGTAGTATTACGTTATAACGTATAACGTTATGTAGTATTACGTTATAACGTATAACGTTATGCAGTATTACGTTATAGCGTATAACGTTATGTAGTATTCCGTTATAACGTATAACGTTATGTAGTATTTCGTTATAACGTATAACGTAATGTAGTATTCCATTAAGACGCACCACCTTATGTAGTATTACGTTATAACGTATAACGTTATGTAGTATTAAGTTATAACGTTTAACGTTATGTAGTATTACGTTATAACGTATAACGTTATGTAGTATTCCGTTATAACGTATAACGTTATGAAGTATTGCGTTATAACGTATAACGTTATGTAGTATTACGTTATAGCGTATAACGTTATGTAGTATTACGTTATAACGTGTAACGTTATGCAGTATTACGTTATAACGTATAACGTTATGTAGTATTACGTTATAACGTATAACGTTATGTAGCATTCGGTTATAACGTATAACGTTATGTCGTATTATGTTATAACGTATAACGTTGTATAGCATATCAGTATATCGTATAGCGTTATGTAGCATAACCTTACAACGTTTAACATTATGTAGTATTACGTTATAACGTATAACGTAATGTAGTATTGCATTAAGACGCACCACCTTATGTAGTATTACGTTATAACGTATAACGTTATGTAGTATTACGTTATAACGTATAACGTTATGTAGTATTAAGTTATAACGTATAACGTTATGTAGTATTAAGTTATAACGTTTAACGTTATGTAGTATTACGATACAACGTTTAACATTATGTAGTATTACGTTATAACGTATAACGTTATGTAGTATTACGTTATAACGTATAACGTAATGTAGTATTGCATTAAGACGCACCACCTTATGTAGTATTACGTTATAACGTATAACGTTATGTAGTATTAAGTTATAACGTTTAACGTTATGTAGTATTACGTTACAACGTATAACGTTATGTAGTATTAAGTTATAACATATAACGTTATGTAGTATTACGTTATAACGTATAACGTTATGCAGTATTACGTTAGAACGCATAATGTTATGTAGTAATACGTTATAACGTATAAAGTTATGTTATAGTACGTTATAACGTATAACGTTGTATAGCATATCAGTACATCGTATACCATTATGTAGCATTACCTTACAACGTTTAACATTATGTAGTATTACGTTATAATGTATAACGTTATGTAGTATTACGTTATAACGTATAACGTTTTGTAGTATTACGTTATAACGTATAACGTTTTGTAGTATTACATTAAGACGCACTACCGTATGTAGTATTACGTTGAAACGTATAACGTCATATAGTATTACGTTATAACGTAGACAGTTATGCAGTATTACGTTTTATCGTATAACGTTATGTACTATTACGTTATAACGTATGACGTTGTATAGCATATCAGTATAACGTATAACGAAATATAGTATTACGTTATAACGTATAACGTTTTGCAGTATTACGTTATAACATATAACGTTATGTAGTATTACGTTATAACGTATAACGATATGCAGTATTACGTTATAACATATAACGTTATGTAGTTTTACGTTATAACGTATAACGTTATGTAGTATTACGTTATAACGTATAACGTTATGCAGCATTACGTTATAGCGTATAACGTTATGTAGTATTCCTTTATAACGTATAACGTTATGTCGTATTACGTTATAACGTATAACGTTGTATAGCACATCAGTATATCGTATAACGTTGTGTAGCATTACCTTACAACGTTTAACATTATGTAGTATTACGTTATAACGTATAACGTTATGTAGTATGTCGTTATAATGTATAACGTAATGTAGTATTCCATTAAGACGCACCACCTTATGTAGTATTACGTTGTAACGTATAACGTTATGTAGTATTAAGTTATAACGTTTAACGTTATGTAGTATTACGTTATAACGTATAACGTTATGTAGTATTATGTTATAACGTATAACGTTGTATAGCATATCAGTATAACGTATAACGTAATATAGTATTACGTTCTAACGTATAACGTTTTGTAGTATTACATTAAGACGCACTACCGTATGTAGTATTACGTTGTAACGTATAACGTCATGTAGTATTACGTTATAACGTATAAAGTTATGTAGTATTACGTTATAACGTGTAACGTTATGCAGTATTACGTTATAACGTATAACGTTATGTAGTATTACGTTATAACGTATAACGTTATGTAGCATTCGGTTATAACGTATAACGTTATGCAGTATTACGTTATAGCGTATAACGTTATGTAGTATTCCGTTATAACGTATAACGTTATGCAGTATTACGTTATAACGTATAACGTTATGTAGAATTACGTTATAACGTATAACGTTATGTGGTATTACGTTAGAACGTATAACGTTATGTAGTATAACGTTATAACGTATAACGTTACGCAGTATAACGTTATAACGTATAACGTTACGCAGTATTACGTTATAACGTATAACGTTACGCAGTATTACGTTATAACGTATAACGTTATGCAGTATTACGTTATAACGTATAACGTTATGCAGTATTACGTTATAACGTATAACGTTATGTAGTATTACGTTATAACGTATAACGTTATGTAGTATTACGTTATAACGTATAACGTTATGTAGTATTATGTTATAACGTATAACGTTGTATAGCATATCAGTATAACGTATAACGTAATATAGTATTACGTTATAACGTATAACGTTATGCAGTATTACGTTATAACGTATAACGTTATGTAGTATTACGTTATAACGTATAACGTTATGTGGTATTACGTTAGAACGTATAACGTTATGTAGTATAACGTTATAACGTATAGCGTTATGCAGTATTACGTTATAACGTATAACGTTATGTAGTATTACGTTATAACGTATAACGTTATGCAGTATTACGTTATAACGTATAACGTTATGTTATATTACGTTATAACGTATAACGTTGTATAGCATATCAGTACATCGTATAACGTTATGTAGCATTACCTTACATCGTTTAACATTATGTAGTATTACGTTATAACGTATAACGTTATGTAGTATTACGTTATAACGTATAACGTTATGTAGTATTACATTAAGACGCACTACCGTATGTTGTATTACATTGTTACGTATAACGTCATGTAGTAGTACGTTATAACGTATAAAGTTATGCAGTATTACGTTTTATCGTATAACGTTACGCACTATTACGTTATAACGTATAACGTTATGTAGTATTACGTTATAACGTATAACGTTATGTAGTATTACATTAAGACGCACTACCGTATGTTGTATTACATTGTTACGTATAACGTCATGTAGTAGTACGTTATAACGTATAAAGTTATGCAGTATTACGTTTTATCGTATAACGTTACGCACTATTACGTTATAACGTATAACGTTATGCAGTATTACGTTATAACGTATAACGTTTTGTAGTATTACATTAAGACGCACTACCGTATGTAGTATTACGTTGTAACGTATAACGTCATGTAGTATTACGTTATAACGTATAAAGTTATGTCGTATTACGTTATAACGTATAACGTTGTATAGCACATCAGTATATCGTATAACGTTGTGTAGCATTACCTTACAACGTTTAACATTATGTAGTATTACGTTATAACGTATAACGTTATGAAGTATTACGTTATAACGTATAACGTTTTGTAGTATTACATTAAGACGCACTACCGTATGTAGTATTACGTTGTAACGTATAACGTCATGTAGTATTACGTTATAACGTATAACGTTATGCAGTATTACGTTATAACGTATAACGTTATGTAGTATTACGTTATAACGTATAACGTTATGCAGTATTACGTTATAACGTATAACGTTATGCAGTATTACGTTATAACGTATAATGTTATGCAGTATTACGTTATAACGTATAACGTTATGCAGTATTACGTTATAACGTTAAAGTTATGCAGTATTACGTTTTATCGTATAACGTTATGTAGTATTACGTTATAACGTATAACGTTTTGTAGTATTACATTAAGACGCACTACCGTATGTAGTATTACGTTGTAACGTATAACGTTAAGCAGTATTACGTTATAACGTATAACGTTATGCAGTATTACGTTATAACGTATAACGTTATGTAGTATTACGTTATAACGTATAACGTTATGTTATATTACGTTATAACGTATAACGTTGTATAGCATATCAGTACACCGTATAACGTTATGTAGCATTACCTTACATCGTTTAACATTATGTAGTAATACGTTATAACGTATAACGTTATGTAGTATTACGTTATAACGTATAACGTTATGTGGTATTACGTTAGAACGTATAACGTTATGTAGTATAACGTTGTAACGTATAACGTTATGCAGTATTACGTTATAACGTATAACGTTATGTAGTATTACGTTATAACGTATAACGTTATGCAGTATTACGTTATAACGTATAACGTTATGCAGTATTACGTTATAACGTATAACGTTATGTAGAATTACGTTATAACGTATAACGTTATGTGGTATTACGTTAGAACGTATAACGTTATGTAGTATAACGTTATAACGTATAACGTTATGCAGTATTACGTTATAACGTATAACGTTATGCAGTATTACGTTATAACGTATAACGTTATGCAGTATTACGTTATAACGTATAACGTTATGCAGTATTACGTTATAACGTATAACGTTATGCAGTATTACGTTATAACGTATAACGTTATGCAGTATTACGTTATAACGTATAACGTTATGCAGTATTACGTTATAACGTATAACGTTATGTAGTATTACGTTATAACGTATAACGTTATGTTATATTACGTTATAACGTATAACGTTGTATAGCATATCAGTACACCGTATAACGTTATGTAGCATTACCTTACATCGTTTAACATTATGTAGTAATACGTTATAACGTATAACGTTATGTAGTATTACGTTATAACGTATAACGTTATGTAGTATTACGTTATAACGTATAACGTTATGTAGTATTATGTTATAACGTATAACGTTGTATAGCATATCAGTATAACGTATAACGTAATATAGTATTACGTTATAACGTATAACGTTATGCAGTTTTACGTTATAACGTATAACGTTATGTAGAATTACGTTATAACGTATAACGTTATGTGGTATTACGTTAGAACGTATAACGTTATCTAGTATAACGTTATAACGTATAACGTTATGCAGTATTACGTTATAACGTATAACGTTATGTAGTATAACGTTATAACGTATACCGTAATATAGTATTACGTTATAACGTATAACGTTATGCAGCATTACGTTATAACGTATAACGTTATGCAGTATAACGTTATAACGTATAACGTTATGCAGTATTACGTTTTAACGTATAACGTTATGTAGTATAACGTTATAACGTATAACGTAATATAGTATTACGTTATAACGTATAACGTTATGCAGCATTACGTTATAACGTATAACGTTATGTAGAATTACGTTATAACGTATAACGTTATGTGGTATTACGTTAGAACGTATAACTTTATGTAGTATAACGTTATAACATATAACGTTATGCAGTATTACGTTATAACGTATAACGTTATGTAGTATTACGCTATAACGTATAACGTTATGCAGTATTACGGTATAACGTATAACGTTATGTTATATTACGTCATAACGTATAACGTTGTGTAGCATATCAGTACATCGTATAACGTTATGTAGCATTACCTTACAACGTTTAACATTATGTAGTATTACGTTATAACGTATAACGTTATGCAGTATTACGTTATAACGTATAACGTTTTGTAGTATTACATTAAGACGCACTACCGTAGGTAGTATTACATTGTAACGTATAACGTTAAGTAGTATTACGTTATAACGTATATCGTTATGTAGTATTACATTAAGACGCACTACCGTATGTAGTATTACGTTGAAACGTATAACGTTATGCAGTATTACGTTATAACATATAACGCTATGTAGTTTTACGTTTTATCGTATAACGTTATGTAGTATTACGTTATAACGTATAACGTTATGTAGTATTACGTTATAACGTAGACAGTTATGCAGTATTACGTTTTATCGTATAACGTTATGTACTATTACGTTATAACGTATGACGTTGTATAGCATATCAGTATAACGTATAACGTAATATAGTATTACGTTATAACGTATAACGTTTTGCAGTATAACGTTATAACATATAACGTTATGTAGTATTACGTTATAACGTATAACGTTATGCAGTATTACGTTATAACATATAACGCTATGTAGTTTTACGTTTTATCGTATAACGTTATGTAGTATTACGTTATAACGTATAACGTTATGTAGTATTTCGTTAGAACGTGTAACGTTATGAAGTATTACGTTATGACGTATAACGTTATGTAGTATTACGTTATAACGTATTACGTTATGCAGTATTACGTTATAACGTATAACGTTGTATAGCACATCAGTATAACGTATAATGTTATGTAGTATTACGTTATAACGTATAACGTTATGCAGTATTACGTTATAACGTATAAAGTTATGCAGTATTACGTTTTATCGTATAACGTTATGTAGTATTACGTTATAACGTATAACGTTATGTAGTATTTCGTTAGAACGTATAACGTTATGAAGTATTACGTTATGACGTATAACGTTATGTAGTATTACGTTATAACCTATTACGTTATGCAGTATTACGTTATAACGTATAACTTTATATAGCACATCAGTATAACGTATAATGTTATGTAGTATTACGTTATAATGTATAACCTTATGCAGTATTACGTTATAACGTATAACGTTATGCAGTATTACGTTATATCGTATAACGTTATGTAGTATTACGTTATAACGTATAACGTTATGTAGTATTACGTTATAACGTATAACGTTATGTAGTATTACGTTATGACGTATAACGTTATGTAGTATTACGTTATAACGTATAAAGTTATGTTATAGTACGTTATAACGTATAACGTTATATAGCATATCAGTATAACGTATAACGTTACATAGCACATCAGTATAACGTATAACGTTATATAGTATTACGTTATAACGTATAACGTTATGTAGTATTACGATATAACGTATAACGTTATGAAGTATTACGTTATAACGTATAACGTTATGTAGTATTACGTTATAACGTATAACGTTGTATAGCATATCTGTATATCGCATAACGTTATGTAGCATTACTTTGCAACGTATAACATTTTGTAGTATTGCGTTCTAACGTATAACGTTATGTAGTATTACGTTATAACGTATAACGTTAAGTAGTAGTACGTTATAACGTATAACGTTAAGTAGTATTACGTTGTAACGTATAACGTCATGTAGTATTACGTTATAACGTAGACAGTTATACAGTATTACGTTTTATCGAATAACGTAATGTACTATTACGTTATAACGTATGACGTTGTATAGCATATCATTATAACGTATAACGTAATATAGTATTACGTTATAACGTATAACGTTTTGCAGTATTACGTTATAACATATAACGTTATGTAGTATTACGTTATAACGTATAACGTTATGCAGTATTACGTTATAACATATAACGTTATGTAGTTTTACGTTATAACGTATAACGTTACGTAGTATTACGTTAGAACGTATAACGTTATGTAGTATTACGTTATAACGTATAACGTTATGCAGTATTACGTTATAGCGTAAAACGTTATGTAGTATTCCGTTATAACGTATAACGTTATGTCATATTACGTTATAACGTATAACGTTGTATAGCACATCAGTATATCGTATAACGTTGTGTAGCATTACCTTACAACGTTTAACATTATGTAGTATTACGTTATAACGTATAACGTTATGTAGTATTACGTTATAACGTATAAACTTATGTAGTATTACGTTATAACGGATAACGTTATGTAGTATTACGTTATAACGTATAACGTAATGTAGTATTGCATTAAGACGCACCACCTTATGTAGTATTACGTTATAACGTATAACGTTATGTAGTATTAAGTTATAACGTTTAACGTTATGTAGTATTACGTTATAACGTGTAACGTTATGTAGTATTACGTTATAACGTATAACGTTATGTAGTATTACGTTATAACGTATAACGTTATGTAGTATTACAATAAGACGCACTACCGTATGTAGTATTACATTAAGACGCACTACGGTATGTAGTATTACATTAAGACGCACTACCGTATGTAGTATTACGTTGTTACGTATAACGTCATGTAGTATTACGTTATAACGTATAACGTTATGTAGTATCATGTTATAACGTATAACGTCATGTAGTAGTACGTTATAACGTATAAAGTTATGCAGTATTACGTTTTATCGTATAACGTTATGCACTATTACGTTATAACGTATAACGTTGTATAGCATATCAGTATAACGTATAACGTAATATAGTATTACGTTATAACGTATAACGTTAGGCAGTATTACGTTATAACGTATAACGTTATGTGGTATTACGTTAGAACGTATAACGTCATGTAGTAGTACGTTATAACGTATAAAGTTATGCAGTATTACGTTTTATCGTATAACGTTATGCACTATTACGTTATAACGTATAACGTTGTATAAAATATCACTATAACGTATAACGTAATATAGTATTACGTTAGAATGTATAACGTTATGCAGTATAACGTTATAACGTATAACGTTATGCAGTATTACGTTAGAACATATAACGTTATGTAGTATAACGTTATAACGTATAACGTTATGTAGTATTACGCTATAACGTATAACGTTATGCAGTATTACGTTATAACGTATAACGTTATGTTATATTACGTCATAACGTATAACGTTGTATAGCATATCAGTACATCGTATAACGTTATGTAGCATTACCTTACAACGTTTAACATTATGTAGTATTACGTTATAACGTATAACGTTATGTAGTATTACGTTATAACGTATAACGTTATGTAGTATTACGTTATAACGGATAACGTTATGTAGTATTACGTTATAACGTATAACGTTATGTAGTATTACGTTATAACGGATAACGTTATGTAGTATTACGTTATAACGTATAACGTAATGTAGTATTGCATTAAGACGGACCACCTTATGTAGTATTACGTTATAACGTATAACGTTATGTAGTATTAAGTTATAACGTTTAACGTTATGTAGTGTTACGTTATAACGTATAACGTTATGTAATATTACGTTATAACGTATAACGTTATGTAGTATTACGTTACAACGTATAACGTTATGTAGTATTACATTAAGACGCACTACCGTATGTAGTATTACATTAAGACGCACTACCGTATGTAGTATTACGTTGTTACGTATAACGTTATGTAGTATTACGTTATAACGTATAAAGTTATGCAGTATTACGTTTTATCGTATAACGTTATGCACTATTACGTTATAACGTATAACGTTGTATAGCATATCAGTATAACGTATAACGTAATATAGTATTACGTTATAACATATAACGTTATGTAGTATTATGTTATAACGTATAACGTTATGAAGTATTGCGTTATAACGTATAACGCTATGTAGTATTACGTTATAGCGTATAACGTTATGTTGTATTACGTTATAGCGTATAACGTTATGTAGTATTACGTTATAACGTATAACGTTATGCAGTATTACATTATAACGTATAACATTATGTAGTATTACGTTATAACGTATACCGTTATGTAGTATTGCATTAAGACGCACTACCTTATGTAGTATTACGTTATAACGTATAACGTTATGTAGTATTACGTTATAACGTATAACGTTATGTAGTACTACGTTATAACGTATAACGTTATGTAGAATTGCGTTATAACGTATAACGTTATGTAGCATTACGTTATAACGTATAACGTAATGTAGTATTGCATTAAGACGCACCACCGAACGTAGTATTACGTTATAACGTATAACGTTATGTAGTATTAAGTTATAACGTTTAAAGTTATGTATTATTACTCTATAACGTATAACGTTATGTAGTATTACGTTATAACGTATAACGTTATGCAGTATTACGTTATAACGTATAACGTTGTATAGCATATCAGTATATCGTATAACGTTATGTAGCATTACCTTACAACGTTTAACATTATGTAGTATTACGTTATAACGTATAACGTTATGTAGTATTACGTTATAACGTATAACGTTATGTAGTATTACATTAAGACGCACTACCGTATGTAGCATTACGTTGTAACGTATAACGTCATGTAGTATTACGTTATAACGTATAACGTTGTATAGCATATCTGTATAACGCATAACGTTATGTAGCATTACTTTACACCGTATAACATTATGTAGTATTGCGTTCTAACGTATAACGTTATGTAGTATTACGTTATAACGTATAACGTTAAATAGTATTACGTTATAACGTATAACGTTATGTAGTATTACATTAAGACGCACTACCGTATGTAGTATTACGTTGTAACGTATAACGTCATGTAGTATTACGTTATAACGTATACGGTTATGAAGTGTTACGTTTTATCGTATAACGTTATGTACTATTACGTTATAACGTATAACGTTGTATAGCATATAGGTATAACGTATAACGTAATATAGTATTACGTTATAACGTATAACGTTATGTAGTATTCCGTTATAACGTATAACGTTATGTCGTAATACGTTATTGCGTATAACGTTGTATAGCATATCAGTATATCGTATAACGTTATGTAGCATTACCTTACAACGTTTAACGTTATGTAGTATTACGTTATAACGTATAACGTTATGTAGTATTTCGTTATAACGTATAACGTAATGTAGTATTGCATTAAGACGCACCACCTTATGTAGTATTACGTTATAGCGTATAACGTTATGTTGTATTACGTTATAGCGTATAACGCTATGTAGTATTACGTTATAGCGTATAACGTTATGTTGTATTACGTTATAGCGTATAACGTTATGTAGTATTACGTTATAACGTATACCGTTATGTAGTATTGCATTAAGACGCACTACCGTATGTAGTATTACGTTGTTACGTATAACGTTATGTAGTATTACGTTATAACGTATAAAGTTATGCAGTATTACGTTTTATCGTATAACGTTATGCACTATTACGTTATAACGTATAACGTTGTATAGCATATCAGTATAACGTATAACGTAATATAGTATTACGTTATAACATATAACGTTATGTAGTATTATGTTATAACGTATAACGTTATGAAGTATTGCGTTATAACGTATAACGCTATGTAGTATTACGTTATAGCGTATAACGTTATGTTGTATTACGTTATAGCGTATAACGTTATGTAGTATTACGTTATAACGTATAACGTTATGCAGTATTACGTTATAACGTATAACGTTGTATAGCATATCAGTATATCGTATAACGTTATGTAGCATTACCTTACAACGTTTAACATTATGTAGTATTACGTTATAACGTATAACGTTATGTAGTATTACGTTATAACGTATAACGTTATGTAGTATTACATTAAGACGCACTACCGTATGTAGCATTACGTTGTAACGTATAACGTCATGTAGTATTACGTTATAACGTATAACGTTGTATAGCATATCTGTATAACGCATAACGTTATGTAGCATTACTTTACAACGTATAACATTATGTAGTATTGCGTTCTAACGTATAACGTTATGTAGTATTACGTTATAACGTATAACGTTAAATAGTATTACGTTATAACGTATAACGTTATGTAGTATTACATTAAGACGCACTACCGTATGTAGTATTACGTTGTAACGTATAACGTCATGTAGTATTACGTTATAACGTATACGGTTATGAAGTGTTACGTTTTATCGTATAACGTTATGTACTATTACGTTATAACGTATAACGTTGTATAGCATATAGGTATAACGTATAACGTAATATAGTATTACGTTATAACGTATAACGTTATGTAGTATTCCGTTATAACGTATAACGTTATGTCGTAATACGTTATTGCGTATAACGTTGTATAGCATATCAGTATATCGTATAACGTTATGTAGCATTACCTTACAACGTTTAACGTTATGTAGTATTACGTTATAACGTATAACGTTATGTAGTATTTCGTTATAACGTATAACGTAATGTAGTATTGCATTAAGACGCACCACCTTATGTAGTATTACGTTATAGCGTATAACGTTATGTTGTATTACGTTATAGCGTATAACGCTATGTAGTATTACGTTATAGCGTATAACGTTATGTTGTATTACGTTATAGCGTATAACGTTATGTAGTATTACGTTATAACGTATACCGTTATGTAGTATTGCATTAAGACGCACTACCGTATGTAGTATTACGTTGAAACGTATAACGTTATGTAGTATTATGTTATAACGTATAACGTTATGAAGTATTGCGTTATAACGTATAACGCTGTGTAGTATTACGTTATAGCGTATAACGTTATGTCGTAATACGTTATTGCGTATAACGTTGTATAGCATATCAGTATATCGTATAACGTTATGTAGCATTACCTTACAACGTTTAACATTATGTAGTATTACGTTATAACGTATAACGTTATGCAGTATTACGTTATGACGTATAACGTTATGTAGTATTACGTTATAACGTATACCGTTATGCACTATTACGTTATAACGTATAACGTTGTATAGCATATCACTATAACGTATAACGTAATATAGTATTACGTTAGAACGTATAACGTTATGTAGTATAACGTTATAACGTATAACGTTATGCAGTATTACGTCAGAACATATAACGTTATGTAGTATAACGTTATAACGTATAACGTTATGTAGTATTACGTTATAACGTATAACGTAATGTAGTATTGCATTAAGACGCACTACCTTATGTAGTATTACGTTATAACGTATAACGTTATGTAGTATTACGTTATAACGTATAACGTTATGTAGTATTACGTTATAATGTATAACGTTATGTAGTATTACGTTATAACGTATAACGTAATGTAGTATTGCATTAAGACGCACCACCTTATGTAGTATTACGTTATAACGTATAACGTTATGTAGTATTAAGTTATAACGTTTAACGTTATATAGTATTACGTTATAATGTATAACGTTATGTAGTATTATGTTATAACGTTTAACATTATGTAGTATTACGTTATAACGTATAACGTTATGTAGTATTACGTTATAACGTATAACGTTATGTAGTATTACATTAAGACGCACTACCGTATGTAGTATTACGTTGTAACGTATAACGTCATGTAGTATTACGTTATAACGTATAACGTTGTATAGCATATCTGTATATCGCATAACGTTATGTAGCATTACTTTACAACGTATAACATTATGTAGTGTTGCGTTCTAACGTATAACGTTATGTAGTATTACGTTATAACGTATAACGTTAAGTAGTATTACGTTAGAACGTATAACGTCATGTAGTAGTACGTTATAACGTATAAAGTTATGCAGTATTACGTTTTATCGTATAACGTTATGCACTATTACGTTATAACGTATAACGTTGTATAGCATATCACTATAACGTATAACGTAATATAGTATTACGTTAGAACGTATAACGTTATGTAGTATAACGTTATAACGTATAACGTTATGCAGTATTACGTCAGAACATATAACGTTATGTAGTATAACGTTATAACGTATAACGTTATGTAGTATTACGTTATAACGTATAACGTAATGTAGTATTGCATTAAGACGCACCACCTTATGTAGTATTACGTTATGACGTATAACGTTATGTAGTATTACGTTATAACGTGTTACGTTATGCAGTATTACGTTATAACGTATAACGTTATGTAGTATGTCGTTATAATGTATAACGTAATGTAGTATTCCATTAAGACGCACCACCTTATGTAGTATTACGTTGTAACGTATAACGTTATGTAGTATTAAGTTATAACGTTTAACGTTATGTAGTATTACGTTATAACGTATAACGTTATGTAGTATTATGTTATAACGTATAACGTTGTATAGCATATCAGTATAACGTATAACGTAATATAGTATTACGTTACAACGTATAACGTTATGCAGTATTACGTTGTAACGTATAACGTTATGTAGAATTACGTTATAACGTATAACGTTATGTGGTATTACGTTAGAACGTATAACGTTATGTAGTATAACGTTATAACGTATAACGTTATGCAGTATTACGTTATAACGTATAACGTTATGCAGTATTACGTTATAACGTATAACGTTATGCAGTATTACGTTATAACGTATAACGTTATGCAGTATTACGTTATAACGTATAACGTTATGTAGTATTACGTTATAACGTATAACGTTATGTTATATTACGTTATAACGTATAACGTTGTATAGCATATCAGTACATCGTATAACGTTATGTAGCATTACCTTACATCGTTTAACATTATGTAGTAATACGTTATAACGTATAACGTTATGTAGTATTACGTTATAACGTATAACGTTATGTAGTATTACGTTATAACGTATAACGTTATGTAGTATTACGTTATAACGTATAACGGTATGTAGTATTATGTTATAACGTATAACGTTGTATAGCATATCAGTATAACGTATAACGTAATATAGTATTACGTTATAACGTATAACGTTATGCAGTATTACGTTATAACGTATAACGTTATGTAGTATTACGTTATAACGTATAACGTTATGTGGTATTACGTTAGAACGTATAACGTTATGTAGTATAACGTTATAACGTATAACGTTATGCAGTATTACGTTATAACGTATAACGTTATGTAGTATTACGTTATAACGTATAACGTTATGCAGTATTACGTTATAACGTATAACGTTATGTTATATTACGTTATAACGTATAACGTTGTATAGCATATCAGTACATCGTATAACGTTATGTAGCATTACCTTACATCGTTTAACATTATGTAGTATTACGTTATAACGTATAACGTTATGTAGTATTACGTTATAACGTATAACGTTATGTAGTATTACATTAAGACGCACTACCGTATGTTGTATTACATTGTTACGTATAACGTCATGTAGTAGTACGTTATAACGTATAAAGTTATGCAGTATTACGTTTTATCGTATAACGTTACGCACTATTACGTTATAACGTATAACGTTATGCAGTATTACGTTATAACGTATAACGTTTTGTAGTATTACATTAAGACGCACTACCGTATGTAGTATTACGTTGTAACGTATAACGTCATGTAGTATTACGTTATAACGTATAAAGTTATGTCGTATTACGTTATAACGTATAACGTTGTATAGCAGATCAGTATATCGTATAACGTTGTGTAGCATTACCTTACAACGTTTAACATTATGTAGTATTACGTTATAACGTATAACGTTATGAAGTATTACGTTATAACGTATAACGTTTTGTAGTATTACATTAAGACGCACTACCGTATGTAGTATTACGTTGTAACGTATAACGTCATGTAGTATTACGTTATAACGTATAACGTTATGCAGTATTACGTTATAACGTATAACGTTATGTAGTATTACGTTATAACGTATAACGTTATGCAGTATTACGTTATAATGTATAACGTTATGTAGTATTATGTTATAACGTTTAACATTATGTAGTATTACGTTATAACGTATAACGTTATGTAGTATTAAGTTATAACGTTTAACGTTATATAGTATTACGTTATAATGTATAACGTTATGTAGTATTATGTTATAACGTTTAACATTATGTAGTATTACGTTATAACGTATAACGTTGTGTAGTATTACGTTATAACGTATAACGTTATGTAGTATTACATTAAGACGCACTACCGTATGTAGTATTACGTTGTAACGTATAACGTCATGTAGTATTACGTTATAACGTATAACGTTGTATAGCATATCTGTATATCGCATAACGTTATGTAGCATTACTTTACAACGTATAACATTATGTAGTATTGCGTTCTAACGTATAACGTTATGTAGTATTACGTTATAACGTATAACGTTAAGTAGTATTACGTTAGAACGTATAACGTCATGTAGTAGTACGTTATAACGTATAAAGTTATGCAGTATTACGTTTTATCGTATAACGTTATGCACTATTACGTTATAACGTATAACGTTGTATAGCATATCACTATAACGTATAACGTAATATAGTATTACGTTAGAACGTATAACGTTATGTAGTACAACGTTATAACGTATAACGTTATGCAGTATTACGTCAGAACATATAACGTTATGTAGTATAACGATATAACGTATAACGTTATGTAGTATTACGTTATAACGTATAACGTAATGTAGTATTGCATTAAGACGCACCACCTTATGTAGTATTACGTTATGACGTATAACGTTATGTAGTATTACGTTATAACGTGTTACGTTATGCAGTATTACGTTATAACGTATAACCTTGTATAGCACATCAGTATAACGTATAATGTTATGTAGTATTACGTTATAACGTATAACGTTATGCAGTATTACGTTATAACGTATAAAGTTATGCAGTATTACGTTTTATCGTATAACGTTATGTAGTATTACGTTATAACGTATAACGTTATGTAGTATTTCGTTAGAACGTATGACGTTATGAAGTATTACGTTATGACGTATAACATTATGTAGTATTACGTTATAACCTATTACGTTATGCAGTATTACGTTATAACGTATAACTTTATATAGCACATCAGTATAACGTATAATGTTATGTAGTATTACGTTATAACGTATAACGTTATGCAGTATTACGTTATAACGTATAACGTTATGCAGTATTACGTTATATCGTATAACGTTATGTAGTATTACGTTATAACGTATAACGTTATGTAGTATTACGTTATAACGTATAACGTTATGAAGTATTACGTTATAACGTATAACGTTATGTAGTATTACGTTATAACGTATAACGTTATGTAGTATTACGTTATAACGTATAACGTTATGTAGTATTACGTTATAATGTATAACGTTATGTAGTATTACGTTATAACGTATAACGTAATGTAGTATTGCATTAAGACGCACCACCTTATGTAGTATTACGTTATAACGTATAACGTTATGTAGTATTAAGTTATAACGTTTAACGTTATATAGTATTACGTTATAATGTATAACGTTATGTAGTATTATGTTATAACGTTTAACATTATGTAGTATTACGTTATAACGTATAACGTTATGTAGTATTACGTTATAACGTATAACGTTATGTAGTATTACATTAAGACGCACTACCGTATGTAGTATTACGTTGTAACGTATAACGTCATGTAGTATTACGTTATAACGTATAACGTTGTATAGCATATCTGTATATCGCATAACGTTATGTAGCATTACTTTACAACGTATAACATTATGTAGTATTGCGTTCTAACGTATAACGTTATGTAGTATTACGTTATAACGTATAACGTTAAGTAGTATTACGTTAGAACGTATAACGTCATGTAGTAGTACGTTATAACGTATAAAGTTATGCAGTATTACGTTTTATCGTATAACGTTATGCACTATTACGTTATAACGTATAACGTTGTATAGCATATCACTATAACGTATAACGTAATATAGTATTACGTTAGAACGTATAACGTTATGTAGTATAACGTTATAACGTATAACGTTATGCAGTATTACGTCAGAACATATAACGTTATGTAGTATAACGTTATAACGTATAACGTTATGTAGTATTACGTTATAACGTATAACGTAATGTAGTATTGCATTAAGACGCACCACCTTATGTAGTATTACGTTATGACGTATAACGTTATGTAGTATTACGTTATAACGTGTTACGTTATGCAGTATTACGTTATAACGTATAACCTTGTATAGCACATCAGTATAACGTATAATGTTATGTAGTATTACGTTATAACGTATAACGTTATGCAGTATTACGTTATAACGTATAAAGTTATGCAGTATTACGTTTTATCGTATAACGTTATGTAGTATTACGTTATAACGTATAACGTTATGTAGTATTTCGTTAGAACGTATGACGTTATGAAGTATTACGTTATGACGTATAACATTATGTAGTATTACGTTATAACCTATTACGTTATGCAGTATTACGTTATAACGTATAACTTTATATAGCACATCAGTATAACGTATAATGTTATGTAGTATTACGTTATAACGTATAACGTTATGCAGTATTACGTTATAACGTATAACGTTATGCAGTATTACGTTATATCGTATAACGTTATGTAGTATTACGTTATAACGTATAACGTTATGTAGTATTACGTTATAACGTATAACGTTATGAAGTATTACGTTATAACGTATAACGTTATGTAGTATTACGTTATAACGTATAACGTTGTATAGCATATCTGTATATCGCATAACGTTATGTAGCATTACTTTGCAACGTATAACATTTTGTAGTATTGCGTTCTAACGTATAACGTTATGTAGTATTACGTTATAACGTATAACGTTAAGTAGTATTACGTTATAACGTATAACGTTAAGTAGTATTACGTTGTAACGTATAACGTCATATAGTATTACGTTATAACGTAGACAGTTATGCAGTATTACGTTTTATCGTATAACGTTATGTACTATTACGTTATAACGTATGACGTTGTATAGCATATCAGTATAACGTATAACGAAATATAGTATTACGTTATAACGTATAACGTTTTGCAGTATTACGTTATAACATATAACGTTATGTAGTATTACGTTATAACGTATAACGTCATGCAGTATTACGTTATAACGTATAACGTTATGCAGCATTACGTTATAGCGTATAACGTTATGTAGTATTCCTTTATAACGTATAACGTTATGTCGTATTACGCTATAACGTATAACGTTGTATAGCTCATCAGTATATCGTATAACGTTGTGTAGCATTACCTTACAACGTTTAACATTATGTAGTATTACGTTATAACGTATAACGTTATGTAGTATGTCGTTATAATGTATAACGTAATGTAGTATTCCATTAAGACGCACCACCTTATGTAGTATTACGTTGTAACGTATAACGTTATGTAGTATTAAGTTATAACGTTTAACGTTATGTAGTATTACGTTATAACGTATAACGTTATGTAGTATTATGTTATAACGTATAACGTTGTATAGCATATCAGTATAACGTATAACGTAATATAGTATTACGTTATAACGTATAACGTTATGCAGTATTACGTTGTAACGTATAACGTTATGTAGAATTACGTTATAACGTATAACGTTATGTGGTATTACGTTAGAACGTATAACGTTATGTAGTATAACGTTATAACGTATAACGTTATGCAGTATTACGTTATAACGTATAACGTTATGCAGTATTACGTTATAACGTATAACGTTATGCAGTATTACGTTATAACGTATAACGTTATGCAGTATTACGTTATAACGTATAACGTTATGTAGTATTACGTTATAACGTATAACGTTATGTTATATTACGTTATAACGTATAACGTTGTATAGCATATCAGTACATCGTATAACGTTATGTAGCATTACCTTACATCGTTTAACATTATGTAGTAATACGTTATAACGTATAACGTTATGTAGTATTACGTTATAACGTATAACGTTATGTAGTATTACGTTATAACGTATAACGTTATGTAGTATTATGTTATAACGTATAACGTTGTATAGCATATCAGTATAACGTATAACGTAATATAGCATTACGTTATAACGTATAACGTTATGCAGTATTACGTTATAACGTATAACGTTATGTAGTATTACGTTATAACGTATAACGTTATGTGGTATTACGTTAGAACGTATAACGTTATGTAGTATAACGTTATAACGTATAACGTTATGCAGTATTACGTTATAACGTATAACGTTATGTAGTATTACGTTATAACGTATAACGTTATGCAGTATTACGTTATAACGTATAACGTTATGTAGTATTACGTTATAATGTATAACGTTATGTAGTATTACGTTATAACGTATAACGTAATGTAGTATTGCATTAAGACGCACCACCTTATGTAGTATTACGTTATAACGTATAACGTTATGTAGTATTAAGTTATAACGTTTAACGTTATATAGTATTACGTTATAATGTATAACGTTATGTAGTATTATGTTATAACGTTTAACATTATGTAGTATTACGTTATAACGTATAACGTTATGTAGTATTACGTTATAACGTATAACGTTATGTAGTATTACATTAAGACGCACTACCGTATGTAGTATTACGTTGTAACGTATAACGTCATGTAGTATTACGTTATAACGTATAACGTTGTATAGCATATCTGTATATCGCATAACGTTATGTAGCATTACTTTACAACGTATAACATTATGTAGTATTGCGTTCTAACGTATAACGTTATGTAGTATTACGTTATAACGTATAACGTTAAGTAGTATTACGTTAGAACGTATAACGTCATGTAGTAGTACGTTATAACGTATAAAGTTATGCAGTATTACGTTTTATCGTATAACGTTATGCACTATTACGTTATAACGTATAACGTTGTATAGCATATCACTATAACGTATAACGTAATATAGTATTACGTTAGAACGTATAACGTTATGTAGTATAACGTTATAACGTATAACGTTATGCAGTATTACGTCAGAACATATAACGTTATGTAGTATAACGTTATAACGTATAACGTTATGTAGTATTACGTTATAACGTATAACGTAATGTAGTATTGCATTAAGACGCACCACCTTATGTAGTATTACGTTATGACGTATAACGTTATGTAGTATTACGTTATAACGTGTTACGTTATGCAGTATTACGTTATAACGTATAACCTTGTATAGCACATCAGTATAACGTATAATGTTATGTAGTATTACGTTATAACGTATAACGTTATGCAGTATTACGTTATAACGTATAAAGTTATGCAGTATTACGTTTTATCGTATAACGTTATGTAGTATTACGTTATAACGTATAACGTTATGTAGTATTTCGTTAGAACGTATGACGTTATGAAGTATTACGTTATGACGTATAACATTATGTAGTATTACGTTATAACCTATTACGTTATGCAGTATTACGTTATAACGTATAACTTTATATAGCACATCAGTATAACGTATAATGTTATGTAGTATTACGTTATAACGTATAACGTTATGCAGTATTACGTTATAACGTATAACGTTATGCAGTATTACGTTATATCGTATAACGTTATGTAGTATTACGTTATAACGTATAACGTTATGTAGTATTACGTTATAACGTATAACGTTATGAAGTATTACGTTATAACGTATAACGTTATGTAGTATTACGTTATAACGTATAACGTTGTATAGCATATCTGTATATCGCATAACGTTATGTAGCATTACTTTGCAACGTATAACATTTTGTAGTATTGCGTTCTAACGTATAACGTTATGTAGTATTACGTTATAACGTATAACGTTAAGTAGTATTACGTTATAACGTATAACGTTAAGTAGTATTACGTTGTAACGTATAACGTCATATAGTATTACGTTATAACGTAGACAGTTATGCAGTATTACGTTTTATCGTATAACGTTATGTACTATTACGTTATAACGTATGACGTTGTATAGCATATCAGTATAACGTATAACGAAATATAGTATTACGTTATAACGTATAACGTTTTGCAGTATTACGTTATAACATATAACGTTATGTAGTATTACGTTATAACGTATAACGTCATGCAGTATTACGTTATAACGTATAACGTTATGCAGCATTACGTTATAGCGTATAACGTTATGTAGTATTCCTTTATAACGTATAACGTTATGTCGTATTACGCTATAACGTATAACGTTGTATAGCTCATCAGTATATCGTATAACGTTGTGTAGCATTACCTTACAACGTTTAACATTATGTAGTATTACGTTATAACGTATAACGTTATGTAGTATGTCGTTATAATGTATAACGTAATGTAGTATTCCATTAAGACGCACCACCTTATGTAGTATTACGTTGTAACGTATAACGTTATGTAGTATTAAGTTATAACGTTTAACGTTATGTAGTATTACGTTATAACGTATAACGTTATGTAGTATTATGTTATAACGTATAACGTTGTATAGCATATCAGTATAACGTATAACGTAATATAGTATTACGTTATAACGTATAACGTTATGCAGTATTACGTTGTAACGTATAACGTTATGTAGAATTACGTTATAACGTATAACGTTATGTGGTATTACGTTAGAACGTATAACGTTATGTAGTATAACGTTATAACGTATAACGTTATGCAGTATTACGTTATAACGTATAACGTTATGCAGTATTACGTTATAACGTATAACGTTATGCAGTATTACGTTATAACGTATAACGTTATGCAGTATTACGTTATAACGTATAACGTTATGTAGTATTACGTTATAACGTATAACGTTATGTTATATTACGTTATAACGTATAACGTTGTATAGCATATCAGTACATCGTATAACGTTATGTAGCATTACCTTACATCGTTTAACATTATGTAGTAATACGTTATAACGTATAACGTTATGTAGTATTACGTTATAACGTATAACGTTATGTAGTATTACGTTATAACGTATAACGTTATGTAGTATTATGTTATAACGTATAACGTTGTATAGCATATCAGTATAACGTATAACGTAATATAGTATTACGTTATAACGTATAACGTTATGCAGTATTACGTTATAACGTATAACGTTATGTAGTATTACGTTATAACGTATAACGTTATGTGGTATTACGTTAGAACGTATAACGTTATGTAGTATAACGTTATAACGTATAACGTTATGCAGTATTACGTTATAACGTATAACGTTATGTAGTATTACGTTATAACGTATAACGTTATGCAGTATTACGTTATAACGTATAACGTTATGTTATATTACGTTATAACGTATAACGTTGTATAGCATATCAGTACATCGTATAACGTTATGTAGCATTACCTTACATCGTTTAACATTATGTAGTATTACGTTATAACGTATAACGTTATGTAGTATTACGTTATAACGTATAACGTTATGTAGTATTACATTAAGACGCACTACCGTATGTTGTATTACATTGTTACGTATAACGTCATGTAGTAGTACGTTATAACGTATAAAGTTATGCAGTATTACGTTTTATCGTATAACGTTACGCACTATTACGTTATAACGTATAACGTTATGCAGTATTACGTTATAACGTATAACGTTTTGTAGTATTACATTAAGACGCACTACCGTATGTAGTATAACGTTGTAACGTATAACGTCATGTAGTATTACGTTATAACGTATAAAGTTATGTCGTATTACGTTATAACGTATAACGTTGTATAGCAGATCAGTATATCGTATAACGTTGTGTAGCATTACCTTACAACGTTTAACATTATGTAGTATTACGTTATAACGTATAACGTTATGAAGTATTACGTTATAACGTATAACGTTTTGTAGTATTACATTAAGACGCACTACCGTATGTAGTATTACGTTGTAACGTATAACGTCATGTAGTATTACGTTATAACGTATAACGTTATGCAGTATTACGTTATAACGTATAACGTTATGTAGTATTACGTTATAACGTATAACGTTATGCAGTATTACGTTATAACGTATAACGTTATGCAGTATTACGTTATAACGTATAATGTTATGCAGTATTACGTTATAACGTATAACGTTATGCAGTATTACGTTATAACGTATAAAGTTATGCAGTATTACGTTTTATCGTATAACGTTATGTAGTATTACGTTATAACGTATAACGTTTTGTAGTATTACATTAAGACGCACTACCGTATGTAGTATTACGTTGTAACGTATAACGTCATGTAGTATTACGTTATGACGTATAAAGTTATGTTATAGTACGTTATAACGTATAACGTTATATAGCATATCAGTATAACGTATAACGTTATATAGCACATCAGTATAACGTATAACGTTATATAGTATTACGTTATAACGTATAACGTTATGCAGTATTACGATATAACGTATAACGTTATGAAGTATTACGTTATAACGTATAACGTTATGTAGTATTACGTTATAACGTATAACGTTGTATAGCATATCTGTATATCGCATAACGTTATGTAGCATTACTTTACAACGTATAACATTATGTAGTATTGCGTTCTAACGTATAACGTTATGTAGTATTACGTTATAACGTATAACGTTAAGTAGTATTACGTTATAACGTATAACGTTATGTAGTATTACGTTATAACGTATAACGTTATGCAGTATTACGTTATAGCGTATAACGTTATGTAGTATTCCGTTATAACGTATAACGTTATGTAGTATTTCGTTATAACGTATAACGTAATGTAGTATTCCATTAAGACGCACCACCTTATGTAGTATTACGTTATAACGTATAACGTTATGTAGTATTAAGATATAACGTTTAACGTTATGTAGTATTACGTTATAACGTATAACGTTATGTAGTATTCCGTTATAACGTATAACGTTATGAAGTATTGCGTTATAACGTATAACGTTATGTAGTATTACGTTATAGCGTATAACGTTATGTAGTATTACGTTATAACGTGTAACGTTATGCAGTATTACGTTATAACGTATAACGTTATGCAGTATTACGTTAGAACTTATAACGTTATGTAGTATTACGTTATAACGTATAAAGTTATGTAGTATTACGTTATAACGTATAACGTTGTATAGCATATCTGTATATCGCATAACGTTATGTAGCATTACTTTACAACGTATAACATTATGTAGTATTGCGTTCTACCGTATAACGTTATGAAGTATTACGTTATAACGTATAACGTTATGTAGTATTACGCTATAACGTATAACGTTATGAAGTATTACGTTATAACGTATAACGATATGTAGTACTACGTTATAGCGTATAACGTTGTATAGCATATCTGTATATCGCATAACGTTATATAGCATTACTTTACAACGTATAAGATTATGTAGTATTGCGTTCTAACGTATAACGTTATGAAGTATTACGTTATAACGTATAACGTTATGTAGTATTACGTTATAACGTATAAAGTTATGTAGTATTACGTTATAACGTATAACGTTGTATAGCATATCTGTATATCGCATAACGTTATGTAGCATTACTTTACAACGTATAACATTATGTAGTATTGCGTTCTAACGTATAACGTTATGAAGTATTACGTTATAACGTATAACGTTATGTAGTATTACACTATAACGTATAACGTTATGAAGTATTACGTTATAACGTATAACGATATGTAGTACTACGTTATAGCGTATAACGTTGTATAGCATATCTGTATATCGTATTACGTTATGTAGCATTACCTTACAACGTTTAACCTTTAGTAGTGTTACCTTATAACGTATAACGTTATGTAGTATTACGTTATAACATATAACGTTATGTTGTATTACGTTATAACGTATAACGTTATGCAGTATTACGTTATATCGTATAACGTTATGTAGTATTAAGTTATAACGTTTAACATTATGTAGTATTACGTTATAACGTATAACGATATGTAGTATTACGTTATAACGTATAACGTAATGTAGTATTGCATTAAGACGCACCACCTTATGTAGTATTACGTTATAACGTATTACGTTATGCAGTATTACGTTATAACGTATAACGTTGTATAGCACATCAGTATAACGTATAATGTTATGTAGTATTACGTTATAACGTATAACGTTATGCAGTATTACGTTATAACGTATAACGTTATGCAGTATTACGTTATAACGAATAACGTTATGCAGTATTACGTTATAACGTATAACGTTATGCAGTATTACGTTATAACGTATAACGTTATGCAGTATTACGTTATAACGTATAACGTTATGCAGTATTACGTTATAACGTATAACGTTATGCAGTATTACGTTATAACGTATAACGTTATGTAGCATTACGTTATAACGTATAACGTTATGTAGTATTACGTTATAACGTACAAAGTTATGTTATAGTACGTTATAACGTATAACGATATATAGCATATCAGTATAACGTATAGCGTTATATAGCACATCAGTATAACGTATAACGTTATATAGTATTACGTTATAACGTATAACGTTATGTAGTATTAAGTTATAACGTTTAACGTTATGTAGTATTACGTTACAACGTATAACGTTATGTAGTATTATGTTATAACGTATAACGTTATGAAGTATTACGTTATAACGTATAACGTTATGTAGTATTACGCTATAACGTATAACGTTATGAAGTATTAAGTTATAACGTATAACGATATGTAGTACTACGTTATAGCGTATAACGTTGTATAGCATATCTGTATATCGTATTACGTTATGTAGCATTACCTTACAACGTTTAACATTTAGTAGTGTTACCTTATAACGTATAACGTTATGTAGTATTACGTTATAACATATAACGTTATGTAGTATTACGTTATAACGTATAACGTTATGCAGTATTACGTTATAACGTAGAACATTATGTAGTATTAAGTTATAACGTTTAACGTTATGGCGTATTACGTTATAACGTATAACATTATAAAGTATTACGTTATAACGTATAACGATATGTAGTACTACGTTATAGCGTATAACGTTGTATAGCATATCTGTATATCGTATTACGTTATGTAGCATTACCTTACAACGTTTAACATTTAGTAGTGTTACCTTATAACGTATAACGTTATGTAGTATTACGTTATAACATATAACGTTATGTAGTATTACGTTATAACGTATAACGTTATGCAGTATTACGTTAGAACGTATAACGTTATGTAGTATTACGTTATAACGTATAAAGTTATGTAGTATTACGTTATAACGTATAACGTTGTATAGCATATCTGTATATCGCATAACGTTATGTAGCATTACTTTACAACGTATAACATTATGTAGTATTGCGTTCTAACGTATAACGTTATGAAGTATTACGTTATAACGTATAACGTTATGTAGTATTACGCTATAACGTATAACGTTATGAAGTATTACGTTATAACGTATAACGATATGTAGTACTACGTTATAGCGTATAACGTTGTATAGCATATCTGTATATCGTATTACGTTATGTAGCATTACCTTACAACGTTTAACATTTAGTAGTGTTACCTTATAACGTATAACGTTATGTAGTATTACGTTATAACATATAACGTTATGTAGTATTACGTTATAACGTATAACGTTATGCAGTATTACGTTATAACGTATAACGTTATGTAGTATTAAGTTATAACGTTTAACGTTATGGCGTATTACGTTATAACGTATAACGTTATGAAGTATTACGTTATAACGTATAACGATATGTAGTACTACGTTATAGCGAATAACGTTGTATAGCATATCTGTATATCGTATTACGTTATGTAGCATTACCTTACAACGTTTAACATTTAGTAGTGTTACCTTATTACGTATAACGTTATGTAGTATTACGTTATAACATATAACGTTATGTAGTATTACGTTATAACGCATAACGTTATGCAGTATTACGTTATAACGTATAACGTTATGTAGTATTAAGTTATAACGTTTAACGTTATGTAGTATTACGTTATAACATATAACGTTATGTAGTATTACGTTATAACGTATAACGTTATGCAGTATTACGTTAGAACGTATAACGTTATGTAGTATTACGTTATAACGTATAAAGTTATTTAGTATTACGTTATAACGTATAACGTTGTATAGCATATCTGTATATCGCATAACGTTATGTAGCATTACTTTACAACGTATAACATTATGTAGTATTGCGTTCTAACGTATAACGTTATGAAGTATTACGTTATAACGTATAACGTTATGTAGTATTACGCTATAACGTATAACGTTATGAAGTATTACGTTATAACGTATAACGATATGTAGTACTACGTTATAGCGTATAACGTTGTATAGCATATCTGTATATCGCATAACGTTATGTAGCATTACTTTACAACGTATAAGATTATGTAGTATTGCGTTCTAACGTATAACGTTATGAAGTATTACGTTATAACGTATAACGTTATGTAGTATTACGTTATAACGTATAAAGTTATGTAGTATTACGTTATAACGTATAACGTTGTATAGCATATCTGTATATCGCATAACGTTATGTAGCATTACTTTACAACGTATAACATTATGTAGTATTGCGTTCTAACGTATAACGTTATGAAGTATTACGTTATAACGTATAACGTTATGTAGTATTACGCTATAACGTATAACGTTATGAAGTATTACGTTATAACGTATAACGATATGTAGTACTACGTTATAGCGTATAACGTTGTATAGCATATCTGTATATCGTATTACGTTATGTAGCATTACCTTACAACGTTTAACCTTTAGTAGTGTTACCTTATAACGTATAACGTTATGTAGTATTACGTTATAACATATAACGTTATGTAGTATTACGTTATAACGTATAACGTTATGCAGTATTACGTTATATCGTATAACGTTATGTAGTATTAAGTTATAACGTTTAACATTATGTAGTATTACGTTATAACGTATAACGTTATGTAGTATTACGTTATAACGTATAACGTAATGTAGTATTGCATTAAGACGCACCACCTTATGTAGTATTACGTTATAACGTATTACGTTATGCAGTATTACGTTATAACGTATAACGTTGTATAGCACATCAGTATAACGTATAATGTTATGTAGTATTACGTTATAACGTATAACGTTATGCAGTATTACGTTATAACGTATAACGTTATGCAGTATTACGTTATAACGAATAACGTTATGCAGTATTACGTTATAACGTATAACGTTATGCAGTATTACGTTATAACGTATAACGTTATGCAGTATTACGTTATAACGTATAACGTTATGCAGTATTACGTTATAACGTATAACGTTATGCAGTATTACGTTATAACGTATAACGTTATGTAGTATTACGTTATAACGTATAACGTTATGTAGTATTACGTTATAACGTACAAAGTTATGTTATAGTACGTTATAACGTATAACGATATATAGCATATCAGTATAACGTATAGCGTTATATAGCACATCAGTATAACGTATAACGTTATATAGTATTACGTTATAACGTACAACGTTATGTAGTATTACGATATAACGTATAACGTTATGAAGTATTACGTTATAACGTATAACGTTATGTAGTATTACGTTATAACGTATAACGTTATGTAGTATTACGTTATAACGTATAACGTTATGTAGTATTACGTTATAACGTATAACGTAATGTAGTATTGCATTAAGACGCACCACCTTATGTAGTATTACGTTATAACGTATAACGTCATGTAGTATTACGTTATAACGTATAACGTTGTATAGCATATCTGTATATCGCATAACGTTATGTAGCATTACTTTACAACGTATAACATTATGTAGTATTGCGTTCTAACATATAACGTTATGTAGTATTACGTTATAACGTATAACGTTATGTAGTATTTCGTTATAACGTATAACGTAATGTAGTATTGCATTAAGACGCACCACCTTATGTAGTATTACGTTATAACGTATAACGTTATGTAGTATTAAGTTATAACGTTTAACGTTATGTAGTATTACCTTATAACGTATAACGTTATGTAGTATTATGTTATAACGTATAACGTTATGAAGTATTGCGTTATAACGTATAACGCTATGTAGTATTACGTTATAGCGTATAACGTTATGTTGTATTACGTTATAGCGTATAACGTTATGTAGTATTACGTTATAACGTATAACGTTATGCAGTATTACCTTATAACGTATAACGTTATGTAGTATTATGTTATAACGTATAACGTTATGAAGTATTGCGTTATAACGTATTACGTTATGTAGCATTACCTTACAACGTTTAACCTTTAGTAGTGTTACCTTATAACGTATAACGTTATGTAGTATTACGTTATAACATATAACGTTATGTAGTATTACATTATAACGTATAACATTATGTAGTATTGCGTTCTAACGTATAACGTTATGAAGTATTACGTTATAACGTATAACGTTATGTAGTATTACGCTATAACGTATAACGTTATGAAGTATTACGTTATAACGTATAACGATATGTAGTACTACGTTATAGCGTATAACGTTGTATAGCATATCTGTATATCGTATTACGTTATGTAGCATTACCTTACAACGTTTAACCTTTAGTAGTGTTACCTTATAACGTATAACGTTATGTAGTATTACGTTATAACATATAACGTTATGTAGTATTACGTTATAACGTATAACGTTATGCAGTATTACGTTATATCGTATAACGTTATGTAGTATTAAGTTATAACGTTTAACATTATGTAGTATTACGTTATAACGTATAACGTTATGTAGTATTACGTTATAACGTATAACGTAATGTAGTATTGCATTAAGACGCACCAACTTATGTAGTATTACGTTATAACGTATTACGTTATGCAGTATTACGTTATAACGTATAACGTTGTATAGCACATCAGTATAACGTATAATGTTATGTAGTATTACGTTATAACGTATAACGTTATGCAGTATTACGTTATAACGTATAACGTTATGCAGTATTACGTTATAACGAATAACGTTATGCAGTATTACGTTATAACGTATAACGTTATGCAGTATTACGTTATAACGTATAACGTTATGCAGTATTACGTTATAACGTATAACGTTATGCAGTATTACGTTATAACGTATAACGTTATGCAGTATTACGTTATAACGTATAACGTTATGTAGTATTACGTTATAACGTATAACGTTATGTAGTATTACGTTATAACGTACAAAGTTATGTTATAGTACGTTATAACGTATAACGATATATAGCATATCAGTATAACGTATAGCGTTATATAGCACATCAGTATAACGTATAACGTTATATAGTATTACGTTATAACGTATAACGTTATGTAGTATTAAGTTATAACGTTTAACGTTATGTAGTATTACGTTACAACGTATAACGTTATGTAGTATTATGTTATAACGTATAACGTTATGAAGTATTACGTTATAACGTATAACGTTATGTAGTATTACGCTATAACGTATAACGTTATGAAGTATTACGTTATAACGTATAACGATATGTAGTACTACGTTATAGCGTATAACGTTGTATAGCATATCTGTATATCGTATTACGTTATGTAGCATTACCTTACAACGTTTAACATTTAGTAGTGTTACCTTATAACGTATAACGTTATGTAGTATTACGTTATAACATATAACGTTATGTAGTATTACGTTATAACGTATAACGTTATGCAGTATTACGTTATAACGTATAACGTTATGTAGTATTAAGTTATAACGTTTAACGTTATGGCGTATTACGTTATAACGTATAACATTATAAAGTATTACGTTATAACGTATAACGATATGTAGTACTACGTTATAGCGTATAACGTTGTATAGCATATCTGTATATCGTATTACGTTATGTAGCATTACCTTACAACGTTTAACATTTAGTAGTGTTACCTTATAACGTATAACGTTATGTAGTATTACGTTATAACATATAACGTTATGTAGTATTACGTTATAACGTATAACGTTATGCAGTATTACGTTAGAACGTATAACGTTATGTAGTATTACGTTATAACGTATAAAGTTATGTAGTATTACGTTATAACGTATAACGTTGTATAGCATATCTGTATATCGCATAACGTTATGTAGCATTACTTTACAACGTATAACATTATGTAGTATTGCGTTCTAACGTATAACGTTATGAAGTATTACGTTATAACGTATAACGTTATGTAGTATTACGCTATAACGTATAACGTTATGAAGTATTACGTTATAACGTATAACGATATGTAGTACTACGTTATAGCGTATAACGTTGTATAGCATATCTGTATATCGTATTACGTTATGTAGCATTACCTTACAACGTTTAACATTTAGTAGTGTTACCTTATAACGTATAACGTTATGTAGTATTACGTTATAACATATAACGTTATGTAGTATTACGTTATAACGTATAACGTTATGCAGTATTACGTTATAACGTATAACGTTATGTAGTATTAAGTTATAACGTTTAACGTTATGGCGTATTACGTTATAACGTATAACGTTATGAAGTATTACGTTATAACGTATAACGATATGTAGTACTACGTTATAGCGTATAACGTTGTATAGCATATCTGTATATCGTATTACGTTATGTAGCATTACCTTACAACGTTTAACATTTAGTAGTGTTACCTTATTACGTATAACGTTATGTAGTATTACGTTATAACATATAACGTTATGTAGTATTACGTTATAACGTATAACGTTATGCAGTATTACGTTATAACGTATAACGTTATGTAGTATTAAGTTATAACGTTTAACGTTATGTAGTATTACGTTATAACATATAACGTTATGTAGTATTACGTTATAACGTATAACATTATGTAGTATTGCGTTCTAACGTATAACGTTATGAAGTATTACGTTATAACGTATAACGTTATGTAGTATTACGCTATAACGTATAACGTTATGAAGTATTACGTTATAACGTATAACGATATGTAGTACTACGTTATAGCGTATAACGTTGTATAGCATATCTGTATATCGTATTACGTTATGTAGCATTACCTTACAACGTTTAACCTTTAGTAGTGTTACCTTATAACGTATAACGTTATGTAGTATTACGTTATAACATATAACGTTATGTAGTATTACGTTAAAACGTATAACGTTATGCAGTATTACGTTATATCGTATAACGTTATGTAGTATTAAGTTATAACGTTTAACATTATGTAGTATTACGTTATAACGTATAACGTTATGTAGTATTACGTTATAACGTATAACGTAATGTAGTATTGCATTAAGACGCACCACCTTATGTAGTATTACGTTATAACGTATTACGTTATGCAGTATTACGTTATAACGTATAACGTTGTATAGCACATCAGTATAACGTATAATGTTATGTAGTATTACGTTATAACGTATAACGTTATGCAGTATTACGTTATAACGTATAACGTTATGCAGTATTACGTTATAACGAATAACGTTATGCAGTATTACGTTATAACGTATAACGTTATGCAGTATTACGTTATAACGTATAACGTTATGCAGTATTACGTTATAACGTATAACGTTATGCAGTATTACGTTATAACGAATAACGTTATGCAGTATTACGTTATAACGTATAACGTTATGCAGTATTACGTTATATCGTATAACGTTATGTAGTATTAAGTTATAACGTTTAACATTATGTAGTATTACGTTATAACGTATAACGTTATGTAGTATTACGTTATAACGTATAACGTAATGTAGTATTGCATTAAGACGCACCAACTTATGTAGTATTACGTTATAACGTATTACGTTATGCAGTATTACGTTATAACGTATAACGTTGTATAGCACATCAGTATAACGTATAATGTTATGTAGTATTACGTTATAACGTATAACGTTATGCAGTATTACGTTATAACGTATAACGTTATGCAGTATTACGTTATAACGAATAACGTTATGCAGTATTACGTTATAACGTATAACGTTATGCAGTATTACGTTATAACGTATAACGTTATGCAGTATTACGTTATAACGTATAACGTTATGCAGTATTACGTTATAACGTATAACGTTATGCAGTATTACGTTATAACGTATAACGTTATGTAGTATTACGTTATAACGTATAACGTTATGTAGTATTACGTTATAACGTACAAAGTTATGTTATAGTACGTTATAACGTATAACGATATATAGCATATCAGTATAACGTATAGCGTTATATAGCACATCAGTATAACGTATAACGTTATATAGTATTACGTTATAACGTATAACGTTATGTAGTATTAAGTTATAACGTTTAACGTTATGTAGTATTACGTTACAACGTATAACGTTATGTAGTATTATGTTATAACGTATAACGTTATGAAGTATTACGTTATAACGTATAACGTTATGTAGTATTACGCTATAACGTATAACGTTATGAAGTATTACGTTATAACGTATAACGATATGTAGTACTACGTTATAGCGTATAACGTTGTATAGCATATCTGTATATCGTATTACGTTATGTAGCATTACCTTACAACGTTTAACATTTAGTAGTGTTACCTTATAACGTATAACGTTATGTAGTATTACGTTATAACATATAACGTTATGTAGTATTACGTTATAACGTATAACGTTATGCAGTATTACGTTATAACGTATAACGTTATGTAGTATTAAGTTATAACGTTTAACGTTATGGCGTATTACGTTATAACGTATAACATTATAAAGTATTACGTTATAACGTATAACGATATGTAGTACTACGTTATAGCGTATAACGTTGTATAGCATATCTGTATATCGTATTACGTTATGTAGCATTACCTTACAACGTTTAACATTTAGTAGTGTTACCTTATAACGTATAACGTTATGTAGTATTACGTTATAACATATAACGTTATGTAGTATTACGTTATAACGTATAACGTTATGCAGTATAACGTTAGAACGTATAACGTTATGTAGTATTACGTTATAACGTATTACGTTATGCAGTATTACGTTATAACGTATAACGTTGTATAGCACATCAGTATAACGTATAATGTTATGTAGTATTACGTTATAACGTATAACGTTATGCAGTATTACGTTATAACGTATAACGTTATGCAGTATTACGTTATAACGAATAACGTTATGCAGTATTACGTTATAACGTATAACGTTATGCAGTATTACGTTATAACGTATAACGTTATGCAGTATTACGTTATAACGTATAACGTTATGCAGTATTACGTTATAACGTATAACGTTATGCAGTATTACGTTATAACGTATAACGTTATGCAGTATTACGTTATAACGTATAACGTTATGCAGTATTACGTTATAACGTATAACGTTATGTAGTATTACGTTATAACGTACAAAGTTATGTTATAGTACGTTATAACGTATAACGATATATAGCATATCAGTATAACGTATAGCGTTATATAGCACATCAGTATAACGTATAACGTTATATAGTATTACGTTATAACGTATAACGTTATGTAGTATTACGATATAACGTATAACGTTATGAAGTATTACGTTATAACGTATAACGTTATGTAGTATTACGTTATAACGTATAACGTTATGTAGTATTACGTTATAACGTATAACGTTATGTAGTATTACGTTATAACGTATAACGTAATGTAGTATTGCATTAAGACGCACCACCTTATGTAGTATTACGTTATAACGTATAACGTCATGTAGTATTACGTTATAACGTATAACGTTGTATAGCATATCTGTATATCGCATAACGTTATGTAGCATTACTTTACAACGTATAACATTATGTAGTATTGCGTTCTAACATATAACGTTATGTAGTATTACGTTATAACGTATAACGTTATGTAGTATTTCGTTATAACGTATAACGTAATGTAGTATTGCATTAAGACGCACCACCTTATGTAGTATTACGTTATAACGTATAACGTTATGTAGTATTAAGTTATAACGTTTAACGTTATGTAGTATTACCTTATAACGTATAACATTATGTAGTATTATGTTATAACGTATAACGTTATGAAGTATTGCGTTATAACGTATAACGCTATGTAGTATTACGTTATAGCGTATAACGTTATGTTGTATTACGTTATAGCGTATAACGTTATGTAGTATTACGTTATAACGTATAACGTTATGCAGTATTACATTATAACGTATAACATTATGTAGTATTACAGTATAACGTATACCGTTATGTAGTATTGCATTAAGACGCACTACCTTATGTAGTATTACGTTATAACGTATAACGTTATGTAGTATTACGTTATAACGTATAACGTTATGTAGTACTACGTTATAACGTATAACGTTATGTAGTATTGCGTTATAACGTATAACGTTATGTAGTATTACGTTATAGCGTATAACGTTATGTAGTATTACGTTATAACGTATAACGTTATACAGTATTACGTTATAACGTATAACGTTATGTAGTATTACGTTATAACGTATAACGTTCTGTAGCATTCGGTTATAACGTATAACGTTATGTCGTATTACGTTATAACGTATAACGTAATGCAGTATTGCATTAAGACGCACCACCGAACGTAGTATTACGTTATAACGTATAACGTTATGTAGTATTAAGTTATAACGTTTAACGTTATGTAGTATTACGTTATAACGTATAACGTTATGTAGTATTACGTTATAACGTATAACGTTATGTAGTATTACGTTATAACGTATAACGTTATGTAGTATTAAGTTATAACGTTTAACGTTATGTAGTATTACGTTATAACGTATAACGTTATGTAGTATTACGTTATAACGTATAACGTTATGTAGTATTACGTTATAGCGTATAACGTTATGTAGTATTACGTTATAACGTATAACGTTATGTAGTATTAAGTTATAACGTTTAAAGTTATGTATTATTACTCTATAACGTATAACGTTATGTAGTATTACGTTATAACGTATAACGTTATGTAGTATTATGTTATAACGTATAACGTTATGAAGTATTGCGTTATAACGTATAACGCTATGTAGTATTACGTTATAGCGTATAACGTTATGTTGTATTACGTTATAGCGTATAACGTTACGTAGTATTACGTTATAACGTATAACGTTGTATAGCATATCAGTATATCGTATAACGTTATGTAGCATTACCTTACAACATTTAACATTATGTAGTATTACGTTATAACGTATAACGTTATGTAGTATTACGTTATAACGTATAACGTTATGTAGTATTACATTAAGACGCACTACCGTATGTAGCATTACGTTGTAACGTATAACGTCATGTAGTATTACGTTATAACGTATAACGTTGTATAGCATATCTGTATATCGCATAACGTTATGTAGCATTACTTTACAACGTATAACATTATGTAGTATTGCGTTCTAACGTATAACGTTATGTAGTATTACGTTATAACGTATAACGTTAAATAGTATTACGTTATAACGTATAAAGTTATGTAGTATTACATTAAGACGCACTACCGTATGTAGTATTACGTTGTAACGTATAACGTCATGTAGTATTACGTTATAACGTATACGGTTATGAAGTGTTACGTTTTATCGTATAACGTTATGTACTATTACGTTATAACGTATAACGTTGTATAGCATATAGGTATAACGTATAACGTAATATAGTATTACGTTATAACGTATAACGTTATGTAGTATTCCGTTATAACGTATAACGTTATGTCGTAATACGTTATTGCGTATAACGTTGTATAGCATATCAGTATATCGTATAACGTTATGTAGCATTACCTTACAACGTTTAACATTATGTACTATTACGTTATAACGTATAACGTTATGTAGTATTAAGTTATAACGTTTAACGTTATGTAGTATTACCTTATAACGTATAACGTTATGTAGTATTATGTTATAACGTATAACGTTATGAAGTATTGCGTTATAACGTATAACGCTATGTAGTATTACGTTATAGCGTATAACGTTATGTTGTATTACGTTATAGCGTATAACGTTACGTAGTATTACGTTATAACGTATACCGTTATGTAGTATTGCATTAAGACGCACTACCGTATGTAGTATTACGTTGAAACGTATAACGTCATGTAGTATTACGTTATAACGTAGACAGTTATGCAGTATTACGTTTTATCGTATAACGTTATGTACTATTACGTTATAACGTATAACGTTGTATAGCATATAGGTATAACGTATAACGTAATATAGTATTACGTTATAACGTATAACGTTATGTAGTATTCCGTTATGACGTATAACGTTATGTCGTAATACGTTATTGCGTATAACGTTGTATAGTATTACCTTATAACGTATAACGTTATGTAGTATTATGTTATAACGTATAACGTTATGAAGTATTGCGTTATAACGTATAACGCTATGTAGTATTACGTTATAGCGTATAACGTTATGTTGTATTACGTTATAGCGTATAACGCTATGTAGTATTACGTTATAGCGTATAACGTTATGTTGTATTACGTTATAGCGTATAACGTTATGTAGTATTACGTTATAACGTATACCGTTATGTAGTATTGCATTAAGACGCACTACCGTATGTAGTATTACGTTGAAACGTATAACGTTATGTAGTATTATGTTATAACGTATAACGTTATGAAGTATTGCGTTATAACGTATAACGCTATGTAGTATTACGTTATAGCGTATAACGTTATGTCGTAATACGTTATTGCGTATAACGTTGTATAGCATATCAGTATATCGTATAACGTTATGTAGCATTACCTTACAACGTTTAACATTATGTAGTATTACGTTATAACGTATAACGTTATGCAGTATTACGTTATGACGTATAACGTTATGTAGTATTACGTTATAACGTATACCGTTATGTAGAATTGCATTAAGACGCACTACCTTATGTAGTATTACGTTATAACGTATAACGTTATGTAGTATTACGTTATAACGTATAACGTTATGTAGTATTACGTTATAATGTATAAAGTTATGTAGTATTACGTTATAACGTATAACGTTATGTAGTATTACAATAAGACGCACTACCGTATGTAGTATTACATTAAGACGCACTACCGTATGTAGTATTACGTTGTTACGTATAACGTCATGTAGTATTACGTTATAACGTATAACGTTATGTAGTATCATGTTATAACGTATAACGTCATGTAGTAGTACGTTATAACGTATAAAGTTATGCAGTATTACGTTTTATCGTATAACGTTATGCACTATTACGTTATAACGTATAACGTTGTATAGCATATCAGTATAACGTATAACGTAATATAGTATTACGTTATAACGTATAACGTTAGGCAGTATTACGTTATAACGTATAACGTTATGTGGTATTACGTTAGAACGTATAACGTCATGTAGTAGTACGTTATAACGTATAAAGTTATGCAGTATTACGTTTTATCGTATAACGTTATGCACTATTACGTTATAACGTATAACGTTGTATAGCATATCACTATAACGTATAACGTAATATAGTATTACGTTAGAATGTATAACGTTATGTAGTATAACGTTATAACGTATAACGTTATGCAGTATTACGTTAGAACATATAACGTTATGTAGTATAACGTTATAACGTATAACGTTATGTAGTATTACGCTATAACGTATAACGTTATGCAGTATTACGTTATAACGTATAACGTTATGTTATATTACGTCATAACGTATAACGTTGTATAGCATATCAGTACATCGTATAACGTTATGTAGCATTACCTTACAACGTTTAACATTATGTAGTATTACGTTATAACGTATAACGTTATGTAGTATTACGTTATAACGTATAACGTTATGTAGTATTACGTTATAACGGATAACGTTATGTAGTATTACGTTATAACGTATAATGTAATGTAGTATTGCATTAAGACGGACCACCTTATGTAGTATTACGTTATAACGTATAACGTTATGTAGTATTAAGTTATAACGTTTAACGTTATGTAGTGTTACGTTATAACGTATAACGTTATGTAGTATTACGTTATAACGTATAACGTTATGTAGTATTACGTTACAACGTATAACGTTATGTAGTATTACATTAAGACGCACTACCGTATGTAGTATTACATTAAGACGCACTACCGTATGTAGTATTACGTTGTTACGTATAACGTTATGTAGTATTACGTTATAACGTATAACGTTATGTAGTATCATGTTATAACGTATAACGTTATGTAGTAGTACGTTATAACGTATAAAGTTATGCAGTATTACGTTTTATCGTATAACGTTATGCACTATTACGTTATAACGTATAACGTTGTATAGCATATCAGTATAACGTATAACGTAATATAGTATTACGTTATAACATATAACGTTATGCAGTATTACGTTATAACGTATAACGTTATGTAGAATTACGTTATAACGTATAACGTTATGTGGTATTACGTTAGAACGTATAACGTAATGTAGTAGTACGTTATAACGTATAAAGTTATGCAGTATTACGTTTTATCGTATAACGTTATGCACTATTACGTTATAACGTATAACGTTGTATAGCATATCACTATAACGTATAACGTAATATAGTATTACGTTAGAACGTATAACGTTATGTAGTATAACGTTATAACGTATAACGTTATGCAGTATTACGTCAGAACATATAACGTTATGTAGTATAACGTTATAACGTATAACGTTATGTAGTATTACGTTATAACGTATAACGTAATGTAGTATTGCATTAAGACGCACCACCTTATGTAGTATTACGTTATAACGTATAACGTTATGCAGTATTACGTTATAACGTATAACGTTATGTTATATTACGTCATAACGTATAACGTTGTATAGCATATCAGTACATCGTATAACGTTATGTAGCATTACCTTACAACGTTTAACATTATGTAGTATTACGTTATAACGTATAACGTTATGTAGTATTACGTTATAACGTATAACGTTATGTAGTATTACATTAAGACGCACTACCGTATGTAGTATTACATTAAGACGCACTACCGTATGTAGTATTACGTTGTTACGTATAACGTTATGCACTATTACGTTATAACGTATAACGTTGTATAGCATATCACTATAACGTATAACGTAATACAGTATTACGTTAGAACGTATAACGTTATGTAGTATAACGTTATAACGTATAACGTTATGCAGTATTACGTCAGAACATATAACGTTATGTAGTATAACGTTATAACGTATAACGTTATGTAGTATTACGTTATAACGTATAACGTAATGTAGTATTGCATTAAGACGCACCACCTTATGTAGTATTACGTTATAACGTATAACGTTATGTAGAATTACGTTATAACGTATAACGTTATGTGGTATTACGTTAGAACGTATAACGTCATGTAGTAGTACGTTATAACGTATACAGTTATGCAGTATTACGTTTTATCGTATAACGTTATGCACTATTACGTTATAACGTATAACGTTGTATAGCATATCACTATAACGTATAACGTAATATAGTATTACGTTAGAACGTATAACGTTATGTAGTATTACGTTATAACGTGTAACGTAATGTAGTGTTGCATTAAGACGCACCACCTTATGTAGTATTACGATATAACGTATAACGTTATGCAGTATTACGTTATAACGTATAACGTTGTATAGCACATCAGTATAACGTATAATGTTATGTAGTATTACGCTATAACGTATAAAGTTATGTTATAGTACGTTATAACGTATAACGTTATATAGCATATCAGTATAACGTATAACGTTATATAGCATATCAGTATAACGTATAACGTTATATAGCACATCAGTATAACGTATAACGTTATATAGTATTACGTTATAACGTATAACGTTATGTAGTATTACGATATAACGTATAACGTTATGAAGTATTACGTTATAACGTATAACGATATGTAGTACAACGTTATAGCGTATAACGTTGTATAGCATATCTGTATATCGTATTACGTTATGTAGCATTACCTTACAACGTTTAACATTATGTAGTGTTACCTTATAACTTATAACGTTATGTAGTATTAAGTTATAACGTTTAACGTTATGAAGTATTACGTTTTATCGTATAACGTTATGTACTATTACGTTATAACGTATAACGTTGTATAGCATATAAGTATAACGTGTAACGGTATATAGCATATCAGTATAACGTATAACGTTATATAGTATTACGTTATAACGTATAACGTTATGTAGTATTACGTTATAACGTATAACGTTATATAGCATATCAATATAACGCATAACGTTATATAGTATTACGTTATAACGTTTAACGTTATGGAGTATTACGTTATAACGTATAACGTTATGAAGTATTACGTTATAACGTATAACGATATGTAGTACTACGTTATAGCGTATAACGTTGTATAGCATATCTGTATATCGTATTACGTTATTTAGCATTACCTTACAACGTTTAACATTATGTAGTGTTACCTTATAACGTATAACGCTATGTAGTATTACGTTATAACGTATAACGATATGTAGTATTGCATTAAGACGCACCACCTTATGTAGTATTACGTTATAACGTATAACGTTATGTAGTATTAAGTTATAACGTATAACGTTATGTAGTATTGCATTAAGACGCACTACCTTATGTAGTATTACGTTATAACGTATAACGTTATGTAGTATTACGTTATAACGGATAACGTTATGTAGTATTACGTTATAACGTATAACGTTATGTAGTATTACGTTATAACGGATAACGTTATGTAGTATTACGTTATAACGTATAACGTAATGTAGTATTGCATTAAGACGGACCACCTTATGTAGTATTACGTTATAACGTATAACGTTATGTAGTATTAAGTTATAACGTTTAACGTTATGTAGTGTTACGTTATAACGTATAACGTTATGTAGTATTACGTTATAACGTATAACGTTATGTAGTATTACGTTACAACGTATAACGTTATGTAGTATTACATTAAGACGCACTACCGTATGTAGTATTACATTAAGACGCACTACCGTATGTAGTATTACGTTGTTACGTATAACGTTATGTAGTATTACGTTATAACGTATAACGTTATGTAGTATCATGTTATAACGTATAACGTTATGTAGTAGTACGTTATAACGTATAAAGTTATGCAGTATTACGTTTTATCGTATAACGTTATGCACTATTACGTTATAACGTATAACGTTGTATAGCATATCAGTATAACGTATAACGTAATATAGTATTACGTTATAACATATAACGTTATGCAGTATTACGTTATAACGTATAACGTTATGTAGAATTACGTTATAACGTATAACGTTATGTGGTATTACGTTAGAACGTATAACGTAATGTAGTAGTACGTTATAACGTATAAAGTTATGCAGTATTACGTTTTATCGTATAACGTTATGCACTATTACGTTATAACGTATAACGTTGTATGGCATATCACTATAACGTATAACGTTATGTAGTATTAAGTTATAACGTTTAACGTTATGTAGTGTTACGTTATAACGTATAACGTTATGTAGTATTACGTTATAACGTATAACGTTATGTAGTATTACGTTACAACGTATAACGTTATGTAGTATTACATTAAGACGCACTACCGTATGTAGTATTACATTAAGACGCACTACCGTATGTAGTATTACGTTGTTACGTATAACGTTATGTAGTATTACGTTATAACGTATAACGTTATGTAGTATCATGTTATAACGTATAACGTTATGTAGTAGTACGTTATAACGTATAAAGTTATGCAGTATTACGTTTTATCGTATAACGTTATGCACTATTACGTTATAACGTATAACGTTGTATAGCATATCAGTATAACGTATAACGTAATATAGTATTACGTTATAACATATAACGTTATGCAGTATTACGTTATAACGTATAACGTTATGTAGAATTACGTTATAACGTATAACGTTATGTGGTATTACGTTAGAACGTATAACGTAATGTAGTAGTACGTTATAACGTATAAAGTTATGCAGTATTACGTTTTATCGTATAACGTTATGCACTATTACGTTATAACGTATAACGTTGTATGGCATATCACTATAACGTATAACGTAATATAGTATTACGTTAGAACGTATAACGTTATGTAGTACAACGTTATAACGTATAACGTTATGCAGTATTACGTCAGAACATATAACGTTATGTAGTATAACGTTATAACGTATAACGTTATGTAGTATTACGTTATAACGTATAACGTAATGTAGTATTGCATTAAGACGCACCACCTTATGTAGTATTACGTTATAACGTATAACGTTATGCAGTATTACGTTATAACGTATAACGTTATGTTATATTACGTCATAACGTATAACGTTGTATAGCATATCAGTACATCGTATAACGTTATGTAGCATTACCTTACAACGTTTAACATTATGTAGTATTACGTTATAACGTATAACGTTATGTAGTATTACGTTATAACGTATAACGTTATGTAATATTACATTAAGACGCACTACCGTATGTAGTATTACATTAAGACGCACTACCGTATGTAGTATTACGTTGTTACGTATAACGTTATGTAGTATTACGTTATAACGTATAACGTTATGTAGTATCATGTTATAACGTATAACGTTATGTAGTAGTACGTTATAACGTATAAAGTTATGCAGTATTACGTTTTATCGTATAACGTTATGCACTATTACGTTATAACGTATAACGTTGTATAGCATATCACTATAACGTATAACGTAATACAGTATTACGTTAGAACGTATAACGTTATGTAGTATAACGTTATAACGTATAACGTTATGCAGTATTACGTCAGAACATATAACGTTATGTAGTATAACGTTATAACGTATAACGTTATGTAGTATTACGTTATAACGTATAACGTAATGTAGTATTGCATTAAGACGCACCACCTTATGTAGTATTACGTTATAACGTATAACGTTATGTAGAATTACGTTATAACGTATAACGTTATGTGGTATTACGTTAGAACGTATAACGTCATGTAGTAGTACGTTATAACGTATACAGTTATGCAGTATTACGTTTTATCGTATAACGTTATGCACTATTACGTTATAACGTATAACGTTGTATAGCATATCACTATAACGTATAACGTAATATAGTATTACGTTAGAACGTATAACGTTATGTAGTATTACGTTATAACGTGTAACGTAATGTAGTATTGCATTAAGACGCACCACCTTATGTAGTATTACGATATAACGTATAACGTTATGCAGTATTACGTTATAACGTATAACGTCATGTAGTATTACGTTATAACGTATAAAGTTATGCAGTATTACGTTTTATCGTATAACGTTATGTAGTATTACGGTATGACGTATAACGTTATGTAGTATTTCGTTAGAACGTATAACGTTATGAAGTATTACGTTATGACGTATAACGTTATGTAGTATTACGTTATAACGTATTACGTTATGCAGTATTACGTTATAACGTATAACGTTGTATAGCACATCAGTATAACGTATAATGTTATGTAGTATTACGTTATAACGTATAAAGTTATGTTATAGTACGTTATAACGTATAACGTTATATAGCATATCAGTATAACGTATAACGTTATATAGCACATCAGTATAACGTATAACGTTATATAGTATTACGTTATAACGTATAACGTTATGTAGTATTACGATATAACGTATAACGTTATGAAGTATTACGTTATAACGTATAACGATATGTAGTACAACGTTATAGCGTATAACGTTGTATAGCATATCTGTATATCGTATTACGTTATGTAGCATTACCTTACAACGTTTAACATTATGTAGTGTTACCTTATAACTTATAACGTTATGTAGTATTAAGTTATAACGTTTAACGTTATGAAGTATTACGTTTTATCGTATAACGTTATGTACTATTACGTTATAACGTATAACGTTGTATAGCATATAAGTATAACGTGTAACGGTATATAGCATATCAGTATAACGTATAACGTTATATAGTATTACGTTATAACGTATAACGTTATGTAGTATTACGTTATAACGTATAACGTTATATAGCATATCAATATAACGCATAACGTTATATAGTATTACGTTATAACGTTTAACGTTATGGAGTATTACGTTATAACGTATAACGTTATGAAGTATTACGTTATAACGTATAACGATATGTAGTACTACGTTATAGCGTATAACGTTGTATAGCATATCTGTATATCGTATTACGTTATTTAGCATTACCTTACAACGTTTAACATTATGTAGTGTTACCTTATAACGTATAACGTTATGTAGTATTAAGTTATAACGTATAACGTTATGTAGTATTGCATTAAGACGCACTACCTTATGTAGTATTACGTTATAACGTATAAAGTTATGCAGTATTACGTTTTATCGTATAACGTTATGTAGTATTACGTTATAACGTATAACGTTATGTAGTATTTCGTTAGAACGTATAACGTTATGAAGTATTACGTTATGACGTATAACGTTATGTAGTTTTACGTTATAACGTATAACGTTATGTAGTATTACGTTAGAACGTATAACGTTATGTAGTATTACGTTATAACATATAACGTTATGTAGTTTTACGTTATAACGTATAACGTTATGTAGTATTACGTTATAACGTATAACGTTATGTAGTATCATGTTATAACGTATAACGTCATGTAGTAGTACGTTATAACGTATAAAGTTATGTAGTATTACGTTTTATCGTATAACGTTATGCACTATTTCGTTATAACGTATAAGGTTGTATAGCATATCAGTATAACGTATAACGTAATATAGTATTACGTTATAACGTATAACGTTATGCAGTATTACGTTATAACGTATAACGTTATGTAGAATTACGTTATAACGTATAACGTTATGCAGTATTACGTTATAACGTATAACGTTATGTAGTAGTACGTTATAACGTATAAAGTTATGCAGTATTACGTTTTATCGTATAACGTTATGCACTATTACGTTATAACGTATAACGTTGTATAGCATATCACTATAACGTATAACGTAATATAGTATTACGTTAGAACGTATAACGGTATGTAGTATAACGTTATGCAGTATTACGTTAGAACATATAACGTTATGTAGTATAACGTTATAACGTATAACGTTATGTAGTATTACGTTATAACGTATAACGGTATGTAGTATAACGTTATGCAGTATTACGTTAGAACATATAACGTTATGTAGTATAACGTTATAACGTATAACGTTATGTAGTATTACGTTATAACGTATAACGTAATGTAGTATTGCATTAAGACGCACCACCTTATGTAGTATTACGTTATAACGTATAACGTTATGCAGTATTACGTTATAACGTATAACGTTATGTTATATAACGTCATAACGTATAACGTTGTATACCATATCAGTACATCGTATAACGTTATGTAGCATTACCTTACAACGTTTAACATTATGTAGTATTACGTTATAACGTATAACGTTAAGTAGTATTACGTTATAACGTATAACGTTATGTAGTATTACATTAAGACGCACTACCGTATGTAGTATTACGTTGAAACGTATAACGTCATGTAGTATTACGTTGTAACGTAGACAGTTATGCAGTATTACGTTTTATCGTATAACGTTATGTACTATTACGTTATAACGTATGACGTTGTATAGCATATCAGTATAACGTATAACGTCATGTAGTATTACGTTATAACGTATAACGTTATGCAGTATTACGATATAACATATAACGTTATGTAGTATTACGTTATAACGTTTAACGTTATGCAGTATTACGTTATAACATATAACGTTATGTAGTTTTACGCTATAACGTATAACGTTATGTCGTATTACGTTATAACGTATAACGTTGTATAGCATATCAGTATATCGTATAGCGTTATGTAGCATAACCTTACAACGTTTAACATTATGTAGTATTACGTTATAACGTATAACGTTATGTAGTATTACGTTATAACGTATAACGTAATGTAGTATTGCATTAAGACGCACCACCTTATGTAGTATTACGTTATAACGTATAACGTTATGTAGTATTAAGTTATAACGTTTAACGTTATGTAGTATTACGTTATAACGTATAACGTTATGTAGTATTATGTTATAACGTATAACGTTATGTAGTATTACGTTATAACGTATAACGTTATGTAGTATTAAGTTATAACGTTTAAAGTTATGTAGTATTACGTTATAACGTATAACGTTAAATAGTATTACGTTATAACGTATAACGTTATGTAGTATTACATTAAGACGCACTACCGTATGTAGTATTACGTTGTAACGTATAACGTCATGTAGTATTACGTTATAACGTAGACAGTTATGAAGTATTACGATTTATCGTATAACGTTATGTACTATTACGTTATAACGTATAACGTTGTGTAGCATATCAGTATAACGTATAACGTAATTTAGTATTACGTTATAACGTATAACGTTATGTAGTATTCCGTTATAACGTATAACGTTATGTCGTAATACGTTATTACGTATAACGTTGTATAGCATATCAGTATATCGTATAACGTTATGTAGCATTACCTTACAACGTTTATTATTATGTAGTATTACGTTATAACGTATAACGTTATGTAGTATTTCGTTATAACGTATAACGTAAAGTAGTATTGCATTAAGACGCACCACCTTATGTAGTATTACGTTATAACGTATAACGTTATGTAGTATTAAGTTATAACGTATAACGTTATGTAGTATTGCATTAAGACGCACTACCTTATGTAGTATTGCGTTATAACGTATAGCGTTATGTAGTATTACGTTATAACGTATAACGTTATGTAGTATTACGTTATAATGTATAACGTTATGTAGTATTACGTTATAACGTATAACGTAATGTAGTATTGCATTAAGACGCACCACCTTATGTAGTATTACGTTATAATGTATAACGTTATGTAGTATTAAGTTATAACGTTTAACGTTATATAGTATTACGTTATAACGTATAACGTTATGTAGTATTATGTTATAACGTATAACGTTATGAAGTATTACGTTATAACGTATAACGTTATGTAGTATTACGTTATAACGTATAACGTTATGTTATATTACGTCATAACGTATAACGTTGTATAGCATATCAGTACATCGTATAACGTTATGTAGCATTACCTTACAACGTTTAACATTATGTAGTATTACGTTATAACGTATAACGTTATGTAGTATTACGTTATAACGTATAACGTTATGTAGTATTACATTAAGACGCACTACCGTATGTAGTATTACATTAAGACGCACTACCGTATGTAGTATTACGTTGTTACGTATAACGTTATGTAGTATTACGTTATAACGTATAACGTTATGTAGTATCATGTTATAACGTATAACGTTATGTAGTAGTACGTTATAACGTATAAAGTTATGCAGTATTACGTTTTATCGTATAACGTTATGCACTATTACGTTATAACGTATAACGTTGTATAGCATATCACTATAACGTATAACGTAATACAGTATTACGTTAGAACGTATAACGTTATGTAGTATAACGTTATAACGTATAACGTTATGCAGTATTACGTCAGAACATATAACGTTATGTAGTATAACGTTATAACGTATAACGTTATGTAGTATTACGTTATAACGTATAACGTAATGTAGTATTGCATTAAGACGCACCACCTTATGTAGTATTACGTTATAACGTATAACGTTATGTAGAATTACGTTATAACGTATAACGTTATGTGGTATTACGTTAGAACGTATAACGTCATGTAGTAGTACGTTATAACGTATACAGTTATGCAGTATTACGTTTTATCGTATAACGTTATGCACTATTACGTTATAACGTATAACGTTGTATAGCATATCACTATAACGTATAACGTAATATAGTATTACGTTAGAACGTATAACGTTATGTAGTATTACGTTATAACGTGTAACGTAATGTAGTATTGCATTAAGACGCACCACCTTATGTAGTATTACGATATAACGTATAACGTTATGCAGTATTACGTTATAACGTATAACGTCATGTAGTATTACGTTATAACGTATAAAGTTATGCAGTATTACGTTTTATCGTATAACGTTATGTAGTATTACGGTATGACGTATAACGTTATGTAGTATTTCGTTAGAACGTATAACGTTATGAAGTATTACGTTATGACGTATAACGTTATGTAGTATTACGTTATAACGTATTACGTTATGCAGTATTACGTTATAACGTATAACGTTGTATAGCACATCAGTATAACGTATAATGTTATGTAGTATTACGTTATAACGTATAAAGTTATGTTATAGTACGTTATAACGTATAACGTTATATAGCATATCAGTATAACGTATAACGTTATATAGCACATCAGTATAACGTATAACGTTATATAGTATTACGTTATAACGTATAACGTTATGTAGTATTACGATATAACGTATAACGTTATGAAGTATTACGTTATAACGTATAACGATATGTAGTACAACGTTATAGCGTATAACGTTGTATAGCATATCTGTATATCGTATTACGTTATGTAGCATTACCTTACAACGTTTAACATTATGTAGTGTTACCTTATAACTTATAACGTTATGTAGTATTAAGTTATAACGTTTAACGTTATGAAGTATTACGTTTTATCGTATAACGTTATGTACTATTACGTTATAACGTATAACGTTGTATAGCATATAAGTATAACGTGTAACGGTATATAGCATATCAGTATAACGTATAACGTTATATAGTATTACGTTATAACGTATAACGTTATGTAGTATTACGTTATAACGTATAACGTTATATAGCATATCAATATAACGCATAACGTTATATAGTATTACGTTATAACGTTTAACGTTATGGAGTATTACGTTATAACGTATAACGTTATGAAGTATTACGTTATAACGTATAACGATATGTAGTACTACGTTATAGCGTATAACGTTGTATAGCATATCTGTATATCGTATTACGTTATTTAGCATTACCTTACAACGTTTAACATTATGTAGTGTTACCTTATAACGTATAACGCTATGTAGTATTACGTTATAACGTATAACGATATGTAGTATTGCATTAAGACGCACCACCTTATGTAGTATTACGTTATAACGTATAACGTTATGTAGTATTAAGTTATAACGTATAACGTTATGTAGTATTGCATTAAGACGCACTACCTTATGTAGTATTACGTTATAACGTATAAAGTTATGCAGTATTACGTTTTATCGTATAACGTTATGTAGTATTACGTAATAACGTATAACGTTATGTAGTATTTCGTTAGAACGTATAACGTTATGAAGTATTACGTTATGACGTATAACGTTATGTAGTTTTACGTTATAACGTATAACGTTATGTAGTATTACGTTAGAACGTATAACGTTATGTAGTATTACGTTATAACATATAACGTTATGTAGTTTTACGTTATAACGTATAACGTTATGTAGTATTACGTTATAACGTATAACGTTATGTAGTATCATGTTATAACGTATAACGTCATGTAGTAGTACGTTATAACGTATAAAGTTATGCAGTATTACGTTTTATCGTATAACGTTATGCACTATTTCGTTATAACGTATAAGGTTGTATAGCATATCAGTATAACGTATAACGTAATATAGTATTACGTTATAACGTATAACGTTATGCAGTATTACGTTATAACGTATAACGTTATGTAGAATTACGTTATAACGTATAACGTTATGCAGTATTACGTTATAACGTATAACGTTATGTAGTAGTACGTTATAACGTATAAAGTTATGCAGTATTACGTTTTATCGTATAACGTTATGCACTATTACGTTATAACGTATAACGTTGTATAGCATATCACTATAACGTATAACGTAATATAGTATTACGTTAGAACGTATAACGGTATGTAGTATAACGTTATGCAGTATTACGTTAGAACATATAACGTTATGTAGTATAACGTTATAACGTATAACGTTATGTAGTATTACGTTATAACGTATAACGGTATGTAGTATAACGTTATGCAGTATTACGTTAGAACATATAACGTTATGTAGTATAACGTTATAACGTATAACGTTATGTAGTATTACGTTATAACGTATAACGTAATGTAGTATTGCATTAAGACGCACCACCTTATGTAGTATTACGTTATAACGTATAACGTTATGCAGTATTACGTTATAACGTATAACGTTATGTAGTATTACATTAAGACGCACTACCGTATGTAGTATTACGTTGAAACGTATAACGTCATGTAGTATTACGTTGTAACGTAGACAGTTATGCAGTATTACGTTTTATCGTATAACGTTATGTACTATTACGTTATAACGTATGACGTTGTATAGCATATCAGTATAACGTATAACGTCATGTAGTATTACGTTATAACGTATAACGTTATGCAGTATTACGATATAACATATAACGTTATGTAGTATTACGTTATAACGTTTAACGTTATGCAGTATTACGTTATAACATATAACGTTATGTAGTTTTACGCTATAACGTATAACGTTATGTCGTATTACGTTATAACGTATAACGTTGTATAGCATATCAGTATATCGTATAGCGTTATGTAGCATAACCTTACAACGTTTAACATTATGTAGTATTACGTTATAACGTATAACGTTATGTAGTATTACGTTATAACGTATAACGTAATGTAGTATTGCATTAAGACGCACCACCTTATGTAGTATTACGTTATAACGTATAACGTTATGTAGTATTAAGTTATAACGTTTAACGTTATGTAGTATTACGTTATAACGTATAACGTTATGTAGTATTATGTTATAACGTATAACGTTATGTAGTATTACGTTATAACGTATAACGTTATGTAGTATTAAGTTATAACGTTTAAAGTTATGTAGTATTACGTTATAACGTATAACGTTAAATAGTATTACGTTATAACGTATAACGTTATGTAGTATTACATTAAGACGCACTACCGTATGTAGTATTACGTTGTAACGTATAACGTCATGTAGTATTACGTTATAACGTAGACAGTTATGAAGTATTACGATTTATCGTATAACGTTATGTACTATTACGTTATAACGTATAACGTTGTGTAGCATATCAGTATAACGTATAACGTAATTTAGTATTACGTTATAACGTATAACGTTATGTAGTATTCCGTTATAACGTATAACGTTATGTCGTAATACGTTATTACGTATAACGTTGTATAGCATATCAGTATATCGTATAACGTTATGTAGCATTACCTTACAACGTTTATTATTATGTAGTATTACGTTATAACGTATAACGTTATGTAGTATTTCGTTATAACGTATAACGTAATGTAGTATTGCATTAAGACGCACCACCTTATGTAGTATTACGTTATAACGTATAACGTTATGTAGTATTAAGTTATAACGTATAACGTTATGTAGTATTGCATTAAGACGCACTACCTTATGTAGTATTGCGTTATAACGTATAGCGTTATGTAGTATTACGTTATAACGTATAACGTTATGTAGTATTACGTTATAATGTATAACGTTATGTAGTATTACGTTATAACGTATAACGTAATGTAGTATTGCATTAAGACGCACCACCTTATGTAGTATTACGTTATAACGTATAACGTTATGTAGTATTATGTTATAACGTATAACGTTATGAAGTATTACGTTATAACGTATAACGTTATGTAGTATTACGTTATAACGTATAACGTTATGTAGTATTACGTTATAACGTTTAACGTTATGTAGTATTACGTTATAACGTATAACGTTATGTAGTATTATGTTATAACGTATAACGTTATGAAGTATTACGTTATAACGTATAACGTTATGTAGTATTACGTTATAACGGATAACGTTATGTAGTATTCCGTTATAACGTATAACGTTATGTCGTATTACGTTAGAACGTATAACGTTGTATAGCATATCAGTATATCGTATAACGTTATGTAGCATTACCTTACAGCCATCAACATTATGTAGCATTACGTTATAACGTATAACGTTATGTAGTATTATGTTATAACGTATAACGTTATGAAGTATTATGTTATAACGTATAACGTTATGAAGTATTACGTTATAACGTATAACGTTATATAGTATTACGTTATAACGGATAACGTTATGTAGTATTCCGTTATAACGTATAACGTTATGTCGTATTACGTTAGAACGTATAACGTTGTATAGCATATCAGTATATCGTATAACGTTATGTAGCATTACCTTACAGCCATCAACATTATGTAGCATTACGTTATAACGTATAACGTTATGTCGTATTACGTTAGAACGTATAACGTTGTATAGCATATCAGTATATCGTATAACGTTATGTAGCATTACCTTACAGCCATCAACATTATGTAGCATTACGTTATAACGTATAACGTTATGTCGTATTACGTTAGAACGTATAACGTTGTATAGCATATGAGTATATCGTATAACGTTATGTAGCATTACCTTACAGCCATCAACATTATGTAGCATTACGTTATAACGTATAACGTTATGTAGTATTATGTTATAACCTATAACGTTATGTAGCATTACCCTACAACATATAACATTATGTAGTAATACGTTATAACGTATAACGTTATGCAGTATTACGTTATAACGTATAACGTTATGCAGTATTCCGTTATAACGTATAACGTTATGTCGTATTACGTTAGAACGTATAACGTTGTACGGCATATCAGTATATCGTATAACGTTATGTAGCATTACCTTACAGCCATCAACATTATGTAGCATTACGTTATAACGTATAACGTTATGTAGTATTATGTTATAACGTATAACGTTATGAAGTATTATGTTATAACGTATAACGTTATGTAGTATTACGTTATGACGTATAACATTGTATAGCATACCTGTATAACGTATAACGTTATGTAGCATTACCCTACAACATATAACATTATGTAGTAATACGTTATAACGTATAACGTTATGCAGTATTACGTTATAACGTATAACGTTATGCAGTATCACGTTATAACGTATAAGGTTGTGTAGCATATCCGTATAACGTATAACATTATGTAGTATTACGTTATAACGTATAACGTTATGTAGTATTATATTATAACGTATAACAATATGTAGTAGTACGTTATAACGTACAACGATATATAATATTACGTTATAGCGTATAACGTTATGTAGTATTACGTTATAACGTATAACGTTATGCAGTATTACGTTATAACGTATAACGTTGTGTAGCATATCCGTATAACGTATAACGATATGTAATATTACGTTAGAGCGTATAACATTATGTAGTATTACGTTATAACGTATAACGTTATGTAGTATTATATTATAACGTATAACGATATGTAGTAGTACGTTATAACGTACAACGATATATAATATTACGTTATAGCGTATAACGTTATGTAGTATTACGTTATAACGTATAACGTTATGTAGTATTACGTTATAACGTGTAACGTTGTATAGCATACCTGTATAACGTATAACGTTATGTAGCATTACCCTACAACGTATAACATTATGTAGTATTACGTTATAACGTATAACGTTATGTAGTATTATATTATAACGTATAACGATATGTAGTAGTACGTTATAACGTACAACGATATATAATATTACGTTATAGCGTATAACGTTATGTAGTATTACGTTATAACGTATAACGTTATGCAGTATTACGTTATAACGTATAACGTTGTGTAGCATATCCGTATAACGTATAACGATATGTAATATTACGTTATAGCGTATAACGTCATGTAGTTTTACGTTATAAGGTATAACGTTATGTAGTATTACGTTATAACGTATAACGTTATGTAGTATTACGTTATAACGTATAACGTTATGTAGTATTACGTTATAGCGTATAACGTTATGTAGTATTACGTTATAACGTATAACGTTATGCAGTATTACGTTATAACGTATAACGTTACGTAGTATTACGTTATAACGTATAACGTTATATAGTATTACGTTATAGCGTATAACGTTATGTAGTATTATGTTATAACGTATAACGTTATGTAGTATTACGTTATAACGTATAACGTTATGTAGTATTCCGTTATAAGGTATAACGTTATGTCGTATTACGTTATAATGTATAACGTTGTATAGCATATCAGTATATCGTATAACGTTATGTAGCATTACCTTACAACGTTTAACATTATGTAGTATTACGTTATAACGCATAACGTTTTGTAGTATTTCGTTATAACGTATAACGTAATCTAGTATTGCATTAAGACGCACCACCTTATGTAGTATTACGTTATAACGTATAACGTTATGTAGTATTAAGTTATAACGTTTAACGTTATGTAGCATTACCTTACAACGTTTAACATTATGTAGTATTACGTTATAACGTATAACGTAATGTAGTATTACGTTATAACGTATAACGTTATGTAGTATTACATTAAGACGCACTACCGTATGTAGTATTACGTTGTGACGTATAACGTCATGTAGTATTACGTTATAACGTATAACGTTATGCAGTATTACGTTATAACGTATAACGTAATGTAGTATTACGTTTTATCGTATAACGTTATGTACTATTACGATATAACGTATAACGTTGTATAGCATATCAGTATAACGTATAACGTAATATAGTATTACGTTATAACGTATAACGTTATGCAGTATTACGTTATAACATATAACATTATGTAGTATTACGTTATAACGTATAACGTTATGTAGTATTACGTTAGAACGTATAACGTTATGTAGTATTACGTTATAAGGTATAACGTTATGAAGTATTACGTTATAACGTATAACGTTATGTAGTATTATATTATAACGTATAACGTTATGTAGTACTACGTTATAGCGTATAACGTTGTATAGCATATCAGTATATCGTATAACGTTATGCAGCATTACCTTACAACGTTTAACATTATGTAGTATTACGTTATAACGTATAACGTAATGTTGTATTGCAGTAAGACGCACCACCTTATGTAGTATTACGTTATAACGTATAACGTTTTGTAGTATTTCGTTATAACGTATAACGTAATGTAGTATTGCATTAAGACGCACCACCTTATGTAGTATTACGTTATAACGTATAACGTTATGTAGTATTACGTTATAACGTCTAACGTTATGTAGTATTCCGTTATAAGGTATAACGTTATGTCGTATTACCTTATAACGTATAACGTTGTATAGCATATCAGTATATCGTATAACGTTATGTAGCATTACGTTACAACGTTTAACATTATGTAGTATTACGTTATAACGTATAACGTTATGAAGTATTACGTTATAACGTATAACGTTATGAAGTATTACGTTATAGCGTATAACGTTATGTAGTATTACGTTATAACGTATAACGTTATGTAGTATTTCGTTATAGCGTATAACGTTATGTAGTATTACGTTATAGCGTATAACGTTATGCAGTATTACGTTATAACGTATAACGTTACGTAGTATTACGTTATAACGTATAACGTTATGTAGTATTCCGTTATAACGTATAACGTTATGTCGTATAACGTTATAACGTATAACGTTATGAAGTATTACGTTATAGCGTATAACGTTATGTAGTATTACGTTATAGCGTATAACGTTATGTAGTATTACGTTATAACGTATAACGTTATGCAGTATTGCGTTATAACGTATAAGGTTGTGTAGCATATCCGTATAACGTATAACGATATGTAATATTACGTTATAGCGTATAACGTTATGTAGTTTTACGTTATAAGGTATAACGTTATGCAGTATTGCGTTATAACGTATAAGGTTGTGTAGCATATCCGTATAACGTATAACGTTATGTAGCATTACCCTACAACGTATAACATTATGTAGTATTACGTTATAACGTATAACGTTATGTAGTATTATATTATAACGTATAACGTTATGTAGTAGTACGTTATAACGTATAACGATATATAATATTACGTTATAGCGTATAACGTTATGTAGTATTACGTTATAACGTATAACGTTATGCAGTATTACGTTATAACGTATAAGGTTGTGTAGCATATCCGTATAACGTATAACGATATGTAATATTACGTTATAGCGTATAACGTTATGTAGTTTTACGTTATAAGGTATAACGTTATGTAGTATTACGTTATAACGTATGACGTTATGAAGTATTACGTTATAACGTATAACGTTATGTAGTATTACGTTATAACGTATAACGTTATGTAGCATTACCTTACAACGTTTAACATTATGTAGTATTACGTTATAACGTATAACGTTATGCAGTATTACGTTATAACGTATAAGGTTGTGTAGCATATCCGTATAACGTATAACGATATGTAATATTACGTTATAACGTATAACGTTATGTAGTATTTTATTATAACGTATAACGATATGTAGTAGTACGTTATAACGTATAACGATATATAATATTACGTTATAGCGTATAACGTTATGCAGTATTACGTTATAACGTATAACGTTATGTAGTATTACGTTATAACTTATAACGTTATGCAGTATTACGTTATAACGTATAACGTTATGTAGTATTACGTTATAACTTATAACGTTATGTAGTATTCCGTTATAAGGTATAACGTTATGTCGTATTACCTTATAACGTATAACGTTGTATAGCATATCAGTATATCGTATAACGTTATGTAGCATTACGTTACAGCGTTTAACATTATGTAGTATTACGTTATAACGTATAACGTTATGAAGTATTACGTTATAACGTATAACGTTATGAAGTATTACGTTATAGCGTATAACGTTATGTAGTATTACGTTATAACGTACAACGTTATGTAGTATTACGTTATAGCGTATAACGTTATGTAGTATTACGTTATAGCGTATAACGTTATGTAGTATTACGTTATAACGTATAACGTTATGCAGTATTACGTTACAACGTATAACGTTACGTAGTATTACGTTATAACGTATAACGTTATGTAGTATTCCGTTATAACGTATAACGTTATGTCGTATTACGTTATAACGTATAACGTTGTATAGCATATCAGTATATCGTATAACGTTATGTAGCATTACCTTACAACGTTTAACATTATGTAGTATTACGTTATAACGTATAACGTTTTGTAGTATTTCGTTATGACGTATAACGTAATGTAGTATTGCATTAAGACGCACCACCTTATGTAGTATTACGTTATAACGTATAACGTTATGTAGTATTAAGTTATAACGTTTAACGATATGCAGTATTACGTTATAAAGTATAACGTTATGTAGTATTATGTTATAACGTATATCGTTATGAAGTATTACGTTATAACGTATAACGTTATGTAGTATTACGTTATAACGTATAACGTTATGTAGTATTACGTTATAGCGTATAACGTTATGTAGTATTGCATTAAGACGCACCACCTTATGTAGTATTACGTTATAACGTATAACGTTATGTAGTATTAAGTTATAACGTTTAACGTTATGTCGTAATACGTTATAACGTATAACGTTGTATAGCATATCAGTATATCGTATAACGTTATGTAGCATTACCTTACAACGATTAACATTATGTAGTATTACGTTATAACGTATAACGTAATGTAGTATTACGTTATAAAGTATAACGTTATGTAGTATTATGTTATAACGTATATCGTTATGAAGTATTACGTTATAACGTATAACGTTATGTAGTATTACGTTATAGCGTATAACGTTATGTAGTATTGCATTAAGACGCACCACCTTATGTAGTATAACGTTATGAAGTATTACGTTATAAGGTATAACGTTATGTCGTATAACGTTATAATGTATAACGTTGTATAGCATTTCAGTATATCGTATAACGTTATGTAGCATTACCTTACAACGTTTAACATTATGTAGTATTACGTTATAACGCATAACGTTTTGTAGTATTTCGTTATAACGTATAACGTAATGTAGTATTGCATTAAGGCGCACCACCTTATGTAGTATTACGTTATAACGTATAACGTTATGTAGTATTAAGTTATAACGTTTAACGTTATGTAGCATTACCTTACAACGTTTAATATTATGTAGTATTACGTTTTATCGTATAACGTTATGTACTATTACGATATAACGTATAACGTTGTATAGCATATCAGTATAACGTATAACGTAATATAGTATTACGTTATAACGTATAACGTTATGCAGTATTACGTTATAACATATAACATTATGTAGTATTACGTTAAAACGTATAACGTTGTGTAGTATTACGTTATAACGTATAACGTTGTGTAGTATTCCGTTATAACGTATAACGTTATGAAGTATTTCGTTATAACGTATAACGTTATGAAGTATTACGTTATAACGTATAACGATATGTAGTACTAAGTTATAGCGTATAACGTTGAATAGCATATCTGTATATCGTATTACGTTATGTAGCATTACCCTACAACGTATAACATTATGTAGTATTACGTTATAACGTATAACGTAATGTTGTATTGCAGTAAGACGCACCACCTTATGTAGTATTACGTTATAACGTATAACGTTATGTAGTATTAAGTTATAACGTTTAACGATATGCAGTATTACGTTATAACGTATAACGTTATGTAGTATTATGTTATAACGTATAACGATATGAAGTATTACGTTATAACGTATAACGTTATGTGGTATTACGTTAGAACGTATAACGTCATGTAGTAGTACGTTATAACGTATAAAGTTATGCAGTATTACGTTTTATCGTATAACGTTATGCACTATTACGTTATAACGTATAACGTTGTATAGCATATCACTATAACGTATAACGTAATATAGTATTACGTTAGAACGTATAACGGTATGTAGTATAACGTTATAACGTATAACGTTATGTAGTTTTACGTTATAAGGTATAACGTTATGTAGTATTACGTTATAACGTATGACGTTATGAAGTATTCCGGTATAACGTATAACGATATGTAATATTACGTTATAGCGTATAACGTTGTATAGCATATCAGTATAACGTATAACGTAATATAGTATTACGTTATAACGTATAACGTTTTGCAGTATTACGTTATAACGTATAACGTTATGTAGTATTACGTTATAACGTATAACGTTATGTAGTATTACGTTATAACGTATAACGTTATGTAGTATTACATTAAGACGCACTACCGTATGTAGTATTACGTTGTTGCGTATAACGTTATGTAGTATTACGTTATAACGTATAACGTTATGCACTATTTCGTTATAACGTATAACGTTGTATAGCATATCAGTATAACGTATAACGTAATATAGTATTACGTTATAACGTATAACGTTATGCAGTATTACGTTATAACGTATAACGTAATATAGTATTACGTTATAACGTATAACGTTATGCAGTATTACGTTATAACGTATAACGTTATGTAGAATTACGTTATAACGTATAACGTTATGTGGTATTACGTTAGAACGTATAACGTCATGTAGTAGTACGTTATAGCGTATAAAGTTATGCAGTATTACGTTTTATCGTATAACGTTATGCACTATTACGTTATAACGTATAACGTTGTATAGCATATCACTATAACGTATAACGTAATATAGTATTACGTTAGAACGTATAACGGTATGTAGTATAACGTTATAACGTATAACGTTATGCAGTTTTACGTTAGAACATATAACGTTATGTAGTATAACGTTATAACGTATAACGTTATGTAGTATTACGTTATAACGTATAACGTAATGTAGTATTGCATTAAGACGCACCACCTTATGTAGTATTACGTTATAACGTATAACGTTATGCAGTATTACGTTATAACGTATAACGTTATGTTATATTACGTCATAACGTATAACGTTGTATAGCATATTAGTACATCGCATAACGTAATGTAGCATTACCTTACAACGTTTAACATTATGTAGTATTACGTTATAACGTATAACGTTATGTAGTATTACGTTACAACGTATAACGTTATGCAGTATTACGTTATAACGTATAACGTTATGTAGAATTACGTTATAACGTATAACGTTATGTGTTATTATGTTAGAACGTATAACGTCATGTAGTAGTACGTTATAACGTATAAAGTTATGCAGTATTACGTTTTATCGTATAACGTTATGCACTATTACGTTATAACGTATAACGTTGTATAGCATATCACTATAACGTATAACGTAATATAGTATTACGTTAGAACGTATAACGGTATGTAGTATAACGTTATAACGTATAACGTTATGTAGCATTACCTTACAACGTTTAACATTATGTAGTATTACGTTATAACGTATAACGTTTTGTAGTATTACATTAAGACGCACTACCGCATGTAGTATTACGTTGTAACGTATAACGTCATGTAGTATTACGTTATAACGTATAAAGTTATGCAGTATTACGTTTTATCGTATAACGTTATGTAGTATTACGGTATGACGTATAACGTTATGTAGTATTTCGTTAGAACGTATAACGTTATGAAGTATTACGTTATGACGTATAACGTTATGTAGTATTAAGTTATAACGTATTACGTTATGCAGTATTACGTTATAACGTATAACGTTGTATAGCACATCAGTATAACGTATAATGTTATGTAGTATTACGTTATAACGTATATAGTTATGTTATAGTACGTTATAACGTATAACGTTATGTAGTATTACGTTATAACGTATAAAGTTGTATAGCATATCTGTATATCGCATAACGTTATGTAGCATTACTTTACAACGTATAACATTATGTGGTATTGCGTTCTAACGTATAACGTTATGTAGTATTACGTTATAACGTATAACGTTAAGTAGTATTACGTTATAACGTATAACGTTATGTAGTATTACATTAAGACGCACTACCGTATGTAGTATTACGTTGAAACGTATAACGTCATGTAGTATTACGTTATAACGTAGACAGTTATGCAGTATTACGTTTTATCGTATAACGTTATGTACTATTACGTTATAACGTATGACGTTGTATAGCATATCAGTATAACGTATAACGTAATATAGTATTACGTTATAACGTATAACGTTTTGCAGTATTACGTTATAACATATAACGTTATGTAGTATTACGTTATAACGTATAACGTTATGCAGTATTACGTTATAACATATAACGTTATGTAGTTTTACGTTTTATCGTATAACGTAATGTAGTATTGCATTAAGACGCACCACCTTATGCAGTAAAACATTATAACGTATAACGTTATGTAGTATTAAGTTATAACGTTTAACGTTATGTAGTATTACGTTATAACGTATAACGTTATGTAGCATTCGGTTATAACGTATAACGTTATGTCGTATTACGTTATAACGTATAACGTTGTATAGCATATCAGTATATCGTATAGCGTTATGTAGCATAACCTTACAACGTTTAACATTATGTAGTATTACGTTATAACGTATAAAGTTGTATAGCATATCTGTATATCGCATAACGTTATGTAGCATTACTTTACAACGTATAACATTATGTGGTATTGCGTTCTAACGTATAACGTTATGTAGTATTACGTTATAACGTATAACGTTAAGTAGTATTACGTTATAACGTATAGCGTTATGTAGTATTACATTAAGACGCACTACCGTATGTAGTATTACGTTGAAACGTATAACGTCATGTAGTATTACGTTATAACGTAGACAGTTATGCAGTATTACGTTTTATCGTATAACGTTATGTACTATTACGTTATAACGTATGACGTTGTATAGCATATCAGTATAACGTATAACGTAATATAGTATTACGTTATAACGTATAACGTTTTGCAGTATTACGTTATAACATATAACGTTATTTAGTATTACGTTATAACGTATAACGTTATGCAGTATTACGTTATAACATATAACGTTATGTAGTTTTACGCTATAACGTATAACGTTATGTAGTATTACGTTAGAACGTATAACGTTATGTAGTATTACGTTATAACGTATAACGTTATGCAGTATTACGTTATAGCGTATAACGTTATGTAGTATTCCGTTATAACGTATAACGTTATGTCGTATTACGTTATAACGTATAACGCTGTATAGCACATCAGTATATCGTATAACGTTGTGTAGCATTACCTTACAACGTTTAACATTATGTAGTATTACGTTATAACGTATAACGTTATGTAGTATTCCGTTATAACGTATAACGTAATGTAGTATTCCATTAAGACGCACCACCTTATGTAGTATTACGTTATAACGTATAACGTTATGTAGTATTAAGTTATAACGTTTAACGTTATGTAGTATTACGTTATAACGTATAACGTTATGTAGCATTCGGTTATAACGTATAACGTTATGTCGTATTACGTTATAACGTATAACGTTGTATAGCATATCAGTATATCGTATAGCGTTATGTAGCATAACCTTACAACGTTTAACATTATGTAGTATTACGTTATAACGTATAACGTTATGTAGTATTACGTTATAACGTATAACGTAATGTAGTATTGCATTAAGACGCACCACCTTATGTAGTAAAACGTTATAACGTATAACGTTATGTAGTATTAAGTTGTAACGTTTAACGTTATGTAGCATTACGTTATAACGTATAACGTTATGTAGTATTATGTTATAACGTATAACGTTATGTAGTATTACGTTATAACGTATAACGTTATGTAGTATTAAGTTATAACGTTTAAAGTTATGTAGTATTACGTTATAACGTATAACGTTAAATAGTATTACGTTATAACGTATAACGTTATGTAGTATTACATTAAGACGCACTACCGTATGTAGTATTACGTTGTAACGTATAACGTCATGTAGTATTACGTTATAACGTAGACAGTTATGAAGTATTACGTTTTATCGTATAACGTTATGTACAATTACGTTATAACGTATAACGTTGTGTAGCATATCAGTATAACGTATAACGTAATATAATATTACGTTATAACGTATAACGTTATGTAGTATTCCGTTATAACGTATAACGTTATGTCGTAATACGTTATTACGTATAACGTTGTATAGCATATCAGTATATCGTATAACGTTATGTAGTATTAAGTTATAACGTTTAAAGTTATGTAGTATTACGTTATAACGTATAACGTTAAATAGTATTACGTTATAACGTATAACGTTATGTAGTATTACATTAAGACGCACCACCTTATGTAGTATTACGTTATAACGTATAACGTTATGTAGTATTAAGTTATAACGTATAACGTTATGTAGTATTGCATTAAGACGCACTACCTTATGTAGTATTACGTTATAACGTATAACGTTATGTAGTATTACGTTATAACGTATAACGTTATGTAGTATTACGTTATAATGTATAACGTTATGTAGTATTACGTTATAACGTATAACGTAATGTAGTATTGCATTAAGACGCACCACCTTATGTAGTATTACGTTATAACGTATAACGTTATGTAGTATTAAGTTATAACGTATAACGTTATGTAGTATTGCATTAAGACGCACTACCTTATGTAGTATTACGTTATAACGTATAACGTTATGTAGTATTACGTTATAACGTATAACGTTATGTAGTATTACGTTATAACGTATAACGTTATGTAGTATTACGTTATAACGTATAACGTTATGTAGTATTACGTTATAACGTTTAACGTTATGTAGTATTACGTTATAACGTATAACGTTATGTAGTATTATGTTATAACGTATAACGTTATGAAGTATTACGTTATAACGTATAACGTTATGTAGTATTACGTTATAACGGATAACGTTATGTAGTATTCCGTTATAACGTATAACGTTATGTCGTATTACGTTAGAACGTATAACGTTGTATAGCATATCAGTATATCGTATAACGTTATGTAGCATTACCTTACAACGTTTAACATTATGTAGTATTACGTTATAACGCATAACGTTTTGTAGTATTTCGTTATAACGTATAACGTAATGTAGTATTGCATTAAGACGCACCACCTTATGTAGTATTACGTTATAACGTATAACGTTATGTAGTATTAAGTTATAACGTTTAACGTTATATAGTATTACGTTATAACGTATAACGTTATGTAGTATTATGTTATAACGTATAACGTTATGTAGTATTACGTTATAACGTATAACGTTATGTAGTATTCCGTTATAACGTATAACGTTATGTCGTAATACGTTATAACGTATAACGTTGTATAGCATATCAGTATACCGTATAACGTTATGTAGCATTACCTTACAACGTTTAACATTATGTAGTATTACGTTATAACGTATAACGTAATGTAGTATTCCGTTATAACGTATAACGTTATGTAGTATTACGTTATAACGGATAACGTTATGTAGTATTCCGTTATAACGTATAACGTTATGTCGTATTACGTTAGAACGTATAACGTTGTATAGCATATCAGTATATCGTATAACGTTATGTAGCATTACCATACAACGTTTAACATTATGTAGTATTACGCTATAACGCATAACGTTTTGTAGTATTTCGTTATAACGTATAACGTAATGTAGTATTGCATTAAGACGCACCACCTTATGTAGTATTACGTTGTAACGTATAACGTTATGTAGTATTAAGTTATAACGTTTAACGTTATATAGTATTACGTTATAACGTATAACGTTATGTAGTATTATGTTATAACGTATAACGTTATGTAGTATTACGTTATAACGTATAACGTTATGTAGTATTCCGTTATAACGTATAACGTTATGTCGTAATACGTTATAACGTATAACGTTGTATAGCATATCAGTATATCGTATAACGTTATGTAGCATTACCTTACAACGTTTAACATTATGTAGTATTACGTTATAACGTATAACGTAATGTAGTATTCCGTTATAACGTATAACGTTATGTAGTATTACATTAAGACGCACTACCGTATGTAGTATTACGTTGTGACGTATAACGTCATGTAGTATTACGTTATAACGTATAACGTTATGCAGTATTACGATATAACGTATAACGTTGTATAGCATATCAGTATAACGTATAACGTAATATAGTATTACGTTCTAACGTATAACGTTATGCAGTATTACGTTATAACATATAACATTATGTAGTATTACGTTATAACGTATAACGTTATGTAGTATTACGTTAGAACGTATAACGTTATGTAGTATTACGTTATAACGTATAACTTTATGAAGTATTACGTTATAACGTATAACGATATGTAGTACTAAGTTATAGCGTATAACGTTGTATAGCATATCTGTATATCGTATGACGTTATGTAGCATTACCCTACAACGTATAACATTATGTGGTATTACGATATAACGTATAACGTTATGTAGTATTATATTATAACGTATAGCGTTATGTAGTACAACGTTATAGCGTATAACGTTGTATAGCATATCAGTATATCGTATAACGTTATGCAGCATTACCTTACAACGTTTAACATTATGTAGTATTACGTTATAACGTATAACGTAATGTTGTATTGCATTAAGACGCACCACCTTATGTAGTATTACGTTATAACGTATAACGTTATGTAGTATTAAGTTATAACGTTTAACGATATGCAGTATTACGTTATAACGTATAACGTTATGTAGTATTGTGTTATAACGTATAACGATATGAAGTATTACGTTATGACGTATAACGTTATGTAGTATTGCGTTATAACGTATAACGTTATGCAGTATTACGTTATAACGTATAACGTTGTATAGCATATCCGTATAACGTATAACGATATGTAATATTACGTTATAGCGTATAACGTTATGTAGTTTTACGTTATAAGGTATAACGTTATGTAGTATTACGTTATAACGTATAACGTTATGAAGTATTTCGGTATAACGTATAACGATATGTAATATTACGTTATAGCGTATAACGTTGTATAGCATATCTGTATATCGTATTACGTTATGTAGCATTACCTTACAACGACTAACATTATGTAGTATTACGTTATAACGTATAACGTTCTGTAGTATTTCGTTATAACGTATAACGTAATGTAGTATTTCATTAAGACGCACCACCTTATGTAGTATTACGTTATAACGTATAACGTTATGTAGTATTAAGTTATAATGTTTAACAATATGCAGTATTACGTTATAACGTATTACGTTATGTAGTATTATGTTATAACGTATATCGTTATGTAGTATTACGTTATAACGTATAACGTTATGTAGTATTACGTTATAGCGTATAACGTTATGGAGTATTACGTTATAACGTATAACGTTATGCAGTATTACGTTATAACGTATAACGTTATGTAGTATTACGTTATAACGTATAACGTTATGTAGTATTCCGTTATAAGGTATAACGTTATGTCGTATTACCTTATAACGTATAACGTTGTATAGCATATCAGTATATCGTATAACGTTATGTAGCATTACGTTACAACGTTTAACATTATGTAGTATTACGTTATAACGTATAACGTTATGAAGTATTACGTTATAACGTATAACGTTATGAAGTATTACGTTATAGCGTATAACGTTATGTAGTATTACGTTATAACGTATAACGTTATGTAATGTGACGTTATAGCGTATAACGTTATGTAGTATTACGTTATAACGTATAACTTTATGCAGTATTACGTTATAACGTATAACGTTATGTCGTATTACGTTATAACGTATAACGTTGTATAGCATATCAGTATATCGTATAACGGTATGTAGCATTACCTTACAACGTTTAACATTATGTAGTATTACGTTATAACGTATAACGTTTTGTAGTATTTCGTTATGACGTATAACGTAATGTAGTATTGCATTAAGACGCACCACCTTATGTAGTATTACGTTATAACGTATAACGTTATGTAGTATTAAGTTATAACGTATATCGTTATGAAGTATTACGTTATAACGTATAACGTTATGTAGTATTACGTTATAGCGTATAACGTTATGCAGTATTGCATTAAGACGCACCACCTTATGTAGTATTACGTTATAACGTATAACGTTATGTAGTATTAAGTTATAACGTTTAACAATATGCAGTATTACGTTATAACGTATTACGTTATGTAGTATTATGTTATAACGTATATCGTTATGTAGTATTACGTTATAACGTATAACGTTATGTAGTATTAAGTTATAACGTTTAACGTTATATAGTATTACGTTATAACGTATAACGTTATGTAGTATTACGTTATAACGTATAACGTTATGTAGTATTCCGTTATAACGTATAACGTTATGTCGTAATACGTTATAACGTATAACGTTGTATAGCATATCATTATATCGTATAACGTTATGTAGCATTACCTTACAACGTTTAACATTATGTAGTATTACGTTATAACGTATAACGTAATGTAGTATTACGTTATAAAGTATAACGTTATGTAGTATTATGTTATAACGTATATCGTTATGAAGTATTACGTTATAACGTATAACGTTATGCAGTATTACGTTATAACCTATAACGTTATGTAGTATTACGTTATAACGTATAACGTTATGTAGTATTCCGTTATAAGTTATAACGTTATGTCGTATTACGTTATAATGTATAACGTTGTATAGCATATCAGTATATCGTATAACGTTATGTAGCATTACCTTACAACGTTTAACATTATGTAGTATTACGTTATAACGCATAACGTTTTGTAGTATTTCGTTATAACGTATAACGTAATGTAGTATTGCATTAAGACGCACCACCTTATGTAGTATTACGTTATAACGTATAACGTTATGTAGTATTAAGTTATAACGTTTAACGTTATGTAGCATTACCTTACAACGTTTAACATTATGTAGTATTACGTTAGAAGGTATAACGTAATGTAGTATTACGTTATAACGTATAACGTTATGTAGTATTACATTAAGACGCACTACCGTATGTAGTATTACGTTGTGACGTATAACGTCATGTAGTATTACGTTATAACGTATAACGTTATCCAGTATTACGTTGTAACGTATAACGTAATGTAGTATTACGTTTTATCGTATAACGTTATGTACTATTACGATATAACGTATAACGTTGTATAGCATATCAGTATAACGTATAACGTAATATAGTATTACGTTATAACGTATAACGTTATGCAGTATTACGTTACAACATGTAACATTATGTAGTATTACGTTATAACGTATAACGTTATGAAGTATTACGTTATAACGTATAACGATATGTAGTACTAAGTTATAGCGTATAACGTTGTATAGCATATCTGTATATCGTATTACGTTATGTAGCATTACCCTACAACGTATAACATTATGTGGTATTACGTTATAACGTATAACGTTATGTAGTATTATATTATAACGTATAACGTTATGTAGTACTACGTTATAGCGTATAACGTTGTATAGCATATCAGTATATCGTATAACGTTATGCAGCATTACCTTACAACGTTTAACATTATGTAGTATTACGTTATAACGTATAACGTAATGTTGTATTGCAGTAAGACGCACCACCTTATGTAGTATTACGTTATAACGTATAACGTTATGTAGTATTAAGTTATAACGTTTAACGATATGCAGTATTACGTTATAACGTATAACGTTATGTAGTATTATGTTATAACGTATAACGATATGAAGTATTACGTTATGACGTATAACGTTATGTAGTATTGCCTTATAACGTATAACGTTATGCAGTATTACGTTATAACGTATAACGTTGTATAGCATATCCGTATAACGTATAACGATATGTAATATTACGTTATAGCGTATAACGTTATGTAGTTTTACGTTATAAGGTATAACGTTATGTAGTATTACGTTATAACGTATAACGTTATGAAGTATTTCGGTATAACGTATAACGATATGTAATATTACGTTATAGCGTATAACGTTGTATAGCATATCTGTATATCGTATTACGTTATGTAGCATTACCTTACAACGTTTAACATTATGTAGTATTACGTTATAACGTATAACGTTTTGTAGTATTCCGTTATAACGTATAACGTGATGTCGTATTACGTTATAACGTATAACGTTGTATAGCACATCAGTATATCGTATAACGTTATGTAGCATTACCTTACAACGTTTAACATTATGTAGTATTACGTTATATCGTATAACGTTTTGTAGTATTTCGTTATGACGTATAACGTAATGTAGTATTGCATTAAGACGCACCACCTTATGTAGTATTACGTTATAACGTATAACGTTATGTAGTATTAAGTTATAACGTTTAACAATATGCAGTATTACGTTATAACGTATTACGTTATGTAGTATTATGTTATAACGTATATCGTTATGTAGTATTACGTTATAACGTATAACGTTATGTAGTATTACGTTATAGCGTATAACGTTATGAAGTATTACGTTATAACGTATAACGTTATGCAGTATTACGTTATAACGTATAACGTTATGTAGCATTACGTTATAACGTATAACGTTATGTAGTATTCCGTTATAATGTATAACGTTATGTCGTATTACCTTATAACGTATAACGTTGTATAGCATATCAGTATATCGTATAACGTTATGTAGCATTACGTTACAACGTTTAACATTATGTAGTACTACGTTATAACGTATAACGTTATGAAGTATTACGTTATAACGTATAACGTTATGAAGTATTACGTTATAGCGTATAACGTTATGTAGTATTATGTTATAACGTATAACGTTATGTAGTATTACGTTATGGCGTATAACGTTATGTAGTATTACGTTATAACGTATAACGTTATGCAGTGTTACGTTATAACGTATAACGTTACGTAGTATTACGTTATAACGTATAACGTTATGTAGTATTCCGTTATAACGTATAACGTTATGTCGTATTACGTTATAACGTATAACGTTGTATAGCACATCAGTATATCGTATAACGTTATGTAGCATTACCTTACAACGTTTAACATTATGTAGTATTACGTTATAACGTATAACGTAATGTAGTATTACGTTATAACGTATAACGTTATGTAGTATTACATTAAGACGCACTACCGTATGTAGTATTACGTTGTGACGTATAACGTCATGTAGTATTACGTTATAACGTATAACGTTATGCAGTATTACGTTATAACGTATAACGTAATGTAGTATTACGTTTTATCGTATAACGTTATGTACTATTACGATATAACGTATATCGTTGTATAGCATATCAGTATAACGTATAACGTAATATAGTATTACGTTATAACGAATAACGTTATGCAGTATTACGTTATAATATATAACATTATGTAGTATTACGTTATAACGTATAACGTTATGTAGTATTACGTTAGAACGTATAACGTTATGTAGTATTACGTTATAACGTATAACGTTATGAAGTATTACGTTATAACGTATAACGATATGTAGTACTAAGTTATAGCGTATAACGTTGTATAGCATATCTGTATATCGTATTACGTTATGTAGCATTACCCTACAACGTATAACATTATGTGGTATTACGTTATAACGTATAACGTCATGTAGTATTACGTTATAACGTATAACGTTATGCAGTATTACGTTATAACGTATAACGTAATGTAGTATTACGTTTTATCGTATAACGTTATGTACTATTACGATATAACGTATAACGTTGTATAGCATATCAGTATAACGTATAACGTAATATAGTATTACGTTATAACGTATAACGTTATGCAGTATTACGTTATAACATATAACATTATGTAGTATTACGTTATAACGTATAACGTTATGTAGTATTACGTTAGAACGTATAACGTTATGTAGTATTACGTTATAACGTATAACGTTATGTAGTATTCCGTTATAACGTATAACGTTATGTCGTATTACGTTATAACGTATAACGTTGTATAGCACATCAGTATATCGTATAACGTTATGTAGCATTACCTTACAACGTTTAACATTATGTAGTGTTACGTTATAACGTATAACGTAATGTAGTATTACGTTATAAAGTATAACGTTATGTAGTATTAAGTTATAACGTTTAACGATATGCAGTATTACGTTATAAAGTATAACGTTATGTAGTATTATGTTATAACGTATATCGTTATGAAGTATTACGTTATAACGTATAACGTTATGTAGTATTACGTTATAGCGTATAACGTTATGTAGTATTGCATTAAGACGCACCACCTTATGTAGTATTACGTTATAACGTATAACGTTATGTAGTATTAAGTTATAACGTTTAACGTTATATAGTATTACGTTATAACGTATAACGTTATGTAGTATTATGTTATAACGTATAACGTTATGTAGTATTACGTTATAACGTATATCGTTATTAAGTATTACGTTATAACGTATAACGTTATGTAGTATTACGTTATAGCGTATAACGTTATGTAGTATTGCATTAAGACGCACCACCTTATGTAGTATAACGTTATGAAGTATTACGTTATAACGTATAACGTTATGCAGTATTACGTTATAACGTATAACGTTATGTAGTATTACGTTATAACGTATAACGTTATGTAGTATTCCGTTATAAGGTATAACGTTATGTCGTATTACGTTATAATGTATAACGTTGTATTTCATATCAGTATATCGTATAACGTTATCTAGTATTACCTTACAACGTTTAACATTATGTAGTATTACGTTATAACGCATAACGTTTTGTAGTATTTCGTTATAACGTATAACGTAATGTAGTATTGCATTAAGACGCATCACCTTATGTAGTATTACGTTATAACGTATAACGTTATGTAGTATTAAGTTATAACGTTTAACGTTATGTAGCATTACCTTACAACGTTTAACATTATGTAGTATTACGTTATAACGTATAACGTAATGTAGTATTACGTTATAACGTATAACGTTATGTAGTATTACATTAAGACGCACTACCGTATGTAGTATTACGTTGTGACGTATAACGTCATGTAGTATTACGTTATAACGTATAACGTTATGCAGTATTACGTTATAACGTATAACGTAATGTTGTATTACGTTTTATCGTATAACGTTATGTACTATTACGATATAACGTATAGCGTTGTATAGCATATCAGTATAACGTATAACGTAATATAGTATTACGTTATAACGTATAACGTTATGCAGTATTACGTTATAACATATAACATTATGTAGTATTACGTTATAACGTATAACGTTATGTAGTATTACGTTAGAACGTATAACGTTATGTAGTATTACGTTATAACGTATAACGTTATGAAGTATTACGTTATAACGTATAACGATATGTAGTACTAAGTTATAGCGTATAACGTTGTATAGCATATCTGTATATCGTATTACGTTATGTAGCATTACCCTACAACGTATAACATTATGTGGTATTACGTTATAACGTATAACGTTATGTAGTATTATATTATAACGTATAACGTTATGTACTATTACGATATAACGTATAACGTTGTATAGCATATCAGTATAACGTATAACGTAATATAGTATTACGTTATGACGTATAACGTTATGCAGTATTACGTTATAACATATAACATTATGTAGTATTACGTTATAACGTATAACGTTATGTAGTATTACGTTAGAACGTATAACGTTATGTAGTATTACGTTATAACGTATAACGTTATGTAGTATTACGTTATAGCGTATAACGTTATGAAGTATTACGTTATAACGTATAACGTTATGCAGTATTACGTTATAACGTATAACGTTATGTAGTATTACGTTATAACGTATAACGTTATGTAGTATTCCGTTATAAGGTATAACGTTATGTCGTATTACCTTATAACGTATAACGTTGTATAGCATATCAGTATATCGTATAACGTTATGTAGCATTACGTTACAACGTTTAACATTATGTAGTATTACGCTATAACGTATAACGTTATGAAGTATTACGTTATAACGTATAACGTTATGAAGTATTACGTTATAGCGTACAACGTTATGTAGTATTACGTTATAACGTATAACGTTATGTAGTATTACTTTATAGCGTATAACGTTATGTAGTATTACGTTATAACGTATAACGTTATGCAGTATTACGTTATAACGTATAACGTTACGTAGTATTACGTTATAACGTATAACGTTATGTAGTATTCCGTTATAACGTATAACGTTATGTCGTATTACGTTATAACGTATAACGTTGTATAGCATATCAGTATATCGTATAACGTTATGTAGCATTACCTTACAACGTTTAACATTATGTAGTATTACGTTATAACGTATAACGTTTTGTAGTATTTCGTTATAACGTATAACGTAATGTAGTATTGTATTAAGACGCACCACCTTATGTAGTATTACGTTATAACGTATAACGTTATGTAGTATTAAGTTATAACGTTTAACAATATGCAGTATTACGTTATAACGTATTACGTTATGTAGTATTATGTTATATCGTATATCGTTATGTAGTATTACGTTATAACGTATAACGTTATGTAGTATTACGTTATAGCGTATAACGTTATGAAGTATTACGTTATAACGTATAACGTTATGCAGTATTACGTTATAACGTATAACGTTATGTAGTATTACGTTATAACGTATAACGTTATGTAGTATTCCGTTATAAGGTATAACGTTATGTCGTATTACCTTATAACGTATAACGTTGTATAGCATATCAGTATATCGTATAACGTTATGTAGCATTACGTTACAACGTTTAACATTATGTAGTATTACGCTATAACGTATAACGTTATGAAGTATTACGTTATAACGTATAACGTTATGAAGTATTACGTTATAGCGTATAACGTTATGTAGTATTACGTTATAACGTATAACGTTATGTAGTATTACGTTATAGCGTATAACGTTATGTAGTATTACGTTATAACGTATAACGTTATGCAGTATTACGTTATAACGTATAACGTTACGTAGTATTACGTTATAACGTATAACGTTATGTAGTATTCCGTTATAACGTATAACGTTATGTCGTATTACCTCATAACGTATAACGTTGTATAGCATATCAGTATATCGTATAACGTTATGTAGCATTACGTTACAACGTTTAACATTATGTAGTATTACGCTATAACGTATAACGTTATGAAGTATTACGTTATAACGTATAACGTTATGCAGTATTACGTTATAACGTATAACGTTACGTAGTATTACGTTATAACGTATAACGTTATGTAGTATTCCGTTATAACGTATAACGTTATGTCGTAATACGTTATAACGTATAACGTTGTATAGCATATCAGTATATCGTATAACGTTATGTAGCATTACCTTACAACGTTTAACATTATGTAGTATTACGTTATAACGTATAACGTAATGTAGTATTACGTTATAAAGTATAACGTTATGTAGTATTATGTTATAACGTATATCGTTATGAAGTATTACGTTATAACGTATAACGTTATGTAGTATTACGTTATAGCGTGTAACGTTATGTAGTATTGCATTAAGACGCACCACCTTATGTAGTATTACGTTATAACGTATAACGTTATGAAGTATTACGTTATAACGTATAACGTTATGCAGTATTACGTTATAACGTATAACGTTATGTAGTATTACGTTATAACGTATAACGTAATGTAGTATTACGTTATAACGTATAACGTTATGTAGTATTACATTAAGACGCACTACCGTATGTAGTATTACGTTGTGACGTATAACGTCATGTAGTATTACGTTATAACGTATAACGTTATGCAGTATTACGTTATAACGTATAACTTAATGTAGTATTACGTTTTATCGTATAACGTTATGTACTATTACGATATAACGTATAACGTTGTTTAGCATATCAGTATAACGTATAGCGTAATATAGTATTACGTTATAACGTATAACGTTATGCAGTATTACGTTATAACATATAACATTATGTAGTATTACGTTATAACGTATAACGTTATGTAGTATTACGTTAGAACGTATAACGTTATGTAGTATTACGTTATAACGTATAACGTTATGAAGTATTACGTTATAACGTATAACGATATGTAGTACTAAGTTATAGCGTATAACGTTGTATAGCATATCTGTATATCGTATTACGTTATGTAGCATTACCCTACAACGTATAACATTATGTGGTATTACGTTATAACGTATAACGTCATGTAGTATTACGTTATAACGTATAACGTTATGCAGTATTACGTTATAACGTATAACGTAATGTAGTATTACGTTTTATCGTATAACGTTATGTACTATTACGATATAACGTATAACGTTGTATAGCATATCAGTATAACGTATAACGTAATATAGTATTACGTTATAACGTATAACGTTATGCAGTATTACGTTATAACATATAACATTATGTAGTATTACGTTATAACGTATAACGTTATGTAGTATTACGTTAGAACGCATAACGTTATGTAGTATTACGTTATAACGTATAACGTTATGTAGTATTCCGTTATAACGTATAACGTTATGTCGTATTACGTTATAACGTATAACGTTGTATAGCACATCAGTATATCGTATAACGTTATGTAGCATTACCTTACAACGTTTAACATTATGTAGTGTTACGTTATAACGTATAACGTAATGTAGTATTACGTTATAAAGTATAACGTTATGTAGTATTAAGTTATAACGTTTAACGATATGCAGTATTACGTTATAAAGTATAACGTTATGTAGTATTATGTTATAACGTATATCGTTATGAAGTATTACGTTATAACGTATAACGTTATGTAGTATTACGTTATAGCGTATAACGTTATGTAGTATTGCATTAAGACGCACCACCTTATGTAGTATTACGTTATAACGTATAACGTTATGTAGTATTAAGTTATAACGTTTAACGTTATATAGTATTACGTTATAACGTATAACGTTATGTAGTATTATGTTATAACGTATAACGTTATGTAGTATTACGTTATAACGTATATCGTTATTAAGTATTACGTTATAACGTATAACGTTATGTAGTATTACGTTATAGCGTATAACGTTATGTAGTATTGCATTAAGACGCACCACCTTATGTAGTATAACGTTATGAAGTATTACGTTATAACGTATAACGTTATGCAGTATTACGTTATAACGTATAACGTTATGTAGTATTACGTTATAACGTATAACGTTATGTAGTATTCCGTTATAAGGTATAACGTTATGTCGTATTACGTTATAATGTATAACGTTGTATTTCATATCAGTATATCGTATAACGTTATCTAGTATTACCTTACAACGTTTAACATTATGTAGTATTACGTTATAACGCATAACGTTTTGTAGTATTTCGTTATAACGTATAACGTAATGTAGTATTGCATTAAGACGCATCACCTTATGTAGTATTACGTTATAACGTATAACGTTATGTAGTATTAAGTTATAACGTTTAACGTTATGTAGCATTACCTTACAACGTTTAACATTATGTAGTATTACGTTATAACGTATAACGTAATGTAGTATTACGTTATAACGTATAACGTTATGTAGTATTACATTAAGACGCACTACCGTATGTAGTATTACGTTGTGACGTATAACGTCATGTAGTATTACGTTATAACGTATAACGTTATGCAGTATTACGTTATAACGTATAACGTAATGTTGTATTACGTTTTATCGTATAACGTTATGTACTATTACGATATAACGTATAGCGTTGTATAGCATATCAGTATAACGTATAACGTAATATAGTATTACGTTATAACGTATAACGTTATGCAGTATTACGTTATAACATATAACATTATGTAGTATTACGTTATAACGTATAACGTTATGTAGTATTACGTTAGAACGTATAACGTTATGTAGTATTACGTTATAACGTATAACGTTATGAAGTATTACGTTATAACGTATAACGATATGTAGTACTAAGTTATAGCGTATAACGTTGTATAGCATATCTGTATATCGTATTACGTTATGTAGCATTACCCTACAACGTATAACATTATGTGGTATTACGTTATAACGTATAACGTTATGTAGTATTATATTATAACGTATAACGTTATGTACTATTACGATATAACGTATAACGTTGTATAGCATATCAGTATAACGTATAACGTAATATAGTATTACGTTATGACGTATAACGTTATGCAGTATTACGTTATAACATATAACATTATGTAGTATTACGTTATAACGTATAACGTTATGTAGTATTACGTTAGAACGTATAACGTTATGTAGTATTACGTTATAACGTATAACGTTATGTAGTATTACGTTATAGCGTATAACGTTATGAAGTATTACGTTATAACGTATAACGTTATGCAGTATTACGTTATAACGTATAACGTTATGTAGTATTACGTTATAACGTATAACGTTATGTAGTATTCCGTTATAAGGTATAACGTTATGTCGTATTACCTTATAACGTATAACGTTGTATAGCATATCAGTATATCGTATAACGTTATGTAGCATTACGTTACAACGTTTAACATTATGTAGTATTACGCTATAACGTATAACGTTATGAAGTATTACGTTATAACGTATAACGTTATGAAGTATTACGTTATAGCGTACAACGTTATGTAGTATTACGTTATAACGTATAACGTTATGTAGTATTACTTTATAGCGTATAACGTTATGTAGTATTACGTTATAACGTATAACGTTATGCAGTATTACGTTATAACGTATAACGTTACGTAGTATTACGTTATAACGTATAACGTTATGTAGTATTCCGTTATAACGTATAACGTTATGTCGTATTACGTTATAACGTATAACGTTGTATAGCATATCAGTATATCGTATAACGTTATGTAGCATTACCTTACAACGTTTAACATTATGTAGTATTACGTTATAACGTATAACGTTTTGTAGTATTTCGTTATAACGTATAACGTAATGTAGTATTGTATTAAGACGCACCACCTTATGTAGTATTACGTTATAACGTATAACGTTATGTAGTATTAAGTTATAACGTTTAACAATATGCAGTATTACGTTATAACGTATTACGTTATGTAGTATTATGTTATATCGTATATCGTTATGTAGTATTACGTTATAACGTATAACGTTATGTAGTATTACGTTATAGCGTATAACGTTATGAAGTATTACGTTATAACGTATAACGTTATGCAGTATTACGTTATAACGTATAACGTTATGTAGTATTACGTTATAACGTATAACGTTATGTAGTATTCCGTTATAAGGTATAACGTTATGTCGTATTACCTTATAACGTATAACGTTGTATAGCATATCAGTATATCGTATAACGTTATGTAGCATTACGTTACAACGTTTAACATTATGTAGTATTACGCTATAACGTATAACGTTATGAAGTATTACGTTATAACGTATAACGTTATGAAGTATTACGTTATAGCGTATAACGTTATGTAGTATTACGTTATAACGTATAACGTTATGTAGTATTACGTTATAGCGTATAACGTTATGTAGTATTACGTTATAACGTATAACGTTATGCAGTATTACGTTATAACGTATAACGTTACGTAGTATTACGTTATAACGTATAACGTTATGTAGTATTCCGTTATAACGTATAACGTTATGTCGTATTACCTCATAACGTATAACGTTGTATAGCATATCAGTATATCGTATAACGTTATGTAGCATTACGTTACAACGTTTAACATTATGTAGTATTACGCTATAACGTATAACGTTATGAAGTATTACGTTATAACGTATAACGTTATGCAGTATTACGTTATAACGTATAACGTTACGTAGTATTACGTTATAACGTATAACGTTATGTAGTATTCCGTTATAACGTATAACGTTATGTCGTAATACGTTATAACGTATAACGTTGTATAGCATATCAGTATATCGTATAACGTTATGTAGCATTACCTTACAACGTTTAACATTATGTAGTATTACGTTATAACGTATAACGTAATGTAGTATTACGTTATAAAGTATAACGTTATGTAGTATTATGTTATAACGTATATCGTTATGAAGTATTACGTTATAACGTATAACGTTATGTAGTATTACGTTATAGCGTGTAACGTTATGTAGTATTGCATTAAGACGCACCACCTTATGTAGTATTACGTTATAACGTATAACGTTATGAAGTATTACGTTATAACGTATAACGTTATGCAGTATTACGTTATAACGTATAACGTTATGTAGTATTACGTTATAACGTATAACGTAATGTAGTATTACGTTATAACGTATAACGTTATGTAGTATTACATTAAGACGCACTACCGTATGTAGTATTACGTTGTGACGTATAACGTCATGTAGTATTACGTTATAACGTATAACGTTATGCAGTATTACGTTATAACGTATAACTTAATGTAGTATTACGTTTTATCGTATAACGTTATGTACTATTACGATATAACGTATAACGTTGTTTAGCATATCAGTATAACGTATAGCGTAATATAGTATTACGTTATAACGTATAACGTTATGCAGTATTACGTTATAACATATAACATTATGTAGTATTACGTTATAACGTATAACGTTATGTAGTATTACGTTAGAACGTATAACGTTATGTAGTATTACGTTATAACGTATAACGTTATGAAGTATTACGTTATAACGTATAACGATATGTAGTACTAAGTTATAGCGTATAACGTTGTATAGCATATCTGTATATCGTATTACGTTATGTAGCATTACCCTACAACGTATAACATTATGTGGTATTACGTTATAACGTATAACGTTATGTAGTATTATATTATAACATATAACGTTATGTAGTACTACGTTATAGCGTATAACGTTGTATAGCATATCAGTATATCGTATAACGTTATGCAGCATTACCTTACAACGTTTAACATTATGTAGTATTATGTTATAACGTATAACGTAATGTTGTATTGCATTAAGACGCACCACCTTATGTAGTATTACGTTATAACGTATAACGTTATGTAGTATTAAGTTATAACGTTTAACGATATGCAGTATTATGTTATAACGTATAACGTTATGTAGTATTAGGTTATAACGTATAACGTTATGAAGTATTACGTTATGACGTATAACGTTATGTAGTATTACGTTATAACGTATAACGTTATGAAGTATTACGTTATAACGTATAACGATATGTAGTACTACGTTATAGCGTATAACGTTGTATAGCATATCAGTATATCGTATAACGTTATGCAGCATTACCTTACAACGTTTAACATTATGTAGTATTACGTTATAGCGTATAACGCTATGTAGTATTGCATTAAGACGCACCACCTTATGTAGTATTACGTTATAACGTATAACGTTATGAAGTATTACGTTATAACGTATAACGTTATGCAGTATTACGTTATAACGTATAACGTTATGTAGTATTACGTTATAACGTATAACGTTATGTAGTATTCCGTTATAAGGTATAACGTTATGTCGTATTACGTTATAATGTATAACGTTGTATAGCATATCAGTATATCGTATGACGTTATGTAGCATTACCTTACAACGTTTAACATTATGTAGTATTACGTTATAACGCATAACGTTTTGTAGTATTTCGTTATAACGTATAACGTAATGTAGTATTGCATTAAGACGCACCACCTTATGTAGTATTACGTTATAACGTATAACGTTATGTAGTATTAAGTTATAACGTTTAACGTTATATAGTATTACGTTATAACGTATAACGTTATGTAGTATTATGTTATAACGTATAACGTTATGTAGTATTACGTTATAACGTATAACGTTATGTAGTATTCCGTTATAACGTATAACGTTATGTAGTATTACGTTATAACGTATAACGTTATGAAGTATTACGTTATAACGTATAACGATATGTAGTACTAAGTTATAGCGTATAACGTTGTATAGCATATCTGTATATCGTATTACGTTATGTAGCATTACCCTACAACGTATAACATTATGTGGTATTACGTTATAACGTATAACGTTATGTAGTATTATATTATAACGTATAACGTTATGTAGTACTACGTTATAGCGTATAACGTTGTATAGCATATCAGTATATCGTATAACGTTATGCAGCATTACCTTACAACGTTTAACATTATGTAGTGTTACGTTATAACGTATAACGTTATGTAGTATTACGTTAGAACGTATAACGTTATGTAGTATTACGTTAGAACGTATAACGTTATGTAGTATTACGTTATAACGTATAACGTTATGAAGTATTACGTTATAACGTATAACGTTATGTAGTATTAAGTTATAACGTTTAACGATATGCAGTATTACGTTATAAAGTATAACGTTATGTAGTATTATGTTATAACGTATATCGTTATGAAGTATTACGTTATAACGTATAACTTTATGTAGTATTACGTTATAGCGTATAACGTTATGTTGTATTGCATTAAGACGCACCACCTTATGTAGTATTACGTTATAACGTATAACGTTATGTAGTATTAAGTTATAACGTTTAACGTTATATAGTATTACGTTATAACGTATAACGCTATGTAGTATTATGTTATAACGTATAACGTTATGTAGTATTACGTTATAACGTATAACGTTATGAAGTATTTCGGTATAACGTATAACGATATGTAATATTACGTTATAGCGTATAACGTTGTATAGCATATCTGTATATCGTATTACGTTATGTAGCATTACCTTACAACGTTTAACATTATGTAGTATTACGTTATAACGTATAACGTTTTGTAGTATTTCGTTATAACGTATAATGTAATGTAGTATTGTATTAAGACGCACCACCTTATGTAGTATTACGTTATAACGTATAACGTTATGTAGTATTAAGTTATAACGTTTAACAATATGCAGTATTACGTTATAACGTATTACGTTATGTAGTATTATGTTATATCGTATATCGTTATGTAGTATTACGTTATAACGTATAACGTTATGTAGTATTACGTTATAACGTATAACGTTATGTAGTATTCCGTTATAACGTATAACGTTATGTCGTATTACGTTATAACGTATAACGTTGTATAGCACATCAGTATATCGTATAACGTTATGTAGCATTACCTTACAACGTTTAACATTATGTAGTATTACGTTATAACGTATAACGTTATGTAGTATTAAGTTATAACGTTTAACGATATGCAGTATTACGTTATAAAGTATAACGTTATGTAGTATTATGTTATAACGTATATCGTTATGAAGTATTACGTTATAACGTATAACGTTATGTAGTATTACGTTATAGCGTATAACGTTATGTAGTATTGCATTAAGACGCACCACCTTATGTAGTATTACGTTATAACGTATAACGTTATGTAGTATTAAGTTATAACGTTTAACGTTATATAGTATTACGTTATAACGTATAACGTTATGTAGTATTATGTTATAACGTATAACGTTATGTAGTATTACGTTATAACGTATAACGTTATGTAGTATTCCGTTATAACGTATAACGTTATGTCGTATTACGTTATAACGTATAACGTTGTATAGCACATCAGTATATCGTATAACGTTATGTAGCATTACCTTACAACGTTTAACATTATGTAGTGTTACGTTATAACGTATAACGTAATGTAGTATTACGTTATAAAGTATAACGTTATGTAGTATTATGTTATAACGTATATCGTTATTAAGTATTACGTTATAACGTATAACGTTATGTAGTATTACGTTATAGCGTATAACGTTATGTAGTATTGCATTAAGACGCACCACCTTATGTAGTATAACGTTATGAAGTATTACGTTATAACGTATAACGTTATGCAGTATTACGTTATAACGTATAACGTTATGTAGTATTACGTTATAACGTATAACGTTATGTAGTATTCCGTTATAAGGTATAACGTTATGTCGTATTACGTTATAATGTATAACGTTGTATTTCATATCAGTATATCGTATAACGTTATGTAGTATTACCTTACAACGTTTAACATTATGTAGTATTACGTTATAACGCATAACGTTTTGTAGTATTTCGTTATAACGTATAACGTAATGTAGTATTGCATTAAGACGCATCACCTTATGTAGTATTACGTTATAACGTATAACGTTATGTAGTATTAAGTTATAACGTTTAACGTTATGTAGCATTACCTTACAACGTTTAACATTATGTAGTATTACGTTATAACGTATAACGTAATGTAGTATTACGTTATAACGTATAACGTTATGTAGTATTACATTAAGACGCACTACCGTATGTAGTATTACGTTGTGACGTATAACGTCATGTAGTATTACGTTATAACGTATAACGTTATGCAGTATTACGTTATAACGTATAACGTAATGTTGTATTACGTTTTATCGTATAACGTTATGTACTATTACGATATAACGTATAGCGTTGTATAGCATATCAGTATAACGTATAACGTAATATAGTATTACGTTATAACGTATAACGTTATGCAGTATTACGTTATAACATATAACATTATGTAGTATTACGTTATAACGTATAACGTTATGTAGTATTACGTTAGAACGTATAACGTTATGTAGTATTACGTTATAACGTATAACGTTATGAACTATTACGTTATAACGTATAACGTTATGAAGTATTACGTTATAACGTATAACGATATGTAGTACTAAGTTATAGCGTATAACGTTGTATAGCATATCTGTATATCGTATTACGTTATGTAGCATTACCCTACAACGTATAACATTATGTGGTATTACGTTATAACGTATAACGTTATGTAGTATTATATTATAACGTATAACGTTATGTACTATTACGATATAACGTATAACGTTGTATAGCATATCAGTATAACGTATAACGTAATATAGTATTACGTTATAACGTATAACGTTATGCAGTATTACGTTATATCATATAACATTATGTAGTATTACGTTATAACGTATAACGTTATGTAGTATTACGTTAGAACGTATAACGTTATGTAGTATTACGTTATAACGTATAACGTTATGTAGTATTACGTTATAGCGTATAACGTTATGAAGTATTACGTTATAACGTATAACGTTATGCAGTATTACGTTATAACGTATAACGTTATGTAGTATTACGTTATAACGTATAACGTTATGTAGTATTCCGTTATAAGGTATAACGTTATGTCGTATTACCTTATAACGTATAACGTTGTATAGCATATCAGTATATCGTATAACGTTATGTAGCATTACGTTACAACGTATAACGTTATGCAGTATTACGTTATAACGTATAACGTTATGTAGTATTCCGTTATAACGTATAACGTTATGTCGTATTACGTTATAACGTATAACGTTGTATAGCATATCAGTATATCGTATAACGTTATGTAGCATTACCTTACAACGTTTAACATTATGTAGTATTACGTTATAACGTATAACGTTTTGTAGTATTTCGTTATAACGTATAACGTAATGTAGTATTGTATTAAGACGCACCACCTTATGTAGTATTACGTTATAACGTATAACGTTATGTAGTATTAAGTTATAACGTTTAACAATATGCAGTATTACGTTATAACGTATTACGTTATGTAGTATTAGGTTATATCGTATATCGTTATGTAGTATTACGTTATAACGTATTACGTTATGTAGTATTACGTTATAGCGTATAACGTTATGAAGTATTACGTTATAACGTATAACGTTATGCAGTATTACGTTATAACGTATAACGTTATGTAGTATTACGTTATAACGTATAACGTTATGTAGTATTCCGTTATAAGGTATAACGTTATGTCGTATTACCTTATAACGTATAACGTTGTATAGCATATCAGTATATCGTATAACGTTATGTAGCATTACGTTACAACGTTTAACATTATGTAGTATTACGCTATAACGTATAACGTTATGAAGTATTACGTTATAACGTATAACGTTATGAAGTATTACGTTATAGCGTATAACGTTATGTAGTATTACGTTATAACGTATAACGTTATGTAGTATTACGTTATAGCGTATAACGTTATGTAGTATTACGTTATAACGTATAACGTTATGCAGTATTACGTTATAACGTATAACGTTACGTAGTATTACGTTATAACGTATAACGTTATGTAGTATTCCGTTATAACGTATAACGTTATGTCGTATTACCTCATAACGTATAACGTTGTATAGCATATCAGTATATCGTATAACGTTATGTAGCATTACGTTACAACGTTTAACATTATGTAGTATTACGCTATAACGTATAACGTTATGAAGTATTACGTTATAACGTATAACGTTATGCAGTATTACGTTATAACGTATAACGTTACGTAGTATTACGTTATAACGTATAACGTTATGTAGTATTCCGTTATAACGTATAACGTTATGTCGTAATACGTTATAACGTATAACGTTGTATAGCATATCAGTATATCGTATAACGTTATGTAGCATTACCTTACAACGTTTAACATTATGTAGTATTACGTTATAACGTATAACGTAATGTAGTATTACGTTATAAAGTATAACGTTATGTAGTATTATGTTATAACGTATATCGTTATGAAGTATTACGTTATAACGTATAACGTTATGTAGTATTACGTTATAGCGTGTAACGTTATGTAGTATTGCATTAAGACGCACCACCTTATGTAGTATTACGTTATAACGTATAACGTTATGAAGTATTACGTTATAACGTATAACGTTATGCAGTATTACGTTATAACGTATAACGTTATGTAGTATTACGTTATAACGTATAACGTAATGTAGTATTACGTTATAACGTATAACGTTATGTAGTATTACATTAAGACGCACTACCGTATGTAGTATTACGTTGTGACGTATAACGTCATGTAGTATTACGTTATAACGTATAACGTTATGCAGTATTACGTTATAACGTATAACTTAATGTAGTATTACGTTTTATCGTATAACGTTATGTACTATTACGATATAACGTATAACGTTGTTTAGCATATCAGTATAACGTATAGCGTAATATAGTATTACGTTATAACGTATAACGTTATGCAGTATTACGTTATAACATATAACATTATGTAGTATTACGTTATAACGTATAACGTTATGTAGTATTACGTTAGAACGTATAACGTTATGTAGTATTACGTTATAACGTATAACGTTATGAAGTATTACGTTATAACGTATAACGATATGTAGTACTAAGTTATAGCGTATAACGTTGTATAGCATATCTGTATATCGTATTACGTTATGTAGCATTACCCTACAACGTATAACATTATGTGGTATTACGTTATAACGTATAACGTTATGTAGTATTATATTATAACATATAACGTTATGTAGTACTACGTTATAGCGTATAACGTTGTATAGCATATCAGTATATCGTATAACGTTATGCAGCATTACCTTACAACGTTTAACATTATGTAGTATTATGTTATAACGTATAACGTAATGTTGTATTGCATTAAGACGCACCACCTTATGTAGTATTACGTTATAACGTATAACGTTATGTAGTATTAAGTTATAACGATTAACGATATGCAGTATTATGTTATAACGTATAACGTTATGTAGTATTAGGTTATAACGTATAACGTTATGAAGTATTACGTTATGACGTATAACGTTATGTAGTATTACGTTATAACGTATAACGTTATGAAGTATTACGTTATAACGTATAACGATATGTAGTACTACGTTATAGCGTATAACGTTGTATAGCATATCAGTATATCGTATAACGTTATGCAGCATTACCTTACAACGTTTAACATTATGTAGTATTACGTTATAGCGTATAACGCTATGTAGTATTGCATTAAGACGCACCACCTTATGTAGTATTACGTTATAACGTATAACGTTATGAAGTATTACGTTATAACGTATAACGTTATGCAGTATTACGTTATAACGTATAACGTTATGTAGTATTACGTTATAACGTATAACGTTATGTAGTATTCCGTTATAAGGTATAACGTTATGTCGTATTACGTTATAATGTATAACGTTGTATAGCATATCAGTATATCGTATGACGTTATGTAGCATTACCTTACAACGTTTAACATTATGTAGTATTACGTTATAACGCATAACGTTTTGTAGTATTTCGTTATAACGTATAACGTAATGTAGTATTGCATTAAGACGCACCACCTTATGTAGTATTACGTTATAACGTATAACGTTATGAAGTATTAAGTTATAACGTTTAACGTTATATAGTATTACGTTATAACGTATAACGTTATGTAGTATTATGTTATAACGTATAACGTTATGTAGTATTACGTTATAACGTATAACGTTATGTAGTATTCCGTTATAACGTATAACGTTATGTCGTAATACGTTATAACGTATAACGTTGTATAGCATATCAGTATATCGTATAACGTTATGTAGCATTACCTTACAACGTTTAACATTATGTAGTATTACGTTATAACGTATAACGTAATGTAGTATTACGTTATAACGTATAACGTTATGTAGTATTAGATTAAGACGCACTACCGTATGTAGTATTACGTTGTGACGTATAACGTCATGTAGTATTACGTTATAACGCATAACGTTATGCAGTATTACGTTATAACGTATAACGTAATGTAGTATTACGTTTTATCGTATAACGTTATGTACTATTACGATATAACGTATAACGTTGTATAGCATATCAGTATAACGTATAACGTAATATAGTATTACGTTATAACGTATAACGTTATGCAGTATTACGTTATAACATATAACATTATGTAGTATTACGTTATAACGTATAACGTTATGTAGTATTACGTTAGAACGTATAACGTTATGTAGTATTACGTTATAACGTATAACGTTATGAAGTATTACGTTATAACGTATAACGATATGTAGTACTAAGTTATAGCGTATAACGTTGTATAGCATATCTGTATATCGTATTACGTTATGTAGCATTACCCTACAACGTATAACATTATGTGGTATTACGTTATAACGTATAACGTTATGTAGTATTATATTATAACGTATAACGTTATGTAGTATTAAGTTATAACGTTTAACGTTATATAGTATTACGTTATAACGTATAACGTTATGTAGTATTATGTAATAACGTATAACGTTATGTAGTATTACGTTATAACGTATAACGTTATGTAGTATTCCGTTATAACGTATAACGTTATGTCGTAATACGTTATAACGTATAACGTTGTATAGCATATCAGTATATCGTATAACGTTATGTAGCATTACCTTACAACGTTTAACATTATGAAGTATTACGTTATAACGTATAACGATATGTAGTACTAAGTTATAGCGTATAACGTTGTATAGCATATCTGTATATCGTATTACGTTATGTAGCATTACCCTACAACGTATAACATTATGTGGTATTACGTTATAACGTATAACGTTATGTAGTATTATATTATAACGTATAACGTTATGTAGTACTACGTTATAGCGTATAACGTTGTATAGCATATCAGTATATCGTATAACGTTATGCAGCATTACCTTACAACGTTTAACATTATGTAGTATTATGTTATAACGTATAACGTAATGTTGTATTGCATTAAGACGCACCACCTTATGTAGTATTACGTTATAACGTATAACGTTATGTAGTATTAAGTTATAACGTTTAACGATATGCAGTATTACGTTATAACGTATAACGTTATGTAGTATTAGGTTATAACGTATAACGTTATGAAGTATTACGTTATGACGTATAACGTTATGTAGTATTACGTTATAACGTATAACGTTATGAAGTATTACGTTATAACGTATAACGATATGTAGTACTACGTTATAGCGTATAACGTTGTATAGCATATCAGTATATCGTATAACGTTATGCAGCATTACCTTACAACGTTTAACATTATGTAGTATTACGTTATAGCGTATAACGCTATGTAGTATTGCATTAAGACGCACCACCTTATGTAGTATTACGTTATAACGTATAACGTTATGAAGTATTACGTTATAACGTATAACGTTATGCAGTATTACGTTATAACGTATAACGTTATGTAGTATTACGTTATAACGTATAACGTTATGTAGTATTCCGTTATAAGGTATAACGTTATGTCGTATTACGTTATAATGTATAACGTTGTATAGCATATCAGTATATCGTATGACGTTATGTAGCATTACCTTACAACGTTTAACATTATGTAGTATTACGTTATAACGCATAACGTTTTGTAGTATTTCGTTATAACGTATAACGTAATGTAGTATTGCATTAAGACGCACCACCTTATGTAGTATTACGTTGTGACGTATAACGTCATGTAGTATTACGTTATAACGGATAACGTTATGCAGTATTACGTTATAACGTATAACGTAATGTAGTATTACGTTTTATCGTATAACGTTATGTACTATTACGATATAACGTATAACGTTGTATAGCATATCAGTATAACGTATAACGTAATATAGTATTACGTTATAACGTATAACGTTATGCAGTATTACGTTATAACATATAACATTATGTAGTATTACGTTATAACGTATAACGTTATGTAGTATTACGTTAGAACGTATAACGTTATGTAGTATTACGTTATAACGTATAACGTTATGAAGTATTACGTTATAACGTATAACGATATGTAGTACTAAGTTATAGCGTATAACGTTGTATAGCATATCTGTATATCGTATTACGTTATGTAGCATTACCCTACAACGTATAACATTATGTGGTATTACGTTATAACGTATAACGTTATGAAGTATTACGTTATAACGTATAACGTTATGTAGTATTAAGTTATAACGTTTAACGATATGCAGTATTACGTTATAAAGTATAACGTTATGTAGTATTATGTTATAACGTATATCGTTATGAAGTACTACGTTATAACGTATAACGTTATGTAGTATTACGTTATAGCGTATAACGTTATGTTGTATTGCATTAAGACGCACCACCTTATGTAGTATTACGTTATAACGTATAACGTTATGTAGTATTAAGTTATAACGTTTAACGTTATATAGTATTACGTTATAACGTATAACGCTATGTAGTATTATGTTATAACGTATAACGTTATGTAGTATTACGTTATAACGTATAACGTTATGAAGTATTTCGGTATAACGTATAACGATATGTAATATTACGTTATAGCGTATAACGTTGTATAGCATATCTGTATATCGTATTACGTTATGTAGCATTACCTTACAACGTTTAACATTATGTAGTATTACGTTATAACGTATAACGTTTTGTAGTATTTCGTTATAACGTATAACGTAATGTAGTATTGTATTAAGACGCACCACCTTATGTAGTATTACGTTATAACGTATAACGTTATGTAGTATAAAGTTATAACGTTTAACAATATGCAGTATTACGTTATAACGTATTACGTTATGTAGTATTATGTTATATCGTATATCGTTATGTAGTATTACGTTATAACGTATAACGTTATGTAGTATTACGTTATAGCGTATAACGTTATGAAGTATTACGTTATAACGTATAACGGTATGTAGTATTCCGTTATAAGGTATAACGTTATGTCGTATTACCTTATAACGTATAACGTTGTATAGCATATCAGTATATCGTATAACGTTATGTAGCATTACGTTACAACGTTTAACATTATGTAGTATTACGCTATAACGTATAACGTTATGAAGTATTACGTTATAACGTATAACGTTATGAAGTATTACGTTATAGCGTATAACGTTATGTAGTATTGCGTTATAACGTATAACGTTATGTAGTATTACGTTATAGCGTATAACGTTATGTAGTATTACGCTATAACGTATAACGTTATGAAGTATTACGTTATAACGTATAACGTTATGCAGTATTACGTTATAACGTATAACGTTACGTAGTATTACGTTATAACGTATAACGCTATGTAGTATTCCGTTATAACGTATAACGTTATGTCGTAATACGTTATAACGTATAACGTTGTATAGCATATCAGTATATCGTATAACGTTATGTAGCATTACCTTACAACGTTTAACATTATGTAGTATTACGTTATAACGTATAACGTAATGTAGTATTACGTTATAAAGTATAACGTTATGTAGTATTATGTTATAACGTATATCGTTATGAAGTATTACGTTATAACGTATAACGTTATGTAGTATTACGTTATAGCGTATAACGTTATGTAGTATTGCATTAAGACGCACCACCTTATGTAGTATTACGTTATAACGTATAACGTTATGAAGTATTACGTTATAACGTATAACGTTATGCAGTATTACGTTATAACGTATAACGTTATGTAGTATTACGTTATAACGTATAACGTTATGTAGTATTCCGTTAGAAGGTATAACGTTATGTCGTACTACGTTATAATGTATAACGTTGTATAGCATATCAGTATATCCTATAACGTTATGTAGCATTACCTTACAACGTTTAACATTATGTAGTATTACGTTATAACGCATAACGTTTTGTAGTATTTCGTTATAACGTATAACGTAATGTAGTATTGCATTAAGACGCACCACCTTATGCAGTATTACGTTATAACGTATAACGTTATGTAGTATTAAGTTATAACGTTTAACGTTATATAGTATTACGTTATAACGTATAACGTTATGTAGTATTATGTTATAACGTATAACGTTATGTAGTAATACGTTATAACGTATAACGTTATGTAGTATTCCGTTTTAACGTATAACGTTATGTCGTAGTACGTTATAACGTATATCGTTGTATAGCATATCAGTATATCGTATAACGTTATGTAGCATTACCTTACAACGTTTAGCATTATGTAGTATTACGTTATAACGTATAACGTAATGTAGTATTACGTTATAACGTATAACGTTATGTCGTATTACATTAAGACGCACTACCGTATGTAGTATTACGTTGTGACGTATAACGTCATGTAGTATTACGTTATAACGTATAACGTTATGCATATTACGTTATAACGTATAACGTAATGTAGTATTACGTTTTATCGTATAACGTTATGTACTATTACGATATAACGTATAACGTTGTTTAGCATATCAGTATAACGTATAGCGTAATATAGTATTACGTTATAACGTATAACGTTATGCAGTATTACGTTATAACATATAACATTATGTAGTATTACGTTATAACGTATAACGTTATGTAGTATTACGTTAGAACGTATAACGTTATGTAGTATTACGTTATAACGTATAACGTTATGAAGTATTACGTTATAACGTATAACGATATGTAGTACTAAGTTATAGCGTATAACGTTGTATAGCATATCTGTATATCGTATTACGTTATGTAGCATTACCCTACAACGTATAACATTATGTGGTATTACGTTATAACGTATAACGTTATGTAGTATTATATTATAACGTATAACGTTATGTAGTACTACGTTATAGCGTATAACGTTGTATAGCATATCAGTATATCGTATAACGTTATGCAGCATTACCTTACAACGTTTAACATTATGTAGTATTATGTTATAACGTATAACGTAATGTTGTATTGCATTAAGACGCACCACCCTATGTAGTATTACGTTATAACGTATAACGTTATGTAGTATTAAGTTATAACGTTTAACGATATGCAGTATTACGTTATAACGTATAACGTTATGTAGTATTAGGTTATAACGTATAACGTTATGAAGTATTACGTTATGACGTATAACGTTATGTAGTATTACGTTATAACGTATAACGTTATGAAGTATTACGTTATAACGTATAACGATATGTAGTACTACGTTATAGCGTATAACGTTGTATAGCATATCAGTATATCGTATAACGTTATGCAGCATTACCTTACAACGTTTAACATTATGTAGTATTACGTTATAGCGTATAACGCTATGTAGTATTGCATTAAGACGTACCACCTTATGTAGTATTACGTTATAACGTATAACGTTATGAAGTATTACGTTATAACGTATAACGTTATGTAGTATTCCGTTATAAGGTATAACGTTATGTCGTATTACGTTATAATGTATAACGTTGTATAGCATATCAGTATATCGTATAACGTTATGTAGCATTACCTTACAACGTTTAACATTATGTAGTATTACGTTATAACGCATAACGTTTTGTAGTATTTCGTTATAACGTATAACGTAATGTAGTATTGCATTAAGACGCACCACCTTATGTAGTATTACGTTATAACGTATAACGTTACGTAGTATTACGTTATAACGTATAACGTTATGTAGTATTCCGTTATAACGTATAACGTTATGTCGTATTACCTTATAACGTATAACGTTGTATAGCATATCAGTATATCGTATAACGTTATGTAGCATTACATTACAACGTTTAACATTATGTAGTATTACGCTATAACGTATAACGTTATGAAGTATTACGTTATAACGTATAACGTTATGCAGTATTACGTTATAACGTATAACGTTACGTAGTATTACGTTATAACGTATAACGCTATGTAGTATTCCGTTATAACGTATAACGTTATGTCGTAATACGTTATAACGTATAACGTTGTATAGCATATCAGTATATCGTATAACGTTATGTAGCATTACCTTACAACGTTTAACATTATGTAGTATTACGTTATAACGTATAACGTAATGTAGTATTACGTTATAAAGTATAACGTTATGTAGTATTATGTTATAACGTATATCGTTATGAAGTATTACGTTATAACGTATAACGTTATGTAGTATTACGTTATAGCGTATAACGTTATGTAGTATTGCATTAAGACGCACCACCTTATGTAGTATTACGTTATAACGTATAACGTTATGAAGTATTACGTTATAACGTATAACGTTATGCAGTATTACGTTATAACGTATAACGTTATGTAGTATTACGTTATAACGTATAACGTTATGTAGTATTCCGTTAGAAGGTATAACGTTATGTCGTACTACGTTATAATGTATAACGTTGTATAGCATATCAGTATATCCTATAACGTTATGTAGCATTACCTTACAACGTTTAACATTATGTAGTATTACGTTATAACGCATAACGTTTTGTAGTATTTCGTTATAACGTATAACGTAATGTAGTATTGCATTAAGACGCACCACCTTATGTAGTATTACGTTATAACGTATAACGTTATGTAGTATTAAGTTATAACGTTTAACGTTATATAGTATTACGTTATAACGTATAACGTTATGTAGTATTATGTTATAACGTATAACGTTATGTAGTAATACGTTATAACGTATAACGTTATGTAGTATTCCGTTTTAACGTATAACGTTATGTCGTAGTACGTTATAACGTATATCGTTGTATAGCATATCAGTATATCGTATAACGTTATGTAGCATTACCTTACAACGTTTAGCATTATGTAGTATTACGTTATAACGTATAACGTAATGTAGTATTACGTTATAACGTATAACGTTATGTCGTATTACATTAAGACGCACTACCGTATGTAGTATTACGTTGTGACGTATAACGTCATGTAGTATTACGTTATAACGTATAACGTTATGCATATTACGTTATAACGTATAACGTAATGTAGTATTACGTTTTATCGTATAACGTTATGTACTATTACGATATAACGTATAACGTTGTTTAGCATATCAGTATAACGTATAGCGTAATATAGTATTACGTTATAACGTATAACGTTATGCAGTATTACGTTATAACATATAACATTATGTAGTATTACGTTATAACGTATAACGTTATGTAGTATTACGTTAGAACGTATAACGTTATGTAGTATTACGTTATAACGTATAACGTTATGAAGTATTACGTTATAACGTATAACGATATGTAGTACTAAGTTATAGCGTATAACGTTGTATAGCATATGTGTATATCGTATTACGTTATGTAGCATTACCCTACAACGTATAACATTATGTGGTATTACGTTATAACGTATAACGTTATGTAGTATTATATTATAACGTATAACGTTATGTAGTACTACGTTATAGCGTATAACGTTGTATAGCATATCAGTATATCGTATAACGTTATGCAGCATTACCTTACAACGTTTAACATTATGTAGTATTATGTTATAACGTATAACGTAATGTTGTATTGCATTAAGACGCACCACCCTATGTAGTATTACGTTATAACGTATAACGTTATGTAGTATTAAGTTATAACGTTTAACGATATGCAGTATTACGTTATAACGTATAACGTTATGTAGTATTAGGTTATAACGTATAACGTTATGAAGTATTACGTTATGACGTATAACGTTATGTAGTATTACGTTATAACGTATAACGTTATGAAGTATTACGTTATAACGTATAACGATATGTAGTACTACGTTATAGCGTATAACGTTGTATAGCATATCAGTATATCGTATAACGTTATGCAGCATTACCTTACAACGTTTAACATTATGTAGTATTACGTTATAGCGTATAACGCTATGTAGTATTGCATTAAGACGCACCACCTTATGTAGTATTACGTTATAACGTATAACGTTATGAAGTATTACGTTATAACGTATAACGTTATGTAGTATTCCGTTATAAGGTATAACGTTATGTCGTATTACGTTATAATGTATAACGTTGTATAGCATATCAGTATATCGTATAACGTTATGTAGCATTACCTTACAACGTTTAACATTATGTAGTATTACGTTATAACGCATAACGTTTTGTAGTATTTCGTTATAACGTATAACGTAATGTAGTATTGCATTAAGACGCACCACCTTATGTAGTATTACGTTATAACGTATAACGTTATGCAGTATTACGTTATAACGTATAACGTTATGTAGTATTCCGTTATAACGTATAACGTTATGTCGTAATACGTTATAACGTATAACGTTGTATAGCATATCAGTATATCGTATAACGTTATGTAGCATTACCTTACAACGTTTAACATTATGTAGTATTACGTTATAACGTATAACGTAATGTAGTATTACGTTTTATCGTATAACGTTATGTACTATTACGATATAACGTATAACGTTGTATAGCATATCAGTATAACGTATAACGTAATATAGTATTACGTTATAACGTATAACGTTATGCAGTATTACGTTATAACGTATAACATTATGTAGTATTACGTTATAACGTATAACGTTATGTAGTATTACGTTAGAACGTATAACGTTATGTAGTATTACGTTAGAACGTATAACGTTATGTAGTATTACGTTATAACGTATAACGTTATGAAGTATTACGTTATAACGTATAACGATATGTAGTACTAAGTTATAGCGTATAACGTTGTATAGCATATCTGTATATCGTATTACGTTATGTAGCATTACCCTACAACGTATAACATTATGTGGTATTACGTTATAACGTATAACGTTATGTAGTATTATATTATAACGTATAACGTTATGTAGTACTACGTTATAGCGTATAACGTTGTATAGCATATCAGTATATCGTATAACGTTATGCAGCATTACCTTACAACGTTTAACATTATGTAGTATTACGTTATAACGTATAACGTTATGTAGTATTACGTTAGAACGTATAACGTTATGTAGTATTACGTTATAACGTATAACGTTATGAAGTATTACGTTATAACGTATAACGATATGTAGTACTAAGTTATAGCGTATAACGTTGTATAGCATATCTGTATATCGTATTACGTTATGTAGCACTACCCTACAACGTATAACATTATGTGGTATTACGTTATAACGTATAACGTTATGTAGTATTATATTATAACGTATAACGTTATGTAGTACTACCTTATAGCGTATAACGTTGTATAGCATATCAGTATATCGTATAACGTTATGCAGCATTACCTTACAACGTTTAACATTATGTAGTATTATGTTATAACGTATAACGTAATGTTGTATTGCATTAAGACGCACCACCTTATGTAGTATTACGTTATAACGTATAACGTTATGTAGTATTAAGTTATAACGTTTAACGATATGCAGTATTACGTTATAACGTATAACGTTATGTAGTATTAGGTTATAACGTATAACGTTATGAAGTATTACGTTATGACGTATAACGTTATGTAGTATTACGTTATAACGTATAACGTTATGAAGTATTACGTTATAACGTATAACGATATGTAGTACTACGTTATAGCGTATAACGTTGTATAGCATATCAGTATATCGTATAACGTTATGCAGCATTACCTTACAACGTTTAACATTATGTAGTATTACGTTATAGCGTATAACGATATGTAGTATTGCATTAAGACGCACCACCTTATGTAGTATTACGTTATAACGTATAACGTTATGAAGTATTACGTTATAACGTATAACGTTATGCAGTATTACGTTATAACGTAGAACGTTATGTAGTATTACGTTATAACGTATAACGTTATGTAGTATTCCGTTATAAGGTATAACGTTATGTCGTATTACGTTATAATGTATAACGTTGTATAGCATATCAGTATATCGTATAACGTTATGTAGCATTACCTCACAACGTTTAACATTATGTAGTATTACGTTATAACGCATAACGTTTTGTAGTATTTCGTTATAACGTATAACGTAATGTAGTATTGCATTAAGACGCACCACCTTATGTAGTATTACGTTATAACGTATAACGTTATGTAGTATTACGTTATAACGTATAACGTTATGTAGTATTCCGTTATAAGGTATAACGTTATGTCGTATTACCTTATAACGTATAACGTTGTATAGCATATCAGTATATCGTATAACGTTATGTAGCATTACCTTACAACGTTTAACATTATGTAGTATTACATTATAACGTATAACGTTTTGTAGTATTTCGTTATGACGTATAACGTAATGTCGTATTGCATTAAGACGCACCACCTTATGTAGTATTACGTTATAACGTATAACGTTATGTAGTATTAAGTTATAACGTTTAACGATATGCAGTATTACGTTATAAAGTATAACGTTATGTAGTATTATGTTATAACGTATATCGTTATGAAGTATTACGTTATAACGTATAACGTTATGTAGTATTACGTTATAGCGTATAACGTTATGTAGTATTGCATTAAGACGCACCACCTTATGTAGCATTACGTTATAACGTATAACGTTATGAAGTATTACGTTATAACGTATAACGTTATGCAGTATTACGTTATAACGTATAACGTTATGTAGTATTACGTTATAACGTATAACGTTATGTAGTATTCCGTTAGAAGGTATAACGTTATGTAGTATTACGTTATAACGTATAACGTTATGTAGTATTACGTTAGAACGTATAACGCTATGTAGTATTATATTATAACGTATAACGTTATGTAGTACTACGTTATAGCGTATAACGTTGTATAGCATATCAGTATATCGTATAACGTTATGCAGCATTACCTTACAACGTTTAACATTATGTATTATTACGTTATAACGTATAACGTAATGTTGTATTGCATTAAGACGCACCACCTTATGTAGTATTACGTTATAACGTATAACGTTATGTAGTATTAAGTTATAACGTTTAACGATATGCAGTATTACGTTATAACGTATAACGTTATGTAGTATTATGTTATAACGTATAACGATATGAAGTATTACGTTATGACGTATAACGTTATGTAGTATTGCGTTATAACGTATAACGTTATGCAGTATTACGTTATAACGTATAACGTTGTATAGCATATCCGTATAACGTATAACGATATGTAATATTACGTTATAGCGTATAACGTTATGTAGTTTTACGTTATAAGGTATAACGTTATATAGTATTACGTTATAACGTATAACGTTATGAAGTATTTCGGTATAACGTATAACGATATGTAATATTACGTTATAGCTTATAACGTTGTATAGCATATCAGTATATCGTATAACGTTATGTAGCATTACCTTACAACGTTTAACATTATGTTGTATTACGTTATAACGTATAACGTTTTGTAGTATTTCGTTATGACGTATAACGTAATGTAGTATTGCATTAAGACGCACCACCTTATGTAGTATTACGTTATAACGTATAACGTTATGTAGTGTTAAGTTATAACGTTTAACGATATGCAGTATTACGTTATAAAGTATAACGTTATGTAGTATTATGTTATAACGTATATCGTTATGAAGTATTACGTTATAACGTATAACGTTATGTAGTATTACGTTATATCGTATAACGTTATGTAGTATTGCATTAAGACGCACCACCTTATGTAGTATTACGTTATAACGTATAACGTTATGTAGTATCAAGTTATAACGTTTAACGTTATATAGTATTACGTTATAACGTATAACGTTATGTAGTATTATGTTATAACGTATAACGTTGTATAGCATATCCGTATAACGTATAACGATATGTAATATTACGTTATAGCGTATAACGTTATGTAGTTTTACGTTATAAGGTTTAACGTTATATAGTATTACGTTATAACGTATAACGTTATGAAGTATTTCGGTATAACGTATAACGATATGTAATATTACGTTATAGCGTATAACGTTGTATAGCATATCTGTATATCGTATTACGTTATGTAGCATTACCTTACAACGTTTAACGTTATGTAGTATTACGTTATAACGTATAACGTTATGTAGTATTCCGTTATAAGGTATAACGTTATGTCGTATTACCTTATAACGTATAACGTTGTATAGCATATCAGTATATCGTATAACGTTATGTAGCATTACGTTACAACGTTTAACATTATGTAGTATTACGTTATAACGTATAACGTTATGAAGTATTACGTTATAACGTACAACGTTATGTAGTATTACGTTATAATGTATAACGTTGTATAGCATATCAGTATATCGTATAACGTTATGTAGCATTACCTTACAACGTTTAACATTATGTAGTATTACGTTATAACGCATAACGTTTTGTAGTATTTCGTTATAACGTATAACGTAATGTAGTATTGCATTAAGACGCCCCACCTTATGTAGTATTACGTTATAACGTATAACGTTATGTAGTAGTAAGTTATAACGTTTAACGTTATATAGTATTACGTTAAAACGTATAACGTTATGTAGTATTATGTTATAACGTATAACGTTATGTAGTATTACGTTATAGCGTATAACGTTATGTAGTATTGCATTAAGACGCACCACCTTATGTAGTATTACGTTATAACGTATAACGTTATGAAGTATTACGTTATAACGTATAACGTTATGCAGTATTACGTTATAACGTATAACGTTATGTAGTATTACGTTATAACGTATAACGTTATGTAGTATTCCGTTATAAGGTATAACGTTATGTCGTATTACGTTATAATGTATAACGTTGTATAGCATATCAGTATATCGTATAACGTTATGTAGCATTACCTCACAACGTTTAACATTATGTAGTATTACGTTATAACGCATAACGTTTTGTAGTATTTCGTTATAACGTATAACGTAATGTAGTATTGCATTAAGACGCACCACCTTATGTAGTATTACGTTATAACGTATAACGTTATGTAGTATTACGTTATAACGTATAACGTTATGTAGTATTCCGTTATAAGGTATAACGTTATGTCGTATTACCTTATAACGTATAACGTTGTATAGCATATCAGTATATCGTATAACGTTATGTAGCATTACCTTACAACGTTTAACATTATGTAGTATTACATTATAACGTATAACGTTTTGTAGTATTTCGTTATGACGTATAACGTAATGTCGTATTGCATTAAGACGCACCACCTTATGTAGTATTACGTTATAACGTATAACGTTATGTAGTATTAAGTTATAACGTTTAACGATATGCAGTATTACGTTATAAAGTATAACGTTATGTAGTATTATGTTATAACGTATATCGTTATGAAGTATTACGTTATAACGTATAACGTTATGTAGTATTACGTTATAGCGTATAACGTTATGTAGTATTGCATTAAGACGCACCACCTTATGTAGCATTACGTTATAACGTATAACGTTATGAAGTATTACGTTATAACGTATAACGTTATGCAGTATTACGTTATAACGTATAACGTTATGTAGTATTACGTTATAACGTATAACGTTATGTAGTATTCCGTTAGAAGGTATAACGTTATGTCGTATTACGTTATAATGTATAACGTTGTATAGCATATCAGTATATCGTATAACGTTATGTAGCATTACCTTACAACGTTTAACATTATGTAGTATTACGTTATAACGCATAACGTTTTGTAGTATTTCGTTATAACGTATAACGTAATGTAGTATTGCATTAAGACGCACCACCTTATGTAGTATTACGTTATAACGCATAACGTTATGTAGTATTAAGTTATAACGTTTAACGTTATATAGTATTGCGTTATAACGTATAACGTTATGTAGTATTATGTTATAACGTATAACGTTATGTAGTAATACGTTATAACGTATAACGTTATGTAGTATTCCGTTTTAACGTATAACGTTATGTCGTAATACGTTATAACGTATATCGTTGTATAGCATATCAGTATATCGTATAACGTTATGTAGCATTACCTTACAACGTTTAACATTATGTAGTATTACGTTATAACGTATAACGTAATGTAGTATTACGTTATAACGTATAACGTTATGTAGTATTACATTAAGACGCACTACCGCATGTAGTATTACGTTGTGACGTATAACATCATGTAGTATTACGTTATAACGTATAACGTTATGCAGTATTACGTTATAACGTATAACGTAATGTAGTATTACGTTTTATCGTATAACGTTATGTACTATTACGATATAACGTATAACGTTGTATAGCATATCAGTATAACGTATAGCGTAATATAGTATTACGTTATAACGTATAACGTTATGCAGTATTACGTTATAACATATAACATTATGTAGTATTACGTTATAACGTATAACGTTATGTAGTATTACGTTAGAACGTATAACGTTATGTAGTATTACGTTATAACGTATAACGTTATGAAGTATTACGTTATAACGTATAACGATATGTAGTACTAAGTTATAGCGTATAGCGTTGTATAGCATATCTGTATATCGTATTACGTTATGTAGCATTACCCTACAACGTATAACATTATGTGGTATTACGTTATAACGTATAACGTTATGTAGTATTATATTATAACGTATAACGATATGTAGTACTACGTTATAGCGTATAACGTTGTATAGCATATCAGTATATCGTATAACGTTATGCAGCATTACCTTACAACGTTTAACATTATGTAGTATTACGTTATAGCGTATAACGTTATGTAGTATTGCATTAAGACGCACCACCTTATGTAGTATTACGTTATAACGTATAACGTTATGAAGTATTACGTTATAACGTATAACGTTATGCAGTATTACGTTATAACGTATAACGTTATGTAGTATTACGTTATAACGTATAACGTTATGTAGTATTCCGTTATAAGGTATAACGTTATGTCGTATTACGTTATAATGTATAACGTTGTATAGCATATCAGTATATCGTATAACGTTATGTAGCATTACCTTACAACGTTTAACATTATGTAGTATTACGTTATAACGCATAACGTTTTGTAGTATTTCGTTATAACGTATAACGTAATGTAGTATTGCATTAAGACGCACCACCTTATGTAGTATTACGTTGTGACGTATAACGTCATGTAGTATTACGTTATAACGTATAACGTTATGCAGTATTACGTTATAACGTATAACGTAATGTAGTATTACGTTTTATCGTATAACGTTATGTACTATTACGATATAACGTATAACGTTGTATAGCATATCAGTATAACGTATAACGTAATATAGTATTACGTTATAACGTATAACGTTATGCAGTATTACGTTATAACATATAACATTATGTAGTATTACGTTATAACGTATAACGTTATGTAGTATTACGTTAGAACGTATAACGCTATGTAGTATTATATTATAACGTATAACGTTATGTAGTACTACGTTATAGCGTATAACGTTGTATAGCATATCAGTATATCGTATAACGTTATGCAGCATTACCTTACAACGTTTAACATTATGTAGTATTACGTTATAACGTATAACGTAATGTTGTATTGCATTAAGACGCACCACCTTATGTAGTATTACGTTATAACGTATAACGTTATGTAGTATTAAGTTATAACGTTTAACGATATGCAGTATTACGTTATAACGTATAACGTTATGTAGTATTATGTTATAACGTATAACGATATGAAGTATTACGTTATGACGTATAACGTTATGTAGTATTGCGTTATAACGTATAACGTTATGCAGTATTACGTTATAACGTATAACGTTGTATAGCATATCCGTATAACGTATAACGATATGTAATATTACGTTATAGCGTATAACGTTATGTAGTTTTACGTTATAAGGTATAACGTTATATAGTATTACGTTATAACGTATAACGTTATGAAGTATTTCGGTATAACGTATAACGATATGTAATATTACGTTATAGCTTATAACGTTGTATAGCATATCAGTATATCGTATAACGTTATGTAGCATTACCTTACAACGTTTAACATTATGTTGTATTACGTTATAACGTATAACGTTTTGTAGTATTTCGTTATGACGTATAACGTAATGTAGTATTGCATTAAGACGCACCACCTTATGTAGTATTACGTTATAACGTATAACGTTATGTAGTGTTAAGTTATAACGTTTAACGATATGCAGTATTACGTTATAAAGTATAACGTTATGTAGTATTATGTTATAACGTATATCGTTATGAAGTATTACGTTATAACGTATAACGTTATGTAGTATTACGTTATATCGTATAACGTTATGTAGTATTGCATTAAGACGCACCACCTTATGTAGTATTACGTTATAACGTATAACGTTATGTAGTATCAAGTTATAACGTTTAACGTTATATAGTATTACGTTATAACGTATAACGTTATGTAGTATTATGTTATAACGTATAACGTTGTATAGCATATCCGTATAACGTATAACGATATGTAATATTACGTTATAGCGTATAACGTTATGTAGTTTTACGTTATAAGGTTTAACGTTATATAGTATTACGTTATAACGTATAACGTTATGAAGTATTTCGGTATAACATATAACGATATGTAATATTACGTTATAGCGTATAACGTTGTATAGCATATCTGTATATCGTATTACGTTATGTAGCATTACCTTACAACGTTTAACGTTATGTAGTATTACGTTATAACGTATAACGTTATGTAGTATTCCGTTATAAGGTATAACGTTATGTCGTATTACCTTATAACGTATAACGTTGTATAGCATATCAGTATATCGTATAACGTTATGTAGCATTACGTTACAACGTTTAACATTATGTAGTATTACGTTATAACGTATAACGTTATGAAGTATTACGTTATAACGTACAACGTTATGTAGTATTACGTTATAATGTATAACGTTGTATAGCATATCAGTATATCGTATAACGTTATGTAGCATTACCTTACAACGTTTAACATTATGTAGTATTACGTTATAACGCATAACGTTTTGTAGTATTTCGTTATAACGTATAACGTAATGTAGTATTGCATTAAGACGCCCCACCTTATGTAGTATTACGTTATAACGTATAACGTTATGTAGTAGTAAGTTATAACGTTTAACGTTATATAGTATTACGTTATAACGTATAACGTTATGTAGTATTATGTTATAACGTATAACGTTATGTAGTATTACGTTATAACGTATAACGTTATGTAGTATTCCGTTATAAGGTATAACGTTATGTCGTATTACGTTATAATGTATAACGTTGTATAGCATATCAGTATATCGTATAACGTTATGTAGCATTACCTTACAACGTTTAACATTATGTAGTATTACGTTATAACGCATAACGTTTTGTAGTATTTCGTTATAACGTATAACGTAATGTAGTATTGCATTAAGACGCACCACCTTATGTAGTATTACGTTATAACGTATAACGTTATGAAGTATTACGTTATAACGTACAACGTTATGTAGTATTACGTTATAATGTATAACGTTGTATAGCATATCAGTATATCGTATAACGTTATGTAGCATTACCTTACAACGTTTAACATTATGTAGTATTACGTTATAACGCATAACGTTTTGTAGTATTTCGTTATAACGTATAACGTAATGTAGTATTGCATTAAGACGCCCCACCTTATGTAGTATTACGTTATAACGTATAACGTTATGTAGTAGTAAGTTATAACGTTTAACGTTATATAGTATTACGTTATAACGTATAACGTTATGTAGTATTATGTTATAACGTATAACGTTATGTAGTATTACGTTATAACGTATAACGTTATGTAGTATTCCGTTATAAGGTATAACGTTATGTCGTATTACGTTATAATGTATAACGTTGTATAGCATATCAGTATATCGTATAACGTTATGTAGCATTACCTTACAACGTTTAACATTATGTAGTATTACGTTATAACGCATAACGTTTTGTAGTATTTCGTTATAACGTATAACGTAATGTAGTATTGCATTAAGACGCACCACCTTATGTAGTATTACGTTATAACGTATAACGTTATGTAGTATTAAGTTATAACGTTTAACGTTATATAGTATTACGTTATAACGTATAACGTCATGTAGTATTATGTTATAACGTATAACGTTATGTGGTATTCCGTTATAAGGTATAACGTTATGTCGTATTACGTTATAATGTATAACGTTGTATAGCGTATCAGTATATCGTATAACGTTATGTAGCATTACCTTACAACGTTTAACATTATGTAGTATTACGTTATAACGCATAACGATTTGTAGTATTTCGTTATAACGTATAACGTAATGTAGTATTGCATTAAGACGCACCACCTTATGTAGTATTACGTTATAACGTATAACGTTATGTAGTATTAAGTTATAACGTTTAACGTTATGTAGCATTACCTTACAACGTTTAACATTATGTAGTATTACGTTATAACGTATAACGTAATGTAGTATTACGTTATAACGTATAACGTTATGTAGTATTACATTAAGACGCACTACCGTATGTAGTAGTACGTTGTGACGTATAACGTCATGTAGTATTACGTTATAACGTATAACGTTATGCAGTATTACGTTATAACGTATAACGTAATGTAGTATTACGTTTTATCGTATAACGTTATGTACTATTACGATATAACGTATAACGTTGTATAGCATATCAGTATAACGTATAACGTAATATAGTATTACGTTATAACGTATAACGTTATGCAGTATTACGTTATAACATATAACATTATGTAGTATTACGTTATAACGTATAACGTTATGTAGTATTACGTTAGAACGTATAACGTTATGTAGTATTACGTTATAACGTATAACGTTATGAAGTATTACGTTATAACGTATAACGATATGTAGTACTAAGTTATAGCGTATAACGTTGTATAGCATATCTGTATATCGTATTACGTTATGTAGCATTACCCTACAACGTATAACATTATGTGGTATTACGTTATAACGTATAACGTTATGTAGTATTATATTATAACGTATAACGTTATGTAGTACTACGTTATAGCGTATAACGTTGTATAGCATATCAGTATATCGTATAACGTTATGCAGCATTACCTTACAACGTGTAACATTATGTAGTATTACGTTATAACGTATAACGTAATGTTGTATTGCAGTAAGACGCTCCACCTTATGTAGTATTACGTTATAACGTATAACGTTATGTAGTATTAAGTTATAACGTTTAACGATATGCAGTATTACGTTATAACGTATAACGTTATGTAGTATTATGTTATAACGTATAACGATATGAAGTATTACGTTATGACGTATAACGTTATGTAGTATTGCGTTATAACGTATAGCGTTATGCAGTATTACGTTATAACGTATAACGTTGTATAGCATATCCGTATAACGTATAACGATATGTAATATTACGTTATAGCGTATAACGTTATGTAGTTTTACGTTATAAGGTATAACGTTATGTAGTATTACGTTATAACGTATAACGTTATGAAGTATTTCGGAATAACGTATAACGATATGTAATATTACGTTATAGCGTACAACGTTGTATAGCATATCTGTATATCGTATTACGTTATGTAGCATTACCTTACAACGACTAACATTATGTAGTATTACGTTATAACGTATAACGTTTTGTAGTATTTCGTTATAACGTATAACGTAATGTAGTATTGCATTAAGACGCACCACCTTATGTAGTATTACGTTATAACGTATAACGTTATGTAGTATTAAGTTATAATGTTTAACAATATGCAGTATTACGTTATAACGTATTAAGTTATGTAGTATTATGTTATAACGTATATCGTTATGTAGTATTACGTTATAACGTATAACGTTATGTAGTATTAAGTTATAAGGTATAACGTTATGTCGTATTACCTTATAACGTATAACGTTGTATAGCATATCCGTATAACGTATAACGATATGTAATATTACGTTATAGCGTATAACGTTATGTAGTTTTACGTTATAAGGTATAACGTTATGTAGTATTACGTTATAACGTATAACGTTATGAAGTATTTCGGAATAACGTATAACGATATGTAATATTACGTTATAGCGTACAACGTTGTATAGCATATCTGTATATCGTATTACGTTATGTAGCATTACCTTACAACGACTAACATTATGTAGTATTACGTTATAACGTATAACGTTTTGTAGTATTTCGTTATAACGTATAACGTAATGTAGTATTGCATTAAGACGCACCACCTTATGTAGTATTACGTTATAACGTATAACGTTATGTAGTATTAAGTTATAATGTTTAACAATATGCAGTATTACGTTATAACGTATTAAGTTATGTAGTATTATGTTATAACGTATATCGTTATGTAGTATTACGTTATAACGTATAACGTTATGTAGTATTAAGTTATAAGGTATAACGTTATGTCGTATTACCTTATAACGTATAACGTTGTATAGCATATCCGTATAACGTATAACGATATGTAATATTACGTTATAGCGTATAACGTTATGTAGTTTTACGTTATAAGGTATAACGTTATGCAGTATTACGTTATAACGTATAACGTTACGTAGTATTACGTTATAACGTGTAACGTTATGTAGTATTCCGTTATAACGTATAACGTTATGTCGTATTACGTTATAACGTATAACGTTGTATAGCATATCAGTATATCGTATAACGGTATGTAGCATTACCTTACAACGTTTAACATTATGTAGTATTACGTTATAACGTATTACGTTTTGTAGTATTTCGTTATGACATATAACGTAATGTAGTATTGCATTAAGACGCACCACCTTATGTAGTATTACGTTATAACGTATAACGTTATGTAGTATTAAGTTATAACGTTTAACGATATGCCGTATTACGTTATAAAGTATAACATTATGTAGTATTATGTTATAACGTATATCGTTATGAAGTATTACGTGATAACGTATAACGTTATGTAGTATTACGTTATAGCGTATAACGTTATGTAGTATTGCATTAAGACGCACCACCTTATGTAGTATTACGTTATAACGTATAACGTTATGTAGTATTAAGTTATAACGTTTAACAATATGCAGTATTACGTTATAACGTATTACGTTATATAGTATTATGTTATAACGTATATCGTTATGTAGTATTACGTTATAACGTATAACGTTATGTAGTATTAAGTTATAACGTATAACGTTATATAGTATTACGTTATAACGTATAACGTTGTGTAGTATTATGTTATAACGTATAACGTTATGTAGTATTACGTTATAACGTATAACGTTATGTAGTATTCCGTTATAACGTATAACGTTATGTCGTAATACGTTATAACGTATAACGTTGTATAGCATATCAGTATATCGTATAACGTTATGTAGCATTACCTTACAACGTTTAACATTATGTAGTATTACGTTATAACGTATAACGTAATGTAGTATTACGTTATAAAGTATAACGTTATGTAGTATTATGTTATAACGTATATCGTTATGAACTATTACGTTATAACGTATAACGTTATGTAGTATTACGTTATAGCGTATAACGTAATGCAGTATTGCATTAAGACGCACCACCTTATGTAGTATTACGTTATAACGTATAACGTTATGTAGTATTAAGTTATAACGTTTAACGTTATGTAGCATTACCTTACAACGTTTAACATTATGTAGTATTACGTTATAACGTATAACGTTTTGTAGTATTTCGTTATAACGTATAACCTAATGTAGTATTGCATTAAGACGCACCAACTTATGTAGTATTACGTTATAACGTATAACGTTATGTAGTATTAAGTTATAACGTTTAACAATATGCAGTATTACGTTATAACGTATTACGTTATGTAGTATTATGTCATAACGTATATCGTTATGTAGTATTACGTTATAACTTATAACGTTATGTAGTATTACGTTATAGCGTATAACGTTATGAAGTATTACGTTATAACGTATAACGTTATGCAGTATTACGTTATAACGTATAACGTTATGTAGTATTACGTTATAACGTATAACGTTATGTAGTATTCCGTTATAAGGTATAACGTTATGTCGTATTACCTTATAACGTATAACGTTGTATAGCATATCAGTATATCGTATAACGTTATGTAGCATTACGTTACAACGTTTAACATTATGTAGTATTACGTTATAACGTATAACGTTATGCAGTATTACGTTACAACGTATAACGATATGTAGTACTAAGTTATAGCGTATAACGTTGTATAGCATATCTGTATATCGTATTACGTTATGTAGCATTACCCTACAACGTATAACATTATGTGGTATTACGTTATAACGTATAACGTTATGTAGTATTATATTATAACGTATAACGTTATGTAGTATTATGTTATAACGTTTAACGTTATATAGTATTACGTTATAACGTATAACGTTATGTAGTATTCCGTTATAACGTATAACGTTATGTCGTAATACGTTATAACGTATAACGTTGTATAGCATATCAGTATATCGTATAACGTTATGTAGCATTACCTTACAACGTTTAACATTATGTAGTATTACGTTATAACGTATAACGTAATGTAGTATTACGTTATAAAGTATAACGTTATGTAGTATTATGTTATAACGTATATCGTTATGAAGTATTACGTTATAACGTATAACGTTATGTAGTATTACGTTATAGCGTATAACGTTATGTAGTATTGCATTAAGACGCACCACCTTATGTAGTATTACGTTATAACGTATAACGTTGTATAGCATATCAGTATATCGTATAACATTATGTAGCATTACGTTACAACGTTTAACATTATGTAGTATTACGTTATAACGTATAACGTTATGAAGTATTACGTTATAACGTATAATGTTATGAAGTATTACGTTATAGCGTATAACGTTATGTAGTATTACGTTATAACGTATAACGTTATGTAGTATTACGTTATAGCGTATAACGTTATGTAGTATTACGTTATAACGTATAACGTTATGTCGTATTACGTTATAACGTATAACGTTGTATAGCATATCAGTATATCGTATAACGTTATGTAGCATTACCTTACAACGTTTAACATTATGTAGTATTACGTTATAACGTATAACGTTTTGTAGTATTTCGTTATGACGTATAACGTAATGTAGTATTGCATTAAGACGCCCCACCTTATGTAGTATTACGTTATAACGTATAACGTTATGTAGTATTAAGTTATAACGTTTAACGATATGCAGTATTACGTTATAAAGTATAACGTTATGTAGTATTATGTTATAACGTATATCGTTATGAAGTATTACGTTATAACGTATAACGTTATGTAGTATTACGTTATAGTGTATAACGTTGTATAGCATATCAGTATATCGTATAACGTTATGTAGCATTACCTTACAACGTTTAACATTATGTAGTATTACGTTATAACGCATAACGTTTTGTAGTATTTCGTTATAACGTATAACGTAATGTAGTATTGCATTAAGACGCACCACCTTATGTAGTATTACGTTATAACGTATAACGTTATGTAGTATTAAGTTATAACGTTTAACGTTATGTAGCATTACCTTACAACGTTTAACATTATGTAGTATTACGTTAGAACGTATAACGTAATGTAGTATTACGTTATAACGTATAACGTTATGTAGTATTACATTAAGACGCACTACCGTATGTAGTATTACGTTGTGACGTATAACGTCATGTAGTATTACGTTATAACGTATAACGTTATGCAGTATTACGTTATAACGTATAACGTAATGTAGTATTATGTCATAACGTATATCGTTATGTAGTATTACGTTATAACGTATAACGTTATGTAGTATTACGTTATAGCGTATAACGTTATGAAGTATTACGTTATAACGTATAACGTTATGCAGTATTACGTTATAACGTATAACGTTATGTAGTATTACGTTATAACGTATAACGTTATGTAGTATTCCGTTATAAGGTATAACGTTATGTAGTATTACGTTATAGCGTATAACGTTATGAAGTATTACGTTATAACGTATAACGTTATGCAGTATTACGTTATAACGTATAACGTTATGTAGTATTATGTTATAACGTATAACGATATGAAGTATTACGTTATGACGTATAACGTTATGTAGTATTGCGTTATAACGTATAGCGTTATGCAGTATTACGTTATAACGTATAACGTTGTATAGCATATCCGTATAACGTATAACGATATGTAATATTACGTTATAGCGTATAACGTTATGTAGTTTTACGTTATAAGGTATAACGTTATGTAGTATTACGTTATAACGTATAACGTTATGAAGTATTTCGGAATAACGTATACGATATGTAATATTACGTTATAGCGTACAACGTTGTATAGCATATCTGTATATCGTATTACGTTATGTAGCATTACCTTACAACGACTAACATTATGTAGTATTACGTTATAACGTATAACGTTTTGTAGTATTTCGTTATAACGTATAACGTAATGTAGTGTTGCATTAAGACGCACCACCTTATGTAGTATTACGTTATAACGTATAACGTTATGTAGTATTAAGTTATAATGTTTAACAATATGCAGTATTACGTTATAACGTATTACGTTATGTAGTATTATGTTATAACGTATATCGTTATGTAGTATTACGTTATAACGTATAACGTTATGTAGTATTAAGTTATAAGGTATAACGTTATGTCGTATTACCTTATAACGTATAACGTTGTATAGCATATCCGTATAACGTATAACGATATGTAATATTACGTTATAGCGTATAACGTTATGTAGTTTTACGTTATAAGGTATAACGTTATGCAGTATTACGTTATAACGTATAACGTTACGTAGTATTACGTTATAACGTGTAACGTTATGTAGTATTCCGTTATAACGTATAACGTTATGTCGTACTACGTTATAACGTATAACGTTGTATAGCATATCAGTATATCGTATAACGGTATGTAGCATTACCTTACAACGTTTAACATTATGTAGTATTACGTTATAACGTATTACGTTTTGTAGTATTTCGTTATGACATATAACGTAATGTAGTATTGCATTAAGACGCACCACCTTATGTAGTATTACGTTATAACGTATAACGTTATGTAGTATTAAGTTATAACGTTTAACGATATGCCGTATTACGTTATAAAGTATAACATTATGTAGTATTATGTTATAACGTATATCGTTATGAAGTATTACGTGATAACGTATAACGTTATGTAGTATTACGTTATAGCGTATAACGTTATGTAGTATTGCATTAAGACGCACCACCTTATGTAGTATTACGTTATAACGTATAACGTTATGTAGTATTAAGTTATAACGTTTAACAATATGCAGTATTACGTTATAACGTATTACGTTATATAGTATTATGTTATAACGTATATCGTTATGTAGTATTACGTTATAACGTATAACGTTATGTAGTATTAAGTTATAACGTATAACGTTATATAGTATTACGTTATAACGTATAACGTTGTGTAGTATTATGTTATAACGTATAACGTTATGTAGTATTACGTTATAACGTATAACGTTATGTAGTATTCCGTTATAACGTATAACGTTATGTCGTAATACGTTATAACGTATAACGTTGTATAGCATATCAGTATATCGTATAACGTTATGTAGCATTACCTTACAACGTTTAACATTATGTAGTATTACGTTATAACGTATAACGTAATGTAGTATTACGTTATAAAGTATAACGTTATGTAGTATTATGTTATAACGTATATCGTTATGAACTATTACGTTATAACGTATAACGTTATGTAGTATTACGTTATAGCGTATAACGTAATGCAGTATTGCATTAAGACGCACCACCTTATGTAGTATTACGTTATAACGTATAACGTTATGTAGTATTAAGTTATAACGTTTAACAATATGCAGTATTACGTTATAACGTATTACGTTATGTAGTATTATGTCATAACGTATATCGTTATGTAGTATTACGTTATAACGTATAACGTTATGTCGTATTACGTTATAACGTATAACGTTGTATAGCATATCAGTATATCGTATAACGTTATGTAGCATTACCTTACAACGTTTAACATTATGTAGTATTACGTTATAACGTATAACGTTTTGTAGTATTTCGTTATGACGTATAACGTAATGTAGTATTGCATTAAGACGCACCACCTTATGTAGTATTACGTTATAACGTATAACGTTATGTAGTATTAAGTTATAACGTTTAACGATATGCAGTATTACGTTATAAAGTATAACGTTATGTAGTATTATGTTATAACGTATATCGTTATGAAGTATTACGTTATAACGTATAACGTTATGTAGTATTACGTTATAGTGTATAACGTTGTATAGCATATCAGTATATCGTATAACGTTATGTAGCATTACCTTACAACGTTTAACATTATGTAGTATTACGTTATAACGCATAACGTTTTGTAGTATTTCGTTATAACGTATAACGTAATGTAGTATTGCATTAAGACGCACCACCTTATGTAGTATTACGTTATAACGTATAACGTTATGTAGTATTAAGTTATAACGTTTAAAGTTATGTAGCATTACCTTACAACGTTTAACATTATGTAGTATTACGTTAGAACGTATAACGTAATGTAGTATTACGTTATAACGTATAACGTTATGTAGTATTACATTAAGACGCACTACCGTATGTAGTATTACGTTGTGACGTATAACGTCATGTAGTATTACGTTATAACGTATAACGTTATGCAGTATTACGTTATAACGTATAACGTAATGTAGTATTATGTCATAACGTATATCGTTATGTAGTATTACGTTATAACGTATAACGTTATGTAGTATTACGTTATAGCGTATAACGTTATGAAGTATTACGTTATAACGTATAACGTTATGCAGTATTACGTTATAACGTATAACGTTATGTAGTATTACGTTATAACGTATAACGTTATGTAGTATTCCGTTATAAGGTATAACGTTATGTCGTATTACCTTATAACGTATAACGTTGTATAGCATATCAGTATATCGTATAACGTTATGTAGCATTACGTTACAACGTTTAACATTATGTAGTATTACGTTATAACGTATAACGTTATGCAGTATTACGTTATAACGTATAACGATATGTAGTACTAAGTTATAGCGTATAACGTTGTATAGCATATCTGTATATCGTATTACGTTATGTAGCATTACCCTACAACGTATAACATTATGTGGTATTACGTTATAACGTATAACGTTATGTAGTATTATATTATTACGTATAACGTTATGTAGTATTATGTTATAACGTTTAACGTTATATAGTATTACGTTATAACGTATAACGTTATGTAGTATTCCGTTATAACGTATAACGTTATGTCGTAATACGTTATAACGTATAACGTTGTATAGCATATCAGTATATCGTATAACGTTATGTAGCATTACCTTACAACGTTTAACATTATGTAGTATTACGTTATAACGTATAACGTAATGTAGTATTACGTTATAAAGTATAACGTTATGTAGTATTATGTTATAACGTATATCGTTATGAAGTATTACGTTATAACGTATAACGTTATGTAGTATTACGTTATAGCGTATAACGTTATGTAGTATTGCATTAAGACGCACCACCTTATGTAGTATTACGTTATAACGTATAACGTTGTATAGCATATCAGTATATCGTATAACGTTATGTAGCATTACGTTACAACGTTTAACATTATGTAGTATTACGTTATAACGTATAACGTTATGAAGTATTACGTTATAACGTATAATGTTATGAAGTATTACGTTATAGCGTATAACGTTATGTAGTATTACGTTATAACGTATAACGTTATGTAGTATTACGTTATAGCGTATAACGTTATGTAGTATTGCATTAAGACGCACCACCTTATGTAGTATTACGTTATAACGTATAACGTTGTATAGCATATCAGTATATCGTATAACGTTATGTAGCATTACGTTACAACGTTTAACATTATGTAGTATTACGTTATAACGTATAACGTTATGAAGTATTACGTTATAACGTATAATGTTATGAAGTATTATGTTATAGCGTATAACGTTATGTAGTATTACGTTATAACGTATAACGTTATGTAGTATTACGTTATAGCGTATAACGTTATGTAGTATTACGTTATAACGTATAACGTTATGTCGTATTACGTTATAACGTATAACGTTGTATAGCATATCAGTATATCGTATAACGTTATGTAGCATTACCTTACAACGTTTAACATTATGTAGTATTACGTTATAACGTATAACGTTTTGTAGTATTTCGTTATGACGTATAACGTAATGTAGTATTGCATTAAGACGCACCACCTTATGTAGTATTACGTTATAACGTATAACGTTATGTAGTATTAAGTTATAACGTTTAACGATATGCAGTATTACGTTATAAAGTATAACGTTATGTAGTATTATATTATAACGTATATCGTTATGAAGTATTACGTTATAACGTATAACGTTATGTAGTATTACGTTATAGTGTATAACGTTGTATAGCATATCAGTATATCGTATAACGTTATGTAGCATTACCTTGCAACGTTTAACATTATGTAGTATTACGTTATAACGCATAACGTTTTGTAGTATTTCGTTATAACGTATAACGTAATGTAGTATTGCATTAAGACGCACCACCTTATGTAGTATTACGTTATAACGTATAACGTTATGTAGTATTAAGTTATAACGTTTAACGTTATGTAGCATTACCTTACAACGTTTAACATTATGTAGTATTACGTTAGAACGTATAACGTAATGTAGTATTACGTTATAACGTATAACGTTATGTAGTATTACATTAAGACGCACTACCGTATGTAGTATTACGTTGTGACGTATAACGTCATGTAGTATTACGTTATAACGTATAACGTTATGCAGTATTACGTTATAACGTATAACGTAATGTAGTATTACGTTTTATCGTATAACGTTATGTACTATTACGATATAACGTATAACGTTGTATAGCATATCAGTATATCGTATAAGGTTATGCAGCATTACCTTACAACGTTTAACATTATGTAGTATTACGTTATAACGTATAACGTAATGGTGTATTGCAGTAAGACGCACCACCTTATGTAGTATTACGTTATAACGTATAACGTTATGTAGTATTAAGTTATAACGTTTAACGATATGCAGTATTACGTTATAACGTATAACGTTATGTAGTATTATGTTATAACGTATAACGATATGAAGTATTACGTTATGACGTATAACGTTATGTAGTATTGCGTTATAGCGTATAACGTTGTATAGCATATCAGTATACCGTATAACGTTATGCAGCATTACCTTACAACCTTTAACATTATGTAGTATTACGTTATAACGTATAACGTAATGTTGTATTGCAGTAAGACGCACCACCTTATGTAGTATTACGTTATAACGTATAACGTTATGTAGTATTAAGTTATAACGTTTAACAATATGCAGTATTACGTTATAACGCATTACGTTATGTAGTATTATGTTATAACGTATATCGTTATGTAGTATTACGTTATAACGTATAACGTTATGTAGTATTACGTTATAGCGTATAACGTTATGAAGTATTACGTTATAACGTATAACGTTATGCAGTATTACGTTATAACGTATAACGTAATGTAGTATTACGTTTTATCGTATAACGTTATGTACTATTACGATATAACGTATAACGTTGTATAGCATATCAGTATAACGTATAACGTAATATAGTATTACGCTATAACGTATAACGTTATGCAGTATTACGTTATAACATATAACATTATGTAGTATTACGTTATAACGTATAACGTTATGAAGTATTACGTTATAACGTATAACGATATGTAGTACTAAGTTATAGCGTATAACGTTGTATAGCATATCTGTATATCGTATTACGTTATGTAACATTACCCTACAACGTATAACATTATGTGGTATTACGTTATAACGTATAACGTTATGTAGTATTATATTATAACGTATAACGTTATGTAGTACTACGTTATAGCGTATAACGTTGTATAGCATATCAGTATATCGTATAAGGTTATGCAGCATTACCTTACAACGTTTAACATTATGTAGTATTACGTTATAACGTATAACGTAATGGTGTATTGCAGTAAGACGCACCACCTTATGTAGTATTACGTTATAACGTATAACGTTATGTAGTATTAAGTTATAACGTTTAACGATATGCAGTATTACGTTATAACGTATAACGTTATGTAGTATTATGTTATAACGTATAACGATATGAAGTATTACGTTATGACGTATAACGTTATGTAGTATTGCGTTATAACGTATAACGTTATGCAGTATTACGTTATAACGTATAACGTTGTATAGCATATCCATATAACGTATAACGATATGTAATATTACGTTATAGCGTATAACGTTGTATAGCATATCTGTATATCGTATTACGTTATGTAGCATTACCTTACAACGTTTAACATTATGTAGTATTACGTTATAACGTATAACGTTTTGTAGTATTTCGTTATAACGTATAACCTAATGTAGTATTGCATTAAGACGCACCACCTTATGTAGTATTACGTTATAACGTATAACGTTATGTAGTATTAAGTTATAACGTTTAACAATATGCAGTATTACGTTATAACGTATTACGTTATGTAGTATTATGTTATAACGTATATCGTTATGTAGTATTACGTTATAACGTATAACGTTATGTAGTATTACGTTATAGCGTATAACGTTATGAAGTATTACGTTATAACGTATAACGTTATGCAGTATTACGTTATAACGTATAACGTAATGTAGTATTACGTTTTATCGTATAACGTTATGTACTATTACGATATAACGTATAACGTTATGTACTATTACGATATAACGTATAACGTTGTATAGCATATCAGTATAACGTATAACGTAATATAGTATTACGTTATAACGTATAACGTTATGCAGTATTACGTTATAACATATAACATTATGTAGTATTACGTTATAACGTATAACGTTATGTAGTATTACGTTAGAACGTATAACGTTATGTAGTATTACGTTATAACGTATAACGTTAAGAAGTATTACGTTATAACGTATAACGATATGTAGTACTAAGTTATAGCGTATAACGTTGTATAGCATATCTGTATATCGTATTACGTTATGTAGCATTACCCTACAACGTATAACACTATGTGGTATTACGTTATAACGTATAACGTTATGTAGTATTATATTATAACGTATAACGTTATGTAGTACTACGTTATAGCGTATAACGTTGTATAGCATATCAGTATACCGTATAACGTTATGCAGCATTACCTTACAACCTTTAACATTATGTAGTATTACGTTATAACGTATAACGTAATGTTGTATTGCAGTAAGACGCACCACCTTATGTAGTATTACGTTATAACGTATAACGTTATGTAGTATTAAGTTATAACGTTTAACGATATGCAGTATTACGTTATAACGTATAACGTTATGCAGTATTACGTTATAACGTATAACGTTGTATAGCATATCCGTATAACGTATAACGATATGTAATATTACGTTATAGCGTATAACGTTATGTAGTTTTACGTTATAAGGTATAACGTTATGTAGTATTACGTTATAACGTATAACGTTTTGTAGTATTTCGTTATAACGTATAACGTAATGTAGTATTGCATTAAGACGCACCACCTTATGTAGTATTACGTTATAACGTATAACGTTATGTAGTATTACGTTATAGCGTATAACGTTATGAAGTATTACGTTATAACGTATAACGTTATGCAGTATTACGTTATAACGTATAACGTTATGTAGTATTACGTTACAACGTATAACGTTATGTAGTATTCCGTTATAAGGTATAACGTTATGTCGTATTACCTTATAACGTATAACGTTGTATAGCATATCAGTATATCGTATAACGTTATGTAGCATTACGTTACAACGTTTAACATTATGTAGTATTACGCTATAACGTATAACGTTACGAAGTATTACGTTATAACGTATAACGTTATGAAGTATTACGTTATAGCGTATAACGTTATGTAGTATTACGTTATAACGTATAACGTTATGTAGTATTACGTTATAGCGTATAACGTTATGTAGTATTACGTTATAACGTATAACGTTATGCAGTATTACGTTATAACGTATAACGTTACGTAGTATTACGTTATAACGTATAACGTTATGTAGTATTCCGTTATAACGTATAACGTTATGTCGTATTACGTTATAACGTATAACGTTGTATAGCATATCAGTATATCGTATAACGTTATGTAGCATTACCTTACAACGTTTAACATTATGTAGTATTACGTTATAACGTATAACGTTTTGTAGTATTTCGTTATGACGTATAACGTAATGTAGTATTGCATTAAGACGCACCACCTTATGTAGTATTACGTTATAACGTATAACGTTATGTAGTATTAAGTTATAACGTTTAACGATATGCAGTATTACGTTATAAAGTATAACGTTATGTAGTATTATGTTATAACGTATATCGTTATGAAGTATTACGTTATAACGTATAACGTTATGTAGTATTACGTTATAGCATATAACGTTATGTAGTATTGCATTAAGACGCACCACCTTATGTAGTATTCCGTTATAACGTATAACGTTATGTCGTAATACGTTATAACGTATAACGTTGTATAGCATATCAGTATATCGTATAACGTTATGTAGCATTACCTTACAACGTTTAACATTATGTAGTATTACGTTATAACGTATAACGTAATGTAGTATTACGTTATAAAGTATAACGTTATGTAGTATTATGTTATAACGTATATCGTTATGAAGTATTACGTTATAACGTATAACGTTATGTAGTATTACGTTATAGCGTATAACGTTATGTAGCATTGCATTAAGACGCACCACCTTATGTAGTATTACGTTATAACGTATAACGTTATGAAGTATTACGTTATAACGTATAACGTTATGCAGTATTACGTTATAACGTATAACGTTATGTAGTATTACGTTATAACGTATAACGTTATGTAGTATTCCGTTAGAAGGTATAACGTTATGTCGTATTACGTTATAATGTATAACGTTGTATAGCATATCAGTATATCGTATAACGTTATGTAGCATTACCTTACAACGTTTAACATTATGTAGTATTACGTTATAACGCATAACGTTTTGTAGTATTTCGTTATAACGTATAACGTAATGTAGTATTGCATTAACACGCACCACCTTATGTAGTATTACGTTATAACGTATAACGTTATGTAACATTAAGTTATAACGTTTAACGTTATATAGTATTACGTTATAACATATAACGTTATGTAGTATTATGTTATAACGTATAACGTTATGTAGTATTACGTTATAACATATAACGTTATGTAGCATTAAGTTATAACGTTTAACGTTATATAGTATTACGTTATAACATATAACGTTATGTAGTATTACGTTATAACGTATAACGTTATGCAGTACTACGTTATAACGTATAACGTAATGTAGTATTACGTTTTATCGTATAACGTTATGTACTATTACGATATAACGTATAACATTGTATAGCATATCAGTATAACGTATAGCGTAATATAGTATTACGTTATAACGTATAACGTTATGCAGTATTACGTTATAACATATAACATTATGTAGTATTACGTTATAACGTATAACGTTAAGTAGTATTACGTTAGAACGTATAACGTTATGTAGTATTACGTTATAACGTATAACGTTATGAAGTATTACGTTATAACGTATAACGATATGTAGTACTAAGTTATAGCGTATAACGTTGTATAGCATATCAGTATAACGTATAACGTAATATAGTATTACGTTATAACGTATAACGTTATGCAGTATTACGTTATAACATATAACATTATGTAGTATTACGTTATAACGTATAACGTTATGTAGTATTACGTTAGAACGTATAACGTTATGTAGTATTACGTTATAACGTATAACGTTATGAAGTATTGCGTTATAACGTATAACGATATGTAGTACTAAGTTATAACGTATAACGTTATGCAGTATTACGTTATAACGTATAACGTTATGTAGTATTACGTTATAACGTATAACGTTATGTAGTATTCCGTTATAAGGTATAACGTTATGTCGTATTACGTTATAACGTATAACGTTGTATAGCATATCAGTATATCGTATAACGTTATGTAGCATTACCTTACAACGTTTAACATTATGTAGTATTACGTTATAACGCATAACGTTATGAAGTATTACGTTATAACGTATAACGTTATGCAGTATTACGTTATAACGTATAACGTTATGTAGTATTACGTTATAACGTATAACGTTATGTAGTATTCCGTTATAAGGTATAACGTTATGTCGTATTACGTTATAACGTATAACGTTGTATAGCATATCAGTATATCGTATAACGTTATGTAGCATTACCTTACAACGTTTAACATTATGTAGTATTACGTTATAACGCATAACGTTATGAAGTATTACGTTATAACGTATAACGTTATGAAGTATTACGTTATAGCGTATAACGTAATGTTGTATTGCATTAAGACGCACCACCTTACGTAGTATTACGTTATAACGTATAACGTTATGTAGTATTAAGTTATAACGTTTAACGGTATGCAGTATTACGTTATAACGTATAACGTTATGTAGTATTACGTTATAACGTATAACGTTGTATAGCATATCAGTATATCGTATAACGTTATGTAGCATTACCTTACAACGTTTAACATTATGTAGTATTACATTAAGGCGCACTACCGTATATAGTATTACGTTGTGACGTATAACGTCATGTAGTATTACGTTATAACGTATAACGTTATGCAGTATTACGTTATAACGTATAACGTAATGCAGTATTACGTTTTATCGTATAACGTTATGTACTATTACGTTATAACGTATAACGTTGTATAGCATATCAGTATAACGTATAACGTAATATAGTATTACGTTATAACGTATAACGTTATGCAGTATTACGTTATAACATATAACATTATGTAGTATTACGTTATAACGTATAACGTTATGTAGTATTACGTTAGAACGTATAACGTTATGTAGTATTACGTTATAACGTATAACGTTATGAAGTATTACGTTATAACGTATAACGATATGTAGTACTAAGTTATAGCGTATAACGTTGTATAGCATATCTGTATATCGTATTACGTTATGTAGCATTACCCTACAACGTATAACATTATGTGGTATTACGTTATAACGTATAACGTTATGTAGTATTATATTATAACTTATAACGTTATGTAGTACTACGTTATAGCGTATAACGTTGTATAGCATATCAGTATATCGTATAACGTTATGCAGCATTACCTTACAACGTTTAACATTATGTAGTATTACGTTATAACGTATAACGTAATGTTGTATTGCATTAAGACGCACCACCTTACGTAGTATTACGTTATAACGTATAACGTTATGTAGTATTAAGTTATAACGTTTAACGGTATGCAGTATTACGATATAACGTATAACGTTATGTAGTATTACGTTATAACGTATAACGTTGTATAGCATATCTGTATATCGTATAACGTTATGTAGCATTACCTTACAACGTTTAACATTATGTAGTATTACATTAAGGCGCACTACCGTATATAGTATTACGTTGTGACGTATAACGTCATGTAGTATTACGTTATAACGTATAACGTTATGCAGTATTACGTTATAACGTATAACGTAATGCAGTATTACGTTTTATCGTATAACGTTATGTACTATTACGTTATAACGTATAACGTTGTATAGCATATCAGTATAACGTATAACGTAATATAGTATTACGTTATAACGTATAACGTTATGCAGTATTACGTTATAACATATAACATTATGTAGTATTACGTTATAACGTATAACGTTATGTAGTATTACGTTAGAACGTATAACGTTATGTAGTATTACGTTATAACGTATAACGTTATGAAGTATTACGTTATAACGTATAACGATATGTAGTACTAAGTTATAGCGTATAACGTTGTATAGCATATCTGTATATCGTATTACGTTATGTAGCATTACCCTACAACGTATAACATTATGTGGTATTACGTTATAACGTATAACGTTATGTAGTATTATATTATAACTTATAACGTTATGTAGTACTACGTTATAGCGTATATCGTTGTATAGCATATCAGTATATCGTATAACGTTATGCAGCATTACCTTACAACGTTTAACATTATGTAGTATTACGTTATAACGTATAACGTAATGTTGTATTGCATTAAGACGCACCACCTTACGTAGTATTACGTTATAACGTATAACGTTATGTAGTATTAAGTTATAACGTTTAACGGTATGCAGTATTACGTTATAACGTATAACGTTATGTAGTATTACGTTATAACGTATAACGTTATGAAGTATTACGTTATGACGTATAACGTTATGGAGTATTACGTTATAACGTATAACGTTATGTAGTATTAAATTATAACGTTTAACGTTATGGAGTATTACGTTATAACGTATAACGTTATGAAGTATTACGTTATAACGTATAACGTTATGAAGTATTACGTTATAGCGTATAACGTTATGTAGTATTACGTTATAACGTATAACGTTATGTAGTATTACGTTATAGCGTATAACGTTATGTAGTATTAGGTTATAACGTATAACGTTATGTAGTATTACGTTATAACGTATAACGTTATGTCGTATTACGTTATAACGTATAACGTTGTATAGCATATCAGTATATCGTATAACGTTATGTAGCATTACGTTACAACGTTTAACATTATGTAGTATTACGTTATAACGTATAACGTTATGAAGTATTACGTTATAACGTATAACGTTATGAAGTATTACGTTATAGCGTATAACGTTATGTAGTATTACGTTATAACGTATAACGTTATGTAGTATTACGTTATAGCGTATAACGTTATGTAGTATTACGTTATAACGTATAACGTTATGTAGTATTACGTTATAACGTATAACGTTATGTCGTATTACGTTATAACGTATAACGTTGTATAGCATATCAGTATATCGTATAACGTTATGTAGCATTACCTTACAACGTTTAACATTATGTAGTATTACGTTATAACGTATAACGTTTTGTAGTATTTCGTTATGACGTATAACGTAATGTAGTATTGCATTAAGACGCACCACCTTATGTAGTATTACGTTATAACGTATAACGTTATGTAGTATTAAGTTATAACGTTTAACGATATGCAGTATTACGTTATAAAGTATAACGTTATGTAGTATTATGTTATAACGTATATCGTTATGAAGTATTACGTTATAACGTATAACGTTATGTAGTATTACGTTATAGTGTATAACGTTGTATAGCATATCAGTATATCGTATAACGTTATGTAGCATTACCTTACAACGTTTAACATTATGTAGTATTACGTTATAACGCATAACGTTTTGTAGTATTTCGTTATAACGTATAACGTAATGTAGTATTGCATTAAGACGCACCACCTTATGTAGTATTACGTTATAACGTATAACGTTATGTAGTATTAAGTTATAACGTTTAACGTTATGTAGCATTACCTTACAACGTTTAACATTATGTAGTATTACGTTAGAACGTATAACGTAATGTAGTATTACGTTATAACGTATAACGTTATGTAGTATTACATTAAGACGCACTACCGTATGTAGTATTACGTTGTGACGTATAACGTCATGTAGTATTACGTTATAACGTATAACGTTATGCAGTATTACGTTATAACGTATAACGTAATGTAGTATTACGTTTTATCGTATAACGTTATGTACTATTACGATATAACGTATAACGTTATGTACTATTACGATATAACGTATAACGTTGTATAGCATATCAGTATAACGTATAACGTAATATAGTATTACGTTATAACGTATAACGTTATGCAGTATTACGTTATAACATATAACATTATGTAGTATTACGTTATAACGTATAACGTTATGTAGTATTACGTTAGAACGTATAACGTTATGTAGTATTACGTTATAACGTATAACGTTATGAAGTATTATGTTATAACGTATAACGATATGTAGTATTACGTTATAACGTATAACGTTATGTAGTATTACGTTATAGCGTATAACGTTATGAAGTATTACGTTATAACGTATAACGTTATGCAGTATTACGTTATAACGTATAACGTAATGTAGTATTACGTTTTATCGTATAACGTTATGTACTATTACGATATAACGTATAACGTTATGTACTATTACGATATAACGTATAACGTTGTATAGCATATCAGTATAACGTATAACGTAATATAGTATTACGTTATAACGTATAACGTTATGCAGTATTACGTTATAACATATAACATTATGTAGTATTACGTTATAACGTATAACGTTATGTAGTATTACGTTAGAACGTATAACGTTATGTAGTATTACGTTATAACGTATAACGTTATGAAGTATTACGATATAACGTATAACGATATGTAGTACTAAGTTATAGCGTATAACGTTGTATAGCATATCTGTATATCGTATTACGTTATGTAGCATTACCCTACAACGTATAACACTATGTGGTATTACGTTATAACGTATAACGTTATGTAGTATTATATTATAACGTATAACGTTATGTAGTACTACGTTATAGCGTATAACGTTGTATAGCATATCAGTATACCGTATAACGTTATGCAGCATTACCTTACAACCTTTAACATTATGTAGTATTACGTTATAACGTATAACGTAATGTTGTATTGCAGTAAGACGCACCACCTTATGTAGTATTACGTTATAACGTATAACATTATGTAGTATTAAGTTATAACGTTTAACGATATGCAGTATTACGTTATAACGTATAACGTTATGTAGTACTATGTCATAACGTATAACGTTACGTAGTATTACGTTATAACGTATAACGTTATGTAGTATTGCGTTATAACGTATAACGTTATGCAGTATTACGTTATAACGTATAACGTTGTATAGCATATCCGTATAACGTATAACGATATGTAATATTACGTTATAGCGTATAACGTTATGTAGTTTTACGTTATAAGGTATAACGTTATGTAGTATTACGTTATAACGTATAACGTTTTGTAGTATTTCGTTATAACGTATAACGTAATGTAGTATTGCATTAAGACGCACCACCTTATGTAGTATTACGTTATAACGTATAACGTTATGTAGTATTAAGTTATAACGTTTAACAATATGCAGTATTACGTTATAACGCATTACGTTATGTAGTATTATGTTATAACGTATATCGTTATGTAGTATTACGTTATAACGTATAACGTTATGTAGTATTACGTTATAGCGTATAACGTTATGAAGTATTACGTTATAACGTATAACGTTATGCAGTATTACGTTATAACGTATAACGTTATGTAGTATTACGTCACAACGTATAACGTTATGTAGTATTCCGTTATAAGGTATAACGTTATGTCGTATTACCTTATAACGTATAACGTTGTATAGCATATCAGTATATCGTATAACGTTATGTAGCATTACGTTACAACGTTTAACATTATGTAGTATTACGCTATAACGTATAACGTTACGAAGTATTACGTTATAACGTATAACGTTATGAAGTATTACGTTATAGCGTATAACGTTATGTAGTATTACGTTATAACGTATAACGTTATGTAGTATTACGTTATAGCGTATAACGTTATGTAGTATTACGTTATAACGTATAACGTTATGCAGTATTACGTTATAACGTATAACGTTATGTAGTATTACGTTATAGCGTATAACGTTATGTAGTATTACGTTATAACGTATAACGTTATGCAGTATTACGTTATAACGTATAACGTTATGTCGTATTACGTTATAACGTATAACGTTGTATAGCATATCAGTATATCGTATAACGTTATGTAGCATTACCTTACAACGTTTAACATTATGTAGTATTACGTTATAACGTATAACGTTTTGTAGTATTTCGTTATGACGTATAACGTAATGTAGTATTGCATTAAGACGCACCACCTTATGTAGTATTACGTTATAACGTATAACGTTATGTAGTATTAAGTTATAACGTTTAACGATATGCAGTATTACGTTATAAAGTATAACGTTATGTAGTATTATGTTATAACGTATATCGTTATGAAGTATTACGTTATAACGTATAACGTTATGTAGTATTACGTTATAGCATATAACGTTATGTAGTATTGCATTAAGACGCACCACCTTATGTAGTATTACGTTATAACGTATAACGTTATGTAGTATTAAGTTATAACGTTTAACGTTATATAGTATTACGTTATAACGTATAACGCTATGTAGTATTATGTTATAACGTATAACGTTATGTAGTATTACGTTATAACGTATAACGTTATGTAGTATTCCGTTATAACGTATAACGTTATGTCGTAATACGTTATAACGTATAACGTTGTATAGCATATCAGTATATCGTATAACGTTATGTAGCATTACCTTACAACGTTTAACATTATGTAGTATTACGTTATAACGTATAACGTAATGTAGTATTACGTTATAAAGTATAACGTTATGTAGTATTATGTTATAACGTATATCGTTATGAAGTATTACGTTATAACGTATAACGTTATGTAGTATTACGTTATAGCGTATAACGTTATGTAGCATTGCATTAAGACGCACCACCTTATGTAGTATTACGTTATAACGTATAACGTTATGAAGTATTACGTTATAACGTATAACGTTATGCAGTATTACGTTATAACGTATAACGTTATGTAGTATTACGTTATAACGTATAACGTTATGTAGTATTCCGTTAGAAGGTATAACGTTATGTCGTATTACGTTATAATGTATAACGTTGTATAGCATATCAGTATATCGTATAACGTTATGTAGCATTACCTTACAACGTTTAACATTATGTAGTATTACGTTATAACGCATAACGTTTTGTAGTATTTCGTTATAACGTACAACGTAATGTAGTATTGCATTAACACGCACCACCTTATGTAGTATTACGTTATAACGTATAACGTTATGAAGTATTACGTTATAACGTATAACGTTATGTAGTATTGCATTAAGACGCACCACCTTATGTAGTATTACGTTATAACGTATAACGTTATGTAGTATTAAGTTATAACGTTTAACGTTATATAGTATTACGTTATAACGTATAACGCTATGTAGTATTATGTTATAACGTATAACGTTATGTAGTATTACGTTATAACGTATAACGTTATGTAGTATTCCGTTATAACGTATAACGTTATGTCGTAATACGTTATAACGTATAACGTTGTATAGCATATCAGTATATCGTATAACGTTATGTAGCATTACCTTACAACGTTTAACATTATGTAGTATTACGTTATAACGTATAACGTAATGTAGTATTACGTTATAAAGTATAACGTTATGTAGTATTATGTTATAACGTATATCGTTATGAAGTATTACGTTATAACGTATAACGTTATGTAGTATTACGTTATAGCGTATAACGTTATGTAGTATTGCATTAAGACGCACCACCTTATGTAGTATTACGTTATAACGTATAACGTTATGTAGTATTAAGTTATAACGTTTAACGTTATATAGTATTACGTTATAACGTATAACGCTATGTAGTATTATGTTATAACGTATAACGTTATGTAGTATTACGTTATAACGTATAACGTTATGTAGTATTCCGTTATAACGTATAACGTTATGTCGTAATACGTTATAACGTATAACGTTGTATAGCATATCAGTATATCGTATAACGTTATGTAGCATTACCTTACAACGTTTAACATTATGTAGTATTACGTTATAACGTATAACGTAATGTAGTATTACGTTATAAAGTATAACGTTATGTAGTATTATGTTATAACGTATATCGTTATGAAGTATTACGTTATAACGTATAACGTTATGTAGTATTACGTTATAGCGTATAACGTTATGTAGCATTGCATTAAGACGCACCACCTTATGTAGTATTACGTTATAACGTATAACGTTATGAAGTATTACGTTATAACGTATAACGTTATGCAGTATTACGTTATAACGTATAACGTTATGTAGTATTACGTTATAACATATAACGTTATGTAGCATTAAGTTATAACGTTTAACGTTATATAGTATTACGTTATAACATATAACGTTATGTAGTATTACGTTATAACGTATAACGTTATGCAGTACTACGTTATAACGTATAACGTAATGTAGTATTACGTTTTATCGTATAACGTTATGTACTATTACGATATAACGTATAACATTGTATAGCATATCAGTATAACGTATAGCGTAATATAGTATTACGTTATAACGTATAACGTTATGCAGTATTACGTTATAACATATAACATTATGTAGTATTACGTTATAACGTATAACGTTAAGTAGTATTACGTTAGAACGTATAACGTTATGTAGTATTACGTTATAACGTATAACGTTATGAAGTATTACGTTATAACGTATAACGATATGTAGTACTAAGTTATAGCGTATAACGTTGTATAGCATATCAGTATAACGTATAACGTAATATAGTATTACGTTATAACGTATAACGTTATGCAGTATTACGTTATAACATATAACATTATGTAGTATTACGTTATAACGTATAACGTTATGTAGTATTACGTTAGAACGTATAACGTTATGTAGTATTACGTTATAACGTATAACGTTATGAAGTATTGCGTTATAACGTATAACGATATGTAGTACTAAGTTATAACGTATAACGTTATGTAGTATTACGTTATAACGTATAACGTTATGTAGTATTACGTTATAACGTATAACGTTATGTAGTATTCCGTTATAAGGTATAACGTTATGTCGTATTACGTTATAACGTATAACGTTGTATAGCATATCAGTATATCGTATAACGTTATGTAGCATTACCTTACAACGTTTAACATTATGTAGTATTACGTTATAACGCATAACGTTATGAAGTATTACGTTATAACGTATAACGTTATGCAGTATTACGTTATAACGTATAACGTTATGTAGTATTACGTTATAACGTATAACGTTATGTAGTATTCCGTTATAAGGTATAACGTTATGTCGTATTACGTTATAACGTATAACGTTGTATAGCATATCAGTATATCGTATAACGTTATGTAGCATTACCTTACAACGCTTAACATTATGTAGTATTACGTTATAACGCATAACGTTATGAAGTATTACGTTATAACGTATAACGTTATGAAGTATTACGTTATAGCGTATATCGTAATGTTGTATTGCATTAAGACGCACCACCTTACGTAGTATTACGTTATAACGTATAACGTTATGTAGTATTAAGTTATAACGTTTAACGGTATGCAGTATTACGTTATAACGTATAACGTTATGTAGTATTACGTTATAACGTATAACGTTGTATAGCATATCAGTATATCGTATAACGTTATGTAGCATTACCTTACAACGTTTAACATTATGTAGTATTACATTAAGGCGCACTACCGTATATAGTATTACGTTGTGACGTATAACGTCATGTAGTATTACGTTATAACGTATAACGTTATGCAGTATTACGTTATAACGTATAACGTAATGTAGTATTACGTTTTATCGTATAACGTTATGTACTATTACGTTATAACGTATAACGTTGTATAGCATATCAGTATAACGTATAACGTAATATAGTATTACGTTATAACGTATAACGTTATGCAGTATTACGTTATAACATATAACATTATGTAGTATTACGTTATAACGTATAACGTTATGTAGTATTACGTTAGAACGTATAACGTTATGTAGTATTACGTTATAACGTATAACGTTATGAAGTATTACGTTATAACGTATAACGATATGTAGTACTAAGTTATAGCGTATAACGTTGTATAGCATATCTGTATATCGTATTACGTTATGTAGCATTACCCTACAACGTATAACATTATGTGGTATTACGTTATAACGTATAACGTTATGTAGTATTATATTATAACTTATAACGTTATGTAGTACTACGTTATAGCGTATAACGTTGTATAGCATATCAGTATATCGTATAACGTTATGCAGCATTACCTTACAACGTTTAACATTATGTAGTATTACGTTATAACGTATAACGTAATGTTGTATTACGATATAACGTATAACGTTGTATAGCATATCAGTATAACGTATAACGTAATATAGTATTACGTTATAACGTATAACGTTATGCAGTATTACGTTATAACATATAACATTATGTAGTATTACGTTATAACGTATAACGTTATGAAGTATTACGTTATAACGTATAACGATATGTAGTACTAAGTTATAGCGTATAACGTTGTATAGCATATCTGTATATCGTATTACGTTATGTAACATTACCCTACAACGTATAACATTATGTGGTATTACGTTATAACGTATAACGTTATGTAGTATTACGTTATAACGTATAACGTTATGAAGTATTACGTTATAACGTATAACGATATGTAGTACTAAGTTATAGCGTATAACGTTGTATAGCATATCTGTATATCGTATTACGTTATGTAGCATTACCCTACAACGTATGACGTTATGTAGTATTACGTTATAACGTATAACGATATGTAGTATTACGTTATAGCGTATAACGATATGTAGTATTGCATTAAGACGCACCACCTTATGTAGTATTACGTTATAACGTATAACGTTATGAAGTATTACGTTAACGTATAACGTTATGCAGTATTACGTTATAACGTATAACGTAATGTAGTATTACGTTTTATCGTATAACGTTATGTACTATTACGATATAACGTATAACGTTGTATAGCATATCAGTATAACGTATAACGTAATATAGTATTACGTTATAACGTATAACGTTATGCAGTATTACGTTGTAACATATAACATTATGTAGTATTACGTTATAACGTATAACGTTATGAAGTATTACGTTATAACGTATAACGATATGTAGTACTAAGTTATAGCGTATAACGTTGTATAGCATATCTGTATATCGTATTACGTTATGTAACATTACCCTACAACGTATAACATTATGTGGTATTACGTTATAACGTATAACGTTATGTAGTATTATATTATAACGTATAACGTTATGTAGTACTACGTTATAGCGTATAACGTTGTATAGCATATCAGTATATCGTATAAGGTTATGCAGCATTACCTTACAACGTTTAACATTATGTAGTATTACGTTATAACGTATAACGTAATGTTGTATTGCAGTAAGACGCACCACCTTATGTAGTATTACGTTATAACGTATAACGTTATGTAGTATTAAGTTATAACGTTTAACGATATGCAGTATTACGTTATAGCGTATAACGTTATGCAGTATTACGTTATAACGTATAACGTTGTATAGCATATCCGTATAACGTATAACGATATGTAATATTACGTTATAGCGTATAACGTTGTATAGCATATCTGTATATCGTATTACGTTATGTAGCATTACCTTACAACGTTTAACATTATGTAGTATTACGTTATAACGTATAACGTTTTGTAGTATTTCGTTATAACGTATAACCTAATGTAGTATTGCATTAAGACGCACCACCTTATGTAGTATTACGTTATAACGTATAACGTTATGTAGTATTAAGTTATAACGTTTAACAATATGCAGTATTACGTTATAACGTATTACGTTATGTAGTATTATGTTATAACGTATATCGTTATGTAGTATTACGTTATAACGTATAACGTTATGTAGTATTACGTTATAGCGTATAACGTTATGAAGTATTACGTTATAACGTATAACGATATGTAGTACTACGTTATAGCGTATAACGTTGTATAGCATATCAGTATAACGTATAACGTTATGTAGTATTGCGTTATAACGTATAACGTTATGCAGTATTACGGTATAACGTATAACGTTGTATAGCATATCCGTATAACGTATAACGATATGTAATATTACGTTATAGCGTATAACGTTATGTAGTTTTACGTTATAAGGTATAACGTTATGTAGTATTACGTTATAACGTATAACGTTATGAAGTATTACGTTATAACGTATAACGATATGTAGTACTACGTTATAGCGTATAACGTTATATAGCATATCAGTATAACGCATAACGTTATATAGTATTACGTTATAACGTATAACGTTATGTAGTATTACGTTATAACGTATAACGATATGAAGTATTACGTTATAACGTATAACGTTATGTAGAATGACGTTATAACGTATAACGTTGTAAAGCATATCTGTATATCGCATAACGTTATGTAGCTTTACCTGACAACGTATAACATTATGTAGTATTACGTTATAACGTATAACGTTTTGCAGTATTACGTTATAACCTATAACGTTATGCAGTATTACGTTATAACGTATAACGTTGTGTAGCATATCCGTATAACGTATAACGTTATGTAGTATTACGTTACAACGTATAACGTTGTATAGCATATCAGTATAACGTATAACGTTATGTAGTATTGCGTTATAACGTATAACGTTATGCAGTATTAGGGTATAACGTATAACGTTGTATAGCATACCTGTATAACGTATAACGTTATGTAGCATTACCCTACAACGTATAACATTATGTAGTATTACGTTATAACGTATAACGTTGTGTAGCATATCCGTATAACGTATAACGTTATGTGGTATTACGTTATAACGTATAACGTTGTATAGCATATCAGTATAACGTATAGCGTTATGTAGTATTGCGTTATAACGTATAACGTTATGCAGTATTAGGGTATAACGTATAACGTTGTATAGCATACCTGTATAACGTATAACGTTATGTAGCATTACCCTACAACGTATAACATTATGTAGTATTACGTTATAACGTATAACGTTGTGTAGCATATCCGTATAACGTATAACGTTATGTGGTATTACGTTATAACGTATAACGTTGTATAGCATATCAGTATAACGTATAACGTTATGTAGTATTGCGTTATAACGTATAACGTTATGCAGTATTACGTTATAACGTATAACGTTGTATAGCGTATCCGTATAACGTATAACGATATGTAATATTACGTTATAGCGTATAACGTTATGTAGTTTTACGTTATAAGGTATAACGTTATGTAGTATTAAGTTATAACGTTTAACGTTATATATTATTACGTTATAACGTATAACGCTATGTAGTATTATGTTATAACGTATAACGTTATGTAGTATTACGTTATAACGTATAACGTTGTGTAGTATTCCGTTATAACGTATAACGTTATGTCGTAATACGTTATAACGTATAACGTTGTATAGCATATCAGTATATCGTATAACGTTATGTAGCATTACCTTACAACGTTTAACATTATGTAGTATTACGTTATAACGTATAACGTAATGTAGTATTACGTTATAAAGTATAACGTTATGTAGTATTACGTTATAGCGTATAACGTTATGTAGCATTGCATTAAGACGCACCACCTTATGTAGTATTACGTTATAACGTATAACGTTATGAAGTATTACGTTATAACGTATAACGTTATGCAGTATTACGTTATAACGTATAACGTTATGTAGTATTACGTTATAACGTATAACGTTATGTAGTATTCCGTTAGAAGGTATAACGTTATGTCGTATTACGTTATAATGTATAACGTTGTATAGCATATCAGTATATCGCATAACGTTATGTAGCATTACCTTACAACGTTTAACATTATGTAGTATTACGTTATAACGCATAACGTTTTGTAGTATTTCGTTATAACGTATAACGTAATGTAGTATTGCATTAACACGCACCACCTTATGTAGTATTACGTTATAACGTATAACGTTATGTAGCATTAAGTTATAACGTTTAACGTTATATAGTATTACGTTATAACGTATAACGTTATGTAGTATTATGTTATAACGTATAACGTTATGTAGTATTACGTTATAACGTATAACGTTATGTAGTATTCCGTTTTAACGTATAACGTTATGTCGTAATACGTTATAACGTATAACGTTGTATAGCATATCAGTATATCGTATAACGTTATGTAGCATTACCTTACAACGTTTAACATTATGTAGTATTACGTTATAACGTATAACGTAATGTAGTATTACGTTATAACGTATAACGTTATGTAGTATTACATTAAGACGCACTACCGTATGTAGTATTACGTTGTGACGTATAACGTCATGTAGTATTACGTTATAACGTATAACGTTATGCAGTATTACGTTATAACGTATAACGTAATGTAGTATTACGTTTTATCGTATAACGTTATGTACTATTACGATATAACGTATAACGTTGTATAGCATATCAGCATAACGTATAGCGTAATATAGTATTACGTTATAACGTATAACGTTATGCAGTATTACGTTATAACATATAACATTATGTAGTATTACGTTATAACGTATAACGTTAAGTAGTATTACGTTATAACGTATAACGTAATGTAATATTGCATTAAGACGCACCACCTTATGTAGTATTACGTTATAACGTATAACGTTATGTAGTATTAAGTTATAACGTTTAACGATATGCAGTATTACGTTATAACGTATAACGTTATGTAGTATTATGTTATAACGTATATCGTTATGAAGTATTACGTAATCTCGTATAACGTTATGTAGTATTACATTATAGCGTATAACGTTATGTAGTATTACGTTGTAACGTATAACGTTATATAGTATTACGTTATAGCGTATAACGTTATGTAGTATTACGTTGTGACGTATAACGTCATGTAGTATTACGTTATAACGTATAACGTTGTTCAGCATATCAGTATAACGTATAACGTTATGTAGTATTACGTTATAACGTACAACGTTATGTAGTATTACGTTATAACGTATAATGTTGTATAGCGTATCAGTATAACGTATAACGTTATGTAGTATTACGTTATAAGGTGTACCGATACGTAGTATTACATTATGACGCACTACCATATGTAGTATTACGTTATAACGTATAACGTTATGAAGTATTAGGTTATAAAGTATAACGTTGTATCGCATATCAGTATAACGTATAACGTTTTGTAGTATTACGTTATAACGTATAACGTTATGTAGTATTACGTTATAACGTATAACGTTATGTAGCATTAAGTTGTAACGTTTCACGTTATATAGCATATCAGTATAACGTACATCGTTATGTAGTATTACGTTATAAGGTGTACCGATACGTAGTATTACATTAAGACGCACTACCATGTGTAGTATTACGTTATAACGTATAACGTTATGAAGTATTAGGTTATAAAGTATAACGTTGTATAGCATATCAGTATAACGTATAACGTTTTGTAGTATTACGTGATAACGTATAACGTTATGTAGTATTACGTTATAACGTATAACGTTATGTAGTATTACGTTATAACGTATAACGTTATGTAGTATTACGTTATAACGTATAACGATATGTTGTACTACGTTATAACGTATAACATTATGTAGTATTACGTTATAACGTATAACGTTGTTCAGCATATCAGTATAACGTATAACGTTGTATAGCATATCAGTAACACGTATAACGTTATCTAGTACTACGTTATAACGTAAAACGTTATATAATATTACGTTATAACGTATAACGTTATGTAGTATAAAGTTATAAAGTTTAACGTTATGTAGTATTACGTTATAACGTATAGCGTTATGTGTTATTACGTTATAACGTATAACGTTGTATAGCTTATCAGTATAACGTGTAACGTTACGTAGTATTACGTTATAAGGAATAACGTTATGTAGTATTACGTTATAACGTACAACGTTATGTAGTATTACGTTATAAGGTATAACGTTACGTAGTATTACGTTATAACGTATTACGTTATGTAGTATTACGTTATAACGTATAACGTTGTATAGCATATCAGTATAACGTATAACGTTATGTAGTATTACGTTATAACGTACAACGTTATGTAGCATTACGTTATATGGTATAACGTTACGTAGTATTACATTAAGACGCACTACCATGTGTAGTATTACGTTATAACGTATAACGTTATGCTGTATTAAGTTATGACGTTTAACGTTGTGTTGTATTACGTTATAACGTATAACGTTATGTAGTATCATGTTATAACGTATAACGTTGTATAGCATATTAGCATAACGTATAACGTTATGTAGTATTACGTTCTCAAGTATAACGTTAATAGCATACTAGTATAACGTATAACGATATATAGCATATCAGTATAACGTATAACGTTATGTAGTATTACGTTATAACGTATAACGTTATGTAGTATTACATTAAGACGCACTACCATATGTAGTATTACGTTATAACGTATAACGTTATGTAGCATTAAGTTACAACGTTTCACGTTATATAGCATATCAGTATAACGTGTAACGTTATGTAGTATTACGTTATAACGTACATCGTTATGTAGTATTACGTTATAAGGTGTACCGTTACGTAGTATTACATTAAGACGCACTACCATATGTAGTATTACGTTATAACGTATAACGTTATGTAGTATTAGGTTATAAAATATAACGGTGTATAGCATATCAGTATAACGTATAACGTTTTGTAGTATTACGTTATAACGTATAACGTTATGTAGTATTACGTTATAACGTATAACGATATGTTGTACTACGTTATAACGTATAACATTATGTAGTATTATGTTATAACGTATAACGTTGTTCAGCATATCAGTATATCGTATAACGTTATGTAGCATTACGTTATAACGTACAACGTTATGTAGTATTACGTTATAACGTATAACGTTATGTAGTATTACGTTATAACGTATAACGTTATGTAGTATTCCGTTATAACGTATAACGTTATGTCGTATTACGTTAGAACGTATAACGTTGTATAGCATATCAGTATATCGTATAACATTATGTAGCATTACCTTACAGCCATCAACATTATGTAGCATTACGTTATAACGTATAACGTTATGTAGTATTCCGTTATATAGTATAACGTTATGTCGTACTACGTTATAACGTATAACGTTGTATAGCATATCGGTATATCGTATAACGTTATGTAGCATTACCTTACAACGTATAACAATATATTGTACTACGTTATAACGTATAACATTATGTAGTATTACGTTATAACGTATAACGTTGTTCAGCATATCAGTATAACGTATAACGTTATGTAGTATTACGTTATAACGTACAACGTTATGTAGTATTACGTTATAAGGTATAACGTTACGTAGTATTACATTAAGACGCACTACCATATGTAGTATTACGTTATAACGTATAACGTTATGCAGTATAAGGTTATGACGTTTAACGTTGTGTAGTATTACGTTATAACGTATAACGTTGTGTAGTATTACGTTATAACGTATAACGTTATGTAGTATTACGTTATAACGTATAACGTTGTATAGCATATCAGTATAACGTATAACGTTATGTAGTATTACGTTATAAGGTATAACGTTGCGTAGTATTACGTTATAACGGATAACGTTATGTAGTATAACGTATAACGTTATACAGTATAACGTATAACGTTATGTAGTATTACGTTATAGCGTACAACGTAATGTAGTATTCCGGTATAACGTATAACGTTTTGTAGTATTACGTTATAGCGTACAACGTTATGTAGTATTACGTTATAAGGTATAACGTTACGTAGTATTACATTAAGACGCACTACCATATGTAGTATTACGTTATAACGTATAACGTTATGCAGTATAAGGTTATGACGTTTAACGTTGTGTAGTATTACGTTATAACGTATAACGTTGTGTAGTATTACGTTATAACGTATAACGTTATGTAGTATTACGTTATAACGTATAACGTTGTATAGCATATCAGTATAACGTATAACGTTTTGTAGTATTACGTTATAACGTATAACGTAATGTAGTATTACGTTATGGCGTGAAACGTTGTATAGCGTATCAGTATAACGTATAACGTTATGTAGTATTACGTTATAACGTATAACGTTATGTAGTATTGCATTAAGACGCACTACCTTATGTAGTATTACGTTATAACGTATAACGTTATGTAGTATTACGTTATAACGTATAACGTTATGTAGTATTCCGTTATAACGTATAACGTTATGTCGTATTACGTTAGAACGTATAACGTTGTATAGCATATCAGTATATCGTATAACATTATGTAGCATTACCTTACAGCCATCAACATTATGTAGCATTACGTTATAACGTATAACGTTATGTAGTATTCCGTTATAACGTACAACGTTATGTCGTACTACGTTATAACGTATAACGTTGTATAGCATATCGGTATATCGTATAACGTTATGTAGCATTACCTTACAACGTATAACAATATATTGTACTACGTTATAACGTATAACATTATGAAGTATTACGTTATAACGTATAACGTTGTTCACCATATCAGTATAACGCATAACGTTATGTAGTATTACGTTATAACGTACAACGTTATGTAGTATTACGTTATAAGGTATAACGTTACGTAGTATTACATTAAGACGCACTACCATATGTAGTATTACGTTATAACGTATAACGTTATGCAGTATAAGGTTATGACGTTTAACGTTGTGTAGTATTACGTTATAACGTATAACGTTGTGTAGTATTACGTTATAACGTATAACGTTATGTAGTATTACCTTATAACGTATAACGTTATGTAGTATTACGTTATAACGTATAACGATGTATAGCATATCAGTATAACGTATAACGTTATGTAGTATTACGTTATAACGTATAACGTCATGAAGTATTACGTAATAACGTATGAAGTTATGTAGTATTACGTTATAACGTATAACGTTATGTAGTATTACGTTATAACGTATAACGTTATGTAGTATTACGTTATAACGTATAACGTTGTATAGCATATCAGTATAACGTATAACGTTATGTAGTATTACGTTATAGCGTACAACGTTATGTAGTATTACGTTATAGCGTACAACGTAATGTAGTATTCCGGTATAACGTATAACGTTTTGTAGTATTACGTTATAGCGTACAACGTTATGTAGTATTACGTTATAAGGTATAACGTTGCGTAGTATTACGTTATAACGGATAACGTTATGTAGTATAACGTATAACGTTATGCAGTATAACGTATAACGTTATGTAGTATTACGTTATAACGTACAACGTTATGTAGTATTACGTTATAAGGTATAACGTTACGTAGTATTACATTTAGACGCACTACCATGTGTAGTATTACGTTATAACGTATAACGTTATGCAGTATTAAGTTATGACGTTTAACGTTGTGTAGTATTACGTTATGGCGTGAAACGTTGTATAGCGTATCAGTATAACGTATAACGTTATGTAGTATTACGTTATAAGGTGTACCGATACGTAGTATTACATTAAGACGCACTACCATATGTAGTATTACGTTATAACGTATAACGTAATGAAGTATTAGGTTATGAAGTATAACGTTGTATAGCATATCAGTATAACGTATAACGTTTTGTAGTATTACGTTATAACGTATAACGTTATGTAGTATTACGTTATAACGTATAACGTTATGTAGTATTACGTTATAACGTATAACGTTATGTAGCATTAAGTTGTAACGTTTCACGTTATATAGCATATCAGTATAACGTATAACGTTATGTAGTATTACGTTATAACGTATAACGTTATGCAGTATTACGTTATAACGTATAACGTAATGTAGTATTACGTTTTATCGTATAACGTTATGTACTATTACGTTATAACGTGTAATGTTGTATAGCATATCAGTATAACGTATAACGTAATATAGTATTACGCTATAACGTATAACGTTATGTAGTATTACGTTGTGACGTATAACGTCATGTAGTATTACGTTATAACGTATAACGTTATGCAGTATTACGTTATAACGTATAACGTAATGTAGTATTACGTTTTATCGTATAACGTTATGTACTATTACGTTATAACGTATAACGTTATGCAGTGCTACGTTATAACGTAAAACGTTATATAATATTACGTTATAACGTATAACGTTATGTAGTATTAGGTTATAAAGTATAACGTTGTATAGCATATCAGTATAACGTATAACGTTATGTAGTATTACGTTATAACGTACAACGTTATGTAGCATTACGTTATATGGTATAACGTTACGTAGAATTACATTAAGACGCACTACCATGTGTAGTATTACGTTATGACGTATAACGTTATGCAGTATTAAGTTATGACGTTTAACGTTGTGTAGTATTACGTTATAACGTATAACGTTATGTAGTATCATGTTATAACGCATAACGTTGTATAGCATATCAGTATATCTTATAACGTTATGCAGCATTACCTTACAACGTTTAACATTATGAAGTATTACGTTATAACGTATAACGTTTTGTAGTATTTCGTTATAACGTATAACGTAATGTAATATTGCATTAAGACGCACCACCTTATGTAGTATTACGTTATAACGTATAACGTTATGTAGTATTAAGTTATAACGTTTAACGATATGCAGTATTACGTTATAACGTATAACGTTATGTAGTATTATGTTATAACGTATATCGTTATGAAGTATTACGTAATCTCGTATAACGTTATGTAGTATTACATTATAGCGTATAACGTTATGTAGTATTACGTTGTAACGTATAACGTTATATAGTATTACGTTATAGCGTATAACGTTATGTAGTATTACGTTGTGACGTATAACGTCATGTAGTATTACGTTATAACGTATAACGTTGTTCAGCATATCAGTATAACGTATAACGTTATGTAGTATTACGTTATAACGTACAACGTTATGTAGTATTACGTTATAACGTATAATGTTGTATAGCGTATCAGTATAACGTATAACGTTATGTAGTATTACGTTATAAGGTGTACCGATACGTAGTATTACATTATGACGCACTACCATATGTAGTATTACGTTATAACGTATAACGTTATGAAGTATTAGGTTATAAAGTATAACGTTGTATAGCATATCAGTATAACGTATAACGTTTTGTAGTATTACGTTATAACGTATAACGTTATGTAGTATTACGTTATAACGTATAACGTTATGTAGCATTAAGTTGTAACGTTTCACGTTATATAGCATATCAGTATAACGTATAACGTTATGTAGTATTACGTTATAACGTATAACGTTGTATAGCATATCAGTATAACGTGTAACGTTATTTAGTATTACGTTATAACGTACATCGTTATGTAGTATTACGTTATAAGGTGTACCGATACGTAGTATTACATTAAGACGCACTACCATATGTAGTATTACGTTATAACGTATAACGTTATGAAGTATTAGGTTATAAAGTATAACGTTGTATAGCATATCAGTATAACGTATAACGTTTTGTAGTATTACGTGATAACGTATAACGTTATGTAGTATTACGTTATAACGTATAACGTTATGTAGTATTACGTTATAACGTATAACGATATGTTGTACTACGTTATAACGTATAACATTATGTAGTATTACGTTATAACGTATAACGTTGTTCAGCATATCAGTATAACGTATAACGTTGTATAGCATATCAGTAACACGTATAACGTTATCTAGTACTACGTTATAACGTAAAACGTTATATAATATTACGTTATAACGTATAACGTTATGTAGTATAAAGTTATAAAGTTTAACGTTATGTAGTATTACGTTATAACGTATAGCGTTATGCAGTATTAAGTTATGACGTTTAACGTTGTGTTGTATTACGTTATAACGTATAACGTTATGTAGTATCATGTTATAACGTATAACGTTGTATAGCATATTAGCATAACGTATAACGTTATGTAGTATTACGTTCTCAAGTATAACGTTAATAGCATACTAGTATAACGTATAACGATATATAGCATATCAGTATAACGTATAACGTTATGTAGTATTACGTTATAACGTATAACGTTATGTAGTATTACATTAAGACGCACTACCATATGTAGTATTACGTTATAACGTATAACGTTATGTAGCATTAAGTTACAACGTTTCACGTTATATAGCATATCAGTATAACGTGTAACGTTATGTAGTATTACGTTATAACGTACATCGTTATGTAGTATTACGTTATAAGGTGTACCGTTACGTAGTATTACATTAAGACGCACTACCATATGTAGTATTACGTTATAACGTATAACGTTATGTAGTATTAGGTTATAAAATATAACGGTGTATAGCATATCAGTATAACGTATAACGTTTTGTAGTATTACGTTATAACGTATAACGTTATGTAGTATTACGCTATAACGTATAACGATATGTTGTACTACGTTATAACGTATAACATTATGTAGTATTATGTTATAACGTATAACGTTGTTCAGCATATCAGTATATCGTATAACGTTATGTAGCATTACGTTATAACGTACAACGTTATGTAGTATTACGTTATAACGTATAACGTTATGTAGTATTACGTTATAACGTATAACGTTATGTAGTATTCCGTTATAACGTATAACGTTATGTCGTATTACGTTAGAACGTATAACGTTGTATAGCATATCAGTATATCGTATAACATTATGTACCATTACCTTACAGCCATCAACATTATGTAGCATTACGTTATAACGTATAACGTTATGTAGTATTCCGTTATATAGTATAACGTTATGTCGTACTACGTTATAACGTATAACGTTGTATAGCATATCGGTATATCGTATAACGTTATGTAGCATTACCTTACAACGTATAACAATATATTGTACTACGTTATAACGTATAACATTATGTAGTATTACGTTATAACGTATAACGTTGTTCAGCATATCAGTATAACGTATAACGTTATGTAGTATTACGTTATAACGTACAACGTTATGTAGTATTACGTTATAAGGTATAACGTTACGTAGTATTACATTAAGACGCACTACCATATGTAGTATTACGTTATAACGTATAACGTTATGCAGTATAAGGTTATGACGTTTAACGTTGTGTAGTATTACGTTATAACGTATAACGTTATGTAGTATTATGTTATAACGTATAACGTTATGAAGTATTACGTTATAACGTATAACGTTATGTAGTATTACGTTATAACGTATAACGTTATGTAGTATTACGTTATAACGTATAACGTTATGTAGTATTAAGTTATAACGTTTAACGTTAAGGAGTATTACGTTATAACGTATAACGTTATGAAGTATTACGTTATAACGTATAACGATATGTAGTACTACGTTATAGCGTATAACGTTGTATAGCATATCTGTATATCGTATTACGTTATGTAGCATTACCTTACAACATTTTACATTATGTAGTGTTACCTTATAACGTATAACGTTATGTAGTATTACGTTATAACGTATAACGTTATGTAGTATTACGTTATAACGTATAACGTAATGTAGTATTGCATTAAGACGCACCACCTTATGTAGTATTACGTTATAACGTATAACGTTATGTAGTATTAAGTTATAACGTTTAATGTTATGTAGTATTACGTTATAACGTATAACGTTATGTAGTATTATGTTATAACGTATAACGTTATGAAGTATTACGTTATAACGTATAACGTAATGTAGTATTGCATTAAGACGCACCACCTTATGTAGTATTACGTTATAACGTATAACGTTATGTAGTATTAAGTTATAACGTTTAATGTTATGTATTATTACGTTATAACGTATAACGTTATGTAGTATTACGTTATAACGTTTAACGTTATGTAGTATTAAGTTATAACGTTTAACGTTATGGAGTATTACGTTATAACGTATAACGTTATGAAGTATTACGTTACATCGTATAACGATATGTAGTACTACGTTATGGCGTATAACGTTGTATAGCATATCTGTATATCGTATTACGTTATGTAGCATTACCTTACAACGTTTAACATTATGTAGTGTTATCTTATAACGTATAACGTTATGTAGTAAGACGTTATAACGTATAACGTTATGTAGTATTGCATTAAGACGCACTACCTTATGTAGTATTAGGTTATAACGTATAACGTTATGTAGTATTACGTTATAACGTATAACGATATGTAGTATTGCATTAAGACGCACTACGTTATGTAGTATTACGTTATAACGTATAACGTAATGTAGTATTACGTTATGGCGTGAAACGTTGTATAGCGTATCAGTATAACGTATAACGTTATGTAGTATTACGTTATAACGTATAACGTTATGTAGTATTGCATTAAGACGCACTACCTTATGTAGTATTACGTTATAACGTATAACGTTATGTAGTATTACGTTATAACGTATAACGTTATGTAGTATTCCGTTATAACGTATAACGTTATGTCGTATTACGTTAGAACGTATAACGTTGTATAGCAGATCAGTATATCGTATAACATTATGTAGCATTACCTTACAGCCATCAACATTATGTAGCATTACGTTATAACGTATAACGTTATGTAGTATTACGTTATAGCGTATAACGTTATGTAGTATTACGTTGTGACGTATAACGTCATGTAGTATTACGTTATAACGTATAACGTTGTTCAGCATATCAGTATAACGTATAACGTTATGTAGTATTACGTTATAACGTACAACGTTATGTAGTATTACGTTATAACGTATAATGTTGTATAGCGTATCAGTATAACGTATAACGTTATGTAGTATTACGTTATAAGGTGTACCGATACGTAGTATTACATTATGACGCACTACCATATGTAGTATTACGTTATAACGTATAACGTTATGAAGTATTAGGTTATAAAGTATAACGTTGTATAGCATATCAGTATAACGTATAACGTTTTGTAGTATTACGTTATAACGTATAACGTTATGTAGTATTACGTTATAACGTATAACGTTATGTAGCATTAAGTTGTAACGTTTCACGTTATATAGCATATCAGTATAACGTATAACGTTATGTAGTATTACGTTATAACGTATAACGTTGTATAGCATATCAGTATAACGTGTAACGTTATTTAGTATTACGTTATAACGTACATCGTTATGTAGTATTACGTTATAAGGTGTACCGATACGTAGTATTACATTAAGACGCACTACCATATGTAATATTACGTTATAACGTATAACGTTATGAAGTATTAGGTTATAAAGTATAACGTTGTATAGCATATCAGTATAACGTATAACGTTTTGTAGTATTACGTGATAACGTATAACGTTATGTAGTATTACGTTATAACGTATAACGTTATGTAGTATTACGTTATAACGTATAACGATATGTTGTACTACGTTATAACGTATAACATTATGTAGTATTACGTTATAACGTATAACGTTGTTCAGCATATCAGTATAACGTATAACGTTGTATAGCATATCAGTAACACGTATAACGTTATCTAGTACTACGTTATAACGTAAAACGTTATATAATATTACGTTATAACGTATAACGTTATGTAGTATAAAGTTATAAAGTTTAACGTTATGTAGTATTACGTTATAACGTATAGCGTTATGTGGTATTACGTTATAACGTATAACGTTGTATAGCTTATCAGTATAACGTGTAACGTTACGTAGTATTACGTTATAAGGAATAACGTTATGTAGTATTACGTTATAACGTACAACGTTATGTAGTATTACGTTATAAGGTATAACGTTACGTAGTATTACGTTATAACGTATTACGTTATGTAGTATTACGTTATAACGTATAACGTTGTATAGCATATCAGTATAACGTATAACGTTATGTAGTATTACGTTATAACGTACAACGTTATGTAGCATTACGTTATATGGTATAACGTTACGTAGTATTACATTAAGACGCACTACCATGTGTAGTATTACGTTATAACGTATAACGTTATGCAGTATTAAGTTATGACGTTTAACGTTGTGTTGTATTACGTTATAACGTATAACGTTATGTAGTATCATGTTATAACGTATAACGTTGTATAGCATATTAGCATAACGTATAACGTTATGTAGTATTACGTTCTCAAGTATAACGTTAATAGCATACTAGTATAACGTATAACGATATATAGCATATCAGTATAACGTATAACGTTATGTAGTATTACGTTATAACGTATAACGTTATGTAGTATTACATTAAGACGCACTACCATATGTAGTATTACGTTATAACGTATAACGTTATGTAGCATTAAGTTACAACGTTTCACGTTATATAGCATATCAGTATAACGTGTAACGTTATGTAGTATTACGTTATAACGTACATCGTTATGTAGTATTACGTTATAAGGTGTACCGTTACGTAGTATTACATTAAGACGCACTACCATATGTAGTATTACGTTATAACGTATAACGTTATGTAGTATTAGGTTATAAAATATAACGGTGTATAGCATATCAGTATAACGTATAACGTTTTGTAGTATTACGTTATAACGTATAACGTTATGTAGTATTACGCTATAACGTATAACGATATGTTGTACTACGTTATAACGTATAACATTATGTAGTATTATGTTATAACGTATAACGTTGTTCAGCATATCAGTATATCGTATAACGTTATGTAGCATTACGTTATAACGTACAACGTTATGTAGTATTACGTTATAACGTATAACGTTATGTAGTATTACGTTATAACGTATAACGTTATGTAGTATTCCGTTATAACGTATAACGTTATGTCGTATTACGTTAGAACGTATAACGTTGTATAGCATATCAGTATATCGTATAACATTATGTAGCATTACCTTACAGCCATCAACATTATGTAGCATTACGTTATAACGTATAACGTTATGTAGTATTCCGTTATATAGTATAACGTTATGTCGTACTACGTTATAACGTATAACGTTGTATAGCATATCGGTATATCGTATAACGTTATGTAGCATTACCTTACAACGTATAACAATATATTGTACTACGTTATAACGTATAACATTATGTAGTATTACGTTATAACGTATAACGTTGTTCAGCATATCAGTATAACGTATAACGTTATGTAGTATTACGTTATAACGTACAACGTTATGTAGTATTACGTTATAAGGTATAACGTTACGTAGTATTACATTAAGACGCACTACCATATGTAGTATTACGTTATAACGTATAACGTTATGCAGTATAAGGTTATGACGTTTAACGTTGTGTAGTATTACGTTATAACGTATAACGTTATGTAGTATTATGTTATAACGTATAACGTTATGAAGTATTACGTTATAACGTATAACGTTATGTAGTATTACGTTATAACGTATAACGTTATGTAGTATTACGTTATAACGTATAACGTTATGTAGTATTAAGTTATAACGTTTAACGTTAAGGAGTATTACGTTATAACGTATAACGTTATGAAGTATTACGTTATAACGTATAACGATATGTAGTACTACGTTATAGCGTATAACGTTGTATAGCATATCTGTATATCGTATTACGTTATGTAGCATTACCTTACAACATTTTACATTATGTAGTGTTACCTTATAACGTATAACGTTATGTAGTATTACGTTATAACGTATAACGTTATGTAGTATTACGTTATAACGTATAACGTAATGTAGTATTGCATTAAGACGCACCACCTTATGTAGTATTACGTTATAACGTATAACGTTATGTAGTATTAAGTTATAACGTTTAATGTTATGTAGTATTACGTTATAACGTATAACGTTATGTAGTATTATGTTATAACGTATAACGTTATGAAGTATTACGTTATAACGTATAACGTAATGTAGTATTGCATTAAGACGCACCACCTTATGTAGTATTACGTTATAACGTATAACGTTATGTAGTATTAAGTTATAACGTTTAATGTTATGTATTATTACGTTATAACGTATAACGTTATGTAGTATTACGTTATAACGTTTAACGTTATGTAGTATTAAGTTATAACGTTTAACGTTATGGAGTATTACGTTATAACGTATAACGTTATGAAGTATTACGTTACATCGTATAACGATATGTAGTACTACGTTATGGCGTATAACGTTGTATAGCATATCTGTATATCGTATTACGTTATGTAGCATTACCTTACAACGTTTAACATTATGTAGTGTTATCTTATAACGTATAACGTTATGTAGTAAGACGTTATAACGTATAACGTTATGTAGTATTGCATTAAGACGCACTACCTTATGTAGTATTAGGTTATAACGTATAACGTTATGTAGTATTACGTTATAACGTATAACGATATGTAGTATTGCATTAAGACGCACTACGTTATGTAGTATTACGTTATAACGTATAACGTTATGTAGTATTACGTTATGGCGTGAAACGTTGTATAGCGTATCAGTATAACGTATAACGTTATGTAGTATTACGTTATAACGTATAACGTTATGTAGTATTGCATTAAGACGCACTACCTTATGTAGTATTACGTTATAACGTATAACGTTATGTAGTATTACGTTATAACGTATAACGTTATGTAGTATTCCGTTATAACGTATAACGTTATGTCGTATTACGTTAGAACGTATAACGTTGTATAGCAGATCAGTATATCGTATAACATTATGTAGCATTACCTTACAGCCATCAACATTATGTAGCATTACGTTATAACGTATAACGTTATGTAGTATTACGTTATAACGTATAACGTTATGTAGTATTACGTTATAACGTATAACGTTATATAGCATATCAGTATAACGTATAACGTTATGTAGTATTACGTTATAACGTATAACGTTATGCAGTATTACGTTATAACGTATAACGTTATGTAGTATTACGTTATAACGTATAACGTTATGTAGTATTACGTTATAACGTATAACGTTATGTAGCATTAAGTTGTAACGTTTCACGTTATATAGCATTAAGTTGTAACGTTTCACGTTATATAGCATATCAGTATAACGTATAACGTTATGTAGTATTACGTTATAACGTATAACGTTATGCAGTATTACGTTATAACGTATAACGTAATGTAGTATTACGTTATAACGTATAACGTTATGCAGTATTACGTTATAACGTATAACGTAATGTAGTATTGCATTAAGACGCACCACCTTATGTAGTATTACGTTATAACGTATAACGTTATGTAGTATTAAGTTATAACGTTTAATGTTATGTAGTATTACGTTATAACGTATAACGTTATGTAGTATTATGTTATAACGTATAACGTTATGAAGTATTACGTTATAACGTATAACGTAATGTAGTATTGCATTAAGACGCACCACCTTATGTAGTATTACGTTATAACGTTTAACGTTATGTAGTATTAAGTTATAACGTTTAACGTTATGGAGTATTACGTTATAACGTATAACGTTATGAAGTATTACGTTACATCGTATAACGATATGTAGTACTACGTTATGGCGTATAACGTTGTATAGCATATCTGTATATCGTATTACGTTATGTAGCATTACCTTACAACGTTTAACATTATGTAGTGTTATCTTATAACGTATAACGTTATGTAGTAAGACGTTATAACGTATAACGTTATGTAGTATTGCATTAAGACGCACTACCTTATGTAGTATTAGGTTATAACGTATAACGTTATGTAGTATTACGTTATAACGTATAACGATATGTAGTATTGCATTAAGACGCACTACGTTATGTAGTATTACGTTATAACGTATAACGTAATGTAGTATTACGTTATGGCGTGAAACGTTGTATAGCGTATCAGTATAACGTATAACGTTATGTAGTATTACGTTATAACGTATAACGTTATGTAGTATTGCATTAAGACGCACTACCTTATGTAGTATTACGTTATAACGTATAACGTTATGTAGTATTACGTTATAACGTATAACGTTATGTAGTATTCCGTTATAACGTATAACGTTATGTCGTATTACGTTAGAACGTATAACGTTGTATAGCAGATCAGTATATCGTATAACATTATGTAGCATTACCTTACAGCCATCAACATTATGTAGCATTACGTTATAACGTATAACGTTATGTAGTATTACGTTATAACGTATAACGTTATGTAGTATTACGTTATAACGTATAACGTTATATAGCATATCAGTATAACGTATAACGTTATGTAGTATTACGTTATAACGTATAACGTTATGCAGTATTACGTTATAACGTATAACGTTATGTAGTATTACGTTATAACGTATAACGTTATGTAGTATTACGTTATAACGTATAACGTTATGTAGCATTAAGTTGTAACGTTTCACGTTATATAGCATTAAGTTGTAACGTTTCACGTTATATAGCATATCAGTATAACGTATAACGTTATGTAGTATTACGTTATAACGTATAACGTTATGCAGTATTACGTTATAACGTATAACGTAATGTAGTATTACGTTATAACGTATAACGTTATGCAGTATTACGTTATAACGTATAACGTAATGTAGTATTACGTTTTAACGTATAACGTTATGTAGTATCACGTTGTGACGTATAACGTCATGTAGTATTACGTTATAACGTATAACGTTATGCAGTACTACGTTATAACGTAAAACGTTATATAATATTACGTTATAACGTATAACGTTATGTAGTATTAGGTTATAAAGTATAACGTTGTATAGCATATCAGTATAACGTATAACGTTTTGTAGTATTACGTTATAACGTATAACGTAATGTAGTATTGCATTAAGACGCACCACCTTATGTAGTATTACGTTATAACGTATAACGTTATGTAGTATTACGTTATAACGTATAACGATATGTAGTATTGCATTAAGACGCACTACGTTATGTAGTATTACGTTATAACGTATAACGTAATGTAGTATTACGTTATGGCGTGAAACGTTGTATAGCGTATCAGTATAACGTATAACGTTATGTAGTATTACGTTATAACGTATAACTTTATGTAGTATTGCATTAAGACGCACTACCTTATGTAGTATTACGTTATAACGTATAACGTTATGTAGTATTACGTTATAACGTATAACGTTATGTAGTATTCCGTTATAACGTATAACGTTATGTCGTATTACGTTAGAACGTATAACGTTGTATAGCAGATCAGTATATCGTATAACATTATGTAGCATTACCTTACAGCCATCAACATTATGTAGCATTACGTTATAACGTATAACGTTATGTAGTATTACGTTATAACGTATAACGTTATATAGCATATCAGTATAACGTATAACGTTATGTAGTATTACGTTATAACGTATAACGTTATGCAGTATTACGTTATAACGTATAACGTTATGTAGTATTACGTTATAACGTATAACGTTATGTAGTATTACGTTATAACGTATAACGTTATGAAGCATTAAGTTGTAACGTTTCACGTTATATAGCATATCAGTATAACGTATAACGTTATGTAGTATTACGTTATAACGTATAACGTTATGCAGTATTACGTTATAACGTATAACGTAATGTAGTATTACGTTATAACGTATAACGTTATGCAGTATTACGTTATAACGTATAACGTAATGTAGTATTACGTTATAACGTATAACGTTATGTAGTATCACGTTGTGACGTATAACGTCATGTAGTATTACGTTATAACGTATAACGTTATGCAGTACTACGTTATAACGTAAAACGTTATATAATATTACGTTATAACGTATAACGTTATGTAGTATTAGGTTATAAAGTATAACGTTGTATAGCATATCAGTATAACGTATAACGTTTTGTAGTATTACGTTATAACGTATAACGTAATGTAGTATTGCATTAAGACGCACCACCTTATGTAGTATTACGTTATAACGTATAACGTTATGTAGTATTAAGTTATAACGTTTAACGTTAAGGAGTATTACGTTATAACGTATAACGTTATGAAGTATTACGTTATAACGTATAACGATATGTAGTACTACGTTATAGCGTATAACGTTGTATAGCATATCTGTATATCGTATTACGTTATGTAGCATTACCTTACAACATTTTACATTATGTAGTGTTACCTTATAACGTATAACGTTATGTAGTATTACGTTATAACGTATAACGTTATGTAGTATTACGTTATAACGTATAACGTAATGTAGTATTGCATTAAGACGCACCACCTTATGTAGTATTACGTTATAACGTATAACGTTATGTAGTATTAAGTTATAACGTTTAATGTTATGTAGTATTACGTTATAACGTATAACGTTATGTAGTATTATGTTATAACGTATAACGTTATGAAGTATTACGTTATAACGTATAACGTAATGTAGTATTGCATTAAGACGCACCACCTTATGTAGTATTACGTTATAACGTATAACGTTATGTAGTATTAAGTTATAACGTTTAATGTTATGTATTATTACGTTATAACGTATAACGTTATGTAGTATTACGTTATAACGTTTAACGTTATGTAGTATTAAGTTATAACGTTTAACGTTATGGAGTATTACGTTATAACGTATAACGTTATGAAGTATTACGTTACATCGTATAACGATATGTAGTACTACGTTATGGCGTATAACGTTGTATAGCATATCTGTATATCGTATTACGTTATGTAGCATTACCTTACAACGTTTAACATTATGTAGTGTTATCTTATAACGTATAACGTTATGTAGTAAGACGTTATAACGTATAACGTTATGTAGTATTGCATTAAGACGCACTACCTTATGTAGTATTAGGTTATAACGTATAACGTTATGTAGTATTACGTTATAACGTATAACGATATGTAGTATTGCATTAAGACGCACTACGTTATGTAGTATTACGTTATAACGTATAACGTAATGTAGTATTACGTTATGGCGTGAAACGTTGTATAGCGTATCAGTATAACGTATAACGTTATGTAGTATTACGTTATAACGTATAACGTTATGTAGTATTGCATTAAGACGCACTACCTTATGTAGTATTACGTTATAACGTATAACGTTATGTAGTATTACGTTATAACGTATAACGTTATGTAGTATTCCGTTATAACGTATAACGTTATGTCGTATTACGTTAGAACGTATAACGTTGTATAGCAGATCAGTATATCGTATAACATTATGTAGCATTACCTTACAGCCATCAACATTATGTAGCATTACGTTATAACGTATAACGTTATGTAGTATTACGTTATAACGTATAACGTTATATAGCATATCAGTATAACGTATAACGTTATGTAGTATTACGTTATAACGTATAACGTTATGCAGTATTACGTTATAACGTATAACGTTATGTAGTATTACGTTATAACGTATAACGTTATGTAGTATTACGTTATAACGTATAACGTTATGTAGCATTAAGTTGTAACGTTTCACGTTATATAGCATATCAGTATAACGTATAACGTTATGTAGTATTACGTTATAACGTATAACGTTATGCAGTATTACGTTATAACGTATAACGTAATGTAGTATTACGTTATAACGTATAGCGTTATGCAGTATTACGTTATAACGTATAACGTAATGTAGTATTACGTTATAACGTATAACGTTATGTAGTATCACGTTGTGACGTATAACGTCATGTAGTATTACGTTATAACGTATAACGTTATGCAGTACTACGTTATAACGTAAAACGTTATATAATATTACGTTATAACGTATAACGTTATGTAGTATTAGGTTATAAAGTATAACGTTGTATAGCATATCAGTATAACGTATAACGTTTTGTAGTATTACGTTATAACGTATAACGTAATGTAGTATTGCATTAAGACGCACCACCTTATGTAGTATTACGTTATAACGTATAACGTTATGTAGTATTAAGTTATAACGTTTAACGTTAAGGAGTATTACGTTATAACGTATAACGTTATGAAGTATAACGTTATAACGTATAACGATATGTAGTACTACGTTATAGCGTATAACGTTGTATAGCATATCTGTATATCGTATTACGTTATGTAGCATTACCTTACAACATTTTACATTATGTAGTGTTACCTTATAACGTATAACGTTATGTAGTATTACGTTATAACGTATAACGTTATGTAGTATTACGTTATAACGTATAACGTAATGTAGTATTGCATTAAGACGCACCACCTTATGTAGTATTACGTTATAACGTATAACGTTATGTAGTATTAAGTTATAACGTTTAATGTTATGTAATATTACGTTATAACGTATAACGTTATGTAGTATTATGTTATAACGTATAACGTTATGAAGTATTACGTTATAACGTATAACGTAATGTAGTATTGCATTAAGACGCACCACCTTATGTAGTATTACGTTATAACGTATAACGTTATGTAGTATTAAGTTATAACGTTTAATGTTATGTATTATTACGTTATAACGTATAACGTTATGTAGTATTACGTTATAACGTTTAACGTTATGTAGTATTAAGTTATAACGTTTAACGTTATGGAGTATTACGTTATAACGTATAACGTTATGAAGTATTACGTTACATCGTATAACGATATGTAGTACTACGTTATGGCGTATAACGTTGTATAGCATATCTGTATATCGTATTACGTTATGTAGCATTACCTTACAACGTTTAACATTATGTAGTGTTATCTTATAACGTATAACGTTATGTAGTAAGACGTTATAACGTATAACGTTATGTAGTATTGCATTAAGACGCACTACCTTATGTAGTATTAGGTTATAACGTATAACGTTATGTAGTATTACGTTATAACGTATAACGATATGTAGTATTGCATTAAGACGCACTACGTTATGTAGTATTACGTTATAACGTATAACGTAATGTAGTATTACGTTATGGCGTGAAACGTTGTATAGCGTATCAGTATAACGTATAACGTTATGTAGTATTACGTTATAACGTATAACGTTATGTAGTATTGCATTAAGACGCACTACCTTATGTAGTATTACGTTATAACGTATAACGTTATGTAGTATTACGTTATAACGTATAACGTTATGTAGTATTCCGTTATAACGTATAACGTTATGTCGTATTACGTTAGAACGTATAACGTTGTATAGCAGATCAGTATATCGTATAACATTATGTAGCATTACCTTACAGCCATCAACATTATGTAGCATTACGTTATAACGTATAACGTTATGTAGTATTACGTTATAACGTATAACGTTATATAGCATATCAGTATAACGTATAACGTTATGTAGTATTACGTTATAACGTATAACGTTATGCAGTATTACGTTATAACGTATAACGTTATGTAGTATTACGTTATAACGTATAACGTTATGTAGTATTACGTTATAACGTATAACGTTATGTAGCATTAAGTTGTAACGTTTCACGTTATATAGCATTAAGTTGTAACGTTTCACGTTATATAGCATATCAGTATAACGTATAACGTTATGTAGTATTACGTTATAACGTATAACGTTATGCAGTATTACGTTATAACGTATAACGTAATGTAGTATTACGTTATAACGTATAACGTTATGCAGTATTACGTTATAACGTATAACGTAATGTAGTATTACGTTATAACGTATAACGATATGTAGTACTACGTTATAGCGTATAACGTTGTATAGCATATCTGTATATCGTATTACGTTATGTAGCATTACCTTACAACATTTTACATTATGTAGTGTTACCTTATAACGTATAACGTTATGTAGTATTACGTTATAACGTATAACGTTATGTAGTATTACGTTATAACGTATAACGTAATGTAGTATTGCATTAAGACGCACCACCTTATGTAGTATTACGTTATATCGTATAACGTTATGTAGTATTAAGTTATAACGTTTAATGTTATGTAGTATTACGTTATAACGTATAACGTTATGTAGTATTATGTTATAACGTATAACGTTATGAAGTATTACGTTATAACGTATAACGTAATGTAGTATTGCATTAAGACGCACCACCTTATGTAGTATTACGTTATAACGTATAACGTTATGTAGTATTAAGTTATAACGTTTAATGTTATGTATTATTACGTTATAACGTATAACGTTATGTAGTATTACGTTATAACGTTTAACGTTATGTAGTATTAAGTTATAACGTTTAACGTTATGGAGTATTACGTTATAACGTATAACGTTATGAAGTATTACGTTACATCGTATAACGATATGTAGTACTACGTTATGGCGTATAACGTTGTATAGCATATCTGTATATCGTATTACGTTATGTAGCATTACCTTACAACGTTTAACATTATGTAGTGTTATCTTATAACGTATAACGTTATGTAGTAAGACGTTATAACGTATAACGTTATGTAGTATTGCATTAAGACGCACTACCTTATGTAGTATTAGGTTATAACGTATAACGTTATGTAGTATTACGTTATAACGTATAACGATATGTAGTATTGCATTAAGACGCACTACGTTATGTAGTATTACGTTATAACGTATAACGTAATGTAGTATTACGTTATGGCGTGAAACGTTGTATAGCGTATCAGTATAACGTATAACGTTATGTAGTATTACGTTATAACGTATAACGTTATGTAGTATTGCATTAAGACGCACTACCTTATGTAGTATTACGTTATAACGTATAACGTTATGTAGTATTACGTTATAACGTATAACGTTATGTAGTATTCCGTTATAACGTATAACGTTATGTCGTATTACGTTAGAACGTATAACGTTGTATAGCAGATCAGTATATCGTATAACATTATGTAGCATTACCTTACAGCCATCAACATTATGTAGCATTACGTTATAACGTATAACGTTATGTAGTATTACGTTATAACGTATAACGTTATATAGCATATCAGTATAACGTATAACGTTATGCAGTATTACGTTATAACGTATAACGTTATGCAGTATTACGTTATAACGTATAACGTTATGTAGTATTACGTTATAACGTATAACGTTATGTAGTATTACGTTATAACGTATAACGTTATGTAGCATTAAGTTGTAACGTTTCACGTTATATAGCATTAAGTTGTAACGTTTCACGTTATATAGCATATCAGTATAACGTATAACGTTATGTAGTATTACGTTATAACGTATAACGTTATGCAGTATTACGTTATAACGTATAACGTAATGTAGTATTACGTTATAACGTATAACGTTATGCAGTATTACGTTATAACGTATAACGTAATGTAGTATTACGTTATAACGTATAACGTTATGTAGTATCACGTTGTGACGTATAACGTCATGTAGTATTACGTTATAACGTATAACGTTATGCAGTACTACGTTATAACGTAAAACGTTATATAATATTACGTTATAACGTATAACGTTATGTAGTATTACGTTTTATCGTATAACGTTATGTACTATTACGTTATAACGTGTAATGTTGTATAGCATATCAGTATAACGTATAACGTAATATAGTATTACGCTATAACGTATAACGTTATGTAGTATTACGTTGTGACGTATAACGTCATGTAGTATTACGTTATAACGTATAACGTTATGCAGTATTACGTTATAACGTATAACGTAATGTAGTATTACGTTTTATCGTATAACGTTATGTACTATTACGTTATAACGTATAACGTTATGCAGTGCTACGTTATAACGTAAAACGTTATATAATATTACGTTATAACGTATAACGTTATGTAGTATTAGGTTGTAAAGTATAACGTTGTATAGCATATCAGTATAACGTATAACGTTATGTAGTATTACGTTATAACGTACAACGTTATGTAGCATTACGTTATATGGTATAACGTTACGTAGAATTACATTAAGACGCACTACCATGTGTAGTATTACGTTATGACGTATAACGTTATGCAGTATTAAGTTATGACGTTTAACGTTGTGTAGTATTACGTTATAACGTATAACGTTATGTAGTATCATGTTATAACGCATAACGTTGTATAGCATATCAGTATATCTTATAACGTTATGCAGCATTACCTTACAACGTTTAACATTATGTAGTATTACGTTATAACGTATAACGTTTTGTAGTATTTCGTTATAACGTATAACGTTATGTAGTATTGCATTAAGACGCACTACCTTATGTAGTATTAGGTTATAACGTATAACGTTATGTAGTATTACGTTATAACGTATAACGATATGTAGTATTGCATTAAGACGCACTACGTTATGTAGTATTACGTTATAACGTATAACGTAATGTAGTATTACGTTATGGCGTGAAACGTTGTATAGCGTATCAGTATAACGTATAACGTTATGTAGTATTACGTTATAACGTATAACGTTATGTAGTATTGCATTAAGACGCACTACCTTATGTAGTATTACGTTATAACGTATAACGTTATGTAGTATTACGTTATAACGTATAACGTAATGTAGTATTACGTTTTATCGTATAACGTTATGTACTATTACGTTATAACGTATAACGTTATGCAGTGCTACGTTATAACGTAAAACGTTATATAATATTACGTTATAACGTATAACGTTATGTAGTATTAGGTTGTAAAGTATAACGTTGTATAGCATATCAGTATAACGTATAACGTTATGTAGTATTACGTTATAACGTACAACGTTATGTAGCATTACGTTATATGGTATAACGTTACGTAGAATTACATTAAGACGCACTACCATGTGTAGTATTACGTTATGACGTATAACGTTATGCAGTATTAAGTTATGACGTTTAACGTTGTGTAGTATTACGTTATAACGTATAACGTTATGTAGTATCATGTTATAACGCATAACGTTGTAAAGCATATCAGTATATCTTATAACGTTATGCAGCATTACCTTACAACGTTTAACATTATGTAGTATTACGTTATAACGTATAACGTTTTGTAGTATTTCGTTATAACGTATAACGTAATGTAATATTGCATTAAGACGCACCACCTTATGTAGTATTACGTTATAACGTATAACGTTATGTAGTATTAAGTTATAACGTTTAACGATATGCAGTATTACGTTATAACGTATAACGTTATGTAGTATTATGTTATAACGTATATCGTTATGAAGTATTACGTAGTCTCGTATAACGTTATGTAGTATTACATTATAGCGTATAACGTTATGTAGTATTACGTTGTAACGTATAACGTTATATAGTATTACGTTATAGCGTATAACGTTATGTAGTATTACGTTGTGACGTATAACGTCATGTAGTATTACGTTATAACGTATAACGTTGTTCAGCATATCAGTATAACGTATAACGTTATGTAGTATTACGTTATAACGTACAACGTTATGTAGTATTACGTTATAACGTATAATGTTGTATAGCGTATCAGTATAACGTATAACGTTATGTAGTATTACGTTGTGACGTATAACGTCATGTAGTATTACGTTATAACGTATAACGTTATGCAGTATTACGTTATAACGTATAACGTAATGTAGTATTACGTTTTATCGTATAACGTTATGTACTATTACGTTATAACGTGTAATGTTGTATAGCATATCAGTATAACGTATAACGTAATATAGTATTACGCTATAACGTATAACGTTATGTAGTATTACGTTGTGACGTATAACGTCATGTAGTATTACGTTATAACGTATAACGTTATGCAGTATTACGTTATAACGTATAACGTAATGTAGTATTACGTTTTATCGTATAACGTTATGTACTATTACGTTATAACGTATAACGTTATGCAGTGCTACGTTATAACGTAAAACGTTATATAATATTACGTTATAACGTATAACGTTATGTAGTATTAGGTTATAAAGTATAACGTTGTATAGCATATCAGTATAACGTATAACGTTATGTAGTATTACGTTATAACGTACAACGTTATGTAGCATTACGTTATATGGTATAACGTTACGTAGAATTACATTAAGACGCACTACCATGTGTAGTATTACGTTATGACGTATAACGTTATGCAGTATTAAGTTATGACGTTTAACGTTGTGTAGTATTACGTTATAACGTATAACGTTATGTAGTATCATGTTATAACGCATAACGTTGTATAGCATATCAGTATATCTTATAACGTTATGCAGCATTACCTTACAACGTTTAACATTATGTAGTATTACGTTATAACGTATAACGTTTTGTAGTATTTCGTTATAACGTATAACGTAATGTAATATTGCATTAAGACGCACCACCTTATGTAGTATTACGTTATAACGTATAACGTTATGTAGTATTAAGTTATAACGTTTAACGATATGCAGTATTACGTTATAACGTATAACGTTATGTAGTATTATGTTATAACGTATATCGTTATGAAGTATTACGTAATCTCGTATAACGTTATGTAGTATTACATTATAGCGTATAACGTTATGTAGTATTACGTTGTAACGTATAACGTTATATAGTATTACGTTATAGCGTATAACGTTATGTAGTATTACGTTGTGACGTATAACGTCATGTAGTATTACGTTATAACGTATAACGTTGTTCAGCATATCAGTATAACGTATAACGTTATGTAGTATTACGTTATAACGTACAACGTTATGTAGTATTACGTTATAACGTATAATGTTGTATAGCGTATCAGTATAACGTATAACGTTATGTAGTATTACGTTATAAGGTGTACCGATACGTAGTATTACATTATGACGCACTACCATATGTAGTATTACGTTATAACGTATAACGTTATGAAGTATTAGGTTATAAAGTATAACGTTGTATAGCATATCAGTATAACGTATAACGTTTTGTAGTATTACGTTATAACGTATAACGTTATGTAGTATTACGTTATAACGTATAACGTTATGTAGCATTAAGTTGTAACGTTTCACGTTATATAGCATATCAGTATAACGTATAACGTTATGTAGTATTACGTTATAACGTATAACGTTGTATAGCATATCAGTATAACGTGTAACGTTATTTAGTATTACGTTATAACGTACATCGTTATGTAGTATTACGTTATAAGGTGTACCGATACGTAGTATAACATTAAGACGCACTACCATATGTAGTATTACGTTATAACGTATAACGTTATGAAGTATTAGGTTATAAAGCATAACGTTGTATAGCATATCAGTATAACGTATAACGTTTTGTAGTATTACGTGATAACGTATAACGTTATGTAGTATTACGTTATAACGTATAACGTTATGTAGTATTACGTTATAACGTATAACGATATGTTGTACTACGTTATAACGTATAACATTATGTAGTATTACGTTATAACGTATAACGTTGTTCAGCATATCAGTATAACGTATAACGTTGTATAGCATATCAGTAACACGTATAACGTTATCTAGTACTACGTTATAACGTAAAACGTTATATAATATTACGTTATAACGTATAACGTTATGTAGTATAAAGTTATAAAGTTTAACGTTATGTAGTATTACGTTATAACGTATAGCGTTATGTGGTATTACGTTATAACGTATAACGTTGTATAGCTTATCAGTATAACGTGTAACGTTACGTAGTATTACGTTATAAGGAATAACGTTATGTAGTATTACGTTATAACGTACAACGTTATGTAGTATTACGTTATAAGGTATAACGTTACGTAGTATTACGTTATAACGTAAAACGTTATATAATATTACGTTATATCGTATAACGTTATGTAGTATTAGGTTATAAAGTATAACGTTGTATAGCATATCAGTATAACGTATAACGTTATGTAGTATTACGTTATAACGTACAACGTTATGTAGCATTACGTTATATGGTATAACGTTACGTAGAATTACATTAAGACGCACTACCATGTGTAGTATTACGTTATGACGTATAACGTTATGCAGTATTAAGTTATGACGTTTAACGTTGTGTAGTATTACGTTATAACGTATAACGTTATGTAGTATCATGTTATAACGCATAACGTTGTATAGCATATCAGTATATCTTACAACGTTATGCAGCATTACCCTACAACGTTTAACATTATGTAGTATTACGTTATAACGTATAACGTTTTGTAGTATTTCGTTATAACGTATAACGTAATGTAATATTGCATTAAGACGCACCACCTTATGTAGTATTACGTTATAACGTATAACGTTATGTAGTATTAAGTTATAACGTTTAACGATATGCAGTATTACGTTATAACGTATAACGTTATGTAGTATTATGTTATAACGTATATCGTTATGAAGTATTACGTAATCTCGTATAACGTTATGTAGTATTACATTATAGCGTATAACGTTATGTAGTATTACGTTGTAACGTATAACGTTATATAGTATTACGTTATAGCGTATAACGTTATGTAGTATTACGTTGTGACGTATAACGTCATGTAGTATTACGTTATAACGTATAACGTTGTTCAGCATATCAGTATAACGTATAACGTTATGTAGTATTACGTTATAACGTACAACGTTATGTAGTATTACGTTATAACGTATAATGTTGTATAGCGTATCAGTATAACGTATAACGTTATGTAGTATTACGTTATAAGGTGTACCGATACGTAGTATTACATTATGACGCACTACCATATGTAGTATTACGTTATAACGTATAACGTTATGAAGTATTAGGTTATAAAGTATAACGTTGTATAGCATATCAGTATAACGTATAACGTTTTGTAGTATTACGTTATAACGTATAACGTTATGTAGTATTACGTTATAACGTATAACGTTATGTAGCATTAAGTTGTAACGTTTCACGTTATATAGCATATCAGTATAACGTATAACGTTATGTAGTATTACGTTATAACGTATAACGTTGTATAGCATATCAGTATAACGTGTAACGTTATTTAGTATTACGTTATAAGGTACATCGTTATGTAGTATTACGTTATAAGGTGTACCGATACGTAGTATAACATTAAGACGCACTACCATATGTAGTATTACGTTATAACGTATAACGTTATGAAGTATTAGGTTATAAAGTATAACGTTGTATAGCATATCAGTATAACGTATAACGTTTTGTAGTATTACGTGATAACGTATAACGTTATGTAGTATTACGTTATAACGTATAACGTTATGTAGTATTACGTTATAACGTATAACGATATGTTGTACTACGTTATAACGTATAACATTATGTAGTATTACGTTATAACGTATAACGTTGTTCAGCATATCAGTATAACGTATAACGTTGTATAGCATATCAGTAACACGTATAACGTTATCTAGTACTACGTTATAACGTAAAACGTTATATAATATTACGTTATAACGTATAACGTTATGTAGTATAAAGTTATAAAGTTTAACGTTATGTAGTATTACGTTATAACGTATAGCGTTATGTGGTATTACGTTATAACGTATAACGTTGTATAGCTTATCAGTATAACGTGTAACGTTACGTAGTATTACGTTATAAGGAATAACGTTATGTAGTATTACGTTATAACGTACAACGTTATGTAGTATTACGTTATAAGGTATAACGTTACGTAGTATTACGTTATAACGTACAACGTTATGTAGCATTACGTTATATGGTATAACGTTACGTAGTATTACATTAAGACGCACTACCATGTGTAGTATTACGTTATAACGTATAACGTTATGCAGTATTAAGTTATGACGTTTAACGTTGTGTTGTATTACGTTATAACGTATAACGTTATGTAGTATCATGTTATAACGTATAACGTTGTATAGCATATTAGCATAACGTATAACGTTATGTAGTATTACGTTCTCAAGTATAACGTTAATAGCATACTAGTATAACGTATAACGATATATAGCATATCAGTATAACGTATAACGTTATGTAGTATTACGTTATAACGTATAACGTTATGTAGTATTACATTAAGACGCACTACCATATGTAGTATTACGTTATAACGTATAACGTTATGTAGCATTAAGTTACAACGTTTCACGTTATATAGCATATCAGTATAACGTGTAACGTTATGTAGTATTACGTTATAACGTACATCGTTATGTAGTATTACGTTATAAGGTGTACCGTTACGTAGTATTACATTAAGACGCACTACCATATGTAGTATTACGTTATAACGTATAACGTTATGTAGTATTACATTAAGACGCACTACCATATGTAGTATTACGTTATAACGTATAACGATATGTTGTACTACGTTATAACGTATAACATTATGTAGTATTATGTTATAACGTATAACGTTGTTCAGCATATCAGTATATCGTATAACGTTATGTAGCATTACGTTATAACGTACAACGTTATGTAGTATTACGTTATAACGTATAACGTTATGTAGTATTACGTTATAACGTATAACGTTATGTAGTATTCCGTTATAACGTATAACGTCATGTCGTATTACGTTAGAACGTATAACGTTGTATAGCATATCAGTATATCGTATAACATTATGTAGCATTACCTTACAGCCATCAACATTATGTAGCATTACGTTATAACGTATAACGTTATGTAGTATTCCGTTATATAGTATAACGTTATGTCGTACTACGTTATAACGTATAACGTTGTATAGCATATCGGTATATCGTATAAGGTTATGTAGCATTACCTTACAACGTATAACAATATATTGTACTACGTTATAACGTATAACATTATGTAGTATTACGTTATAACGTATAACGTTGTTCAGCATATCAGTATAACGTATAACGTTATGTAGTATTACGTTATAACGTACAACGTTATGTAGTATTACGTTATAAGGTATAACGTTACGTAGTATTACATTAAGACGTACTACCATATGTAGTATTACGTTATAACGTATAACGTTATGCAGTATAAGGTTATGACGTTTAACGTTGTGTAGTATTACGTTATAACGTATAACGTTATGTAGTATTATGTTATAACGTATAACGTTATGAAGTATTACGTTGTAACGTATAACGTTATGTAGTATTACGTTATAACGTATAACGTTATGTAGTATTACGTTATAACGTATAACGTTATGTAGTATTAAGTTATAACGTTTAACGTTAAGGAGTATTACGTTATAACGTATAACGTTATGAAGTATTACGTTATAACGTATAACGATATGTAGTACTACGTTATAGCGTATAACGTTGTATAGCATATCTGTATATCGTATTACGTTATGTAGCATTACCTTACAACATTTTACATTATGTAGTGTTACCTTATAACGTATAACGTTATGTAGTATTACGTTATAACGTATAACGTTATGTAGTATTACGTTATAACGTATAACGTAATGTAGTATTGCATTAAGACGCACCACCTTATGTAGTATTACGTTATAACGTATAACGTTATGTAGTATTAAGTTATAACGTTTAATGTTATGTAGTATTACGTTATAACGTATAACGTTATGTAGTATTACGTTATAACGTTTAACGTTATGTAGTATTAAGTTATAACGTTTAACGTTATGGAGTATTACGTTATAACGTATAACGTTATGAAGTATTACGTTACATCGCATAACGATATGTAGTACTACGTTATGGCGTATAACGTTGTATAGCATATCTGTATATCGTATTACGTTATGTAGCATTACCTTACAACGTTTAACATTATGTAGTGTTATCTTATAACGTACAACGTTATGTAGTAAGACGTTATAACGTATAACGTTATGTAGTATTGCATTAAGACGCACTACCTTATGTAGTATTAGGTTATAACGTATAACGTTATGTAGTATTACGTTATAACGTATAACGATATGGAGTATTGCATTAAGACGCACTACGTTATGTAGTATTACGTTATAACGTATAACGTAATGTAGTATTACGTTATGTCGTGAAACGTTGTATAGCGTATCAGTATAACGTATAACGTTATGTAGTATTACGTTATAACGTATAACGTTATGTAGTATTGCATTAAGACGCACTACCTTATGTAGTATTACGTTATAACGTATAACGTTATGTAGTATTACGTTATAACGTATAACGTTATGTAGTATTCCGTTATAACGTATAACGTTATGTCGTATTACGTTAGAACGTATAACGTTGTATAGCAGATCAGTATATCGTATAACATTATGTAGCATTACCTTACAGCCATCAACATTATGTAGCATTACGTTATAACGTATAACGTTATGTAGTATTCCGTTATACCGTATAACGTTATGTCGTACTACGTTATAACGTATAACGTTGTATAGCATATCGGTATATCGTATAACGTTATGTAGCATTACCTTACAACGTATAACAATATATTGTACTACGTTATAACGTATAACATTATGAAGTATTACGTTATAACGTATAACGTTGTTCAGCATATCAGTATAACGCATAACGTTATGTAGTATTACGTTATAACGTACAACGTTATGTAGTATTACGTTATAAGGTATAACGTTACGTAGTATTACATTAAGACGCACTACCATATGTAGTATTACGTTATAACGTATAACGTTATGCAGTATAAGGTTATGACGTTTAACGTTGTGTAGTATTACGTTATAACGTATAACGTTGTGTAGTATTACGTTATAACGTATAACGTTATGTAGTATTACGTTATAACGTATAACGTTGTATAGCGTATCAGTATAACGTATAACGTAATGTAGTATTACGGTATAACGTATAACGTTGTATAGCATATCCTTATAACGTATAACGCTATGTAGTATTACGTTATAACGTATAACGTCATGAAGTATTACGTAATAACGTATGACGTTATGTAGTATTACGTTATAACGTATAACGTTATGTAGTATTACGTTATAACGTATAACGTTATGTAGTATTACGTTATAACGTATAACGTTGTATAGCATATCAGTATAACGTATAACGTTATGTAGTATTACGTTATAGCGTACAACGTTATGTAGTATTACGTTATAGCGTACAACGTAATGTAGTATTCCGGTATAACGTATAACGTTTTGTAGTATTACGTTATAGCGTACAACGTTATGTAGTATTACGTTATAAGGTATAACGTTGCGTAGTATTACGTTATAACGGATAACGTTATGTAGTATAACGTATAACGTTATGCAGTATAACGTATATCGTTATGTAGTATTACGTTATAACGTACAACGTTATGTAGTATTACGTTATAAGGTATAACGTTACGTAGTATTACATTTAGACGCACTACCATGTGTAGTATTACGTTATAACGTATAACGTTATGCAGTATTAAGTTATGACGTTTAACGTTGTGTAGTATTACGTTACGGCGTGAAACGTTGTATAGCGTATCAGTATAACGTATAACGTTATGTAGTATTACGTTATAAGGTGTACCGATACGTAGTATTACATTAAGACGCACTACCATATGTAGTATTACGTTATAACGTATAACGTTATGAAGTATTAGGTTATGAAGTATAACGTTGTATAGCATATCAGTATAACGTATAACGTTTTGTAGTATTACGTTATAACGTATAACGTTATGTAGTATTACGTTATAACGTATAACGTTATGTAGTATTACGTTATAACGTATAACGTTATGTAGCATTAAGTTGTAACGTTTCACGTTATATAGCATATCAGTATAACGTATAACGTTATGTAGTATTACGTAATAACGTATGACGTTATGTAGTATTACGTTATAACGTATAACGTTATGTAGTATTACGTTATAACGTATAACGTTATGTAGTATTACGTTATAACGTATAACGTTGTATAGCATATCAGTATAACGTATAACGTTATGTAGTATTACGTTATAACGTACAACGTTATGTAGCATTACGTTATATGGTATAACGTTACGTAGTATTACATTAAGACGCACTACCATGTGTAGTATTAAGTTATAACGTATAACGTTATGCAGTATTAAGTTATGACGTTTAACGTTGTGTTGTATTACGTTATAACGTATAACGTTATGTAGTATCATGTTATAACGTATAACGTTGTATAGCATATTAGCATAACGTATAACGTTATGTAGTATTACGTTCTCAAGTATAACGTTAATAGCATACTAGTATAACGTATAACGATATATAGCATATCAGTATAACGTATAACGTTATGTAGTATTACGTTATAACGTATAACGTTATGTAGTATTACATTAAGACGCACTACCATATGTAGTATTACGTTATAACGTATAACGTTATGTAGCATTAAGTTACAACGTTTCACGTTATATAGCATATCAGTATAACGTGTAACGTTATGTAGTATTACGTTATAACGTACATCGTTATGTAGTATTACGTTATAAGGTGTACCGTTACGTAGTATTACATTAAGACGCACTACCATATGTAGTATTACGTTATAACGTATAACGTTATGTAGTATTAGGTTATAAAATATAACGGTGTATAGCATATCAGTATAACGTATAACGTTTTGTAGTATTACGTTATAACGTATAACGTTATGTAGTATTACGTTATAACGTATAACGATATGTTGTACTACGTTATAACGTATGACATTATGTAGTATTATGTTATAACGTATAACGTTGTTCAGCATATCAGTATATCGTATAACGTTATGTAGCATTACGTTATAACGTACAACGTTATGTAGTATTACGTTATAACGTATAACGTTATGTAGTATTACGTTATAACGTATAACGTTATGTAGTATTCCGTTATAACGTATAACGTCATGTCGTATTACGTTAGAACGTATAACGTTGTATAGCATATCAGTATATCGTATAACATTATGTAGCATTACCTTACAGCCATCAACATTATGTAGCATTACGTTATAACGTATAACGTTATGTAGTATTCCGTTATATAGTATAACGTTATGTCGTACTACGTTATAACGTATAACGTTGTATAGCATATCGGTATATCGTATAACGTTATGTAGCATTACCTTACAACGTATAACAATATATTGTACTACGTTATAACGTATAACATTATGTAGTATTACGTTATAACGTATAACGTTGTTCAGCATATCAGTATAACGTATAACGTTATGTAGTATTACGTTATAACGTACAACGTTATGTAGTATTACGTTATAAGGTATAACGTTACGTAGTATTACATTAAGACGCACTACCATATGTAGTATTACGTTATAACGTATAACGTTATGCAGTATAAGGTTATGACGTTTAACGTTGTGTAGTATTACGTTATAACGTATAACGTTATGTAGTATTATGTTATAACGTATAACGTTATGAAGTATTACGTTATAACGTATAACGTTATGTAGTATTACGCTATAACGTATAACGTTATGTAGTATTACGTTATAACGTATAACGTTATGTAGTATTAAGTTATAACGTTTAACGTTAAGGAGTATTACGTTATAACGTATAACGTTATGAAGTATTACGTTATAACGTATAACGATATGTAGTACTACGTTATAGCGTATAACGTTGTATAGCATATCTGTATATCGTATTACGTTATGTAGCATTACCTTACAACATTTTACATTATGTAGTGTTACCTTATAACGTATAACGTTATGTAGTATTACGTTATAACGTATAACGTTATGTAGTATTACGTTATAACGTATAACGTAATGTAGTATTGCATTAAGACGCACCACCTTATGTAGTATTACGTTATAACGTATAACGTTATGTAGTATTAAGTTATAACGTTTAATGTTATGTAGTATTACGTTATAACGTATAACGTTATGTAGTATTATGTTATAACGTATAACGTTATGAAGTATTACGTTATAACGTATACCGTAATGTAGTATTGCATTAAGACGCACCACCTTATGTAGTATTACGTTATAACGTATAACGTTATGTAGTATTAAGTTATAACGTTTAATGTTATGTAGTATTACGTTATAACGTATAACGTTATGTAGTATTACGTTATAACGTTTAACGTTATGTAGTATTAAGTTATAACGTTTAACGTTATGGAGTATTACGTTATAACGTATAACGTTTTGTAGTATTACGTTATAGCGTACAACGTTATGTAGTATTACGTTATAAGGTATAACGTTGCGTAGTATTACGTTATAACGGATAACGTTATGTAGTATAACGTATAACGTTATGCAGTATAACGTATAACGTTATGTAGTATTACGTTACAACGTACAACGTTATGTAGTATTACGTTACATCGTATAACGATATGTAGTACTACGTTATGGCGTATAACGTTGTATAGCATATCTGTATATCGTATTACGTTATGTAGCATTACCTTACAACGTTTAACATTATGTAGTGTTATCTTATAACGTATAACGTTATGTAGTAAGACGTTATAACGTATAACGTTATGTAGTATTGCATTAAGACGCACTACCTTATGTAGTATTAGGTTATAACGTATAACGTTATGTAGTATTACGTTATAACGTATAACGATATGTAGTATTGCATTAAGACGCACTACGTTATGTAGTATTACGTTATAACGTATAACGTAATGTAGTATTACGTTATGGCGTGAAACGTTGTATAGCGTATCAGTATAACGTATAACGTTATGTAGTATTACGTTATAACGTATAACGTTATGTAGTATTGCATTAAGACGCACTACCTTATGTAGTATTACGTTATAACGTATAACGTTATGTAGTATTACGTTATAACGTATAACGTTATGTAGTATTCCGTTATAACGTATAACGTTATGTCGTATTACGTTAGAACGTATAACGTTGTATAGCAGATCAGTATATCGTATAACATTATGTAGCATTACCTTACAGCCATCAACATTATGTAGCATTACGTTATAACGTATAACGTTATGTAGTATTCCGTTATACCGTATAACGTTATGTCGTACTACGTTATAACGTATAACGTTGTATAGCATATCGGTATATCGTATAACGTTATGTAGCATTACCTTACAACGTATAACAATATATTGTACTACGTTATAACGTATAACATTATGAAGTATTACGTTATAACGTATAACGTTGTTCAGCATATCAGTATAACGCATAACGTTATGTAGTATTACGTTATAACGTACAACGTTATGTAGTATTACGTTATAAGGTATAACGTTACTTAGTATTACATTAAGACGCACTACCATATGTAGTATTACGTTATAACGTATAACGTTATGCAGTATAAGGTTATGACGTATAACGTTATGTAGTATTAGGTTATAAAATATAACGGTGTATAGCATATCAGTATAACGTATAACGTTTTGTAGTATTACGTTATAACGTATAACGTTATGTAGTATTACGTTATAACGTATAACGATATGTTGTACTACGTTATAACGTATGACATTATGTAGTATTATGTTATAACGTATAACGTTGTTCAGCATATCAGTATATCGTATAACGTTATGTAGCATTACGTTATAACGTACAACGTTATGTAGTATTACGTTATAACGTATAACGTTATGTAGTATTACGTTATAACGTATAACGTTATGTAGTATTCCGTTATAACGTATAACGTCATGTCGTATTATGTTAGAACGTATAACGTTGTATAGCATATCAGTATATCGTATAACATTATGTAGCATTACCTTACAGCCATCAACATTATGTAGCATTACGTTATAACGTATAACGTTATGTAGTATTCCGTTATATAGTATAACGTTATGTCGTACTACGTTATAACGTATAACGTTGTATAGCATATCGGTATATCGTATAACGTTATGTAGCATTACCTTACAACGTATAACAATATATTGTACTACGTTATAACGTATAACATTATGTAGTATTACGTTATAACGTATAACGTTGTTCAGCATATCAGTATAACGTATAACGTTATGTAGTATTACGTTATAACGTACAACGTTATGTAGTATTACGTTATAAGGTATAACGTTACGTAGTATTACATTAAGACGCACTACCATATGTAGTATTACGTTATAACGTATAACGTTATGCAGTATAAGGTTATGACGTTTAACGTTGTGTAGTATTACGTTATAACGTATAACGTTATGTAGTATTATGTTATAACGTATAACGTTATGAAGTATTACGTTATAACGTATAACGTTATGTAGTATTACGCTATAACGTATAACGTTATGTAGTATTACGTTATAACGTATAACGTTATGTAGTATTAAGTTATAACGTTTAACGTTAAGGAGTATTACGTTATAACGTATAACGTTATGAAGTATTACGTTATAACGTATAACGATATGTAGTACTACGTTATAGCGTATAACGTTGTATAGCATATCTGTATATCGTATTACGTTATGTAGCATTACCTTACAACATTTTACATTATGTAGTGTTACCTTATAACGTATAACGTTATGTAGTATTACGTTATAACGTATAACGTTATGTAGTATTACGTTATAACGTATAACGTAATGTAGTATTGCATTAAGACGCACCACCTTATGTAGTATTACGTTATAACGTATAACGTTATGTAGTATTAAGATATAACGTTTAATGTTATGTAGTATTACGTTATAACGTATAACGTTATGTAGTATTATGTTATAACGTATAACGTTATGAAGTATTACGTTATAACGTATACCGTAATGTAGTATTGCATTAAGACGCACCACCTTATGTAGTATTACGTTATAACGTATAACGTTATGTAGTATTAAGTTATAACGTTTAATGTTATGTAGTATTACGTTATAACGTATAACGTTATGTAGTATTACGTTATAACGTTTAACGTTATGTAGTATTAAGTTATAACGTTTAACGTTATGGAGTATTACGTTATAACGTATAACGTTTTGTAGTATTACGTTATAGCGTACAACGTTATGTAGTATTACGTTATAAGGTATAACGTTGCGTAGTATTACGTTATAACGGATAACGTTATGTAGTATAACGTATAACGTTATGCAGTATAACGTATAACGTTATGTAGTATTACGTTATAACGTACAACGTTATGTAGTATTACGTTACATCGTATAACGATATGTAGTACTACGTTATGGCGTATAACGTTGTATAGCATATCTGTATATCGTATTACGTTATGTAGCATTACCTTACAACGTTTAACATTATGTAGTGTTATCTTATAACGTATAACGTTATGTAGTAAGACGTTATAACGTATAACGTTATGTAGTATTGCATTAAGACGCACTACCTTATGTAGTATTAGGTTATAACGTATAACGTTATGTAGTATTACGTTATAACGTATAACGATATGTAGTATTGCATTAAGACGCACTACGTTATGTAGTATTACGTTATAACGTATAACGTAATGTAGTATTACGTTATGGCGTGAAACGTTGTATAGCGTATCAGTATAACGTATAATGTTATGTAGTATTACGTTATAACGTATAACGTTATGTAGTATTGCATTAAGACGCACTACCTTATGTAGTATTACGTTATAACGTATAACGTTATGTAGTATTACGTTATAACGTATAACGTTATGTAGTATTCCGTTATAACGTATAACGTTATGTCGTATTACGTTAGAACGTATAACGTTGTATAGCAGATCAGTATATCGTATAACATTATGTAGCATTACCTTACAGCCATCAACATTATGTAGCATTACGTTATAACGTATAACGTTATGTAGTATTCCGTTATACCGTATAACGTTATGTCGTACTACGTTATAACGTATAACGTTGTATAGCATATCGGTATATCGTATAACGTTATGTAGCATTACCTTACAACGTATAACAATATATTGTACTACGTTATAACGTATAACATTATGAAGTATTACGTTATAACGTATAACGTTGTTCAGCATATCAGTATAACGCATAACGTTATGTAGTATTACGTTATAACGTACAACGTTATGTAGTATTATGTTATAAGGTATAACGTTACGTAGTATTACATTAAGACGCACTACCATATGTAGTATTACGTTATAACGTATAACGTTATGCAGTATAAGGTTATGACGTTTAACGTTGTGTAGTATTACGTTATAACGTATAACGTTGTGTAGTATTACGTTATAACGTATAACGTTATGTAGTATTACGTTATAACGTATAACGTTGTATAGCATATCAGTATAACGTATAACGTAATGTAGTATTACGGTATAACGTATAACGTTGTATAGCATATCCTTATAACGTATAACGCTATGTAGTATTACGTTATAACGTATAACGTCATGAAGTATTACGTAATAACGTATGACGTTATGTAGTATTACGTTATAACGTATAACGTTATGTAGTATTACGTTATAACGTATAACGTTATGTAGTATTACGTTATAACGTATAACGTTGTATAGCATATCAGTATAACGTATAACGTTATGTAGTATTACGTTATAGCGTACAACGTTATGTAGTATTACGTTATAGCGTACAACGTAATGTAGTATTCCGGTATAACGTATAACGTTTTGTAGTATTACGTTATAGCGTACAACGTTATGTAGTATTACGTTATAAGGTATAACGTTGCGTAGTATTACGTTATAACGGATAACGTTATGTAGTATAACGTATAACGTTATGCAGTATAACGTATAACGTTATGTAGTATTACGTTATAACGTACAACGTTATGTAGTATTACGTTATAAGGTATAACGTTACGTAGTATTACATTTAGACGCACTACCATGTGTAGTATTACGTTATAACGTATAACGTTATGCAGTATTAAGTTATGACGTTTAACGTTGTGTAGTATTACGTTATGGCGTGAAACGTTGTATAGCGTATCAGTATAACGTATAACGTTATGTAGTATTACGTTATAAGGTGTACCGATACGTAGTATTACATTAAGACGCACTACCATATGTAGTATTACGTTATAACGTATAACGTTATGAAGTATTAGGTTATGAAGTATAACGTTGTATAGCATATCAGTATAACGTATAACGTTTTGTAGTATTACGTTATAACGTATAACGTTATGTAGTATTACGTTATAACGTATAACGTTATGTAGTATTACGTTATAACGTATAACGTTATGTAGCATTAAGTTGTAACGTTTCACGTTATATAGCATATCAGTATAACGTATAACGTTATGTAGTATTACGTAATAACGTATGACGTTATGTAGTATTACGTTATAACGTATAACGTTATGTAGTATTACGTTATAACGTATAACGTTATGTAGTATTACGTTATAACGTATAACGTTGTATAGCATATCAGTATAACGTATAACGTTATGTAGTATTACGTTATAGCGTACAACGTTATGTAGTATTACGTTATAGCGTACAACGTAATGTAGTATTCCGGTATAACGTATAACGTTTTGTAGTATTACGTTATAGCGTACAACGTTATGTAGTATTACGTTATAAGGTATAACGTTGCGTAGTATTACGTTATAACGGATAACGTTATGTAGTATAACGTATAACGTTATGCAGTATAACGTATAACGTTATGTAGTATTACGTTATAACGTACAACGTTATGTAGTATTACGTTATAAGGTATAACGTTACGTAGTATTACATTTAGACGCACTACCATGTGTAGTATTACGTTATAACGTATAACGTTATGCAGTATTAAGTTATGACGTTTAACGTTGTGTAGTATTACGTTATGGCGTATAACGTTATGTAGTATTACGTTATAACGTATAACGTTATGTAGCATTAAGTTGTAACGTTTCACGTTATATAGCATATCAGTATAACGTATAACGTTATGTAGTATTACGTTATAACGTATAACGTTATGTAGTATTACGTTATAACGTATAACGTTATGTAGTATTACGTTATAACGTATAACGTTATGTAGCATTAAGTTGTAACGTTTCACGTTATATAGCATATCAGTATAACGTATAACGTTATGTAGTATTACGTTATAACGTATAACGTTATGCAGTATTACGTTATAACGTATAACGTAATGTAGTATTACGTTATAACGTATAACGTTATGCAGTATTACGTTATAACGTATAACGTAATGTAGTATTACGTTATAACGTATAACGTTATGTAGTATCACGTTGTGACGTATAACGTCATGTAGTATTACGTTATAACGTATAACGTTATGCAGTACTACGTTATAACGTAAAACGTTATATAATATTACGTTATAACGTATAACGTTATGTAGTATTAGGTTATAAAGTATAACGTTGTATAGCATATCAGTATAACGTATAACGTTTTGTAGTATTACGTTATAACGTATAACGTTATGTGGTATTACGTTATAACGTATAACGTTATGTAGTATTACGTTGTGACGTATAACGTCATGTAGTATTACGTTATAACGTATAACGTTATGCAGTATTACGTTATAACGTATAACGTAATGTAGTATTACGTTTTATCGTATAACGTTATGTACTATTACGTTATAACGTGTAATGTTGTATAGCATATCAGTACAACGTATAACGTAATATAGTATTACGCTATAACGTATAACGTTATGTAGTATTACGTTGTGACGTATAACGTCATGTAGTATTACGTTATAACGTATAACGTTATGCAGTATTACGTTATAACGTATAACGTAATGTAGTATTACGTTTTATCGTATAACGTTATGTACTATTACGTTATAACGTATAACGTTATGCAGTGCTACGTTATAACGTAAAACGTTATATAATATTACGTTATAACGTATAACGTTATGTAGTATTAGGTTATAAAGTATAACGTTGTATAGCATATCAGTATAACGTATAACGTTATGTAGTATTACGTTATAACGTACAACGTTATGTAGCATTACGTTATATGGTATAACGTTACGTAGAATTACATTAAGACGCACTACCATGTGTAGTATTACGTTATGACGTATAACGTTATGCAGTATTAAGTTATGACGTTTAACGTTGTGTAGTATTACGTTATAACGTATAACGTTATGTAGTATCATGTTATAACGCATAACGTTGTATAGCATATCAGTATATCTTATAACGTTATGCAGCATTACCTTACAACGTTTAACATTATGTAGTATTACGTTATAACGTATAACGTTTTGTAGTATTTCGTTATAACGTATAACGTAATGTAATATTGCATTAAGACGCACCACCTTATGTAGTATTACGTTATAACGTATAACGTTATGTAGTATTAAGTTATAACGTTTAACGATATGCAGTATTACGTTATAACGTATAACGTTATGTAGTATTATGTTATAACGTATATCGTTATGAAGTATTACGTAATCTCGTATAACGTTATGTAGTATTACATTATAGCGTATAACGTTATGTAGTATTACGTTGTAACGTATAACGTTATATAGTATTACGTTATAGCGTATAACGTTATGTAGTATTACGTTGTGACGTATAACGTCATGTAGTATTACGTTATAACGTATAACGTTGTTCAGCATATCAGTATAACGTATAACGTTATGTAGTATTACGTTATAACGTACAACGTTATGTAGTATTACGTTATAACGTATAATGTTGTATAGCGTATCAGTATAACGTATAACGTTATGAAGTATTAGGTTATAAAGTATAACGTTGTATAGCATATCAGTATAACGTATAACGTTTTGTAGTATTACGTTATAACGTATAACGTTATGTAGTATTACGTTATAACGTATAACGTTATGTAGCATTAAGTTGTAACGTTTCACGTTATATAGCATATCAGTATAACGTATAACGTTATGTAGTATTACGTTATAACGTATAACGTTGTATAGCATATCAGTATAACGTATAACGTTTTGTAGTATTACGTGATAACGTATAACGTTATGTAGTATTACGTTATAACGTATAACGTTATGTAGTATTACGTTATAACGTATAACGATATGTTGTACTACGTTATAACGTATAACATTATGTAGTATTACGTTACAACGTATAACGTTGTTCAGCATATCAGTATAACGTATAACGTTGTATAGCTTATCAGTATAACGTGTAACGTTACGTAGTAATACGTTATAAGGAATAACGTTATGTAGTATTACGTTATAACGTACAACGTTATGTAGTATTACGTTATAAGGTATAACGTTACGTAGTATTACGTTATAACGTATTACGTTATGTAGTATTACGTTATAACGTATAACGTTGTATAGCATATCAGTATAACGTATAACGTTATGTAGTATTACGTTATAACGTATAACGTTGTTCAGCATATCAGTATAACGTATAACGTTGTATAGCTTATCAGTATAACGTGTAACGTTACGTAGTAATACGTTATAAGGAATAACGTTATGTAGTATTACGTTATAACGTACAACGTTATGTAGTATTACGTTATAAGGTGTACCGATACGTAGTATTACATTAAGACGCACTACCATATGTAGTATTACGTTATAACGTATAACGTTGTATAGCATATCAGTATAACGTATAACGTTATGTAGTATTACGTTATAACGTATAACGTTGTTCAGCATATCAGTATAACGTATAACGTTGTATAGCTTATCAGTATAACGTGTAACGTTACGTAGTAATACGTTATAAGGAATAACGTTTTGTAGTATTACGTGATAACGTATAACGTTATGTAGTATTACGTTATAACGTATAACGTTATGTAGTATTACGTTATAACGTATAACGATATGTTGTACTACGTTATAACGTATAACATTATGTAGTATTACGTTATAACGTATAACGTTGTTCAGCATATCAGTATAACGTATAACGTTGTATAGCTTATCAGTATAACGTGTAACGTTACGTAGTAATACGTTATAAGGAATAACGTTATGTAGTATTACGTTATAACGTACAACGTTATGTAGTATTACGTTATAACGTATAACGTTATGTAGCATTAAGTTGTAACGTTTCACGTTATATAGCATATCAGTATAACGTATAACGTTATGTAGTATTACGTTATAACGTATAACGTTGTATAGCATATCAGTATAACGTATAACGTTTTGTAGTATTACGTGATAACGTATAACGTTATGTAGTATTACGTTATAACGTATAACGTTATGTAGTATTACGTTATAGCGTATAACGATATGTTGTACTACGTTATAACGTATAACATTATGTAGTATTACGTTATAACGTATAACGTTGTTCAGCATATCAGTATAACGTATAACGTTGTATAGCTTATCAGTATAACGTGTAACGTTACGTAGTAATACGTTATAAGGAATAACGTTATGTAGTATTACGTTATAACGTACAACGTTATGTAGTATTACGTTATAAGGTATAACGTTACGTAGTATTACGTTATAACGTATTACGTTATGTAGTATTACGTTATAACGTATAACGTTGTATAGCATATCAGTATAACGTATAACGTTATGTAGTATTACGTTATAACGTACAACGTTATGTAGCATTACGTTATATGGTATAACGTTACGTAGTATTACATTAAGACGCACTACCATGTGTAGTATTACGTTATAACGTATAACGTTATGCAGTATTAAGTTATGACGTTTAACGTTGTGTTGTATTACGTTATAACGTATAACGTTATGTAGTATCATGTTATAACGTATAACGTTGTATAGCATATTAGCATAACGTATAACGTTATGTAGTATTACGTTCTCAAGTATAACGTTAATAGCATACTAGTATAACGTATAACGATATATAGCATATCAGTATAACGTATAACGTTATGTAGTATTACGTTATAACGTATATCGTTATGTAGTATTACATTAAGACGCACTACCATATGTAGTATTACGTTATAACGTATAACGTTATGTAGCATTAAGTTACAACGTTTCACGTTATATAGCATATCAGTATAACGTGTAACGTTATGTAGTATTACGTTATAACGTACATCGTTATGTAGTATTACGTTATAAGGTGTACCGTTACGTAGTATTACATTAAGACGCACTACCATATGTAGTATTACGTTATAACGTATAACGTTATGTCGTATTACGTTAGAACGTATAACGTTGTATAGCATATCAGTATATCGTATAACATTATGTAGCATTACCTTACAGCCATCAACATTATGTAGCATTACGTTATAACGTATAACGTTATGTAGTATTCCGTTATATAGTATAACGTTATGTCGTACTACGTTATAACGTATAACGTTGTATAGCATATCGGTATATCGTATAACGTTATGTAGCATTACGTTATAACGTACAACGTTATGTAGTATTACGTTATAACGTATAACGTTATGTAGTATTACGTTATAACGTATAACGTTATGTAGTATTACGTTATAACGTATAACATTATGTAGTATTACGTTATAACGTATAACGTTGTTCAGCATATCAGTATAACGTATAACGTTATGTAGTATTACGTTATAACGTACAACGTTATGTAGTATTACGTTATAAGGTATAACGTTACGTAGTATTACATTAAGACGCACTACCATATGTAGTATTACGTTATAACGTATAACGTTATGCAGTATAAGGTTATGACGTTTAACGTTGTGTAGTATTACGTTATAACGTATAACGTTGTGTAGTATTACGTTATAACGTATAACGTTATGTAGTATTACGTTATAACGTATAACGTTGTATAGCATATCAGTATAACGTATAACGTAATGTAGTATTACGGTATAACGTATAACGTTGTATAGCATATCCTTATAACGTATAACGCTATGTAGTATTACGTTATAACGTATAACGTCATGAAGTATTACGTAATAACGTATGACGTTATGTAGTATTACGTTATAACGTATAACGTTATGTAGTATTACGTTATAACGTATAACGTTATGTAGTATTACGTTATAACGTATAACGTTGTATAGCATATCAGTATAACGTATAACGTTATGTAGTATTACGTTATAGAGTACAACGTTATGTAGTATTACGTTATAACGTATAACGTTGTTCAGCATATCAGTATAACGTATAACGTTATGTAGTATTACGTTATAACGTACAACGTTATGTAGTATTACGTTATAAGGTATAACGTTACGTAGTGTTACATTAAGACGCACTACCATATGTAGTATTACGTTATAACGTATAACGTTATGCAGTATAAGGTTATGACGTTTAACGTTGTGTAGTATTACGTTATAACGTATAATGTTGTGTAGTATTACGTTATAACGTATAACGTTATGTAGTATTACGTTATAACGTATAACGTTGTATAGCATATCAGTATAACGTATAACGTAATGTAGTATTACGGTATAACGTATAACGTTGTATAGCATATCCTTATAACATATAACGCTATGTAGTATTACGTTGTGACGTATAACGTCATGTGGTATTACGTTATAACGTATAACGTTATGCAGTATTACGTTATAACGTATAACGTAATGTAGTATTACGTTTTATCGTATAACGTTATGTAGTATTAGGTTATAAAGTATAACGTTGTATAGCATATCAGTATAACGTATAACGTTTTGTAGTATTACGTTATAACGTATAACGTTATGTGGTATTACGTTATAACGTATAACGTTGTATAGCATATCAGTATAACGTATAACTTTATGTAGTATTACGTTATAACGTACAACGTTATGTAGCATTACGTTATATGGTATAACGTTACGTAGAATTACATTAAGACGCACTACCATGTGTAGTATTACGTTATGACGTATAACGTTATGCAGTATTAAGTTATGACGTTTAACGTTGTGTAGTATTACGTTATAACGTATAACGTTATGTAGTATCATGTTATAACGCATAACGTTGTATAGCATATCAGTATATCTTATAACGTTATGTAGCATTACCTTACAACGTTTAACATTATGTAGTATTACGTTATAACGTATAACGTTTTGTAGTATTTCGTTATAACGTATAACGTAATGTAATATTGCATTAAGACGCACCACCTTATGTAGTATTACGTTATAACGTATAACGTTATGTAGTATTAAGTTATAACGTTTAACGATATGCAGTATTACGTTATAACGTATAACGTTATGTAGTATTATGTTATAACGTATATCGTTATGAAGTATTACGTTATCTCGTATAACGTTATGAAGTATTACATTATAGCGTATAACGTTATGTAGTATTACGTTGTAACGTATAACGTTATATAGTATTACGTTATAGCGTATAACGTTATGTAGTATTACGTTGTGACGTATAACGTCATGTAGTATTACGTTATAACGTATAACGTTGTTCAGCATATCAGTATAACGTATAACGTTATGTAGTATTACGTTATAACGTACAACGTTATGTAGTATTACGTTATAACGTATAATGTTGTATAGCGTATCAGTATAACGTATAACGTTATGTAGTATTACGTTATAACGTATAACGTTGTATAGCATATCAGTATAACGTGTAACGTTATTTAGTATTACGTTATAACGTACATCGTTATGTAGTATTACGTTATAAGGTGTACCGATACGTAGTATTACATTAAGACGCACTACCATATGTAGTATTACGTTATAACGTATAACGTTATGAAGTATTAGGTTATAAAGTATAACGTTGTATAGCATATCAGTATAACGTATAACGTTTTGTAGTATTACGTGATAACGTATAACGTTATGTAGTATTACGTTATAACGTATAACGTTATGTAGTATTACGTTATAACGTATAACGATATGTTGTACTACGTTATAACGTATAACATTATGTAGTATTACGTTATAACGTATAACGTTGTTCAGCATATCAGTATAACGTATAACGTTGTATAGCATATCAGTAACACGTATAACGTTATCTAGTACTACGTTATAACGTAAAACGTTATATAATATTACGTTATAACGTATAACGTTATGTAGTATAAAGTTATAAAGTTTAACGTTATGTAGTATTACGTTATAACGTATAGCGTTATGTGGTATTACGTTATAACGTATAACGTTGTATAGCTTATCAGTATAACGTGTAACGTTACGTAGTATTACGTTATAAGGAATAACGTTATGTAGTATTACGTTATAACGTACAACGTTATGTAGTATTACGTTATAAGGTATAACGTTACGTAGTATTACGTTATAACGTATTACGTTATGTAGTATTACGTTACAACGTATAACGTTGTATAGCATATCAGTATAACTTATAACGTTATGTAGTATTACGTTATAACGTACAACGTTATGTAGCATTACGTTATATGGTATAACGTTACGTAGTATTACAATAAGACGCACTACCATGTGTAGTATTACGTTATAACGTATAACGTTATGCAGTATTAAGTTATGACGTTTAACGTTGTGTAGTATTACGTTATAACGTATAACGTTATGTAGTATTACATTAAGACGCACTACCATATGTAGTATTACGTTATAACGTATAACGTTATGTAGCATTAAGTTACAACGTTTCACGTTATATAGCATATCAGTATAACGTGTAACGTTATGTAGTATTACGTTATAACGTACATCGTTATGTAGTATTACGTTATAAGGTGTACCGTTACGTAGTATTACATTAAGACGCACTACCATATGTAGTATTACGTTATAACGTATAACGTTATGTAGTATTAGGTTATAAAGTATAACGGTGTATAGCATATCAGTATAACGTATAACGTTTTGTAGTATTACGTTATAACGTATAACGTTATGTAGTATTACGTTATAACGTATAACGATATGTTGTACTACGTTATAACGTATAACATTATGTAGTATTATGTTATAACGTATAACGTTGTTCAGCATATCAGTATATCGTATAACGTTATGTAGCATTACGTTATAACGTACAACGTTATGTAGTATTACGTTATAAGGTGTACCGATACGTAGTATTACATTAAGACGCACTACCATATGTAGTATTACGTTATAACGTATAACGTTATGAAGTATTAGGTTATAAAGTATAACGTTGTATAGCATATCAGTATAACGTGTAACGTTTTGTAGTATTACGTGATAACGTATAACGTTATGTAGTATTACGTTATAACGTATAACGTTATGTAGTATTACGCTATAAGGTATAACGTTACGTAGTATTACGTTATAACGTATAACGTTATGTAGTATTACGTTATAACGTATAACGTTGTATAGCATATCAGTATAACGTATAACGTTATGTAGTATTACGTTATAACGTACAACGTTATGTAGCATTACGTTATATGGTATAACGTTACGTAGTATTACATTAAGACGCACTACCATGTGTAGTATTACGTTATAACGTATAACGTTATGCAGTATTAAGTTATAACGTTTAACGTTGTGTAGTATTACGTTATAACGTATAACGTTATGTAGTATCATGTTATAACGTATAACGTTGTATAGCATATTAGCATAACGTATAACGTTATGTAGTATTACGTTCTCAAGTATAACGTTAATAGCATACTAGTATAACGTATAACGATATATAGCATATCAGTATAACGTATAACGTTATGTAGTATTACGTTATAACGTATAACGTTATGTAGTATTACGTTATAACGTATAACGTTATGTAGTATTACATTAAGACGCACTACCATATGTAGTATTACGTTATAACGTATAACGCTATGTAGCATTAAGTTACAACGTTTCACGTTATATAGCATATCAGTATAACGTGTAACGTTATGTAGTATTACGTTATAACGTACATCCTTATGTAGTATTACGTTATAAGGTGTACCGTTACGTAGTATTACATTAAGACGCACTACCATATGTAGTATTACGTTATAACGTATAACGTTATGTAGTATTAGGTTATAAAGTATAACGGTGTATAGCATATCAGTATAACGTATAACGTTTTGTAGTATTACGTTATAACGTATAACGTTATGTAGTATTACGTTATAGCGTACAACGTTATGTAGTATTACGTTATAGCGTACAACGTAATGTAGTATTCCGGTATAACGTATAACGTTTTGTAGTATTACGTTATAGCGTACAATGTTATGTAGTATTACGTTATAAGGTATAACGTTGCGTAGTATTACGTTATAACGGATAACGTTATGTAGTATAACGTATAACGTTATGCAGTATAACGTATAACGTTATGTAGTATTACGTTATAACGTACAACGTTATGTAGTATTACGTTATAAGGTATAACGTTACGTAGTATTACATTTAGACGCACTACCATGTGTAGTATTACGTTATAACGTATAACGTTATGCAGTATTAAGTTATGACGTTTAACGTTGTGTAGTATTACGTTATGGCGTGAAACGTTGTATAGCGTATCAGTATAACGTATAACGTTATGTAGTATTACGTTATAAGGTGTACCGATACGTAGTATTACATTAAGACGCACTACCATATGTAGTATTACGTTATAACGTATAACGTTATGAAGTATTAGGTTATGAAGTATAACGTTGTATAGCATATCAGTATAACGTATAACGTTTTGTAGTATTACGTTATAACGTATAACGTTATGTAGTATTACGTTATAACGTATAACGTTATGTAGTATTACGTTATAACGTATAACGTTATGTAGCATTAAGTTGTAACGTTTCACGTCATATAGCATATCAGTATAACGTATAACGTTATGTAGTATTACGTTATAACGTATAACGTTATGCAGTATTACGTTATAACGTATAACGTAATGCAGTATTACGTTATAACGTATAACGTTATGCAGTATTACGTTATAACGTATAACGTAATGTAGTATTACGTTATAAGGTATAACGTTATGTAGTATCACGTTGTGACGTATAACGTCATGTAGTATTTCGTTATAACGTATAACGTTATGCAGTACTACGTTATAACGTAAAACGTTATATAATATTACGTTATAACGTATAACGTTATGTGGTATTAGGTTATAAAGTATAACGTTGTATAGCATATCAGTATAACGTATAACGTTTTGTAGTATTACGTTATAACGTATAACGTTATGTGGTATTAGGTTATAACGTATAACGTTATGTAGTATTACGTTGTGACGTATAACGTCATGTAGTATTACGTTATAACGTATAACGTTATGCAGTATTACGTTATAACGTATAACGTAATGTAGTATTACGTTTTATCGTATAACGTTATGTACTATTACGTTATAACGTGTAATGTTGTATAGCATATCAGTATAACGTATAACGTAATATAGTATTACGCTATAACGTATAACGTTATGTAGTATTACGTTGTGACGTATAACGTCATGTAGTATTACGTTATAACGTATAACGTTATGCAGTATTACGTTATAACGTATAACGTAATGTAGTATTACGTTTTATCGTATAACGTTATGTACTATTACGTTATAACGTATAACGTTATGCAGTGCTACGTTATAACGTAAAACGTTATATAATATTACGTTATAACGTATAACGTTATGTAGTATTAGGTTATAAAGTATAACGTTGTATAGCATATCAGTATAACGTATAACGTTTTGTAGTATTACGTTATAACGTATAACGTTATGTGGTATTACGTTATAACGTATAACGTTGTATAGCATGTCAGTATAACGTATAACTTTATGTAGTATTACGTTATAACGTACAACGTTATGTAGCATTACGTTATATGGTATAACGTTACGTAGAATTACATTAAGACGCACTACCATGTGTAGTATTACGTTATGACGTATAACGTTATGCAGTATTAAGTTATGACGTTTAACGTTGTGTAGTATTACGTTATAACGTATAACGTTATGTAGTATCATGTTATAACGCATAACGTTGTATAGCATATCAGTATATCTTATAACGTTATGTAGCATTACCTTACAACGTTTAACATTATGTAGTATTACGTTATAACGTATAACGTTTTGTAGTATTTCGTTATAACGTATAACGTAATGTAATATTGCATTAAGACGCACCACCTTATGTAGTATTACGTTATAACGTATAACGTTATGTAGTATTAAGTTATAACGTTTAACGATATGCTGTATTACGTTATAACGTATAACGTTATGTAGTATTATGTTATAACGTATATCGTTATGAAGTATTACGTTATCTCGTATAACGTTATGTAGTATTACATTATAGCGTATAACGTTATGTAGTATTACGTTGTAACGTATAACGTTATATAGTATTACGTTATAGCGTATAACGTTATGTAGTATTACGTTGTGACGTATAACGTCATGTAGTATTACGTTATAACGTATAACGTTGTTCAGCATATCAGTATAACGTATAACGTTATGTAGTATTACGTTATAACGTACAACGTTATGTAGTATTACGTTATAACGTATAATGTTGTATAGCGTATCAGTATAACGTATAACGTTATGTAGTATTACGTTATAACGTATAACGTTGTATAGCATATCAGTATAACGTATAACGTTTTGTAGTATTACGTGATAACGTATAACGTTATGTAGTATTACGTTATAACGTATAACGTTATGTAGTATTACGTTATAACGTATAACGATATGTTGTACTACGTTATAACGTATAACATTATGTAGTATTACGTTATAACGTATAACGTTGTTCAGCATATCAGTATAACGTATAACGTTGTATAGCTTATCAGTATAACGTGTAACGTTACGTAGCATTACGTTATAAGGAATAACGTTATGTAGTATTACGTTATAACGTACAACGTTATGTAGTATTACGTTATAAGGTATAACGTTACGTAGTATTACGTTATAACGTATTACGTTATGTAGTATTACGTTATAACGTATAACGTTGTATAGCATATCAGTATAACGTATAACGTTATGTAGTATTACGTTATAACGTACAACGTTATGTAGCATTACGTTATATGGTATAACGTTACGTAGTATTACATTAAGACGCACTACCATGTGTAGTATTACGTTATAACGTATAACGTTATGCAGTATTAAGTTATGACGTTTAACGTTGTGTTGTATTACGTTATAATATATAACGTTATGTAGTATCATGTTATAACGTATAACGTTGTATAGCATATTAGCATAACGTATAACGTTATGTAGTATTACGTTCTCAAGTATAACGTTAATAGCATACTAGTATAACGTATAACGATATATAGCATATCAGTATAACGTATAACGTTATGTAGTATTACGTTATAACGTATAACGTTATGTAGTATTACATTAAGACGCACTACCATATGTAGTATTACGTTATAACGTATAACGTTATGTAGCATTTAGTTACAACGTTTCACGTTATATAGCATATCAGTATAACGTGTAACGTTATGTAGTATTACGTTATAACGTACATCGTTATGTAGTATTACGTTATAAGGTGTACCGTTACGTAGTATTACATTAAGACGCACTACCATATGTAGTATTACGTTATAACGTATAACGTTATGTAGTATTAGGTTATAAAGTATAACGGTGTATAGCATATCAGTATAACGTATAACGTTTTGTAGTATTACGTTATAACGTATAACGTTATGTAGTATTACGTTATAACGTATAACGATATGTTGTACTACGTTATAACGTATAACATTATGTAGTATTATGTTATAACGTATAACGTTGTTCAGCATATCAGTATATCGTATAACGTTATGTAGCATTACGTTATAACGTACAACGTTATGTAGTATTACGTTATAAGGTGTACCGATACGTAGTATTACATTAAGACGCACTACCATATGTAGTATTACGTTATAACGTATAACGTTATGAAGTATTAGGTTATAAAGTATAACGTTGTATAGCATATCAGTATAACGTATAACGTTTTGTAGTATTACGTGATAACGTATAACGTTATGTAGTATTACGTTATAACGTATAACCTTATGTAGTTTTACGTTATAACGTATAACGATATGTTGTACTACGTTATAACGTATAACATTATGTAGTATTACGTTATAACGTATAACGTTGTTCAGCATATCAGTATAACGTATAACGTTGTATAGCATATCAGTAACACGTATAACGTTATCTAGTACTACGTTATAACGTAAAACGTTATATAATATTACGTTATAACGTATAACGTTATGTAGTATAAAGTTATAAAGTTGAACGTTATGTAGTATTACGTTATAACGTATAGCGTTATGTGGTATTACGTTATAACGTATAACGTTGTATAGCTTATCAGTATAACGTGTAACGTTACGTAGTATTACGTTATAAGGAATAACGTTCTGTAGTATTACGTTATAACGTACAACGTTATGTAGTATTACGTTATAAGGTATAACGTTACGTAGTATTACGTTATAACGTATAACGTTATGTAGTATTACGTTATAACGTATAACGTTGTATAGCATATCAGTATAACGTATAACGTTATGTAGTATTACGTTATAACGTACAACGTTATGTAGCATTACGTTATATGGTATAACGTTACGTAGTATTACATTAAGACGCACTACCATGTGTAGTATTACGTTATAACGTATAACGTTATGCAGTATTAAGTTATGACGTTTAACGTTGTGTAGTATTACGTTATAACGTATAACGTTATGTAGTATCATGTTATAACGTATAACGTTGTATAGCATATTAGCATAACGTATAACGTTATGTAGTATTACGTTCTCAAGTATAACGTTAATAGCATACTAGTATAACGTATAACGATATATAGCATATCAGTATAACGTATAACGTTATGTAGTATTACGTTATAACGTATAACGTTATGTGGTATTACATTAAGACGCACTACCATATGTAGTATTACGTTATAACGTATAACGTTATGTAGCATTAAGTTACAACGTTTCACGTTATATAGCATATCAGTATAACGTGTAACGTTATGTAGTATTATGTTATAACGTACATCGTTATGTAGTATTACGTTATAAGGTGTACCGTTACGTAGTATTACATTAAGGCGCACTACCATATGTAGTATTACGTTATAACGTATAACTTTATGTAGTATTAGGTTATAAAGTATAACGGTGTATAGCATATCAGTATAACGTATAACGTTTTGTAGTATTACGTTATAACGTATAACGTTATGTAGTATTACGTTATAACGTATAACGATATGTTGTACTACGTTATAACGTATAACATTATGTAGTATTATGTTTTAACGTATAACGTTGTTCAGCATATCAGTATAACATATAACGTTATGTAGCATTACGTTATAACGTACAACGTTATGTAGCATTACGTTATAACTTACAACGTTATGTAGTATTACGTTATAAGGTATAACGTTACGTAGTATTACATTAAGACGCACTACCATATGTAGTATTACGTTATAACGTATAACGTTATGCAGTATAAGGTTATGATGTTTAACGTTGTATAGCATATCAGTATAACGGGTAACGTTATGTAGTATTACGTTATAACGTATAACGTTATGTAGTATAACATTAAGCCGCAATACCTTATATAGTCATACGTTATAACGTATAACGTTATGTAGTATTAAGTTATAACCTTTAACGTTATGTAGTATTACGTTATAACGTATAACGTATTGTAGTATTACGGTATAACGTATAACGTTGTATAGCATATCCTTATAACGTATAACGCTATGTAGTATTACGTTATAACTTATAACGTTATGACGTACTACGTAATAACGTATGACGTTATGTAGTATTACGTTATAACGTATAACGTTATGTATTATTACGTTATAACGTATAACGTTATGTAGTATTTCGTTATAACGTATAAAGTTATGTAGTATTACATTAAGACGCACTACCATATGTAGTATTACGTTATAACGTATAACGTTATGTAGCATTAAGTTACAACGTTTCACGTTATATAGCATATCAGTATAACGTATAACGTTTTGTAGTATTACGTGATAACGTATAACGTTATGTAGTATTACGTTATAACGTATAACGTTATGTAGTATTACGTTATAACGTATAACGTTATGTATTATCATGATATAACGTATAACGTTGTATAGCATATTAGCATAACGTATAACGTTATGTAGTATTACGTTCTCAAGTATAACGTTAATAGCATACTAGTATAACGTATAACGATATATAGCATATCAGTATAACGTATAACGTTATGTAGTATTACGTTATAACGTATAACGTTATGTGGTATTACATTAAGACGCACTACCATATGTAGTATTACGTTATAACGTATAACGTTATGTAGCATTAAGTTACAACGTTTCACGTTATATAGCATATCAGTATAACGTGTAACGTTATGTAGTATTACGTTATAACGTACATCGTTATGTAGTATTACGGTATAAGGTGTACCGTTACGTAGTATTACATTAAGACGCACTACCATATGTAGTATTACGTTATAACGTATAACGTTATGTAGTATTAGGTTATAAAGTATAACGGTGTATAGCATATCAGTATAACGTATAACGTTATGTAGCATTACGTTATAACGTACAACGTTATGTAGTATTACGTTATAAGGTATAACGTTACGTAGTATTACATTAAGACGCACTACCATATGTAGTATTACGTTATAACGTATAACGTTATGCAGTATAAGGTTATGATGTTTAACGTTGTATAGCATATCAGTATAACGGGTAACGTTATGTAGTATAACATTAAGCCGCAATACCTTATATAGTAATACGTTATAACGTATAACGTTATGTAGTATTAAGTTATAACCTTTAACGTTATGTAGTATTACGTTATAACGTATAACGTATTGTAGTATTACGGTATAACGTATAACGTTGTATAGCATATCCTTCTAACGTATAACGCTATGTAGTATTACGTTATAACGTATAACGTTATGAAGTATTACGTAATAACGTATGACGTTATGTAGTATTACGTTATAACGTATAACGTTATGTATTATTACGTTATAACGTATAACGTTATGTAGTATTTCGTTATAACGTATAACGTTATGTAGTATTACATTAAGACGCACTACCATATGTAGTATTACGTTATAACGTATAACGTTATGTAGCATTAAGTTACAACGTTTCACGTTATATAGCATATCAGTATAACGTGTAACGTTATGTAGTATTACGTTAATACGTACATCGTTATGCAGTATTACGTTATAAGGTGTACCGTTACGTAGTATTACATTAAGACGCACTACCATATGTAGTATTACGTTATAACGTATAACGATATGTAGTATTAGGTTATAAAGTATAACGTTGTATAGCATATCAGTATAACGTATAACGTTTTGTAGTATTACGTTATAACGTATAACGTTATGTAGTATTACGTTATAACGTATAACGATATGTTGTACTACGTTATAACGTATAACATTATGTAGTATTATGTTTTAACGTATAACGTTGTTCAGCATATCAGTATAACATATAACGTTATGTAGCATTACGTTATAACGTACAACGTTATGTAGCATTACGTTATAACTTACAACGTTATGTAGTATTACGTTATAAGGTATAACGTTACGTAGTATTACATTAAGACGCACTACCATATGTAGTATTACGTTATAACGTATAACGTTATGCAGTATAAGGTTATGATGTTTAACGTTGTATAGCATATCAGTATAACGGGTAACGTTATGTAGTATTACGTTATAACGTATAACGTTATGTAGTATAACATTAAGCCGCAATACCTTATATAGTCATACGTTATAACGTATAACGTTATGTAGTATTAAGTTATAACCTTTAACGTTATGTAGTATTACGTTATAACGTATAACGTATTGTAGTATTACGGTATAACGTATAACGTTGTATAGCATATCCTTATAACGTATAACGCTATGTAGTATTACGTTATAACTTATAACGTTATGACGTACTACGTAATAACGTATGACGTTATGTAGTATTACGTTATAACGTATAACGTTATGTATTATTACGTTATAACGTATAACGTTATGTAGTATTTCGTTATAACGTATAAAGTTATGTAGTATTACATTAAGACGCACTACCATATGTAGTATTACGTTATAACGTATAACGTTATGTAGCATTAAGTTACAACGTTTCACGTTATATAGCATATCAGTATAACGTATAACGTTTTGTAGTATTACGTGATAACGTATAACGTTATGTAGTATTACGTTATAACGTATAACGTTATGTAGTATTACGTTATAACGTATAACGTTATGTATTATCATGATATAACGTATAACGTTGTATAGCATATTAGCATAACGTATAACGTTATGTAGTATTACGTTCTCAAGTATAACGTTAATAGCATACTAGTATAACGTATAACGATATATAGCATATCAGTATAACGTATAACGTTATGTAGTATTACGTTATAACGTATAACGTTATGTGGTATTACATTAAGACGCACTACCATATGTAGTATTACGTTATAACGTATAACGTTATGTAGCATTAAGTTACAACGTTTCACGTTATATAGCATATCAGTATAACGTGTAACGTTATGTAGTATTACGTTATAACGTACATCGTTATGTAGTATTACGGTATAAGGTGTACCGTTACGTAGTATTACATTAAGACGCACTACCATATGTAGTATTACGTTATAACGTATAACGTTATGTAGTATTAGGTTATAAAGTATAACGGTGTATAGCATATCAGTATAACGTATAACGTTATGTAGCATTACGTTATAACGTACAACGTTATGTAGTATTACGTTATAAGGTATAACGTTACGTAGTATTACATTAAGACGCACTACCATATGTAGTATTACGTTATAACGTATAACGTTATGCAGTATAAGGTTATGATGTTTAACGTTGTATAGCATATCAGTATAACGGGTAACGTTATGTAGTATTACGTTATAACGTATAACGTTATGTAGTATAACATTAAGCCGCAATACCTTATATAGTAATACGTTATAACGTATAACGTTATGTAGTATTAAGTTATAACCTTTAACGTTATGTAGTATTACGTTATAACGTATAACGTATTGTAGTATTACGGTATAACGTATAACGTTGTATAGCATATCCTTCTAACGTATAACGCTATGTAGTATTACGTTATAACGTATAACGTTATGAAGTATTACGTAATAACGTATGACGTTATGTAGTATTACGTTATAACGTATAACGTTATGTATTATTACGTTATAACGTATAACGTTATGTAGTATTTCGTTATAACGTATAACGTTATGTAGTATTACATTAAGACGCACTACCATATGTAGTATTACGTTATAACGTATAACGTTATGTAGCATTAAGTTACAATGTTTCACGTTATATAGCATATCAGTATAACGTGTAACGTTATGTAGTATTACGTTAATACGTACATCGTTATGCAGTATTACGTTATAAGGTGTACCGTTACGTAGTATTACATTAAGACGCACTACCATATGTAGTATTACGTTATAACGTATAACGATATGTAGTATTAGGTTATAAAGTATAACGTTGTATAGCATATCAGTATAACGTATAACGTTTTGTAGTATTACGTTATAACGTATAACGTTATGTAGTATTACGTTATAACGTATAACGATATGTTGTACTACGTTATAACGTATAACATTATGTAGTATTACGTTATAACGTATAACGTTGTTCAGCATATCAGTATAACGTATAACGTTATGTAGCATTACGTTATAACGTACAACGTTATGTAGTATTACGTTATAAGGTATAACGTTACGTAGTATTACATTAAGACGCACTACCATATGTAGTATTACGTTATAACGTATAACGTTATGCAGTATAAGGTTATGACGTTTAACCTTGTATAGCATATCAGTATAACGTGTAACGTTATGTAGTATTACGTTATAACGTATAACGTTATGTAGTATTCCGTTATAAGGTATAACGTTATGTCGTATTATGTTATAACGTATAACGTTGTATAGCATATCAGTATATCGTATAACGTTATGTAGCATTACCTTACAACGTTTAAAATTATGTAGTATTACGTTATAACGTATAACGTAATGTAGTATTACGTTTTATCGTATAACGTTATGTACTATTACGTTATAACGTGTAATGTTGTATAGCATATCAGTATAACGTATAACGTAATATAGTATTACGCTATAACGTATAACGTTATGTAGTATTGCGTTATAGCGTATAACGTTATGTAGTATTACGTTATAACGTATAACGTTATGCAGTATTACGTTATAACGTATAACGTTATGTAGTATTACGTTGTGACGTATAACGTCATGTAGTATTACGTTATAACGTATAACGTTATGCAGTACTACGTTATAACGTAAAACGTTATATAATATTACGTTATAACGTATAACGTTATGTAGTATTAAGTTATAACCTTTAACGTTATGTAGTATTACGTTATAACGTATAACGTATTGTAGTATTACGGTATAACGTATAACGTTGTATAGCATATCCTTATAACGTATAACGCTATGTAGTATTACGTTATAACGTATAACGTTATGAAGTATTACGTAATAACGTATGACGTTATGTAGTATTACGTTATAACGTATAACGTTATGTATTATTACGTTATAACGTATAACGTTATGTAGTATTACGTTATAACGTATAACGATATGTTGTACTACGTTATAACGTATAACATTATGTAGTATTACGTTATAACGTATAACGTTGTTCAGCATATCAGTATGACGTATAACGTTATGTAGCATTAAGTTACAACGTTTCACGTTATATAGCATATCAGTATAACGTGTAACGTTATGTAGTATTACGTTATAACGTACATCGTTATGTAGTATTACGTTATAAGGTGTACCGTTACGTAGTATTACATTAAGACGCACTACCATATGTAGTATTACGTTATAACGTATAACGTTATGCAGTATAAGGTTATGACGTTTAACGTTGTATAGCATATCAGTATAACGTGTAACGTTATGTAGTATTACGTTATAACGTATAACGTTATGTAGTATTCCGTTATAAGGTATAACGTTATGTCGTATTACGTTATAACGTATAACGTTGTATAGCATATCAGTATATCGTATAACGTTATGTAGCATTACCTTACAACGTTTAACATTATGTAGTATTACGTTATAACGCATAACGTAATGAAGTATTACGTTATAACGTATAACGTTATGAAGTATTACGTTATAGCGTATAACATTATGTAGTATTACGTTATAACGTATAACGTTATGTAGTATTACGTTATAGCGTATAAAGTTATGTAGTATTACGTCATAACGTATAACGTTATGCAGTATTACGTTATAACGTATAACATTATGTAGTATTACGTTGTGACGTATAACGTCATGTAGTATAACGTTATAACGTATAACGTTATGCAGTATTACGTTATAACGTATAACGTAATGTAGTATTACGTTTTATCGTATAACGTTATGTACTATTACGTTATAACGTGTAATGTTGTATATCATATCAGTATAACGTATAACGTAATATAGTATTACGCTATAACGTATAACGTTATGTAGTATTACGTTATAGCGTATAACGTTATGTAGTATTACGTTATAACGTATAACGTTATGCAGTATTACGTTATAACGTATAACGTTATGTAGTATTACGTTGTGACGTATAACGTCATGTAGTATTACGTTATAACGTATAACGTTATGCAGTACTACGTTATAACGTAAAACGTTATATAATATTACGTTATAACGTATAACGTTATGTAGTATTAGGTTATAAAGTATAACGTTGTATAGCATATCAGTATAACGTATAACGTTTTGTAGTATTACGTTATAACGTATAACATTATGTGGTATTACGTTATAACGTATAACGTTGTATAGCATATCAGTATAACGTATAACGTTATGTAGTATTACGTTATAACGTACAACGTTATGTAGCATTACGTTATATGGTATAACGTTACGTAGTATTACATTAAGACGCACTACCATGTGTAGTATTACGTTATGACGTATAATGTTATGCAGTATTAAGTTATGACGTTTAACGTTGTGTAGTATTACGTTATAACGTATAACGTTATGTAGTATCATGTTATAACGTATAACGTCATGTAGTATTACGTTATAACGTATAACGTTATGCAGTACTACGTCATAACGTAAAACGTTATATAATATTACGTTATAACGTATAACGTTATGTAGTATTAGGTTATAAAGTATAACGTTGTATAGCATATCAGTATAACGTATAACGTTTTGTAGTATTACGTTATAACGTATAACGTTATGTGGTATTACGTTATAACGTATAACGTTGTATAGCATATCAGTATAACGTATAACGTTATGTAGTATTACGTTATAACGTACAACGTTATGTAGCATTACGTTATATGGTATAACGTTACGTAGTATTACATTAAGACGCACTACCATGTGTAGTATTACGTTATGACGTATAACGTTATGCAGTATTAAGTTATGACGTTTAACGTTGTGTAGTATTACGTTATATCGTATAACATTATGTAGTATCATGTTATAACGTATAACGTTGTATAGCATATCAGTATATCGTATAACGTTATGTAGCATTACCTTACAACGTTTAACATTATGTAGTATTACGTTATAACGTATAACGTTTTGTAGTATTTCGTTATAACGTATAACGTAATGTAATATTGCAATAAGACGCACCACCTTATGTAGTATTACGTTATAACGTATAACGTTATGTAGTATTAAGTTATAACGTTTAACGATATGCAGTATTACGTTATAACGTATAACGTTATGTAGTATTATGTTATAACGTATATCGTTATGAAGTATTACGTTATCTCGTATAACGTTATGTAGTATTACATTATAGCGTATAACGTTATGTAGTATTACGTTGTAACGTATAACGTTATATAGTATTACGTTATAGCGTATAACGTTATGTAGTATTACGTTGTGACGTATAACGTCATGTAGTATTACGTTATAACGTATAACGTTGTTCAGCATATCAGTATAACGTATAACGTTATGTAGTATTACGTTATAACGAACAACGTTATGTAGTATTACGTTATAACGTATAATGTTGTATAGCGTATCAGTATAACGTATAACGTTATGTAGTATTACGTTATAAGGTGTACCGATACGTAGTATTATATTAAGACGCACTACCATATGTAGTATTACGTTATAACGTATAACGTTATGTGGTATTACGTTATAACGTATAACGTTGTATAGCATATCAGTATAACGTATAACGTTATGTAGTATTACGTTATAACGTACAACGTTATGTAGCATTACGTTATATGGTATAACGTTACGTAGTATTACATTAAGACGCACTACCATGTGTAGTATTACGTTATGACGTATAACGTTATGCAGTATTAAGTTATGACGTTTAACGTTGTGTAGTATTACGTTATAACGTATAACGTTATGTAGTATCATGTTATAACGTATAACGTCATGTAGTATTACGTTATAACGTATAACGTTATGCAGTACTACGTTATAACGTAAAACGTTATATAATATTACGTTATAACGTATAACGTTATGTAGTATTAGGTTATAAAGTATAACGTTGTATAGCATATCAGTATAACGTATAACGTTTTGTAGTATTACGTTATAACGTACAACGTTATGTAGCATTACGTTATATGGTATAACGTTACGTAGTATTACATTAAGACGCACTACCATGTGTAGTATTACGTTATAACGTATAACGTTATGTAGTATCATGTTATAACGTATAACGTCATGTAGTATTACGTTATAACGTATAACGTTATGCATTACTACGTTATAACGTAAAACGTTATATAATATTACGTTATAACGTATAACGTTATGTAGTATCATGTTATAACGTATAACGTCATGTAGTATTACGTTATAACGTATAACGTTATGCAGTACTACGTTATAACGTAAAACGTTATATAATATTACGTTATAACGTATAACGTTATGTAGTATTAGGTTATAAAGTATAACGTTGTATAGCATATCAATATAACGTATAACGTTTTGTAGTATTACGTTATAACGTATAACGTTATGTGGTATTACGTTATAACGTATAACGTTGTATAGCATATCAGTATAACGTATAACGTTATGTAGTATTACGTTATAACGTACAACGTTATGTAGCATTACGTTATATGGTATAACGTTACGTAGTATTACATTAAGACGCACTACCATGTGTAGTATTACGTTATGACGTATAACGTTATGCAGTATTAAGTTATGACGTTTAACGTTGTGTAGTATTACGTTATAACGTATAACGTTATGTAGTATCATGTTATAACGTATAACGTTGTATAGCATATCAGTATATCGTATAACGTTATGTAGCATTACCTTACAACGTTTAACATTATGTAGTATTACGTTATAACGTATAACGTTTTGTAGTATTTCGTTATAACGTATAACGTAATGTAATATTGCAATAAGACGCACCACCTTATGTAGTATTACGTTATAACGTATAACGTTATGTAGTATTAAGTTATAACGTTTAACGATATGCAGTATTACGTTATAACGTATAACGTTATGTAGTATTATGTTATAACGTATATCGTTATGAAGTATTACGTTATCTCGTATAACGTTATGTAGTATTACATTATAGCGTATAACGTTATGTAGTATTACGTTGTAACGTATAACGTTATATAGTATTACGTTATAGCGTATAACGTTATGTAGTATTACGTTGTGACGTATAACGTCATGTAGTATTACGTTATAACGTATAACGTTGTTCAGCATATCAGTATAACGTATAACGTTATGTAGTATTACGTTATAACGTACAACGTTATGTAGTATTACGTTATAACGTATAATGTTGTATAGCGTATCAGTATAACGTATAACGTTATGTAGTATTACGTTATAAGGTGTACCGATACGTAGTATTACATTAAGACGCACTACCATATGTAGTATTACGTTATAACGTATAACGTTCTGAAGTATTAGGTTATAAAGTATAACGTTGTATAGCATATCAGTATAACGTATAACGTTTTGTAGTATTACGTTATAACGTATAACGTTATGTAGTATTACGTTATAACGTATAACGTTATGTAGCATTAAGTTGTAACGTTTCACGTTATATAGCATATCAGTATAACGTATAACGTTATGTAGTATTACGTTATAACGTATAACGTTGTATAGCATATCAGTATAACGTGTAACGTTATTTAGTATTACGTTATAACGTACATCGTTATGTAGTATTACGTTATAAGGTGTACCGATACGTAGTATTACATTAAGACGCACTACCATATGTAGTATTACGTTATAACGTATAACGTTATGAAGAATTAGGTTATAAAGTATAACGTTGTATAGCATATCAGTATAACGTATAACGTTTTGTAGTATTACGTGATAACGTATAACGTTATGTAGTATTACGTTATAACGTATAACGTTATGTAGTATTACGTTATAACGTATAACGATATGTTGTACTACGTTATAACGTATAACATTATGTAGTATTACGTTATAACGTATAACGTTGTTCAGCATATCAGTATAACGTATAACGTTGTATAGCATATCAGTAACACGTATAACGTTATCTAGTACTACGTTATAACGTAAAACGTTATATAATATTACGTTATAACGTATAACGTTATGTAGTATAAAGTTATAAAGTTTAACGTTATGTAGTATTACGTTATAACGTATAGCGTTATGTGGTATTACGTTATAACGTATAACGTTGTATAGCTTATCAGTATAACGTGTAACGCTACGTAGTATTACGTTATAAGGAATAACGTTATGTAGTATTACGTTATAACGTACAACGTTATGTAGTATTACGTTATAAGGTATAACGTTGCGTAGTATTACGTTATAACGTATAACGTCATGTAGTATTACGTTATAACGTATAACGTTGTTCAGCATATAAGTATAACGTATAACGTTATGTAGCATTACGTTATAACGTACAACGTTATGTAGTATTACGTTATAACGAATAACGTTATGCAGTATTACGTTATAACATATAACATTATGTAGTATTACGTTATAACGTATAACGTTGTATAGCATATCAGTATAACGTATAACGTTATGTAGTATTACGTTATAACGTACAACGTTATGTAGCATTACGTTATATGGTATAACGTTACGTAGTATTACATTAAGACGCACTACCATGTGTAGTATTACGTTATAACGTATAACGTTATGCAGTATTAAGTTATGACGTTTAACGTTGTGTAGTATTACGTTATAACGTATAACGTTATGTAGTATCATGTTATAACGTATAACGTTGTATAGCATATTAGCATAACGTATAACGTTATGTAGTATTACGTTCTCAAGTATAACGTTAATAGCATACTAGTATAACGTATAACGATATATAGCATATCAGTATAACGTATAACGTTATGTAGTATTACGTTATAACGTATAACGTTATGTGGTATTACATTAAGACGCACTACCATATGTAGTATTACGTTATAACGTATAACGTTATGTAGCATTAAGTTACAACGTTTCACGTTATATAGCATATCAGTATAACGTGTAACGTTATGTAGTATTATGTTATAACGTACATCGTTATGTAGTATTACGTTATAAGGTGTACCGTTACGTAGTATTACATTAAGGCGCACTACCATATGTAGTATTACGTTATAACGTATAACTTTATGTAGTATTAGGTTATAAAGTATAACGGTGTATAGCATATCAGTATAACGTATAGCGTTTTGTAGTATTACGTTATAACGTATAACGTTATGTAGTATTACGTTATAACGTATAACGATATGTTGTACTACGTTATAACGTATAACATTATGTAGTATTATGTTTTAACGTATAACGTTGTTCAGCATATCAGTATAACATATAACGTTATGTAGCATTACGTTATAACGTACAACGTTATGTAGCATTACGTTATAACTTACAACGTTATGTAGTATTACGTTATAAGGTATAACGTTACGTAGTATTACATTAAGACGCACTACCATATGTAGTATTACGTTATAACGTATAACGTTATGCAGTATAAGGTTATGATGTTTAACGTTGTATAGCATATCAGTATAACGGGTAACGTTATGTAGTATTACGTTATAACGTATAACGTTATGTAGTATAACATTAAGCCGCAATACCTTATATAGTCATACGTTATAACGTATAACGTTATGTAGTATTAAGTTATAACCTTTAACGTTATGTAGTATTACGTTATAACGTATAACGTATTGTAGTATTACGGTATAACGTATAACGTTGTGTAGCATATCCTTATAACGTATAACGCTATGTAGTATTACGTTATAACTTATAACGTTATGACGTACTACGTAATAACGTATGACGTTATGTAGTATTACGTTATAACGTATAACGTTATGTATTATTACGTTATAACGTATAACGTTATGTAGTATTTCGTTATAACGTATAAAGTTATGTAGTATTACATTAAGACGCACTACCATATGTAGTATTACGTTATAACGTATAACGTTATGTAGCATTAAGTTACAACGTTTCACGTTATATAGCATATCAGTATAACGTATAACGTTTTGTAGTATTACGTGATAACGTATAACGTTATGTAGTATTACGTTATAACGTATAACGTTATGTAGTATTACGTTATAACGTATAACGTTATGTAGTATCATGATATAACGTATAACGTTGTATAGCATATTAGCATAACGTATAACGTTATGTAGTATTACGTTCTCAAGTATAACGTTAATAGCATACTAGTATAACGTATAACGATATATAGCATATCAGTATAACGTATAACGTTATGTAGTATTACGTTATAACGTATAACGTTATGTAGTATCATGATATAACGTATAACGTTGTATAGCATATTAGCATAACGTATAACGTTATGTAGTATTACGTTCTCAAGTATAACGTTAATAGCATACTAGTATAACGTATAACGATATATAGCATATCAGTATAACGTATAACGTTATGTAGTATTACGTTATAACGTATAACGTTATGTGGTATTACATTAAGACGCACTACCATATGTAGTATTACGTTATAACGTATAACGTTATGTAGCATTAAGTTACAACGTTTCACGTTATATAGCATATCAGTATAACGTGTAACGTTATGTAGTATTACGTTAATACGTACATCGTTATGCAGTATTACGTTATAAGGTGTACCGTTACGTAGTATTACATTAAGACGCACTACCATATGTAGTATTACGTTATAACGTATAACGATATGTAGTATTAGGTTATAAAGTATAACGTTGTATAGCATATCAGTATAACGTATAACGTTTTGTAGTATTACGTTATAACGTATAACGTTATGTAGTATTACGTTATAACGTATAACGATATGTTGTACTACGTTATAACGTATAACATTATGTAGTATTACGTTATAACGTATAACGTTGTTCAGCATATCAGTATAACGTATAACGTTATGTAGCATTACGTTATAACGTACAACGTTATGTAGTATTACGTTATAAGGTATAACGTTACGTAGTATTACATTAAGACGCACTACCATATGTAGTATTACGTTATAACGTATAACGTTATGCAGTATAAGGTTATGACGTTTAACCTTGTATAGCATATCAGTATAACGTGTAACGTTATGTAGTATTACGTTATAACGTATAACGTTATGTAGTATTCCGTTATAAGGTATAACGTTATGTCGTATTATGTTATAACGTATAACGTTGTATAGCATATCAGTATATCGTATAACGTTATGTAGCATTACCTTACAACGTTTAAAATTATGTAGTATTACGTTATAACGTATAACGTAATGTAGTATTACGTTTTATCGTATAACGTTATGTACTATTACGTTATAACGTGTAATGTTGTATAGCATATCAGTATAACGTATAACGTAATATAGTATTACGCTATAACGTATAACGTTATGTAGTATTGCGTTATAGCGTATAACGTTATGTAGTATTACGTTATAACGTATAACGTTATGCAGTATTACGTTATAACGTATAACGTTATGTAGTATTACGTTGTGACGTATAACGTCATGTAGTATTACGTTATAACGTATAACGTTATGCAGTACTACGTTATAACGTAAAACGTTATATAATATTACGTTATAACGTATAACGTTATGTAGTATTAAGTTATAACCTTTAACGTTATGTAGTATTACGTTATAACGTATAACGTATTGTAGTATTACGGTATAACGTATAACGTTGTATAGCATATCCTTATAACGTATAACGCTATGTAGTATTACGTTATAACGTATAACGTTATGAAGTATTACGTAATAACGTATGACGTTATGTAGTATTACGTTATAACGTATAACGTTATGTATTATTACGTTATAACGTATAACGTTATGTAGTATTACGTTATAACGTATAACGATATGTTGTACTACGTTATAACGTATAACATTATGTAGTATTACGTTATAACGTATAACGTTGTTCAGCATATCAGTATGACGTATAACGTTATGTAGCATTAAGTTACAACGTTTCACGTTATATAGCATATCAGTATAACGTGTAACGTTATGTAGTATTACGTTATAACGTACATCGTTATGTAGTATTACGTTATAAGGTGTACCGTTACGTAGTATTACATTAAGACGCACTACCATTTGTAGTATTACGTTATAACGTATAACGTTATGCAGTATAAGGTTATGACGTTTAACGTTGTATAGCATATCAGTATAACGTGTAACGTTATGTAGTATTACGTTATAACGTATAACGTTATGTAGTATTCCGTTATAAGGTATAACGTTATGTCGTATTACGTTATAACGTATAACGTTGTATAGCATATCAGTATATCGTATAACGTTATGTAGCATTACCTTACAACGTTTAACATTATGTAGTATTACGTTATAACGCATAACGTAATGAAGTATTACGTTATAACGTATAACGTTATGAAGTATTACGTTATAGCGTATAACATTATGTAGTATTACGTTATAACGTATAACGTTATGTAGTATTACGTTATAGCGTATAAAGTTATGTAGTATTACGTCATAACGTATAACGTTATGCAGTATTACGTTATAACGTATAACATTATGTAGTATTACGTTGTGACGTATAACGTCATGTAGTATAACGTTATAACGTATAACGTTATGCAGTATTACGTTATAACGTATAACGTAATGTAGTATTACGTTTTATCGTATAACGTTATGTACTATTACGTTATAACGTGTAATGTTGTATATCATATCAGTATAACGTATAACGTAATATAGTATTACGCTATAACGTATAACGTTATGTAGTATTACGTTATAGCGTATAACGTTATGTAGTATTACGTTATAACGTATAACGTTATGCAGTATTACGTTATAACGTATAACGTTATGTAGTATTACGTTGTGACGTATAACGTCATGTAGTATTACGTTATAACGTATAACGTTATGCAGTACTACGTTATAACGTAAAACGTTATATAATATTACGTTATAACGTATAACGTTATGTAGTATTAGGTTATAAAGTATTACGTTGTATAGCATATCAGTATAACGTATAACGTTTTGTAGTATTACGTTATAACGTATAACATTATGTGGTATTACGTTATAACGTATAACGTTGTATAGCATATCAGTATAACGTATAACGTTATGTAGTATTACGTTATAACGTACAACGTTATGTAGCATTACGTTATATGGTATAACGTTACGTAGTATTACATTAAGACGCACTACCATGTGTAGTATTACGTTATGACGTATAATGTTATGCAGTATTAAGTTATGACGTTTAACGTTGTGTAGTATTACGTTATAACGTATAACGTTATGTAGTATCATGTTATAACGTATAACGTCATGTAGTATTACGTTATAACGTATAACGTTATGCAGTACTACGTCATAACGTAAAACGTTATATAATATTACGTTATAACGTATAACGTTATGTAGTATTAGGTTATAAAGTATAACGTTGTATAGCATATCAGTATAACGTATAACGTTTTGTAGTATTACGTTATAACGTATAACGTTATGTGGTATTACGTTATAACGTATAACGTTGTATAGCATATCAGTATAACGTATAACGTTATGTAGTATTACGTTATAACGTACAACGTTATGTAGCATTACGTTATATGGTATAACGTTACGTAGTATTACATTAAGACGCACTACCATGTGTAGTATTACGTTATGACGTATAACGTTATGCAGTATTAAGTTATGACGTTTAACGTTGTGTAGTATTACGTTATATCGTATAACATTATGTAGTATCATGTTATAACGTATAACGTTGTATAGCATATCAGTATATCGTATAACGTTATGTAGCATTACCTTACAACGTTTAACATTATGTAGTATTACGTTATAACGTATAACGTTTTGTAGTATTTCGTTATAACGTATAACGTAATGTAATATTGCAATAAGACGCACCATCTTATGTAGTATTACGTTATAACGTATAACGTTATGTAGTATTAAGTTATAACGTTTAACGATATGCAGTATTACGTTATAACGTATAACGTTATGTAGTATTATGTTATAACGTATATCGTTATGAAGTATTACGTTATCTCGTATAACGTTATGTAGTATTACATTATAGCGTATAACGTTATGTAGTATTACGTTGTAACGTATAAAGTTATATAGTATTACGTTATAGCGTATAACGTTATGTAGTATTACGTTGTGACGTATAACGTCATGTAGTATTACGTTATAACGTATAACGTTGTTCAGCATATCAGTATAACGTATAACGTTATGTAGTATTACGTTATAACGAACAACGTTATGTAGTATTACGTTATAACGTATAATGTTGTATAGCGTATCAGTATAACGTATAACGTTATGTAGTATTACGTTATAAGGTGTACCGATACGTAGTATTATATTAAGACGCACTACCATATGTAGTATTACGTTATAACGTATAACGTTATGTGGTATTACGTTATAACGTATAACGTTGTATAGCATATCAGTATAACGTATAACGTTATGTAGTATTACGTTATAACGTACAACGTTATGTAGCATTACGTTATATGGTATAACGTTACGTAGTATTACATTAAGACGCACTACCATGTGTAGTATTACGTTATGACGTATAACGTTATGCAGTATTAAGTTATGACGTTTAACGTTGTGTAGTATTACGTTATAACGTATAACGTTATGTAGTATCATGTTATAACGTATAACGTCATGTAGTATTACGTTATAACGTATAACGTTATGCAGTACTACGTTATAACGTAAAACGTTATATAATATTACGTTATAACGTATAACGTTATGTAGTATTAGGTTATAAAGTATAACGTTGTATAGCATATCAGTATAACGTATAACGTTTTGTAGTATTACGTTATAACGTACAACGTTATGTAGCATTACGTTATATGGTATAACGTTACGTAGTATTACATTAAGACGCACTACCATGTGTAGTATTACGTTATAACGTATAACGTTATGTAGTATCATGTTATAACGTATAACGTCATGTAGTATTACGTTATAACGTATAACGTTATGCATTACTACGTTATAACGTAAAACGTTATATAATATTACGTTATAACGTATAACGTTATGTAGTATCATGTTATAACGTATAACGTCATGTAGTATTACGTTATAACGTATAACGTTATGCAGTACTACGTTATAACGTAAAACGTTATATAATATTACGTTATAACGTATAACGTTATGTAGTATTAGGTTATAAAGTATAACGTTGTATAGCATATCAATATAACGTATAACGTTTTGTAGTATTACGTTATAACGTATAACGTTATGTGGTATTACGTTATAACGTATAACGTTGTATAGCATATCAGTATAACGTATAACGTTATGTAGTATTACGTTATAACGTACAACGTTATGTAGCATTACGTTATATGGTATAACGTTACGTAGTATTACATTAAGACGCACTACCATGTGTAGTATTACGTTATGACGTATAACGTTATGCAGTATTAAGTTATGACGTTTAACGTTGTGTAGTATTACGTTATAACGTATAACGTTATGTAGCATTACCTTACAACGTTTAACATTATGTAGTATTACGTTATAACGTATAACGTTTTGTAGTATTTCGTTATAACGTATAACGTAATGTAATATTGCAATAAGACGCACCACCTTATGTAGTATTACGTTATAACGTATAACGTTATGTAGTATTAAGTTATAACGTTTAACGATATGCAGTATTACGTTATAACGTATAACGTTATGTAGTATTATGTTATAACGTATATCGTTATGAAGTATTACGTTATCTCGTATAACGTTATGTAGTATTACATTATAGCGTATAACGTTATGTAGTATTACGTTGTAACGTATAACGTTATATAGTATTACGTTATAGCGTATAACGTTATGTAGTATTACGTTGTGACGTATAACGTCATGTAGTATTACGTTATAACGTATAACGTTGTTCAGCATATCAGTATAACGTATAACGTTATGTAGTATTACGTTATAACGTACAACGTTATGTAGTATTACGTTATAACGTATAATGTTGTATAGCGTATCAGTATAACGTATAACGTTATGTAGTATTACGTTATAAGGTGTACCGATACGTAGTATTACATTAAGACGCACTACCATATGTAGTATTACGTTATAACGTATAACGTTCTGAAGTATTAGGTTATAAAGTATAACGTTGTATAGCATATCAGTATAACGTATAACGTTTTGTAGTATTACGTTATAACGTATAACGTTATGTAGTATTACGTTATAACGTATAACGTTATGTAGCATTAAGTTGTAACGTTTCACGTTATATAGCATATCAGTATAACGTATAACGTTATGTAGTATTACGTTATAACGTATAACGTTGTATAGCATATCAGTATAACGTGTAACGTTTTGTAGTATTACGTTATAACGTATAACGTTATGTAGTATTACGTTATAACGTATAACGTTATGTAGCATTAAGTTGTAACGTTTCACGTTATATAGCATATCAGTATAACGTATAACGTTATGTAGTATTACGTTATAACGTATAACGTTGTATAGCATATCAGTATAACGTATAACGTTTTGTAGTATTACGTTATAACGTATAACGTTATGTAGTATTACGTTATGGCGTGAAACGTTGTATAGCGTATCAGTATAACGTATAACGTTATGTAGTATTACGTTATAACGTATAACGTTATGTAGTATTACGTTATAACGTATAACGTTATGTAGTATTACATTAAGACGCACTACCTTATGTAGTATTACGTTATAACGTATAACGTTATGTAGCATTAAGTTATAACGTTTCACGTTATATAGCATATCAGTATAACGTATAACGTTATGTAGTATTACGTTATAACGTATAACGTTATGTAGTATTACGTTATAACGTATAACGTTGTATAGCATATCAGTATAACGTATAACGTTATGTAGTATTACGTTATAGCGTACAACGTTATGTAGTATTACGTTATAAGGTATAACGTTACGTAGTATTACATTAAGACGCACTACCATGTGTAGTATTACGTTATAACGTATAACGTTATGCAGTATTAAGTTATGACGTTTAACGTTGTGCAGTATTACGTTATAACGTATAACGTTATGTAGTATCATGTTATAACGTATAACGTTGTATAGCATATTAGCATAACGTATAACGTCATGTAGTATTACGTTATGACGCATAAAGTTATGTAGTATTACGTTCTCAAGTATAACGTTAATAGCATACTAGTATAACGTATAACGTTATATAGCATATCAGTATAACGTATAACGTTATGTAGTATTACGTTATGGCGTGAAACGTTGTATAGCGTATCAGTATAACGTATAACGTTATGTAGTATTACGTTATAACGTATAACGTTATGTAGTATTACATTAAGACGCACTACCATATGTAGTATTACGTTATAACGTATAACGTTATGTAGCATTAAGTTATAACGTTTCACGTTATATAGCATATCAGTATAACGTATAACGTTATGTACTATTACGTTATAACGTATAACGTTGTATAGCATATCAGTATAACGTGTAACGTTATGTAGTATTACGTTATAACGTACATCGTTAAGTAGTATTACGTTATAAGGTGTACCGATACGTAGTATTACATTAAGACGCACTACCATATGTAGTATTACGTTATAACGTATAACGTTATGTGGTATTACGTTATAACGTATAACGTTGTATAGCATATCAGTATAACGTATCACGTTATGTAGTATTACGTTATAACGTACAACGTTATGTAGCATTACGTTACATGGTATAACGTTACATAGTATTACATTAAGACGCACTACCATGTGTAGTATTACGTTATGACGTATAACGTTATGCAGTATTAAGTTATGACGTTTAACGTTGTGTACTATTACGTTATAACGTATAACGTTATGTACTATCATGTTATAACGTATAACGTTGTATAGCATATCAGTATATCGTATAACGTTATGTAGCATTACCTTACAACGTTTAACATTATGTAGTATTACGTTATAACGTATAACGTTTTGTAGTATTTCGTTATAACGTATAACGTAATGTAGTATTACGTTTTATCGTATAACGTTATGTACTATTACGTTATAACGTATAACGTTGTATAGCATATCAGTATAACGTATAACGTAATATAGTATTACCTTACAACGTTTAACATTATGTAGTATTACGTTATAACGTATAACGTTTTGTAGTATTTCGTTATAACGTATAACGTAATGTAGTATTGCATTAAGACGCACCACCTTATGTAGTATTACGTTATAACGTATAACGTTATGTAGTATTAAGTTATAACGTTTAACGATATGCAGTATTACGTTATAACGTATAACGTTATGTAGTATTATGTTATAACGTATATCGTTATGAAGTATTACTTTATAACGTATAACCTTATGTAGTATTACGTTATAGCGTATAACGTTATGTACTATTACGTTGTAACGTATAACGTTATATAGTATTACGTTATAACGTATAACGTTATGAAGTATTACGTTATAACGTATAACGTTATGCAGTATTACGTTATAACGTATAACGTTATGTAGTATTACGTTGTAGCGTATAACGTTATGTAGTATTACGTTATAACGTATAACGTTATGCAGTATTACGTTATAACGTATAACGTTATGTAGTATTACGTTATAACGTATAACGTTATATAGCATATCAGTATAACGTATAACGTTATGTAGTATTACGTTATGGCGTGAAACGTTGTATAGCGTATCAGTATAACGTATAACGTTATGTAGTATTACGTTATAACGTATAACGTTATGTAGTATTACATTAAGACGCACTACCATATGTAGTATTACGTTATAACGTATAACGTTGTATAGCATATCAGTATAACGTGTAACGTTATGTAGTATCACGTTATAACGTACATCGTTATGTAGTATTACGTTATAAGCTATAACGTTACGTAGTATTACGTTATAACGTATAACGTTGTGTAGTATAACGTATAACGTTATGTTGTATTACGTTATAACGTACAACGTTATGTAGTATTACGTTATAAGGTATAACGTTACGTAGTATTACATTAAGACGCACTACCATGTGTAGTATTACGTTATAACGTATAACGTTATGCAGTATTAAGTTATGACGTTTAACGTTGTGCAGTATTACGTTATAACGTATAACGTTATGTAGTATCATGTTATAACGTAAAACGTTGTATAGCATATTAGCATAACGTATAACGTTATGTAGTATTACGTTATGACGCATAAAGTTATGTAGTATTACGTTCTCCAGTATAACGTTAATAGCATACTAGTATAACGTATAACGTTATATAGCATATCAGTATAACGTATAACGTTATGTAGTATTACGTTATGGCGTGAAACGCTGTATAGCGTATCAGTATAACGTATAACGTTATGTAGTATTACGTTATAACGTATAACGTTATGTAGTATTACGTTATAACGTATAACGTTATGTAGTATTACATTAAGACGCACTACCATATGTAGTATTACGTTATAACGTATAACGTTATGTAGCATTAAGTTATAACGTTTCACGTTATATAGCATATCAGTATAACGTATAACGTTATGTAGTATTACGTTATAACGTATAACGTTATGTAGTATTACGTTATAACGTATAACGTTGTATAGCATATCAGTATAACGTATAACGTTATGTAGTATTACGTTATAGCGTACAACGTTATGTAGTATTACGTTATAAGGTATAACGTTACGTAGTATTACATTAAGACGCACTACCATGTGTAGTATTACGTTATAACGTATAACGTTATGCAGTATTAAGTTATGACGTTTAACGTTGTGCAGTATTACGTTATAACGTATAACGTTATGTAGTATCATGTTATAACGTATAACGTTGTATAGCATATTAGCATAACGTATAACGTCATGTAGTATTACGTTATGACGCATAAAGTTATGTAGTATTACGTTCTCAAGTATAACGTTAATAGCATACTAGTATAACGTATAACGTTATATAGCATATCAGTATAACGTATAACGTTATGTAGTATTACGTTATGGCGTGAAACGTTGTATAGCGTATCAGTATAACGTATAACGTTATGTAGTATTACGTTATAACGTATAACGTTATGTAGTATTACATTAAGACGCACTACCATATGTAGTATTACGTTATAACGTATAACGTTATGTAGCATTAAGTTATAACGTTTCACGTTATATAGCATATCAGTATAACGTATAACGTTATGTACTATTACGTTATAACGTATAACGTTGTATAGCATATCAGTATAACGTGTAACGTTATGTAGTATTACGTTATAACGTACATCGTTAAGTAGTATTACGTTATAAGGTGTACCGATACGTAGTATTACATTAAGACGCACTACCATATGTAGTATTACGTTATAACGTATAACGTTATGTGGTATTACGTTATAACGTATAACGTTGTATAGCATATCAGTATAACGTATCACGTTATGTAGTGTTACGTTATAACGTACAACGTTATGTAGCATTACGTTACATGGTATAACGTTACATAGTATTACATTAAGACGCACTACCATGTGTAGTATTACGTTATGACGTATAACGTTATGCAGTATTAAGTTATGACGTTTAACGTTGTGTACTATTACGTTATAACGTATAACGTTATGTACTATCATGTTATAACGTATAACGTTGTATAGCATATCAGTATATCGTATAACGTTATGTAGCATTACCTTACAACGTTTAACATTATGTAGTATTACGTTATAACGTATAACGTTTTGTAGTATTTCGTTATAACGTATAACGTAATGTAGTATTACGTTTTATCGTATAACGTTATGTAGTATTAAGTTATAACGTTTAACGATATGCAGTATTACGTTATAACGTATAACCTTATGTAGTATTACGTTATAGCGTATAACGTTATGTACTATTACGTTATAACGTATAACCTTATGTAGTATTACGTTATAGCGTATAACGTTATGTACTATTACGTTGTAACGTATAACGTTATATAGTATTACGTTATAACGCATAACGTTATGAAGTATTACGTTATAACGTATAACGTTATGAAGTATTACGTTATAGCGTATAACGTTATGTAGTATTACGTTATAACGTATAACGTTATGTAGTATTACGTTGTAGCGTATAACGTTATGTAGTATTACGTTATAACGTATAACGTTATGCAGTATTACGTTATAACGTATAACGTTATGTAGTATTACGTTATAACGTATAACGTTATATAGCATATCAGTATAACGTATAACGTTATGTAGTATTACGTTATGGCGTGAAACGTTGTATAGCGTATCAGTATAACGTATAACGTTATGTAGTATTACGTTATAACGTATAACGTTATGTAGTATTACGTTATAACGTATAACGTTATGTAGTATTACATTAAGACGCACTACCATATGTAGTATTACGTTATAACGTATAACGTTATGTAGCATTAAGTTATAACGTTTCACGTTATATAGCATATCAGTATAACGTATAACGTTATGTAGTATTAAGTTATAACGTATAACGTTATGTAGTATTACGTTATAACGTATAACGTTGTATAGCATATCAGTATAACGTATAACGTTATGTAGTATTACGTTATAGCGTACAACGTTATGTAGTATTACGTTATAAGGTATAACGTTACGTAGTATTACATCAAGACGCACTACCATGTGTAGTATTACGTTATAACGTATAACGTTATGCAGTATTAAGTTATGACGTTTAACGTTGTGCAGTATTACGTTATAACGTATAACGTTATGTAGTATCATGTTATAACGTATAACGTTGTATAGCATATTAGCATAACGTATTACGTCATGTAGTATTACGTTATGACGCATAAAGTTATGTAGTATTACGTTCTCAAGTATAACGTTAATAGCATACTAGTATAACGTATAACGTTATATAGCATATCAGTATAACGTATAACGTTATGTAGTATTACGTTATGGCGTGAAACGTTGTATAGCGTATCAGTATAACGTATAACGTTATGTAGTATTACGTTATAACGTATAACGTTATGTAGTATTACATTAAGACGCACTACCATATGTAGTATTACGTTATAACGTATAACGTTATGTAGCATTAAGTTATAACGTTTCACGTTATATAGCATATCAGTATAACGTATAACGTTATGTACTATTACGTTATAACGTATAACGTTGTATAGCATATCAGTATAACGTGTAACGTTATGTAGTATTACGTTATAACGTACATCGTTAAGTAGTATTACGTTATAAGGTGTACCGATACGTAGTATTACATTAAGACGCACTACCATATGTAGTATTACGTTATAACGTATAACGTTATGTGGTATTACGTTATAACGTATAACGTTGTATAGCATATCAGTATAACGTATCACGTTATGTAGTATTACGTTATAACGTACAACGTTATGTAGCATTACGTTACATGGTATAACGTTACATAGTATTACATTAAGACGCACTACCATGTGTAGTATTACGTTATGACGTATAACGTTATGCAGTATTAAGTTATGACGTTTAACGTTGTGTACTATTACGTTATAACGTATAACGTTATGTACTATCATGTTATAACGTATAACGTTGTATAGCATATCAGTATATCGTATAACGTTATGTAGCATTACCTTACAACGTTTAACATTATGTAGTATTACGTTATAACGTATAACGTTTTGTAGTATTTCGTTATAACGTATAACGTAATGTAGTATTACGTTTTATCGTATAACGTTATGTACTATTACGTTATAACGTATAACGTTGTATAGCATATCAGTATAACGTATAACGTAATATAGTATTACCTTACAACGTTTAACATTATGTAGTATTACGTTATAATGTATAACGTTTTGTAGTATTTCGTTATAACGTATAACGTAATGTAGTATTGCATTAAGACGCACCACCTTATGTAGTATTACGTTATAACGTATAACGTTATGTAGTATTAAGTTATAACGTTTAACGATATGCAGTATTACGTTATAACGTATAACGTTATGTAGTATTATGTTATAACGTATATCGTTATGAAGTATTACGTTATAACGTATAACGTTATGTAGTATTACGTTATAGCGTATAACGTTATGTACTATTACGTTGTAACGTATAACGTTATATAGTATTACGTTATAACGCATAACGTTATGAAGTATTACGTTATAACGTATAACGTTATGCAGTATTACGTTATAACGTATAACGTTATGTAGTAATACGTTATAACGTATAACGTTATGTAGTATTCCGTTATAAGGTATAACGTTATGTCGTATTACGTTATAACGTATAACGTTGTATAGCATATCAGTATATCGTATAACGTTATGTAGCATTACCTTACAACGTTTAACATTATGTAGTATTACGTTATAACGCATAACATTATGAAGTATTACGTTATAACGTATAACGTTATGAAGTATTACGTTATAGCGTATAACGTTATGTAGTATTACGTTATAACGTATAACGTTATGTAGTATTACGTTGTAGCGTATAACGTTATGTAGTATTACGTTATAACGTATAACGTTATGCAGTATTACGTTATAACGTATAACGTTATGTAGTATTACGTTATAACGTATAACGTTATATAGCATATCAGTATAACGTATAACGTTATGTAGTATTACGTTATGGCGTGAAACGTTGTATAGCGTATCAGTATAACGTATAACGTTATGTAGTATTACGTTATAACGTATAACGTTATGTAGTATTACATTAAGACGCACTACCATATGTAGTATTACGTTATAACGTATAACGTTATGTAGCATTAAGTTATAACGTTTCACGTTATATAGCATATCAGTATAACGTATAACGTTATGTACTATTACGTTATAACGTATAACGTTGTATAGCATATCAGTATAACGTGTAACGTTATGTAGTATTACGTTATAACGTACATCGTTATGTAGTATTACGTTATAAGGTGTACCGATACGTAGTATTACATTAAAACGCACTACCATATGTAGTATTACGTTATAACGTATAACGTTATGTAGTATTACGTTATAACGTATAACGTTATATAGCATATCAGTATAACGTATAACGTTATGTAGTATTACGTTATGGCGTGAAACGTTGTATAGCGTATCAGTATAACGTATAACGTTATGTAGTATTACGTTATAACGTATAACGTTATGTAGTATTACATTAAGACGCACTACCATATGTAGTATTACGTTATAACGTATAACGTTATGTAGCATTAAGTTATAACGTTTCACGTTATATAGCATATCAGTATAACGTATAACGTTATGTACTATTACGTTATAACGTATAACGTTGTATAGCATATCAGTATAACGTGTAACGTTATGTAGTATTACGTTATAACGTACATCGTTATGTAGTATTACGTTATAAGGTGTACCGATACGTAGTATTACATTAAGACGCACTACCATATGTAGTATTACGTTATAACGTATAACGTTATGTGGTTTTACGTTATAACGTATAACGTTGTATAGCATATCAGTATAACGTATCACGTTATGTAGTATTACGTTATAACGTATAACGTTATGCAGTACTACGTTATAACATATAACATTATGTAGTATTACGTTATAACGTATAACGTTATGTAGTATTACGTTAGAACGTATAACGTTATGCAGTATTAAGTTATGACGTTTAACGTTGTGTAGTATTACGTTATAACGTATAACGTTATGTACTATCATGTTATAACGTATAACGTTGTATAGCATATCAGTATATCGTATAACGTTATGTAGCATTACCTTACAACGTTTAACATTATGTAGTATTACATTATAACGTATAACGTTGTGTAGTATTACGTTATAACGTATAACGTTATGTAGTATCATGTTATAACGTATAACGTTGTATAGCATATTAGCATAACGTATAACGTTATGTAGTATTACGTTATGACGCATAAAGTTATGTAGTATTACGTTCTCAAGTATAACGTTAATAGCATACTAGTATAACGTATAACGTTATATAGCATATCAGTATAACGTATATCGTTATGTAGTATTACGCTCTTGCGTATAACGTTATGTAGTATTACGTTATGGCGTGAAACGTTGTATAGCGTATCAGTATAACGTATAACGTTATGTAGTATTACGTTATAACGTATAACGTTATGTAGTATTACATTAAGACGCACTACCATATGTAGTATTACGTTATAACGTATAACGTTATGTAGCATTAAGTTATACCGTTTCACGTTATATAGCATATCAGTATAACGTATAACGTTATGTAGTATTACGTTATAACGTATAACGTTGTATAGCATATCAGTATAACGTGTAACGTTATGTAGTATCACGCTATAACGTACATCGTTATGTAGTATTACGTTATAAGCTATAACGTTACGTAGTATTACGTTATAACGTATAACGTTGTGTAGTATAACGTATAACGTTATGTTGTATTACGTTATAACGTACAACGTTATGTAGTATTACGTTATAAGGTATAACGTTACGTAGTATTACATTAAGACGCACTACCATGTGTAGTATTACGTTATAACGTATAACGTTATGCAGTATTAAGTTATGACGTTTAACGTTGTGCAGTATTACGTTATAACGTATAACGTTATGTAGTATCATGTTATAACGTATAACGTTGTATAGCATATTAGCATAACGTATAACGTTATGTAGTATTACGTTATGACGCATAAAGTTATGTAGTATTACATTAAGACGCACTACCATATGTAGTATTACGTTATAACGTATAACGTTACGTAGTATTACATTAAGACGCACTACCATGTGTAGTATTACGTTATAACGTATAACGTTATGCAGTATTAAGTTATGACGTTTAACGTTATGCAGTATTACGTTATAACGTATAACGTTATGTAGTAATACGTTATAACGTATAACGTTATGTAGTATTCCGTTATAAGGTATAACGTTATGTCGTATTACGTTATAACGTATAACGTTGTATAGCATATCAGTATATCGTATAACGTTATGTAGCATTACCTTACAACGTTTAACATTATGTAGTATTACGTTATAACGCATAACGTTATGAAGTATTACGTTATAACGTATAACGTTATGAAGTATTACGTTATAGCGTATAACGTTATGTAGTATTACGTTATAACGTATAACGTTATATAGTATTACGTTGTAGCGTATAACGTTATGTAGTATTACGTTATAACGTATAACGTTATGCAGTATTACGTTATAACGTATAACGTTATGTAGTATTACGTTATAACGTATAACGTTATATAGCATATCAGTATAACGTATAACGTTATGTAGTATTACGTTATGGCGTGAAACGTTGTATAGCGTATCAGTATAACGTATAACGTTATGTAGTATTACGTTATAACGTATAACGTTATGTAGTATTACGTTATAACGTATAACGTTATGTAGTATTACATTAAGACGCACTACCATATGTAGTATTACGTTATAACGTATAACGTTATGCAGTATTACGTTATAACGTATAACGTTATGTAGTATTACGTTATAACGTATAACGTTGTATAGCATATCAGTATAACGTATAACGTTATGTAGTATTACGTTATAGCGTACAACGTTATGTAGTATTACGTTATAAGGTATAACGTTACGTAGTATTACATCAAGACGCACTACCATGTGTAGTATTACGTTATAACGTATAACGTTATGCAGTATTAAGTTATGACGTTTAACGTTGTGCAGTATTACGTTATAACGTATAACGTTATGTAGTATCATGTTATAACGTATAACGTTGTATAGCATATTAGCATAACGTATTACGTCATGTAGTATTACGTTATGACGCATAAAGTTATGTAGTATTACGTTCTCAAGTATAACGTTAATAGCATACTAGTATAACGTATAACGTTATATAGCATATCAGTATAACGTATAACGTTATGTAGTATTACGTTATGGCGTGAAACGTTGTATAGCGTATCAGTATAACGTATAACGTTATGTAGTATTACGTTATAACGTATAACGTTATGTAGTATTACATTAAGACGCACTACCATATGTAGTATTACGTTATAACGTATAACGTTATGTAGCATTAAGTTATAACGTTTCACGTTATATAGCATATCAGTATAACGTATAACGTTATGTACTATTACGTTATAACGTATAACGTTGTATAGCATATCAGTATAACGTGTAACGTTATGTAGTATTACGTTATAACGTACATCGTTAAGTAGTATTACGTTATAAGGTGTACCGATACGTAGTATTACATTAAGACGCACTACCATATGTAGTATTACGTTATAACGTATAACGTTATGTGGTATTACGTTATAACGTATAACGTTGTATAGCATATCAGTATAACGTATCACGTTATGTAGTATTACGTTATAACGTACAACGTTATGTAGCATTACGTTACATGGTATAACGTTACATAGTATTACATTAAGACGCACTACCATGTGTAGTATTACGTTATGACGTATAACGTTATGCAGTATTAAGTTATGACGTTTAACGTTGTGTACTATTACGTTATAACGTATAACGTTATGTACTATCATGTTATAACGTATAACGTTGTATAGCATATCAGTATATCGTATAACGTTATGTAGCATTACCTTACAACGTTTAACATTATGTAGTATTACGTTATAACGTATAACGTTTTGTAGTATTTCGTTATAACGTATAACGTAATGTAGTATTACGTTTTATCGTATAACGTTATGTACTATTACGTTATAACGTATAACGTTGTATAGCATATCAGTATAACGTATAACGTAATATAGTATTACCTTACAACGTTTAACATTATGTAGTATTACGTTATAATGTATAACGTTTTGTAGTATTTCGTTATAACGTATAACGTAATGTAGTATTGCATTAAGACGCACCACCTTATGTAGTATTACGTTATAACGTATAACGTTATGTAGTATTAAGTTATAACGTTTAACGATATGCAGTATTACGTTATAACGTATAACGTTATGTAGTATTATGTTATAACGTATATCGTTATGAAGTATTACGTTATAACGTATAACGTTATGTAGTATTACGTTATAGCGTATAACGTTATGTACTATTACGTTGTAACGTATAACGTTATATAGTATTACGTTATAACGCATAACGTTATGAAGTATTACGTTATAACGTATAACGTTATGCAGTATTACGTTATAACGTATAACGTTATGTAGTAATACGTTATAACGTATAACGTTATGTAGTATTCCGTTATAAGGTATAACGTTATGTCGTATTACGTTATAACGTATAACGTTGTATAGCATATCAGTATATCGTATAACGTTATGTAGCATTACCTTACAACGTTTAACATTATGTAGTATTACGTTATAACGCATAACATTATGAAGTATTACGTTATAACGTATAACGTTATGAAGTATTACGTTATAGCGTATAACGTTATGTAGTATTACGTTATAACGTATAACGTTATGTAGTATTACGTTGTAGCGTATAACGTTATGTAGTATTACGTTATAACGTATAACGTTATGCAGTATTACGTTATAACGTATAACGTTATGTAGTATTACGTTATAACGTATAACGTTATATAGCATATCAGTATAACGTATAACGTTATGTAGTATTACGTTATGGCGTGAAACGTTGTATAGCGTATCAGTATAACGTATAACGTTATGTAGTATTACGTTATAACGTATAACGTTATGTAGTATTACATTAAGACGCACTACCATATGTAGTATTACGTTATAACGTATAACGTTATGTAGCATTAAGTTATAACGTTTCACGTTATATAGCATATCAGTATAACGTATAACGTTATGTACTATTACGTTATAACGTATAACGTTGTATAGCATATCAGTATAACGTGTAACGTTATGTAGTATTACGTTATAACGTACATCGTTATGTAGTATTACGTTATAAGGTGTACCGATACGTAGTATTACATTAAAACGCACTACCATATGTAGTATTACGTTATAACGTATAACGTTATGTAGTATTACGTTATAACGTATAACGTTATATAGCATATCAGTATAACGTATAACGTTATGTAGTATTACGTTATGGCGTGAAACGTTGTATAGCGTATCAGTATAACGTATAACGTTATGTAGTATTACGTTATAACGTATAACGTTATGTAGTATTACATTAAGACGCACTACCATATGTAGTATTACGTTATAACGTATAACGTTATGTAGCATTAAGTTATAACGTTTCACGTTATATAGCATATCAGTATAACGTATAACGTTATGTACTATTACGTTATAACGTATAACGTTGTATAGCATATCAGTATAACGTGTAACGTTATGTAGTATTACGTTATAACGTACATCGTTATGTAGTATTACGTTATAAGGTGTACCGATACGTAGTATTACATTAAGACGCACTACCATATGTAGTATTACGTTATAACGTATAACGTTATGTGGTTTTACGTTATAACGTATAACGTTGTATAGCATATCAGTATAACGTATCACGTTATGTAGTATTACGTTATAACGTATAACGTTATGCAGTACTACGTTATAACATCTAACATTATGTAGTATTACGTTATAACGTATAACGTTATGTAGTATTACGTTAGAACGTATAACGTTATGCAGTATTAAGTTATGACGTTTAACGTTGTGTAGTATTACGTTATAACGTATAACGTTATGTACTATCATGTTATAACGTATAACGTTGTATAGCATATCAGTATATCGTATAACGTTATGTAGCATTACCTTACAACGTTTAACATTATGTAGTATTACATTATAACGTATAACGTTGTGTAGTATTACGTTATAACGTATAACGTTATGTAGTATCATGTTATAACGTATAACGTTGTATAGCATATTAGCATAACGTATAACGTTATGTAGTATTACGTTATGACGCATAAAGTTATGTAGTATTACGTTCTCAAGTATAACGTTAATAGCATACTAGTATAACGTATAACGTTATATAGCATATCAGTATAACGTATATCGTTATGTAGTATTACGCTCTTGCGTATAACGTTATGTAGTATTACGTTATGGCGTGAAACGTTGTATAGCGTATCAGTATAACGTATAACGTTATGTAGTATTACGTTATAACGTATAACGTTATGTAGTATTACATTAAGACGCACTACCATATGTAGTATTACGTTATAACGTATAACGTTATGTAGCATTAAGTTATACCGTTTCACGTTATATAGCATATCAGTATAACGTATAACGTTATGTAGTATTACGTTATAACGTATAACGTTGTATAGCATATCAGTATAACGTGTAACGTTATGTAGTATCACGTTATAACGTACATCGTTATGTAGTATTACGTTATAAGCTATAACGTTACGTAGTATTACGTTATAACGTATAACGTTGTGTAGTATAACGTATAACGTTATGTTGTATTACGTTATAACGTATAACGTTATGTAGTATTACGCTCTTGCGTATAACGTTATGTAGTATTACGTTATAACGTACAACGTTATGTAGCATTACGTTATATGGTATAACGTTACGTAGTATTACATTAAGACGCACTACCATGTGTAGTATTACGTTATAACGTATAACGTTATGCAGTATTAAGTTATGACGTTTAACGTTGTGTAGTATTACGTTATAACGTATATCGTTATGTAGTATGATGTTATAACGTATAACGTTGTATAGCATATTAGCATAACGTATAACGTTATGTAGTATTACGTTATGACGCATAAAGTTATGTAGTATTACGTTCTCAAGTATAACGTTAATAGCATACTAGTATAACGTATAACGATATATAGCATATCAGTATAACGTATAACGTTACGTAGTATTACGCTCTTGCGTATAACGTTATGTAGTATTACGTTGTGGCGTGAAACGTTGTATAGCGTATCGGTATAACGTATAACGTTATGTAGTATTACGTCATAATGTATAACGTTATGTAGTATTACATTAAGACGCACTACCATATGTAGTATTACGTTATAACGTATAACGTTATGTAGCATTAAGTTACAACGTTTCACGTTATATAGCATATCAGTATAACGTGTAACGTTATGTAGTATTACCTTACAACGTTTAACATTATGTAGTATTACGTTATAACGTATAACGTTTTGTAGTATTTCGTTATAACGTATAACGTAATGTAGTATTGCATTAAGACGCACCACCTTATGTAGTATTACGTTATAACGTATAACGTTATGTAGTATTAAGTTATAACGTTTAACGATATGCAGTATTACGTTATAACGTATAACGTTATGTAGTATCATGTTATAACGTATAACGTTGTATAGCATATCAGTATATCGTATAACGTTATGTAGCATTACCTTACAACGTTTAACATTATGTAGTATTACGTTATAACGTATAACGTTTTGTAGTATTTCGTTATAACGTATAACGTAATGTAGTATTGCATTAAGACGCACCACCTTATGTAGTATTACGTTATAACGTATAACGTTATGTAGTATTAAGTTATAACGTTTAACGATATGCAGTATTACGTTATAACGTATAACGTTATGTAGTATTATGTTATAACGTATATCGTTATGAAGTATTACGTTATAACGTACAACGTTATGTAGTATTACGTTATAGCGTATAACGTTATGTAGTATTACGTTGTAACGTATAACGTTATATAGTATTACGTTATAACGTATAACGTTATGAAGTATTACGTTATAACGTATAACGTTATGCAGTATTACGTTATAACGTATAACGTTATGTAGTAATACGTTATAACGTATAACGTTATGTAGTATTCCGTTATAAGGTATAACGTTATGTCGTATTACGTTATAACGTATAACGTTGTATAGCATATCGGTATATCGTATAACGTTATGTAGCATTACCTTACAACGTTTAACATTATGTAGTATTACATTATAACGCATAACGTTATGAAGTATTACGTTATAACGTATAACGTTATGAAGTATTACGTTATAGCGTATAACGTTATGTAGTATTACGTTGTAACGTATAACGTTATATAGTATTACGTTATAACGTATAACGTTATGAAGTATTACGTTATAACGTATAACGTTATGCAGTATTACGTTATAGCGTATAACGTTATGTAGTATTACGTTGTAACGTATAACGTTATATAGTATTACGTTATAACGTATAACGTTATGAAGTATTACGTTATAACGTATAACGTTATGCAGTATTACGTTATAACGTATAACGTTATGTAGTAATACGTTATAACGTATAACGTTATGTAGTATTCCGTTATAAGGTATAACGTTATGTCGTATTACGTTATAACGTATAACGTTGTATAGCATATCAGTATATCGTATAACGTTATGTAGCATTACCTTACAACGTTTAACATTATGTAGTATTACGTTATAACGCATAACGTTATGAAGTATTACGTTATAACGTATAACGTTATGCAGTATTACGTTATAACGTATAACGTTATGTAGTATTACGTTATAACGTATAACGTTATATAGCATATCAGTATAACGTATAACGTTATGTAGTATTACGTTATGGCGTGAAACGTTGTATAGCGTATCAGTATAACGTATAACGTTATGTAGTATTACGTTATAACGTATAACGTTATGTAGTATTACATTAAGACGCACTACCATATGTAGTATTACGTTATAACGTATAACGTTATGTAGCATTAAGTTATAACGTTTCACGTTATATAGCATATCAGTATAACGTATAACGTTATGTACTATTACGTTATAACGTATAACGTTGTATAGCATATCAGTATAACGTGTAACGTTATGTAGTATTACGTTATAACGTACATCGTTATGTAGTATTACGTTATAAGGTGTACCGATACGTAGTATTACATTAAGACGCACTACCATATGTAGTATTACGTTATAACGTATAACGTTATGTGGTTTTACGTTATAACGTATAACGTTGTATAGCATATCAGTATAACGTATCACGTTATGTAGTATTACGTTATAACGTATAACGTTATGCAGTACTACGTTATAACATATAACATTATGTGGTATTACGTTATAACGTATAACGTTATGTAGTATTACGTTAGAACGTATAACGTTATGCAGTATTAAGTTATGACGTTTAACGTTGTGTAGTATTACGTTATAACGTATAACGTTATGTACTATCATGTTATAACGTATAACGTTGTATAGCATATCAGTATATCGTATAACGTTATGTAGCATTACCTTACAACGTTTAACATTATGTAGTATTACGTTATAACGTATAACGTTTTGTAGTATTTCGTTATAACGTATAACGTAATGTAGTATTACGTTTTATCGTATAACGTTATGTACTATTACGTTATAACGTATAACGTTGTATAGCATATCAGTATAACGTATAACGTAATATAGTATTACGTTATAACGTATAACGTTATGCAGTACTACGTTATAACATATAACATTATGTAGTATTACGTTATAACGTATAACGTTATGTAGTATTACGTTAGAACGTATAACGTTATGTAGTATTACGTTATAACGCATAACGTTATGAAGTATTACGTTATAACGTATAACGATATGTAGTACTAAGTTATAGCGTATAACGTTGTATAGCATATCTGTATATCGTACTACGTTATGTAGCATTACCCTACAACGTATAACATTATGTGGTATTACGTTATAACGTATAACGTTATGTAGTATTATATTATAACGTATAACGTTATGTAGTATTACGTTATAACGTATAACGATATGTAATATTACGTTATAGCGTATAACGTTATGTAGTATTACGTTATAACGCATCACGTTGTATGGCACATCAGTATAACGTATAACGTTATGTTGTATTGCGTTATAACGTATAACGTTATGTCGTATTACGTTATAACGTATAACGTTGTATAGCATATCAGTATATCGTATAACGTTATGTAGCATAACATTACAACGTTTAACATTATGTAGTATTACGTTATAACGTATAACGTTATGTAGTATTACGGTATAACGTATAACGTTGTATAGCATATCCTTATAACGTATAACGTTATGTAGCATTACGTTATAACGTACAACGTTATGTAGTATTACGTTATAAGGTATAACGTTACGTAGTATTACATTAAGACGCACTACCATATGTAGTATTACGTTATAACGTATAACGTTATGCAGTATAAGGTTATGATGTTTAACATTGTATAGCATATCAGTATAACGTGTAACGTTATGTAGTATTAGGTTATAACGTATAACGTTATGTAGTATAACATTAAGCCGCAATACCTTATATAGTAATACGTTATAACGTATAACGTTATGTAGTATTAAGTTATAACCTTTAACGTTATGTGGTATTACGTTATAACGTATAACGTATTGTAGTATTACGGTATAACGTATAACGTTGTATAGCATATCCTTATAACGTATAACGCTATGTAGTATTACGTTATAACGTATAACGTTATGAAGTATTACGTAATAACGTATGACGTTATGTAGTATTACGTTATAACGTATAACGTTATGTATTATTACGTTATAACGTATAACGTTATGTAGTATTTCGTTATAACGTATAACGTTATGTAGTATTACATTAAGACGCACTACCATATGTAGTATTACGTTATAACGTATAACGTTATGTAGCATTAAGTTACAACGTTTCACGTTATATAGCATATCAGTATAACGTGTAACGTTATGTAGTATTACGTTATAACGTACATCGTTATGTAGTATTACGTTATAAGGTGTACCGTTACGTAGTATTACATTAAGACGCACTACCATATGTAGAATTACCTTATAACGTATAACGTTATGTAGTATTAGGTTATAAAGTATAACGTTGTATAGCATATCAGTATAACGTGTAACGTTATGTAGTATTGCGTTATAACGTATAACGTTGTATAGCATATCAGTATATCGTATAACGTTATGTAGCATTACCTTACAACGTTTAACATTATGTAGTATTACGTTATAACGCATAACGTAATGAAGTATTACGTTATAACGTATAACGTTATGAAGTATTACGTTATAGCGTATAACATTATGTAGTATTACGTTATAACGTATAACGTTATGTAGTATTACGTTATAGCGTATAAAGTTATGTAGTATTACGTCATAACGTATAACGTTATGCAGTATTACGTTATAACGTATAACGTTATGTAGTATTACGTTGTGACGTATAACGTCATGTAGTATAACGTTATAACGTATAACGTTATGCAGTATTACGCTATAACGTATAACGTAATGTAGTATTACGTTTTATCGTATAACGTTATGTACTATTACGTTATAACGTGTAATGTTGTATAGCATATCAGTATAACGTATAACGTAATATAGTATTACGCTATAACGTATAACGTTATGTAGTATTACGTTATAGCGTATAACGTTATGTAGTATTACGTTATAACGTATAACGTTATGCAGTATTACGTTATAACGTATAACGTTATGTCGTATTACGTTATAACGTATAACGTTGTATAGCAGATCGGTATATCGTATAACGTTATGTAGCATTACCTTACAACGTTTAACATTATGTAGTATTACGCTATAACGTATAACGTTATGTCGTATTATGTTATAACGTATAACGTTATGAAGTATTATGTTATAACGTATAACGTTGTATAGCATATTAGCATAACGTATAAAGTTATGTAGTATTACGTTATGACGCATAAGGTTATGTAGTATTACGTTCTCAAGTATAACGTTAATAGCATACTAGTATAACGTATAACGATATATAGCATATCATTATAACGTATAACGTTATGTAGTATTACGCTCTTGCGTATAACGTTATGTACTATTACGTTATGGCGTGAAACGTTGTATAGCGTATCGGTATAACGTATAACGTTATGTAGTATTACGTTATAACGTATAACGTTATGTAGTATTACATTAAGACGCACTACCATATGTAGTATTACGTTATAACGTATAACGTTATGCATTATTAAGATATGACGTTTAACGTTGTGTAGTATTACGTTATAACGTATAACGTTATGTAGTATCATGTTATAACGTATAACGTTGTATAGCATATTAGCATAACGTATAACGTTATGTAGTATTACGTTATGACGCATAAAGTTATGTAGTATTACGTTCTCAAGTATAACGTTAATAGCATACTAGTATAACGTATAACGTTATATAGCATATCAGTATAACGTATATCGTTATGTAGTATTACGCTCTTGCGTATAACGTTATGTAGTATTACGTTATGGCGTTAAACGTTGTATAGCGTATCAGTATAACGTATAACGTTATGTAGTATTACGTTATAACGTATAACGTTATGTAGTATTACATTAAGACGCACTACCATATGTAGTATTACGTTATAACGTATAACGTTGTGTAGCATTAAGTTATAACGTTTCACGTTATATAGCATATCAGTATAACGTATAACGTTATGTAGTATTACGTTATAACGTATAACGTTGTATAGCATATCAGTATAACGTGTAACGTTATGTAGTATCACGTTATAACGTACATCGTTATGTAGTATTACGTTATAAGCTATAACGTTACGTAGTATTACGTTATAACGTATAACGTTGTGTAGTATAACGTATAACGTTATGTTGTATTACGTTATAACGTACAACGTTATGTAGTATTACGTTATAAGGTATAACGTTACGTAGTATTACATTAAGACGCACTACCATGTGTAGTATTACGTTATAACGTATAACGTTATGCAGTATTAAGTTATGACGTTTAACGTTGTGCAGTATTACGTTATAACGTATAACGTTATGTAGTATCATGTTATAACGTATAACGTTGTATAGCATATTAGCATAACGTATAACGTTATGTAGTATTACGTTATGACGCATAAAGTTATGTAGTATTACGTTCTCAAGTATAACGTTAATAGCATACTAGTATAACGTATAGCGTTATATAGCATATCAGTATAACGTATAACGTTATGTAGTATTACGTTATGGCGTGAAACGTTGTATAGCGTATCAGTATAACGTATAACGTTATGTAGTATTACGTTATAACGTATAACGTTATGTAGTATTACATTAAGACGCACTACCATATGTAGTATTACGTTATAACGTATAACGTTATGTAGCATTAAGTTATAACGTTTCACGTTATATAGCATATCAGTATAACGTATAACGTTATGTAGTATTACGTTATAACGTATAACGTTATGTAGTATTACGTTATAACGTATAACGTTATGTAGTATTACGTTATAACGTATAACGTTGTATAGCATTTCAGTATAACGTATAACGTTATGTAGTATTACGTTATAACGTATAACGTTATGTAGTATTACGTTGTAGCGTATAACGTTATGTAGTATTACGTTATAACGTATAACGTTATGCAGTATTACGTTATAACGTATAACGTTATGTAGTATTACGTTATAACGTATAACGTTATATAGCATATCAGTATAACGTATAACGTTATGTAGTATTACGTTATGGCGTGAAACGTTGTATAGCGTATCAGTATAACGTATAACGTTATGTAGTATTACGTTATAACGTATAACGTTATGTAGTATTACATTAAGACGCACTACCATATGTAGTATTACGTTATAACGTATAACGTTATGTAGCATTAAGTTATAACGTTTCACGTTATATAGCATATCAGTATAACGTATAACGTTATGTACTATTACGTTATAACGTATAACGTTGTATAGCATATCAGTATAACGTGTAACGTTATGTAGTATTACGTTATAACGTACATCGTTATGTAGCATTACGTTATAAGGTGTACCGATACGTAGTATTACATTAAGACGCACTACCATATGTAGTATTACGTTATAACGTATAACGTTATGTGGTTTTACGTTATAACGTATAACGTTGTATAGCATATCAGTATAACGTATCACGTTATGTAGTATTACGTTATAACGTATAACGTTATGCAGTACTACGTTATAACATATAACATTATGTAGTATTACGTTATAACGTATAACGTTATGTAGTATTACGTTAGAACGTATAACGTTATGCAGTATTAAGTTATAACGTTTAACGTTGTGTAGTATTACGTTATAACGTATAACGTTATGTACTATCATGTTATAACGTATAACGTTGTATAGCATATCAGTATATCGTATAACGTTATGTAGCATTACCTTACAACGTTTAACATTATGTAGTATTACGTTATAACGTATAACGTTTTGTAGTATTTCGTTATAACGTATAACGTAATGTAGTATTACGTTTTATCGTATAACGTTATGTACTATTACGTTATAACGTATAACGTTGTATAGCATATCAGTATAACGTATAACGTAATATAGTATTACGTTATAACGTATAACGTTATGCAGTACTACGTTATAACATATAACATTATGTAGTATTACGTTATAACGTATAACGTTATGTAGTATTACGTTAGAACGTATAACGTTATGTAGTATTACGTTATAACGCATAACGTTATGAAGTATTACGTTATAACGTATAACGATATGTAGTACTAAGTTATAGCGTATAACGTTGTATAGCATATCTGTATATCGTACTACGTTATGTAGCATTACCCTACAACGTATAACATTATGTGGTATTACGTTATAACGTATAACGTTATGTAGTATTATATTATAACGTATAACGTTATGTAGTATTACGTTATAACGTATAACGATATGTAATATTACGTTATAGCGTATAACGTTATGTAGTATTACGTTATAACGCATCACGTTGTATGGCACATCAGTATAACGTATAACGTTATGTTGTATTGCGTTATAACGTATAACGTTATGTCGTATTACGTTATAACGTATAACGTTGTATAGCATATCAGTATATCGTATAACGTTATGTAGCATAACATTACAACGTTTAACATTATGTAGTATTACGTTATAACGTATAACGTTATGTAGTATTACGGTATAACGTATAACGTTATGAAGTATTACGTTATGACGTATAACGTTATGTAGTATTACGTTATAACGTATAACGTTACGTAGTATTAAATTATAACGTTTAACGTTATGTTGTATTACGTTATAACGTATAACGTTATGTAGTATTATGTTATAACGTATAACGTTATGTAGTATTAAATTATAACGTTTAACGTTATGGAGTATTACGTTATAACGTATAACGTTATGAAGTATTACGTTATAACGTATAACGATATGTAGTACTACGTTATAGCGTATAACGTTGTATAGCATATCTGTATATCGTATTACGTTATGTTGCATTACCTTACAACGTTTAACATTATGTAGTATTACGCTATTACGTATAACGCTTTGTTGTATTATGTTATAACGTATAACGTTATGTAGTATTACGTTATGACGCATAAAGTTATGTAGTATTACGTTCTCAAGTATAACGTTAATAGCAGACTAGTATAACGTATAACGATATATAGCATATCAGTATAACGTATAACGTTATGTAGTATTACGTTCTCAAGTACAACGTCAATAGCATACTAGTATAACGTATAACGATATATAGCATATCAGTATAACGTATAACGTTATGTAGTATTACGCTCTTGCGTATAACGTTATGTAGTATTACGTTATAACGTACAACGTTATGTAGCATTACGTTATATGGTATAACGTTACGTAGTATTACATTAAGACGCACTACCATGTGTAGTATTACGTTATAACGTATAACGTTATGCAGTATTAAGTTATGACGTTTAACGTTGTGTAGTATTACGTTATAACGTATAACGTTATGTAGTATTACGTCATAATGTATAACGTAATGTAGTATTACATTAAGACGCACTACCATATGTAGTATTACGTTATAACGTATAACGTTATGTAGCATTAAGTTACAACGTTTCACGTTATATAGCATATCAGTATAACGTGTAACGTTATGTAGTATTACCTTACAACGTTTAACATTATGTAGTATTACGTTATAACGTATAACGTTTTGTAGTATTTCGTTATAACGTATAACGTAATGTAGTATTGCATTAAGACGCACCACCTTATGTAGTATTACGTTATAACGTATAACGTTATGTAGTATTAAGTTATAACGTTTAACGATATGCTGTATTACGTTATAACGTATAACGTTATGTAGTATCATGTTATAACGTATAACGTTGTATAGCATATCAGTATATCGTATAACGTTATGTAGCATTACCTTACAACGTTTAACATTATGTAGTATTACGTTATAACGTATAACGTTTTGTAGTATTTCGTTATAACGTATAACGTAATGTAGTATTGCATTAAGACGCACCACCTTATGTAGTATTACGTTATAACGTATAACGTTATGTAGTATTAAGTTATAACGTTTAACGATATGCAGTATGACGTTATAACGTATAACGTTATGTAGTATTATGTTATAACGTATATCGTTATGAAGTATTACGTTATAACGTATAACGTTATGTAGTATTACGTTATAGCGTATAACGTTATGTAGTATTACGTTGTAACGTATAACGTTATATAGTATTCCGTTATAACGTATAACGTTATGAAGTATTACGTTATAACGTATAACGTTATGCAGTATTACGTTATAACGTATAACGTTATGTAGTAATACGTTATAACGTATAACGTTATGTAGTATTCCGTTATAAGGTATAACGTTATGTCGTATTACGTTATAACGTATAACGTTGTATAGCATATCAGTATATCGTATAACGTTATGTAGCATTACCTTACAACGTTTAACATTATGTACTATTACGTTATAACGCACAACGTTATGAAGTATTACGTTATAACGTATAACGTTATGAAGTATTACGTTATAGCGTATAACGTTATGTAGTATTACGTTATAACGTATAACGTTATGTAGTATTACGTTGTAGCGTATAACGTTATGTAGTATTACGTTATAACGTATAACGTTATGCAGTATTACGTTATAACGTATAACGTTATGTAGTATTACGTTATAACGTATAACGTTATGTAGTATTACGCTCTTGCGTATAACGTTATGTAGTATTACGTTATGGCGTGAAACGTTGTATAGCGTATCGGTATAACGTATAACGTTATGTAGTATTACGTCATAATGTATAACGTTATGTAGTATTACATTAAGACGCACTACCATATGTAGTATTACGTTATAACGTATAACGTTATGTAGCATGAAGTTATAACGTTTAACGATATGCAGTATTACCTTATAACGTATAACGTTATGTAGTATCATGTTATAACGTATAACGTTGTATAGCATATCAGTATATCGTATAACGTTATGTAGCATTACCTTACAACGTTTAACATTATGTAGTATTACGTTATAACGTATAACGTTTTGTAGTATTTCGTTATAACGTATAACGTAATGTAGTATTGCATTAAGACGCACCACCTTATGTAGTATTACGTTATAACGTATAACGTTATGTAGTATTAAGTTATAACGTTTAACGATATGCAGTATGACGTTATAACGTATAACGTTATGTAGTATTATGTTATAACGTATATCGTTATGAAGTATTACGTTATAACGTATAACGTTATGTAGTATTACGTTATAGCGTATAACGTTATGTAGTATTACGTTGTAACGTATAACGTTATATAGTATTACGTTATAACGTATAACGTTATGAAGTATTACGTTATAACGTATAACGTTATGCAGTATTACGTTATAACGTACAACGTTGTATAGCATATCAGTATATCGTATAACGTTATGTAGCATTACCTTACAACGTTTAACATTATGTAGTATTACGTTATAACGCATAACGTTATGAAGTATTACGTTATAACGTATAACGTTATGAAGTATTGCATTAAGACGCACTACCTTATGTAGTATTACGTTATAACGTATAACGTTATGTAGTATTACGTTATGACGCATAAAGTTATGTAGTATTACGTTCTCAAGTATAACGTTAATAGCATACTAGTATAACGTATAACGATATATAGCATATCAGTATAACGTATAACGTTATGTAGTATTACGTTCTCAAGTATAACGTTAATAGCATATTAGTATAACGTATAACGATATATAGCATATCAGTATAACGTATAACGTTATGTAGTATTACGCTCTTGCGTATAAAGTTATGTAGTATTACGCTCTTGCGTATAACGTTATGTAGTATTACGTTATGGCGTGAAACGTTGTATAGCGTATCGGTATAACGTATAACGTTATGTAGTATTACGTTATAACGTATAACCTTATGTAGTATTACATTAAGACGCACTACCATATGTAGTATTACGTTATAACGTATAACGTTATGTAGTATTACGTTATAAAGTATAACGTTGTATAGCATATCAGTATAACGTATAACGTTTTGTAGTAATACGTTATAACGTATAACGTTATGTAGTATTACGTTGTAACGTATAACGATATGTTGTACTACGTTATAACGTATAACATTATGTAGTATTACGTTATAACGTATAACGTCGTTCAGCATATCAGTATAACGTATAACGTTATGTAGTATTACGTTATAACGTACAACGTTATGTAGTATTACGTTATAAGGTATAACGTTACGTAGTATTACATTAAGACGCACTACCATATGTAGTATTACGTTATAACGTATAACGTTATGTAGTATTACGTTATAACGTATAACGTTGTATAGCATACCAGTATGACGTGTAACGTTATGTAGTATTACGTTATAACGTATAACGTTATGTAGTATTACATTAAGCCGCAATACCTTATGTAGTAATACGTTATAACGTATAACGTTATGTAGTATTAAGTTATAACCTTTAACGTTATGTAGTATTACGTTATAACGTATAACGTAATGTAGTATTACGGTATAACGTATAACGTTGTATAGCATATCCTTATAACGTTTAACGCTATGTAGTATTACGTTATAACGTATAACGTTATGAAGTATTACGTAATAACGTATGACGTTATGTAGTATTACGTTATAACGTATAACGTTATGTAGTATCATGTTATAACGTATAACGTTGTATAGCATATCAGTATATCGTATAACGTTATGTAATATTACCTTACAACGTTTAACATTATGTAGTATTACGTTATAACGTGTAACGTTTTGTAGTATTTCGTTATAACGTATAACGTAATGTAGTATTACGTTATAACGTATAACGTTATGTGGTATTAAGTTATAACGTTTAACGATATGCAGTATTACGTTATAACGTATAACGTTATGTAGTATTATGTTGTAACGTATATCGTTATGAAGTATTACGTTATAACGTACAACGTTATGTAGTATTACGTTATAGCGTATAACGTTATGTAGTATTACGTTGTAACGTATAACGTTATGTAGTATTACGTTATAACGTACAGCGTTATGTCGTATTACGTTATAACGAATAACGTTGTATAGCAGATCGGTATATCGTATAACGTTATGTAGCATTACCTTACAGCGTTTGACATTATGTAGTATTACGCTATAACGTATAACGTTATGTTGTATTATGTTATAACGTATAACGTTATGAAATATTATGTTATAACGTATAACGTTGTATAGCATATTAGCATAACGTATAACGTTATGTAGTATTACGTTATGACGCATAAAGTTATGTAGTATTACGATATAACGTATCACGTTGTATGGCATATCAGTATAACGTATAACGTTATGTAGTATTGCGTTATAACGTATAGCGTTATGTCGTATTACGTTATAACGAATAACGTTGTATAGCAGATCGGTATATCGTATAACGTTATGTAGCATTACCTTACAGCGTTTGACATTATGTAGTATTACGCTATAACGTATAACATTATGTGGTATTACGTTATAACGTATAACGTTATGTAGTATTATATTATAACGTATAACGTTATGTAGTATTGCGTTATAACGTATAACGATATGTAATATTACGTTATAGCGTATAACGTTATGTAGTATTACGATATAACGTATCACGTTGTATGGCATATCAGTATAACGTATAACGTTATGTAGTATTGCGTTATAACGTATAACGTTATGTCGTATTACGTTATAACGTATAACGTTGTATAGCATATCAGTATATCGTATAACGTTATGTAGCATTACCTTACAACGTTTAACATTATGTAGTATTACGTTATAACGTATAACGTTTTGTAGTATTTCGTTATAACGTATAACGTAATGTAGTATTGCATTAAGACGCACCACCTTATGTAGTATTACGTTATAACGTATAACGTTATGTAGTATTAAGTTATAACGTTTAACGATATGCAGTATGACGTTATAACGTATAACGTTATGTAGTATTATGTTATAACGTATATCGTTATGAAGTATTACGTTATAACGTATAACGTTATGTAGTATTACGTTATAGCGTATAACGTTATGTAGTATTACGTTGTAACGTATAACGTTATATAGTATTACGTTATAACGTATAACGTTATGAAGTATTACGTTATAACGTATAACGTTATGCAGTATTACGTTATAACGTACAACGTTGTATAGCATATCAGTATATCGTATAACGTTATGTAGCATTACCTTACAACGTTTAACATTATGTAGTATTACGTTATAACGCATAACGTTATGAAGTATTACGTTATAACGTATAACGTTATGAAGTATTGCATTAAGACGCACTACCTTATGTAGTATTACGTTATAACGTATAACGTTATGTAGTATTACGTTATGACGCATAAAGTTATGTAGTATTACGTTCTCAAGTATAACGTTAATAGCATACTAGTATAACGTATAACGATATATAGCATATCAGTATAACGTATAACGTTATGTAGTATTACGTTCTCAAGTATAACGTTAATAGCATATTAGTATAACGTATAACGATATATAGCATATCAGTATAACGTATAACGTTATGTAGTATTACGCTCTTGCGTATAAAGTTATGTAGTATTACGCTCTTGCGTATAACGTTATGTAGTATTACGTTATGGCGTGAAACGTTGTATAGCGTATCGGTATAACGTATAACGTTATGTAGTATTACGTTATAACGTATAACCTTATGTAGTATTACATTAAGACGCACTACCATATGTAGTATTACGTTATAACGTATAACGTTATGTAGTATTACGTTATAAAGTATAACGTTGTATAGCATATCAGTATAACGTATAACGTTTTGTAGTAATACGTTATAACGTATAACGTTATGTAGTATTACGTTGTAACGTATAACGATATGTTGTACTACGTTATAACGTATAACATTATGTAGTATTACGTTATAACGTATAACGTCGTTCAGCATATCAGTATAACGTATAACGTTATGTAGTATTACGTTATAACGTACAACGTTATGTAGTATTACGTTATAAGGTATAACGTTACGTAGTATTACATTAAGACGCACTACCATATGTAGTATTACGTTATAACGTATAACGTTATGTAGTATTACGTTATAACGTATAACGTTGTATAGCATACCAGTATGACGTGTAACGTTATGTAGTATTACGTTATAACGTATAACGTTATGTAGTATTACATTAAGCCGCAATACCTTATGTAGTAATACGTTATAACGTATAACGTTATGTAGTATTAAGTTATAACCTTTAACGTTATGTAGTATTACGTTATAACGTATAACGTAATGTAGTATTACGGTATAACGTATAACGTTGTATAGCATATCCTTATAACGTTTAACGCTATGTAGTATTACGTTATAACGTATAACGTTATGAAGTATTACGTAATAACGTATGACGTTATGTAGTATTACGTTATAACGTATAACGTTATGTAGTATCATGTTATAACGTATAACGTTGTATAGCATATCAGTATATCGTATAACGTTATGTAATATTACCTTACAACGTTTAACATTATGTAGTATTACGTTATAACGTGTAACGTTTTGTAGTATTTCGTTATAACGTATAACGTAATGTAGTATTACGTTATAACGTATAACGTTATGTGGTATTAAGTTATAACGTTTAACGATATGCAGTATTACGTTATAACGTATAACGTTATGTAGTATTATGTTGTAACGTATATCGTTATGAAGTATTACGTTATAACGTACAACGTTATGTAGTATTACGTTATAGCGTATAACGTTATGTAGTATTACGTTGTAACGTATAACGTTATGTAGTATTACGTTATAACGTATAGCGTTATGTCGTATTACGTTATAACGAATAACGTTGTATAGCAGATCGGTATATCGTATAACGTTATGTAGCATTACCTTACAGCGTTTGACATTATGTAGTATTACGCTATAACGTATAACGTTATGTTGTATTATGTTATAACGTATAACGTTATGAAATATTATGTTATAACGTATAACGTTGTATAGCATATTAGCATAACGTATAACGTTATGTAGTATTACGTTATGACGCATAAAGTTATGTAGTATTACGATATAACGTATCACGTTGTATGGCATATCAGTATAACGTATAACGTTATGTAGTATTGCGTTATAACGTATAGCGTTATGTCGTATTACGTTATAACGAATAACGTTGTATAGCAGATCGGTATATCGTATAACGTTATGTAGCATTACCTTACAGCGTTTGACATTATGTAGTATTACGCTATAACGTATAACATTATGTGGTATTACGTTATAACGTATAACGTTATGTAGTATTATATTATAACGTATAACGTTATGTAGTATTGCGTTATAACGTATAACGATATGTAATATTACGTTATAGCGTATAACGTTATGTAGTATTACGATATAACGTATCACGTTGTATGGCATATCAGTATAACGTATAACGTTATGTAGTATTGCGTTATAACGTATAACGTTATGTCGTATTACGTTATAACGTATAACGTTGTATAGCATATCAGTATATCGTATAACGTTATGTAGCATAACATTACAACGTTTAACATTATGTAGTATTACGTTATAACGTATAACGTTATGTAGTATTGCGTTATAACGTATAACGTTATGTCGTATTACGTTATAACGTATAACGTTGTATAGCATATCAGTATATCGTATAACGTTATGTAGCATTACCTTACAACGTTTAACATTATGTAGTATTACGTTATAACGTATAACGTTTTGTAGTATTTCGTTATAACGTATAACGTAATGTAGTATTGCATTAAGACGCACCACCTTATGTAGTATTACGTTATAACGTATAACGTTATGTAGTATTAAGTTATAACGTTTAACGATATGCAGTATGACGTTATAACGTATAACGTTATGTAGTATTATGTTATAACGTATATCGTTATGAAGTATTACGTTATAACGTATAACGTTATGTAGTATTACGTTATAGCGTATAACGTTATGTAGTATTACGTTGTAACGTATAACGTTATATAGTATTACGTTATAACGTATAACGTTATGAAGTATTACGTTATAACGTATAACGTTATGCAGTATTACGTTATAACGTACAACGTTGTATAGCATATCAGTATATCGTATAACGTTATGTAGCATTACCTTACAACGTTTAACATTATGTAGTATTACGTTATAACGCATAACGTTATGAAGTATTACGTTATAACGTATAACGTTATGAAGTATTGCATTAAGACGCACTACCTTATGTAGTATTACGTTATAACGTATAACGTTATGTAGTATTACGTTATGACGCATAAAGTTATGTAGTATTACGTTCTCAAGTATAACGTTAATAGCATACTAGTATAACGTATAACGATATATAGCATATCAGTATAACGTATAACGTTATGTAGTATTACGTTCTCAAGTATAACGTTAATAGCATATTAGTATAACGTATAACGATATATAGCATATCAGTATAACGTATAACGTTATGTAGTATTACGCTCTTGCGTATAAAGTTATGTAGTATTACGCTCTTGCGTATAACGTTATGTAGTATTACGTTATGGCGTGAAACGTTGTATAGCGTATCGGTATAACGTATAACGTTATGTAGTATTACGTTATAACGTATAACCTTATGTAGTATTACATTAAGACGCACTACCATATGTAGTATTACGTTATAACGTATAACGTTATGTAGTATTACGTTATAAAGTATAACGTTGTATAGCATATCAGTATAACGTATAACGTTTTGTAGTAATACGTTATAACGTATAACGTTATGTAGTATTACGTTGTAACGTATAACGATATGTTGTACTACGTTATAACGTATAACATTATGTAGTATTACGTTATAACGTATAACGTCGTTCAGCATATCAGTATAACGTATAACGTTATGTAGTATTACGTTATAACGTACAACGTTATGTAGTATTACGTTATAAGGTATAACGTTACGTAGTATTACATTAAGACGCACTACCATATGTAGTATTACGTTATAACGTATAACGTTATGTAGTATTACGTTATAACGTATAACGTTGTATAGCATACCAGTATGACGTGTAACGTTATGTAGTATTACGTTATAACGTATAACGTTATGTAGTATTACATTAAGCCGCAATACCTTATGTAGTAATACGTTATAACGTATAACGTTATGTAGTATTAAGTTATAACCTTTAACGTTATGTAGTATTACGTTATAACGTATAACGTAATGTAGTATTACGGTATAACGTATAACGTTGTATAGCATATCCTTATAACGTTTAACGCTATGTAGTATTACGTTATAACGTATAACGTTATGAAGTATTACGTAATAACGTATGACGTTATGTAGTATTACGTTATAACGTATAACGTTATGTAGTATCATGTTATAACGTATAACGTTGTATAGCATATCAGTATATCGTATAACGTTATGTAATATTACCTTACAACGTTTAACATTATGTAGTATTACGTTATAACGTGTAACGTTTTGTAGTATTTCGTTATAACGTATAACGTAATGTAGTATTACGTTATAACGTATAACGTTATGTGGTATTAAGTTATAACGTTTAACGATATGCAGTATTACGTTATAACGTATAACGTTATGTAGTATTATGTTGTAACGTATATCGTTATGAAGTATTACGTTATAACGTACAACGTTATGTAGTATTACGTTATAGCGTATAACGTTATGTAGTATTACGTTGTAACGTATAACGTTATGTAGTATTACGTTATAACGTATAGCGTTATGTCGTATTACGTTATAACGAATAACGTTGTATAGCAGATCGGTATATCGTATAACGTTATGTAGCATTACCTTACAGCGTTTGACATTATGTAGTATTACGCTATAACGTATAACGTTATGTTGTATTATGTTATAACGTATAACGTTATGAAATATTATGTTATAACGTATAACGTTGTATAGCATATTAGCATAACGTATAACGTTATGTAGTATTACGTTATGACGCATAAAGTTATGTAGTATTACGATATAACGTATCACGTTGTATGGCATATCAGTATAACGTATAACGTTATGTAGTATTGCGTTATAACGTATAGCGTTATGTCGTATTACGTTATAACGAATAACGTTGTATAGCAGATCGGTATATCGTATAACGTTATGTAGCATTACCTTACAGCGTTTGACATTATGTAGTATTACGCTATAACGTATAACATTATGTGGTATTACGTTATAACGTATAACGTTATGTAGTATTATATTATAACGTATAACGTTATGTAGTATTGCGTTATAACGTATAACGATATGTAATATTACGTTATAGCGTATAACGTTATGTAGTATTACGATATAACGTATCACGTTGTATGGCATATCAGTATAACGTATAACGTTATGTAGTATTGCGTTATAACGTATAACGTTATGTCGTATTACGTTATAACGTATAACGTTGTATAGCATATCAGTATATCGTATAACGTTATGTAGCATAACATTACAACGTTTAACATTATGTAGTATTACGTTATAACGTATAACGTTATGTAGTATTACGGTATAACGTATAACGTTATGAAGTATTACGTTATGACGTATAACGTTATGTAGTATTACGTTATAACGTATAACGTTATGTAGTATTAAATTATAACGTTTAACGTTATGTTGTATTACGTTATAACGTTTAACGTTATGGAGTATTACGTTATAACGTATAACGTTATGAAGTATTACGTTATAACGTATAACGATATATAGTACTACGTTATAGCGTATAACGTTGTATAGCATATCTGTATATCGTATTACGTTATGTAGCATTACCTTACAACGTTTAACATTATGTAGTGTTAGCTTATAACGTATAACGTTATGTAGTATTACGTTATATCGTATAACGTTATGTAGTATTGCATTAAGACGCACTACCTTATGTAGTATTACGTTATAACGTATAACGTTATGTAGTATTCCGTTATAACGTATAACGTTATGTCGTATTACGTTAGAACGTATAACGTTGTACAGCATATCAGTATATCGTATAAAGTTATGTAGCATTACCTTACAGCCTTTAACATTATGTAGCATTACGTTATAACGTATAACGTTATGTAGTATACCGTTATAACGTATAGCGTTATGTCGTATTACGTTATAACGAATAACGTTGTATAGCAGATCGGTATATCGTATAACGTTATGTAGCATTACCTTACAGCGTTTGACATTATGTAGTATTACGCTATAACGTATAACGTTATGTTGTATTATGTTATAACGTATAACGTTATGAAATATTATGTTATAACGTATAACGTTGTATAGCATATTAGCATAACGTATAACGTTATGTAGTATTACGTTATGACGCATAAAGTTATGTAGTATTACGTTCTCAAGTATAACGTTAATAGCATACTAGTATAACGTATAACGATATATAGCATATCAGTATAACGTATAACGTTATGTAGTATTACGTTCTCAAGTATAACGTTAATAGCATATTAGTATAACGTATAACGATATATAGCATATCAGTATAACGTATAACGTTATGTTGTATTACGCTCTTGCGTATAACGTTATGTAGTATTACGTTATAACGTACAACGTTATGTAGCATTATGTTATATGGTATAACGTTACGTAGTATTACATTAAGACGCACTACCATGTGTAGTATTACGTTATAACGTATAACGTTATGCAGTATTAAGTTATGAGGTTTAACGTTGTGTAGTATTACGTTATAACGTATAACGTTATGTAGTATCATGTTATAACGTATAACGTTGTATAGCATATTTTCATAACGTATAACGTTATGTAGTATTACGTTATGACGCATAAAGTTATGTAGTGTTACGTTCTCAAGTATAACATTAATAGCATACTAGTATAACGTATAACGATATATAGCATATCAGTATAACGTATAACGTTATGTAGTATTACGCTCTTGCGTATAACGTTATGTAGTATTACGTTATGGCGTGAAACGTTGTATAGCGTATCGGTATAACGTATAACGTTATGTAGTATTACGTTATAACGTATAACGTTATGTAGTATTACATTAAGACGCACTACCATATGTAGTATTACGTTATAACGTATAACGTTACGTAGCATTAAGTTACAACGTTTCACGTTATATGGCATATCAGTATAACGTGTAACGTTATGTAGTATTACGTTATAACGTACATCGTTATGTAGTATTACGTTATAAGGTGTACCGTTACGTAGTATTACATTAAGACGCACTACCATATGTAGTATTACGTTATAACGTATAACGTTATGTAGTATTACGTTAGAACGTATAATGTTATGTAGTATTACGTTATAAAGTATAACGTTGTATAGCATATCAGTATAACGTATAACGTTTTGTAGTATTACGTTATAACGTATAACGTTATGAAGTATTACGTTATAACGTATAACGATATATAGTACTACGTTATAGCGTATAACGTTGTATAGCATATCTGTATATCGTATTACGTTATGTAGCATTACCTTACAACGTTTAACATTATGTAGTGTTAGCTTATAACGTATAACGTTATGTAGTATTACGTTATATCGTATAACGTTATGTAGTATTGCATTAAGACGCACTACCTTATGTAGTATTACGTTATAACGTATAACGTTATGTAGTATTCCGTTATAACGTATAACGTTATGTCGTATTACGTTAGAACGTATAACGTTGTACAGCATATCAGTATATCGTATAAAGTTATGTAGCATTACCTTACAGCCTTTAACATTATGTAGCATTACGTTATAACGTATAACGTTATGTAGTATTCCGTTATAACGTATAGCGTTATGTCGTATTACGTTATAACGAATAACGTTGTATAGCAGATCGGTATATCGTATAACGTTATGTAGCATTACCTTACAGCGTTTGACATTATGTAGTATTACGCTATAACGTATAACGTTATGTTGTATTATGTTATAACGTATAACGTTATGAAATATTATGTTATAACGTATAACGTTGTATAGCATATTAGCATAGCGTATAACGTTATGTAGTATTACGTTATGACGCATAAAGTTATGTAGTATTACGTTCTCAAGTATAACGTTAATAGCATACTAGTATAACGTATAACGATATATAGCATATCAGTATAACGTATAACGTTATGTAGTATTACGTTCTCAAGTATAACGTTAATAGCATATTAGTATAACGTATAACGACATATAGCATATCAGTATAACGTATAACGTTATGTAGTATTACGCTCTTGCGTATAACGTTATGTAGTATTACGTTATAACGTACAACGTTATGTAGCATTATGTTATATGGTATAACGTTACGTAGTATTACATTAAGACGCACTACCATGTGTAGTATTACGTTATAACGTGTAACGTTATGCAGTATTAAGTTATGAGGATTAACGTTGTGTAGTATTACGTTATAACGTATAACGTTATGTAGTATCATGTTATAACGTATAACGTTGTATAGCATATTAGCATAACGTATAACGTTATGTAGTATTACGTTATGACGCATAAAGTTATGTAGTGTTACGTTCTCAAGTATAACATTAATAGCATACTAGTATAACGTATAACGATATATATAACATATCAGTATAACGTATAACGTTATGTAGTATTACGCTCTTGCGTATAACGTTATGTAGTATTACGTTATGGCGTGAAACGTTGTATAGCGTATCGGTATAACGTATAACGTTATGTAGTATTACGTTATAACGTATAACGTTATGTAGTATTACATTAAGACGCACTACCATATGTAGTATTACGTTATAACGTATAACGTTACGTAGCATTAAGTTACAACGTTTCACGTTATATGGCATATCAGTATAACGTGTAACGTTATGTAGTATTACGTTATAACGTACATCGTTATGTAGTATTACGTTATAAGGTGTACCGTTACGTAGTATTACATTAAGACGCACTACCATATGTAGTATTACGTTATAACGTATAACGTTATGTAGTATTACGTTAGAACGTATAATGTTATGTAGTATTACGTTATAAAGTATAACGTTGTATAGCATATCAGTATAACGTATAACGTTTTGTAGTATTACGTTATAACGTATAACGTTATGTAGTATTACGTTATAACGTATAACGATATGTTGTACTACGTTATAACGTATAACGTTATGCAGTATTACGTTATAACATATAACATTATGTAGTATTACGTTATAACGTATAACGTTATGTAGTATTACGTTAGAACGTATAATGTTATGTAGTATTACGTTATAACGTATAACGTTGTTCAGCATATCAGTATAACGTATAACGTTATGTAGTATTACGTTATAACGTACAACGTTATGTAGTATTACGTTATAACGTATAACGTTATGTAGTATTACATTAAGACGCACTACCATATGTAGTATTACGTTATAACGTATAACGTTATGTAGTATCATGTTATAACGTATAACGCTGTATAGCATATTAGCATAACGTATAACGTTATGTAGTATTACGTTATGACGCATAAAGTTATGTAGTATTACGTTCTCAAGTATAACGTTAATAGCATACTAGCATAACGTATAACGATATATAGCATATCAGTATAACGTATAACGTTATGTAGTATTACGCTCTTGCGTATAACGTTATGTAGTATTACGTTATGGCGTGAAACGTTGTATAGCGTATCGGTATAACGTATAACGTTATGTAGTATTACGTTATAACGTATAACGTTATGTAGTATTACATTAAGACGCACTACCATATGTAGTATTACCCTATAACGTATAACGTTATGTAGCATTAAGTTTCAACGTTTCACGTTATATAGCATATCAGTATAACGTGTAACGTTGTGTAGTATTACGTTATAACGTACATCGTTATGTAGTATTACGTTATAAGGTGTACCGTTACGTAGTATTACATTAAGATGCACTACCATATGTAGTATTACGTTATAACGTATAACGTTATGTAGTATTAGGTTATAAAGTATAACGTTGTATAGCATATCAGTATAACGTATAACGTTTTGTAGTATTCCGTTATAACGTATAACGTTATGTAGTATTACGTTTTAACGTATAACGATATGTTGTACTACGTTATAACTTATAACATTAAGTAGTATTACGTTATAACGTATAACGTTGTTCAGCATATCACTATAACGTATAACGTTATGTAGTATTACGTTATAACGTACAACGTTATGTAGTATTACGTTATAAGGTATAACGTTATGTAGTAATACGTTATAACGTATAACGTTGTATAGCATATCAGTATAACGTGTAACGTTATGTAGTTTTACGTTATAACGTATAACGTTATGTAGTATTACATTAAGCCGCAATACCTTATGTAGTAATACGTTATGACGTATAACGTTATGTAGTATTAAGTTATAACCTTTAACGTTATGTAGTATTACGTTACAACGTATAACGTAATGTAGTATTACGGTATAACGTATAACGTTGTATAGCATATCCTTATAACGTATAACGCTATGTAGTATTACGTTATAACGTATAACGTTATGAAGTATTACGTAATAACGTATGACGTTATGTAGTATTACGTTATAACGTATAACGTTATGTAGTATTACGTTATAACGTATAACGTTGTATAGCATATCAGTATAACGTATAACGTTATGTAGTATTACGTTATAGCGTACAACGTTATGTAGTATTACGTTATAAGGTATAACGTTACGTAGTATTACGTTATAACGTATAACGTTGTGTAGTATAACGTATAACGTTATGTTTTATTACGTTATAACGTACAACGTTATGTAGTATTACGTTATAACGTATAACGTTATGCAGTATTAAGTTATGACGTTTAACGTTATATAGCATATCAGTATAACGTATAACGTTATGTAGTATTACGTTATAACGTATAACGTTGTATAGCATATCAGTATAACGTGTAACGTTATGTAGTATTACGTTATAACGTACATCGTTATGTTGTATTACGTTATAAGGTGTACCGATACGTAGTATTACATTAAGACGCACTACCATATGTAGTATTACGTTATAACGTATAACGTTATGTAGTATTAGGTTATAAAGTATAACGTTGTATAGCATATCAGTATAACGTATAACGTTTTGTAGTATTCCGTTATAACGTATAACGTTATGTATTATTACGTTTTAACGTATAACGATATGTTGTACTACGTTATAACTTATAACATTAAGTAGTATTACGTTATAACGTATAACGTTGTTCAGCATATCACTATAACGTATAACGTTATGTAGTATTACGTTATAACGTACAAAGTTATGTAGTATTGCGTTATAAGGTATAACGTTACGTAGTATTACATTAAGACGCACTACCATATGTAGTATTACGTTATAACGTATAGCGTTATGCAGTATAAGGTTATGACGTATAACGTTATGTAGTAATACGTTATAACGTATAACGTTGTATAGCATATCAGTATAACGTGTAACGTTATGTAGTTTTACGTTATAACGTATAACGTTATGTAGTATTACATTAAGCCGCAATACCTTATGTAGTAATACGTTATGACGTATAACGTTATGTAGTATTAAGTTATAACCTTTAACGTTATGTAGTATTACGTTACAACGTATAACGTAATGTAGTATTACGGTATAACGTATAACGTTGTATCGCATATCCTTATAACGTATAACGCTATGTAGTATTACGTTATAACGTATAACGTTATGAAGTATTACGTAATAACGTATGACGTTATGTAGTATTACGTTATAACGTATAACGTTATGTAGTATTACGTTATAACGTATAACGTTGTATAGCATATCAGTATAACGTATAACGTTATGTAGTATTACGTTATAGCGTACAACGTTATGTAGTATTACGTTATAAGGTATAACGTTACGTAGTATTACGTTATAACGTATAACGTTGTGTAGTATAACGTATAACGTTATGTTGTATTACGTTATAACGTACAACGTTATGTAGTATTACGTTATAACGTATAACGTTATGCAGTATTAAGTTATGACGTTTAACGTTATATAGCATATCAGTATAACGTATAACGTTATGTAGTATTACGTTATAACGTATAACGTTGTATAGCATATCAGTATAACGTGTAACGTTATGTAGTATTACGTTATAACGTACTTCGTTATGTTGTATTACGTTATAAGGTGTACCGATACGTAGTATTACATTAAGACGCACTACCATATGTAGTATTACGTTATAACGTATAACGTTATGTAGTATTAGGTTATAAAGTATAACGTTGTATAGCATATCAGTATAACATTTAACGTTGTGTAGTATTACGTTATAACGTATAACGTTATGTAGTATCATGTTATAACGTATAACGTTGTATAGCATATCAGTATATCGTATAACGTTATGTAGCATTACTTTACAACGTTTAACATTATGTAGTATTACGTTATATCGTATAACGTTTTGTAGTATTTCGTTATAACGTATAACGTAATGTAGTATTGCATTAAGACGCACCACCTTATGTAGTATTACGTTATAACGTATAACGTTATGTAGTATTAAGTTATAACGTTTAACGATATGCAGTATTACGTTATAACGTATATCGTTATGAAGTATTACGTTATAGCGTATAACGTTATGTAGTATTACGTTGTGACGTATAACGTCATGTAGTATTACGTTATAACGTATAACGTTATGCAGTATTACGTTATAACGTATAACGTAATGTAGTATTACGTTTTATCGTATAACGTTATGTACTATTACGTTATAACGTATAACGTTGTATAGCATATCAGTATAACGTATAACGTAATATAGTATTGCGTTATAACGTATAACGTTATGCAGTATTACGTTATAACATATAGCATTATGTAGTATTACATTATAACGTATAACGTTATGTAGTATTACGTTAGAACGTATAACGTTATGTAGTATTACGTTATAACGTATAACGTTATGAAGTATTACGTTATAACGTATAACGACATGTAGTACTAAGTTATAGCGTATAACGTTGTATAGCATATCTGTATATCGTATTACGTTATGTAGCATTACCCTACAACGTATAACATTATGTGGTATTACGTTATAACGTATAACGTTATGTAGTATTATATTATAACGTATAACGTTATGTAGTATTACGTTATAACGTATAACGATATGTAATATTACGATATAGCGTATAACGTTATGTAGTATTAAATTATAACGTATAACGTTATGAAGTATTACGTTATGACGTATAACGTTATGTAGTATTACGTTATAACGTATAACGTTATGTAGTATTACGTTATAACGTATAACGTTATGAAGTATTACGTTATAACGTATAACGACATGTAGTACTAAGTTATAGCGTATAACGTTGTATAGCATATCTGTATATCGTATTACGTTATGTAGCATTACCCTACAACGTATAACATTATGTGGTATTACGTTATAACGTATAACGTTGTATAGCATATCAGTATAACGTATAACGTAATATAGTATTGCGTTATAACGTATAACGTTATGCAGTATTACGTTATAACATATAGCATTATGTAGTATTACATTATAACGTATAACGTTATGAAGTATTACGTTATGACGTATAACGTTATGTAGTATTACGTTATAACGTATAACGTTATGTAGTATTAAATTATAACGTTTAACGTTATGGAGTATTACGTTATAACGTATAACGTTATGAAGTATTACGTTATAACGTATAACGATATGTAGTACTACGTTATAGCGTATAACGTTGTATAGCATATCTGTATATCGTATTACGTTATGTAGCATACCTTACAACGTTTAACATTATGTAGTGTTACCTTATAACGTATAACGTTATGTAGTATTACGTTATATCGTATAACGTTATGTAGTATTGCATTAAGACGCACTACCTTATGTAGTATTACGTTATAACGTATAACGTTATGTAGTATTCCGTTATAACGTATAACGTTATGTCGTATTACGTTAGAACGTATAACGTTGTACAGCATATCAGTATATCGTATAACGTTATGTAGCATTACCTTACAGCCTTTAACATTATGTAGCATTACGTTATAACGTATAACGTTATGTAGTATTCCGTTATAACGTATAACGTTATGTCGTATTACGTTATAACGTATAACGTTGTATAGCAGATCGGTATATCGTATAACGTTATGTAGCATTACCTTACAACGTTTAACATTATGTAGTATTACGCTATAACGTATAACGTTATGTTGTATTATGTTATATCGTATAACGTTATGAAGTATTATGTTATAACGTATAACGTTGTATAGCATATTAGCATAACGTATAACGTTATGTAGTATTACGTTATGACGCATAAAGTTATGTAGTATTACGTTCTCAAGTATAACGTTAATCTCATACTAGTATAACGTATAACGATATATAGCATATCAGTATAACGTATAACGTTATGTAGTATTACGTTCTCAAGTATAACGTTAATAGCATACTAGTATAACGTATAACGATATATAGCATATCAGTATAACGTATAACGTTATGTAGTTTTACGCTCTTGCGTATAACGTTATGTAGTATTACGTTATAACGTATAACGATATGTAATATTACGTTATAGCGTATAACGTTATGCAGTATTAAGTTATGACGTTTAACGTTGTGTAGTATGACGTTATAACGTATAACGTTATGTAGTATCATGTTATAACGTATAACGTTGTATAGCATATTAGCATAACGTATAACGTTATGTAGTATTACGTTATGACGCATAAAGTTATGTAGTATTACGTTCTCAAGTATAACGTTAATAGCATACTAGCATAACGTATAACGATATATAGCTTATCAGTATAACGTATAACGTTATGTAGTATTACGCTCTTGCGTATAACGTTATGTAGTATTACGTTATGGCGTGAAACGTTGTATAGCGTATCGGTATAACGTATAACGTTATGTAGTATTACGTTATAACGTATAACGTTATGTAGTATTACATTAAGACGCACTACCATATGTAGTATTACACTATAACGTATAACGTTATGTAGCATTAAGTTTCAACGTTTCACGTTATATAGCATATCAGTATAACGTGTAACGTTATGTAGTATTACGTTATAACGTACATCGTTATGTAGTATTACGTTATAAGGTGTAGCGTTACGTAGTATTACATTAAGACGCACTACCATATGTAGTATTACGTTATAACGTATAACGTTATGTAGTATTAGGTTATAAAGTATAACGTTGTATAGCATATCAGTATAACGTATGACGTTTTGTAGTATTACGTTATAACGTAAAACGTTATGTAGTATTACGTTTTTTCGTATAACGATATGTTGTACTACGTTATAACGTATAACATTAAGTAGTATTACGTTATAACGTATAACGTTGTTCAGCATATCAGTATAACGTATAACGTTATGTAGTATTACGTTATAACGTACAACGTTATGTAGTATTACGTTATAAGGTATAACGTTACGTAGCATTACATTAAGACGCACTACCATATGTAGTATTACGTTATAACGTATAACGTTATGTAGTAATACGTTATAACGTATAACGTTGTATAGCATATCAGTATAACGTGTAACGTTATGTAGTTTTACGTTATAACGTATAACGTTATGTAGTATTACATTAAGCCGCAATACCTTATGTAGTAATACGTTATGACGTATAACGTTATGTAGTATTAAGTTATAACCTTTAACGTTATGTAGTATTACGTTATAACGTATAACGTAATGTAGTATTACGGTATAACGTATAACGTTGTATAGCATATCCTTATAACGTATAACGCTATGTAGTATTACGTTATAACGTATAACGTTATGAAGTATTACGTAATAACGTATGACGTTATGTAGTATTACGTTATAACGTATAACGTTATGTAGTATTACGTTATAACGTATAACGTTATGTAGTATTACGTTATAACGTATAACGTTGTATAGCATATCAGTATAACGTATAACGTTATGTAGTATTACGTTATAGCGTACAACGTTATGTAGTATTACGTTATAAGGTATAACGTTACGTAGTATTACGTTATAACGTATAACGTTGTGTAGTATAACGTATAACGTTATGTTGTATTACGTTATAACGTACAACGTTATGTAGTATTACGTTATAAGGTATAACGTTACGTAGTATTACATTAAGACGCACTACCATGTGTAGTATTACGTTATAACGTATAACGTTATGCAGTATTAAGTTATGACGTTTAACGTTGTGTAGTATTACGTTATAACGTATAACGTTATGTAGTATCATGTTATAACGTATAACGTTGTATAGCATATTAGCATAACGTATAACGTTATGTAGTTTTACGTTATAACGTATAACGTTATGTAGTATTACATTAAGCCGCAATACCTTATGTAGTAATACGTTATGACGTATAACGTTATGTAGTATTAAGTTATAACCTTTAACGTTATGTAGTATTACGTTATAACGTATAACGTAATGTAGTATTACGGTATAACGTATAACGTTGTATAGCATATCCTTATAACGTATAACGCTATGTAGTATTACGTTATAACGTATAACGCTATGTAGTATTACGTTATAACGTATAACGTTATGAAGTATTACGTAATAACGTATGACGTTATGTAGTATTACGTTATAACGTATAACGTTATGTAGTATTACGTTATAACGTATAACGTTATGTAGTATTACGTTATAACGTATAACGTTGTATAGCATATCAGTATAACGTATAACGTTATGTAGTATTACGTTATAGCGTACAACGTTATGTAGTATTACGTTATAAGGTATAACGTTACGTAGTATTACGTTATAACGTATAACGTTGTGTAGTATAACGTATAACTTTATGTTGTATTACGTTATAACGTACAACGTTATGTAGTATTACGTTATAACGTATAACGTTATGCAGTATTAAGTTATGACGTTTAACGTTATATAGCATATCAGTATAACGTATAACGTTATGTAGTATTACGTTATAACGTATAACGATATGTTGTACTACGTTATAACTTATAACATTAAGTAGTATTACGTTATAACGTATAACGTTGTTCAGCATATCACTATAACGTATAACGTTATGTAGTATTACGTTATAACGTACAACGTTATGTAGTATTACGTTATAAGGTATAACGTTACGTAGTATTACATTAAGACGCACTACCATATGTAGTATTACGTTATAACGTATAGCGTTATGCAGTATAAGGTTATGACGTATAACGTTATGTAGTATTACGTTATAGCGTACAACGTTATGTAGTATTACGTTATAAGGTATAACGTTACGTAGTATTACGTTATAACGTATAACGTTGTGTAGTATAACGTATAACGTTATGTTTTATTACGTTATAACGTACAACGTTATGTAGTATTACGTTATAACGTATAACGTTATGCAGTATTAAGTTATGACGTTTAACGTTATATAGCATATCAGTATAACGTATAACGTTATGTAGTATTACGTTATAACGTATAACGTTGTATAGCATATCAGTATAACGTGTAACGTTATGTAGTATTACGTTATAACGTACATCGTTATGTTGTATTACGTTATAAGGTGTACCGATACGTAGTATTACATTAAGACGCACTACCATATGTAGTATTACGTTATAACGTATAACGTTATGTAGTATTAGGTTATAAAGTATAACGTTGTATAGCATATCAGTATAACGTATAACGTTTTGTAGTATTCCGTTATAACGTATAACGTTATGTAGTATTACGTTTTAACGTATAACGATATGTTGTACTACGTTATAACTTATAACATTAAGTAGTATTACGTTATAACGTATAACGTTGTTCAGCATATCACTATAACGTATAACGTTATGTAGTATTACGTTATAACGTACAACGTTATGTAGTATTGCGTTATAAGGTATAACGTTACGTAGTATTACATTAAGACGCACTACCATATGTAGTATTACGTTATAACGTATAGCGTTATGCAGTATAAGGTTATGACGTATAACGTTATGTAGTAATACGTTATAACGTATAACGTTGTATAGCATATCAGTATAACGTGTAACGTTATGTAGTTTTACGTTATAACGTATAACGTTATGTAGTATTACATTAAGCCGCAATACCTTATGTAGTAATACGTTATGACGTATAACGTTATGTAGTATTAAGTTATAACCTTTAACGTTATGTAGTATTACGTTACAACGTATAACGTAATGTAGTATTACGGTATAACGTATAACGTTGTATCGCATATCCTTATAACGTATAACGCTATGTAGTATTACGTTATAACGTATAACGTTATGAAGTATTACGTAATAACGTATGACGTTATGTAGTATTACGTTATAACGTATAACGTTATGTAGTATTACGTTATAACGTATAACGTTGTATAGCATATCAGTATAACGTATAACGTTATGTAGTATTACGTTATAGCGTACAACGTTATGTAGTATTACGTTATAAGGTATAACGTTACGTAGTATTACGTTATAACGTATAACGTTGTGTAGTATAACGTATAACGTTATGTTGTATTACGTTATAACGTACAACGTTATGTAGTATTACGTTATAACGTATAACGTTATGCAGTATTAAGTTATGACGTTTAACGTTATATAGCATATCAGTATAACGTATAACGTTATGTAGTATTACGTTATAACGTATAACGTTGTATAGCATATCAGTATAACGTGTAACGTTATGTAGTATTACGTTATAACGTACTTCGTTATGTTGTATTACGTTATAAGGTGTACCGATACGTAGTATTACATTAAGACGCACTACCATATGTAGTATTACGTTATAACGTATAACGTTATGTAGTATTAGGTTATAAAGTATAACGTTGTATAGCATATCAGTATAACATTTAACGTTGTGTAGTATTACGTTATAACGTATAACGTTATGTAGTATCATGTTATAACGTATAACGTTGTATAGCATATCAGTATATCGTATAACGTTATGTAGCATTACTTTACAACGTTTAACATTATGTAGTATTACGTTATATCGTATAACGTTTTGTAGTATTTCGTTATAACGTATAACGTAATGTAGTATTGCATTAAGACGCACCACCTTATGTAGTATTACGTTATAACGTATAACGTTATGTAGTATTAAGTTATAACGTTTAACGATATGCAGTATTACGTTATAACGTATATCGTTATGAAGTATTACGTTATAGCGTATAACGTTATGTAGTATTACGTTGTGACGTATAACGTCATGTAGTATTACGTTATAACGTATAACGTTATGCAGTATTACGTTATAACGTATAACGTAATGTAGTATTACGTTTTATCGTACAACGTTATGTACTATTACGTTATAACGTATAACGTTGTATAGCATATCAGTATAACGTATAACGTAATATAGTATTGCGTTATAACGTATAACGTTATGCAGTATTACGTTATAACATATAGCATTATGTAGTATTACATTATAACGTATAACGTTATGTAGTATTACGTTAGAACGTATAACGTTATGTAGTATTACGTTATAACGTATAACGTTATGAAGTATTACGTTATAACGTATAACGACATGTAGTACTAAGTTATAGCGTATAACGTTGTATAGCATATCTGTATATCGTATTACGTTATGTAGCATTACCCTACAACGTATAACATTATGTGGTATTACGTTATAACGTATAACGTTATGTAGTATTATATTATAACGTATAACGTTATGTAGTATTACGTTATAACGTATAACGATATGTAATATTACGTTATAGCGTATAACGTTATGTAGTATTACGTTAGAACGTATAACGTTATGTAGTATTACGGTATAACGTATAACGTTATGAAGTATTACGTTATGACGTATAACGTTATGTAGTATTACGTTATAACGTATAACGTTATGTAGTATTAAATTATAACGTTTAACGTTATGGAGTATTACGTTATAACGTATAACGTTATGAAGTATTACGTTATAACGTATAACGATATGTAGTACTACGTTATAGCGTATAACGTTGTATAGCATATCTGTATATCGTATTACGTTATGTAGCATACCTTACAACGTTTAACATTATGTAGTGTTACCTTATAACGTATAACGTTATGTAGTATTACGTTATATCGTATAACGTTATGTAGTATTGCATTAAGACGCACTACCTTATGTAGTATTACGTTATAACGTATAACGTTATGTAGTATTCCGTTATAACGTATAACGTTATGTCGTATTACGTTAGAACGTATAACGTTGTACAGCATATCAGTATATCGTATAACGTTATGTAGCATTACCTTACAGCCTTTAACATTATGTAGCATTACGTTATAACGTATAACGTTATGTAGTATTCCGTTATAACGTATAACGTTATGTCGTATTACGTTATAACGTATAACGTTGTATAGCAGATCGGTATATCGTATAACGTTATGTAGCATTACCTTACAACGTTTAACATTATGTAGTATTACGCTATAACGTATAACGTTATGTTGTATTATGTTATATCGTATAACGTTATGAAATATTATGTTATAACGTATAACGTTGTATAGCATATTAGCATAACGTATAACGTTATGTAGTATTACGTTATAACGTATAACGATATGTAATATTACGTTATAGCGTATAACGTTATGCAGTATTAAGTTATGACGTTTAACGTTGTGTAGTATGACGTTATAACGTATAACGTTATGTAGTATCATGTTATAACGTATAACGTTGTATAGCATATTAGCATAACGTATAACGTTATGTAGTATTACGTTATGACGCATAAAGTTATGTAGTATTACGTTCTCAAGTATAACGTTAATAGCATACTAGCATAACGTATAACGATATATAGCTTATCAGTATAACGTATAACGTTATGTAGTATTACGCTCTTGCGTATAACGTTATGTAGTATTACGTTATGGCGTGAAACGTTGTATAGCGTATCGGTATAACGTATAACGTTATGTAGTATTACGTTATAACGTATAACGTTATGTAGTATTACATTAAGACGCACTACCATATGTAGTATTACGCTATAACGTATAACGTTATGTAGCATTATGTTTCAACGTTTCACGTTATATAGCATATCAGTATAACGTGTAACGTTATGTAGTATTACGTTATAACGTACATCGTTATGTAGTATTACGTTATAAGGTGTAGCGTTACGTAGTATTACATTAAGACGCACTACCATATGTAGTATTACGTTATAACGTATAACGTTATGTAGTATTAGGTTATAAAGTATAACGTTGTATAGCATATCAGTATAACGTATGACGTTTTGTAGTATTACGTTATAACGTATAACGTTATGTAGTATTACGTTTTTTCGTATAACGATATGTTGTACTACGTTATAACGTATAACATTAAGTAGTATTACGTTATAACGTATAACGTTGTTCAGCATATCAGTATAACGTATAACGTTATGTAGTATTACGTTATAACGTACAACGTTATGTAGTATTACGTTATAAGGTATAACGTTACGTAGTATTACATTAAGACGCACTACCATATGTAGTATTACGTTATAACGTATAACGTTATGTAGTAATACGTTATAACGTATAACGTTGTATAGCATATCAGTATAACGTGTAACGTTATGTAGTTTTACGTTATAACGTATAACGTTATGTAGTATTACATTAAGCCGCAATACCTTATGTAGTAATACGTTATGACGTATAACGTTATGTAGTATTAAGTTATAACCTTTAACGTTATGTAGTATTACGTTATAACGTATAACGTAATGTAGTATTACGGTATAACGTATAACGTTGTATAGCATATCCTTATAACGTATAACGCTATGTAGTATTACGTTATAACGTATAACGTTATGAAGTATTACGTAATAACGTATGACGTTATGTAGTATTACGTTATAACGTATAACGTTATGTAGTATTACGTTATAACGTATAACGTTATGTAGTATTACGTTATAACGTATAACGTTGTATAGCATATCAGTATAACGTATAACGTTATGTAGTATTACGTTATAGCGTACAACGTTATGTAGTATTACGTTATAAGGTATAACGTTACGTAGTATTACGTTATAACGTATAACGTTGTGTAGTATAACGTATAACGTTATGTTGTATTACGTTATAACGTACAACGTTATGTAGTATTACGTTATAAGGTATAACGTTACGTAGTATTACATTAAGACGCACTACCATGTGTAGTATTACGTTATAACGTATAACGTTATGCAGTATTAAGTTATGACGTTTCACGTTGTGTAGTATTACGTTATAACGTATAACGTTATGTAGTATCATGTTATAACGTATAACGTTGTATAGCATATTAGCATAACGTATAACGTTATGTAGTTTTACGTTATAACGTATAACGTTATGTAGTATTACATTAAGCCGCAATACCTTATGTAGTAATACGTTATGACGTATAACGTTATGTAGTATTAAGTTATAACCTTTAACGTTATGTAGTATTACGTTATAACGTATAACGTAATGTAGTATTACGGTATAACGTATAACGTTGTATAGTATATCCTTATAACGTATAACGCTATGTAGTATTACGTTATAACGTATAACGCTATGTAGTATTACGTTATAACGTATAACGTTATGAAGTATTACGTAATAACGTATGACGTTATGTAGTATTACGTTATAACGTATAACGTTATGTAGTATTACGTTATAACGTATAACGTTATGTAGTATTACGTTATAACGTATAACGTTGTATAGCATATCAGTATAACGTATAACGTTATGTAGTATTACGTTATAACGTATAACGTTGTATAGCATATCAGTATAACGTATAACGTTATGTAGTATTGCGTTATAACGTATAACGTTATGGAATATTACGTTATAACGTATAACGTTGTATAGCATATCCGTATAACGTATAACGATATGTAATATTACGTTATAGCGTATAACGTTATGTAGTTTTACGATATAAGGTACAACGTTATGTAGTATTACGTTATACCGTATGACGTTATGTAGTATTGCGTTATAACGTATAACGTTATGCAGTATTACGTTATAACGTATAACGTTGTATAGCATATCCGTATAACGTATAACGAGATGTAATATTACGTTATAGCGTATAACGTTATGTAGTTTTACGTTATAAGGTATAACGTTATGTAGTATTACGTTATAACGTATAACGTTATGTAGTATTGCATTATGACGCACTACCTTATGTAGTATTACGTTATAACGTATAACGTTATGTAGTATTAAGTTATAACGTTTAACGTTATGAAGTATTACGGTTTATCATATAACGTTATGTACTATTACGTTATAACGTATAACGTTGTATAGCATATCAGTATAACGTGTAACGGTATATAGCATATCAGTATAACATATAACGTTATATAGTATTACGTTATAACGTATAACGTTATGCAGTATTACGTTATAACGTATAACGTAATGTAGTATTACGTTTTATCGTATAACGTTATGTACTATTACGTTATAACGTATAACGTTGTATAGCATATCAGTATAACGTATAACGTAATATAGTATTGCGTTATAACGTATAACGTTATGCAGTATTACGTTATAACATATAGCATTATGTAGTATTACATTATAACGTATAACGTTATATAGCATATCAGTATAACGCATAACGTTATATAGTATTACGTTATAACGTATAACGTTATGTAGTATTACGTTATAACGTATAACGTTATGTAGTATTATATTATAACGTATAACGTTATGTAGTATTACGTTATAACGTATAACGATATGTAATATTACGTCATAGCGTATAACGTTATGTAGTATTACGTTGGAACGTATAACGTTATGTAGTGTTACGTTATAACGTATAACGATATGTAATATTACGTCATAGCGTATAACGTTATGTAGTTTTACGTTATAAGGTATAACGTTATGTAGTATTACGTTATACCGTATGACGTTATGTAGTATTGCGTTATAACGTATAACGTTATGCAGTATTAGGTTATAACGTATAACGTTGTATAGCATATCCGTATAACGTATAACGAGATGTAATATTACGTTATAGCGTATAACGTTATGTAGTTTTACGTTATAAGGTATAACGTTATGTAGTATTACGTTATAACGTATAACGTTATGTAGTATTGCATTATGACGCACTACCTTATGTCGTATTACGTTATAACGTATAACGTTATGTAGTATTAAGTTATAACGTTTAACGTTATGAAGTATTACGGTTTATCATATAACGTTATGTACTATTACGTTATAACGTATAACGTTGTATATCATATCAGTATAACGTGTAACGGTATATAGCATATCAGTATAACGTATAACGTTATATAGTATTACGTTATAACGTATAACGTTATGCAGTATTATGTTATAACGTATAACGTAATGTAGTATTACGTTTTATCGTATAACGTTATGTACTATTACGTTATAACGTATAACGTTGTATAGCATATCAGTATAACGTATAACGTAATATAGTATTGCGTTATAACGTATAACGTTATGCAGTATTACGTTATAACATATAGCATTATGTAGTATTACATTATAACGTATAACGTTATGTAGTATTACGTTAGAACGTATAACGTTATATAGCATATCAGTATAACGCATAACGTTATATAGTATTACGTTATAACGTATAACGTTATGTAGTATTACGTTATAACGTATAACGTTATGTAGTATTATATTATAACGTATAACGTTATGTAGTATTACGTTATAACGTATAACGATATGTAATATTACGTCATAGCGTATAACGTTATGTAGTATTACGTTAGAACGTATAACGTTATGTAGTATTACGGTATAACGTATAACGTTATGAAGTATTACGTTATGACGTATAACGTTATGTAGTATTACGTTATAACGTATAACGTTATGTAGTATTAAATTATAATGTTTAACGTTATGGAGTATTACGTTATAAAGTATAACGTTATGAAGTATTACGTTATAACGTATAACGATATGTAGTACTACGTTATAGCGTATAACGTTGTATAGCATATCTGTATATCGTATTACGTTATGTAGCATTACCTTACAACGTTTAACATTATGTAGTGTTACCTTATAACGTATAACGTTATGTAGTATTACGTTATATCGTATAACGTTATGTAGTATTGCATTAAGACGCACTACCTTATGTAGTATTACGTTATAACGTATAACGTTATGTAGCATTAAGTTTCAACGTTTCACGTTATATAGCATATCAGTATAACGTGTAACGTTATGTAGTATTACGTTATAACGTACATCGTTATGTAGTATTACGTTACAATGTGTACCGTTACGTAGTATTACATTAAGACGCACTACCATATGTAGTATTACGCTATAACGTATAACGTTATGTAGTATTAGGTTATAAAGTATAACGTTGTATAGCATATCAGTATAACGTATAACGTTTTGTAGTATTACGTTATAACGTATAACGTTATGTAGTATTACGTTATAACGTATAACGATATGTTGTACTACGTTATAACGTATAACATTATGTAGTATTTGTTATTACGTATAACGTTATATAGCATATCAGTATAACGTATAACGTTATGTAGTATTACGTTATAACGTACAACGTTATGTAGTATTACGTTATAATGTATAACGTTACGTAGTATTACATTAAGACGCACTACCATATGTAGTATTACGTTATAACGTATAACGTTATGCAGTATAAGGTTATGACGTTTAACGTTGTGTAGTATTACGTTATAACGTATAACGTTGTATAGCATATCAGTATAACGTGTAACGTTATGTAGTTTTACGTTATAACGTATAACGTTATGTAGTATTACATTAAGCCGCAATACCTTATGTAGTAATACGTTATGACGTATAACGTTATGTAGTATTAAGTTATAACCTTTAACGTTATGTAGTATTACGTTATAACGTATAACGTAATGTAGTATTACGTTATAACGTATAACGTAATGTAGTATTACGTTATAGCGTATAACGTTATGTAGTATTACGTTATAACGTATAACGTTGTATAGCATACCTGTATAACGTATAACGTTATGTAGCATTACCCTACAACGTATAACATTATGTAGTAATACGTTATAACGTATAACGTTATGTAGTATTACGTTATAACGTATAACGTTGTATAGCATATCAGTATAACGTATAACGTTATGTAGTATTACGTTATATCGTATAACGTTATGTAGTATTACGTTATAACGTATAACGTTGTATAGCATACCTGTATAACGTATAACGTTATGTAGCATTGCCCTACAACGTATAACATTATGTAGTAATACGTTATAACGTATAACGTTATGTAGTGTTGCGTTATAACGTATAACGTTATGCAATATTACGTTATAACGTATAACGTTGTATAGCATATCCGTATAACGTATAACGAGATGTAATATTACGTTATAGCGTATAACGTTATGTAGTTTTACGTTATAAGGTATAACGTTATGTAGTATTACGTTATACCGTATGACGTGATGTAGTATTGCGTTATAACGTATAACGTTATGCAGTATTACGTTATAACGTATAACGTTGTATAGCATATCCGTATAACGTATAACGAGATGTAATATTACGTTATAGCGTATAACGTTATGTAGTTTTACGTTATAAGGTATAACGTTATGTAGTATTACGTTATAGCGTATAACGTTATGTAGTATTACGTTATAACGTATAACGTTATGTAGTATTCCGTTATAACGTATAACGTTATGTCGTAATACGTTATAACGTATAACGTTGTATAGCATATCAGTATATCATATAACGTTATGTAGCATTACCTTACAACGTTTAACATTATGTAGTATTACGTTATAACGTATAACGTAATGTAGTATTACGTTATAACGTATAACGTTATGTAGTATTACATTAAGACGCACTACCGTATGTAGTATTACGTTGTGACGTATAACGTCATGTAGTATTACGTTATAACGTATAACGTTATGCAGTATTACGTTATAACGTATAACGTAATGTAGTATTACGTTTTATCGTATAACGTTATGTACTATTACGTTATAACGTATAACGTTGTATAGCATATCAGTATAACGTATAACGTAATATAGTATTGCGTTATAACGTATAACGTTATGCAGTATTACGTTATAACATATAGCATTATGTAGTATTACATTATAACGTATAACGTTATGTAGTATTACGTTAGAACGTATAACGTTATGTAGTATTACGTTATAACGTATAACGTTATGAAGTATTACGTTATAACGTATAACGACATGTAGTACTAAGTTATAGCGTATAACGTTGTATAGCATATCTGTATATCGTATTACGTTATGTAGCATTACCCTACAACGTATTACATTATGTGGTATTACGTTATAACGTATAACGTTATGTAGTATTATATTATAACGTATAACGTTATGTAGTATTACGTTATAACGTATAACGATATGTAATATTACGTTGTAGCGTATAACGTTATGTAGTATTACGTTAGAACGTATAACGTTATGTAGTATTACGGTATAACGTATAACGTTATGAAGTATTACGTTATGACGTATAACGTTATGTAGTATTACGTTATAACGTATAACGTTATGTAGTATTAAATTATAACGTTTAACGTTATGGAGTATTACGTTATAACGTATAACGTTATGAAGTATTACGTTATAACGTATAACGATATGTAGTACTACGTTATAGCGTATAACGTTGTATAGCATATCTGTATATCGTATTAGGTTATGTAGCATACTTTACAACGTTTAACATTATGTAGTGTTACCTTATAACGTATAACGTTATGTAGTATTACGTTATATCGTATAACGTTATGTAGTATTGCATTAAGACGCACTACCTTATGTAGTATTACGTTATAACGTATAACGTTATGTAGTATTCCGTTATAACGTATAACGTTATGTCGTATTACGTTAGAACGTATATCGTTGTACAGCATATCAGTATATCGTATAACGTTATGTAGCATTACCTTACAGCCTTTAACATTATGTAGCATTACGTTATAACGTATAACGTTATGTAGTATTCCGTTATAACGTATAACGTTATGTCGTATTACGTTATAACGTATAACGTTGTATAGCAGATCGGTATATCGTATAACGTTATGTAGCATTACCTTACAACGTTTAACATTATGTAGTATTACGCTATAACGTATAACGTTATGTTGTATTATGTTATATCGTATAACGTTATGAAGTATTATGTTATAACGTATAACGTTGTATAGCATATTAGCATAACGTATAACGTTATGTAGTATTACGTTATGACGCATAAAGTTATGTCGTATTACGTTCTCAAGTATAACGTTAATCTCATACTAGTATAACGTATAACGATATATAGCATATCAGTATAACGTATAACGTTATGTAGTATTACGTTATGGCGTGAAACGTTGTATAGCGTATCGGTATAACGTATAACGTTATGTAGTATTACGTTATAACGTATAACGTTATGTAGTATTACATTAAGACGCACTACCATATGTAGTATTACGCTATAACGTATAACGTTATGTAGCATTAAGTTTCAACGTTTCACGTTATATAGCATATCAGTATAACGTGTAACGTTATGTAGTATTACGTTATAACGTACATCGTTATGTAGTATTACGTTATAAGGTGTAGCGTTACGTAGTATTACATTAAGACGCACTACCATATGTAGTATTACGTTATAACGTATAACGTTATGTAGTATTAGGTTATAAAGTATAACGTTGTATAGCATATCAGTATAACGTATGACGTTTTGTAGTATTATGTTATAACGTATAACGTTATGTAGTATTACGTTTTAACGTATAACGATATGTTGTACTACGTTATAACGTATAACATTAAGTAGTATTACGTTATAACGTATAACGTTGTTCAGCATATCAGTATAACGTATAACGTTATGTAGTATTACGTTATAACGTACAACGTTATGTAGTATTACGTTATAAGGTATAACGTTACGTAGTATTACATTAAGACGCACTACCATATGTAGTATTACGTTATAACGTATAGCGTTATGCAGTATAAGGTTATGACGTTTAACGTTGTGTAGTATTACGTTATAACGTATAACGTTATGTAGTAATACGTTATAACGTATAACGTTGTATAGCATATCAGTATAACGTGTAACGTTATGTAGTTTTACGTTATAGCGTATAACGTTATGTAGTATTACATTAAGCCGCAATACCTTATGTAGTAATACGTTATGACGTATAACGTTATGTAGTATTAAGTTATAACCTTTAACGTTATGTAGTATTACGTTATAACGTATAACGTAATGTAGTATTACGGTATAACGTATAACGTTGTATAGCATATCCTTATAACGTATAACGCTATGTAGTATTACGTTATAACGTATAACGTTATGAAGTATTACGTAATAACGTATGACGTTATGTAGTATTACGTTATGACGTATAACGTTATGTAGTATTACGTTATAACGTATAACGTTATGTAGTATTACGTTATAACGTATAACGTTGTATAGCATATCAGTATAACGTATAACGTTATGTAGTATTACGTTATAGCGTACAACGTTATGTAGTATTACGTTATAAGGTATAACGTTACGTAGTATTACGTTATAACGTATAACGTTGTGTAGTATAACGTATAACGTTATGTTGTATTACGTTATAGCGTACAACGTTATGTAGTATTACGTTATAAGGTATAACGTTACGTAGTATTACATTAAGACGCACTACCATGTGTAGTATTACGTTATAACGTATAACGTTATGCAGTATTAAGTTATGACGTTTAACGTTGTGTAGTATTACGTTATAACGTATAACGTTATGTAGTATCATGTTATAACGTATAACGTTGTATAGCATATTAGCATAACGTATAACGTTATGTAGTTTTACGTTATAACGTATAACGTTATGTAGTATTACATTAAGCCGCAATACCTTATGTAGTAATGCGTTATGACGTATAACGTTATGTAGTATTAAGTTATAACCTTTAACGTTATGTAGTATTACGTTATAACGTATAACGTAATGTAGTATTACGGTATAACGTATAACGTTGTATAGCATATCCTTATAACGTATAACGCTATGTAGTATTACGTTATAACGTATAACGTTATGAAGTATTACGTAATAACGTATGACGTTATGTAGTATTACGTTATAACGTATAACGTTATGTAGTATTACGTTATAACGTATAACGTTATGTAGTATTACGTTATAACGTATAACGTTATGTAGTATTACGTTATAACGTATAACGTTGTATAGCATATCAGTATAACGTATAACGTTATGTAGTATTACGTTATAACGTATAACGTTGTATAGCATATCAGTATAACGTATAACGTTATGTAGTATTGCGTTATAACGTATAACGTTATGCAATATTACGTTATAACGTATAACGTTGTATAGCATATCCGTATAACGTATAACGATATGTAATATTACGTTATAGCGTATAACGTTATGTAGTTTTATGTTATAAGGTATAACGTTATGTAGTATTACGTTATACCGTATGACGTTATGTAGTATTGCGTTATAACGTATAACGTTATGCAGTATTACGTTATAACGTATAACGTTGTATAGCATATCCGTATAACGTATAACGAGATGTAATATTACGTTATAGCGTATAACGTTATGTAGTTTTACGTTATAAGGTATAACGTTATGTAGTATTACGTTATAACGTATAACGTTATGTAGTATTGCATTATGACGCACTAACTTATGTAGTATTACGTTATAACGTATAACGTTAAGTAGTATTAAGTTATAACGTTTAACGTTATGAAGTATTACGGTTTATCATATAACGTTATGTACTATTACGTTATAACGTATAACGTTGTATAGCATATCAGTATAACGTGTAACGGTATATAGCATATCAGTATAACGTATAACGTTATATAGTATTACGTTATAACGTATAACGTTATGCAGTATTACGTTATAACGTATAACGTAATGTAGTATTACGTTTTATCGTATAACGTTATGTACTATTACGTTATAACGTATAACGTTGTATAGCATATCAGTATAACGTATAACGTAATATAGTATTGCGTTATAACGTATAACGTTATGCAGTATTACGTTATAACATATAGCATTATGTAGTATTACATTATAACGTATAACGTTATGTAGTATTACGTTAGAACGTATAACGTTATATAGCATATCAGTATAACGCATAACGTTATATAGTATTACGTTATAACGTATAACGTTATGTAGTATTACGTTATAACGTATAACGTTATGTAGTATTATATTATAACGTATAACGTTATGTAGTATTACGTTATAACGTATAACGATATGTAATATTACGTCATAGCGTATAACTTTATGTAGTATTACGTTATAACGTATAACGATATGTAATATTACGTCATAGCGTATAACGTTATGTAGTATTACGTTAGAACGTATAACGTTATGTAGTATTAAATTATAATGTTTAACGTTATGGAGTATTACGTTATAAAGTATAACGTTATGAAGTATTACGTTATAACGTATAACGATATGTAGTACTACGTTATAGCGTATAACGTTGTATAGCATACCTGTATATCGTATTACGTTATGTAGCATTACCTTACAACGTTTAACATTATGTAGTGTTACCTTATAACGTATAACGTTATGTAGTATTACGTTATATCGTATAACGTTATGTAGTATTGCATTAAGACGCACTACCTTATGTAGTATTAGGTTATAAAGTATAACGTTGTATAGCATATCAGTATAACGTATGACGTTTTGTAGTATTACGTTATAACGTATAACGTTATGTAGTATTACGTTTTAACGTATAACGATATGTTGTACTACGTTATAACGTATAACATTAAGTAGTATTACGTTATAACGTATAACGTTGTTCAGCATATCAGTATAACGTATAACGTTATGTAGTATTACGTTATAACGTACAACGTTATGTAGTATTACGTTATAACGTACAACGTTATGTAGTATTACGTTATAAGGTATAACGTTACGTAGTATTACATTAAGACGCACTACCATATGTAGTATTACGTTATAACGTATAGCGTTATGCAGTATAAGGTTATGACGTTTAACGTTGTGTAGTATTACGTTATAACGTATAACGTTATGTAGTAATACGTTATAACGTATAACGTTGTATAGCATATCAGTATAACGTGTAACGTTATGTAGTTTTACGTTATAGCGTATAACGTTATGTAGTATTACATTAAGCCGCAATACCTTATGTAGTAATACGTTATGACGTATAACGTTATGTAGTATTAAGTTATAACCTTTAACGTTATGTAGTATTACGTTATAACGTATAACGTAATGTAGTATTACGGTATAACGTATAACGTTGTATTGCATATCCTTATAACGTATAACGCTATGTAGTATTACGTTATAACGTATAACGTTATGAAGTATTACGTAATAACGTATGACGTTATGTAGTATTACGTTATAACGTATAACGTTATGTAGTATTACGTTATAACGTATAACGTTATGTAGTATTACGTTATAACGTATAACGTTGTATAGCATATCAGTATAACGTATAACGTTATGTAGTATTACGTTATAGCGTACAACGTTATGTAGTATTACGTTATAAGGTATAACGTTACGTAGTATTACGTTATAACGTATAACGTTGTGTAGTATAACGTATAACGTTATGTTGTATTACGTTATAACGTACAACGTTATGTAGTATTACGTTATAAGGTATAACGTTACGTAGTATTACATTAAGACGCACTACCATGTGTAGTATTACGTTATAACGTATAACGTTATGCAGTATTAAGTTATGACGTTTAACGTTGTGTAGTATTACGTTATAACGTATAACGTTATGTAGTATCATGTTATAACGTATAACGTTGTATAGCATATTAGCATAACGTATAACGTTATGTAGTTTTACGTTATAACGTATAACGTTATGTAGTATTACATTAAGCCGCAATACCTTATGTAGTAATGCGTTATGACGTATAACGTTATGTAGTATTAAGTTATAACCTTTAACGTTATGTAGTATTACGTTATAACGTATAACGTAATGTAGTATTACGGTATAACGTATAACGTTGTATAGCATATCCTTATAACGTATAACGCTATGTAGTATTACGTTATAACGTATAACGTTATGAAGTATTACGTAATAACGTATAACGTTATGTCGTAATACGTTATAACGTATAACGTTGTATAGCATATCCGTATAACGTATAACGAGATGTAATATTACGTTATAGCGTATAACGTTATGTAGTTTTACGTTATAAGGTATAACGTTATGTAGTATTACGTTATACCGTATGACGTGATGTAGTATTGCGTTATAACGTATAACGTTATGCAGTATTACGTTATAACGTATAACGTTGTATAGCATATCCGTATAACGTATAACGAGATGTAATATTACGTTATAGCGTATAACGTTATGTAGTTTTACGTTATAAGGTATAACGTTATGTAGTATTACGTTATAGCGTATAACGTTATGTAGTATTACGTTATAACGTATAACGTTATGTAGTATTCCGTTATAACGTATAACGTTATGTCGTAATACGTTATAACGTATAACGTTGTATAGCATATCAGTATATCATATAACGTTATGTAGCATTACCTTACAACGTTTAACATTATGTAGTATTACGTTATAACGTATAACGTAATGTAGTATTACGTTATAACGTATAACGTTATGTAGTATTACATTAAGACGCACTACCGTATGTAGTATTACGTTGTGACGTATAACGTCATGTAGTATTACGTTATAACGTATAACGTTATGCAGTATTACGTTATAACGTATAACGTAATGTAGTATTACGTTTTATCGTATAACGTTATGTACTATTACGTTATAACGTATAACGTTGTATAGCATATCAGTATAACGTATAACGTAATATAGTATTGCGTTATAACGTATAACGTTATGCAGTATTACGTTATAACATATAGCATTATGTAGTATTACATTATAACGTATAACGTTATGTAGTATTACGTTAGAACGTATAACGTTATGTAGTATTACGTTATAACGTATAACGTTATGAAGTATTACGTTATAACGTATAACGACATGTAGTACTAAGTTATAGCGTATAACGTTGTATAGCATATCTGTATATCGTATTACGTTATGTAGCATTACCCTACAACGTATTACATTATGTGGTATTACGTTATAACGTATAACGTTATGTAGTATTATATTATAACGTATAACGTTATGTAGTATTACGTTATAACGTATAACGATATGTAATATTACGTTGTAGCGTATAACGTTATGTAGTATTACGTTAGAACGTATAACGTTATGTAGTATTACGGTATAACGTATAACGTTATGAAGTATTACGTTATGACGTATAACGTTATGTAGTATTACGTTATAACGTATAACGTTATGTAGTATTAAATTATAACGTTTAACGTTATGGAGTATTACGTTATAACGTATAACGTTATGAAGTATTACGTTATAACGTATAACGATATGTAGTACTACGTTATAGCGTATAACGTTGTATAGCATATCTGTATATCGTATTAGGTTATGTAGCATACTTTACAACGTTTAACATTATGTAGTGTTACCTTATAACGTATAACGTTATGTAGTATTACGTTATATCGTATAACGTTATGTAGTATTGCATTAAGACGCACTACCTTATGTAGTATTACGTTATAACGTATAACGTTATGTAGTATTCCGTTATAACGTATAACGTTATGTCGTATTACGTTAGAACGTATATCGTTGTACAGCATATCAGTATATCGTATAACGTTATGTAGCATTACCTTACAGCCTTTAACATTATGTAGCATTACGTTATAACGTATAACGTTATGTAGTATTCCGTTATAACGTATAACGTTATGTCGTATTACGTTATAACGTATAACGTTGTATAGCAGATCGGTATATCGTATAACGTTATGTAGCATTACCTTACAACGTTTAACATTATGTAGTATTACGCTATAACGTATAACGTTATGTTGTATTATGTTATATCGTATAACGTTATGAAGTATTATGTTATAACGTATAACGTTGTATAGCATATTAGCATAACGTATAACGTTATGTAGTATTACGTTATGACGCATAAAGTTATGTCGTATTACGTTCTCAAGTATAACGTTAATCTCATACTAGTATAACGTATAACGATATATAGCATATCAGTATAACGTATAACGTTATGTAGTATTACGTTATGGCGTGAAACGTTGTATAGCGTATCGGTATAACGTATAACGTTATGTAGTATTCCGTTATAACGTACATCGTTATGTAGTATTACGTTATAAGGTGTAGCGTTACGTAGTATTACATTAAGACGCACTACCATATGTAGTATTACGTTATAACGTATAACGTTATGTAGTATTAGGTTATAAAGTATAACGTTGTATAGCATATCAGTATAACGTATGACGTTTTGTAGTATTATGTTATAACGTATAACGTTATGTAGTATTACGTTTTAACGTATAACGATATGTTGTACTACGTTATAACGTATAACATTAAGTAGTATTACGTTATAACGTATAACGTTGTTCAGCATATCAGTATAACGTATAACGTTATGTAGTATTACGTTATAACGTACAACGTTATGTAGTATTACGTTATAAGGTATAACGTTACGTAGTATTACATTAAGACGCACTACCATATGTAGTATTACGTTATAACGTATAGCGTTATGCAGTATAAGGTTATGACGTTTAACGTTGTGTAGTATTACGTTATAACGTATAACGTTATGTAGTAATACGTTATAACGTATAACGTTGTATAGCATATCAGTATAACGTGTAACGTTATGTAGTTTTACGTTATAGCGTATAACGTTATGTAGTATTACATTAAGCCGCAATACCTTATGTAGTAATACGTTATGACGTATAACGTTATGTAGTATTAAGTTATAACCTTTAACGTTATGTAGTATTACGTTATAACGTATAACGTAATGTAGTATTACGGTATAACGTATAACGTTGTATAGCATATCCTTATAACGTATAACGCTATGTAGTATTACGTTATAACGTATAACGTTATGAAGTATTACGTAATAACGTATGACGTTATGTAGTATTACGTTATGACGTATAACGTTATGTAGTATTACGTTATAACGTATAACGTTATGTAGTATTACGTTATAACGTATAACGTTGTATAGCATATCAGTATAACGTATAACGTTATGTAGTATTACGTTATAGCGTACAACGTTATGTAGTATTACGTTATAAGGTATAACGTTACGTAGTATTACGTTATAACGTATAACGTTGTGTAGTATAACGTATAACGTTATGTTGTATTACGTTATAGCGTACAACGTTATGTAGTATTACGTTATAAGGTATAACGTTACGTAGTATTACATTAAGACGCACTACCATGTGTAGTATTACGTTATAACGTATAACGTTATGCAGTATTAAGTTATGACGTTTAACGTTGTGTAGTATTACGTTATAACGTATAACGTTATGTAGTATCATGTTATAACGTATAACGTTGTATAGCATATTAGCATAACGTATAACGTTATGTAGTTTTACGTTATAACGTATAACGTTATGTAGTATTACATTAAGCCGCAATACCTTATGTAGTAATGCGTTATGACGTATAACGTTATGTAGTATTAAGTTATAACCTTTAACGTTATGTAGTATTACGTTATAACGTATAACGTAATGTAGTATTACGGTATAACGTATAACGTTGTATAGCATATCCTTATAACGTATAACGCTATGTAGTATTACGTTATAACGTATAACGTTATGAAGTATTACGTAATAACGTATGACGTTATGTAGTATTACGTTATAACGTATAACGTTATGTAGTATTACGTTATAACGTATAACGTTATGTAGTATTACGTTATAACGTATAACGTTATGTAGTATTACGTTATAACGTATAACGTTGTATAGCATATCAGTATAACGTATAACGTTATGTAGTATTACGTTATAACGTATAACGTTGTATAGCATATCAGTATAACGTATAACGTTATGTAGTATTGCGTTATAACGTATAACGTTATGCAATATTACGTTATAACGTATAACGTTGTATAGCATATCCGTATAACGTATAACGATATGTAATATTACGTTATAGCGTATAACGTTATGTAGTTTTATGTTATAAGGTATAACGTTATGTAGTATTACGTTATACCGTATGACGTTATGTAGTATTGCGTTATAACGTATAACGTTATGCAGTATTACGTTATAACGTATAACGTTGTATAGCATATCCGTATAACGTATAACGAGATGTAATATTACGTTATAGCGTATAACGTTATGTAGTTTTACGTTATAAGGTATAACGTTATGTAGTATTACGTTATAACGTATAACGTTATGTAGTATTGCATTATGACGCACTAACTTATGTAGTATTACGTTATAACGTATAACGTTAAGTAGTATTAAGTTATAACGTTTAACGTTATGAAGTATTACGGTTTATCATATAACGTTATGTACTATTACGTTATAACGTATAACGTTGTATAGCATATCAGTATAACGTGTAACGGTATATAGCATATCAGTATAACGTATAACGTTATATAGTATTACGTTATAACGTATAACGTTATGCAGTATTACGTTATAACGTATAACGTAATGTAGTATTACGTTTTATCGTATAACGTTATGTACTATTACGTTATAACGTATAACGTTGTATAGCATATCAGTATAACGTATAACGTAATATAGTATTGCGTTATAACGTATAACGTTATGCAGTATTACGTTATAACATATAGCATTATGTAGTATTACATTATAACGTATAACGTTATGTAGTATTACGTTAGAACGTATAACGTTATATAGCATATCAGTATAACGCATAACGTTATATAGTATTACGTTATAACGTATAACGTTATGTAGTATTACGTTATAACGTATAACGTTATGTAGTATTATATTATAACGTATAACGTTATGTAGTATTACGTTATAACGTATAACGATATGTAATATTACGTCATAGCGTATAACTTTATGTAGTATTACGTTATAACGTATAACGATATGTAATATTACGTCATAGCGTATAACGTTATGTAGTATTACGTTAGAACGTATAACGTTATGTAGTATTAAATTATAATGTTTAACGTTATGGAGTATTACGTTATAAAGTATAACGTTATAAAGTATTACGTTATAACGTATAACGATATGTAGTACTACGTTATAGCGTATAACGTTGTATAGCATACCTGTATATCGTATTACGTTATGTAGCATTACCTTACAACGTTTAACATTATGTAGTGTTACCTTATAACGTATAACGTTATGTAGTATTACGTTATATCGTATAACGTTATGTAGTATTGCATTAAGACGCACTACCTTATGTAGTATTAGGTTATAAAGTATAACGTTGTATAGCATATCAGTATAACGTATGACGTTTTGTAGTATTACGTTATAACGTATAACGTTATGTAGTATTACGTTTTAACGTATAACGATATGTTGTACTACGTTATAACGTATAACATTAAGTAGTATTACGTTATAACGTATAACGTTGTTCAGCATATCAGTATAACGTATAACGTTATGTAGTATTACGTTATAACGTACAACGTTATGTAGTATTACGTTATAAGGTATAACGTTACGTAGTATTACATTAAGACGCACTACCATATGTAGTATTACGTTATAACGTATAGCGTTATGCAGTATAAGGTTATGACGTTTAACGTTGTGTAGTATTACGTTATAACGTATAACGTTATGTAGTAATACGTTATAACGTATAACGTTGTATAGCATATCAGTATAACGTGTAACGTTATGTAGTTTTACGTTATAGCGTATAACGTTATGTAGTATTACATTAAGCCGCAATACCTTATGTAGTAATACGTTATGACGTATAACGTTATGTAGTATTAAGTTATAACCTTTAACGTTATGTAGTATTACGTTATAACGTATAACGTAATGTAGTATTACGGTATAACGTATAACGTTGTATTGCATATCCTTATAACGTATAACGCTATGTAGTATTACGTTATAACGTATAACGTTATGAAGTATTACGTAATAACGTATGACGTTATGTAGTATTACGTTATAACGTATAACGTTATGTAGTATTACGTTATAACGTATAACGTTATGTAGTATTACGTTATAACGTATAACGTTGTATAGCATATCAGTATAACGTATAACGTTATGTAGTATTACGTTATAGCGTACAACGTTATGTAGTATTACGTTATAAGGTATAACGTTACGTAGTATTACGTTATAACGTATAACGTTGTGTAGTATAACGTATAACGTTATGTTGTATTACGTTATAACGTACAACGTTATGTAGTATTACGTTATAAGGTATAACGTTACGTAGTATTACATTAAGACGCACTACCATGTGTAGTATTACGTTATAACGTATAACGTTATGCAGTATTAAGTTATGACGTTTAACGTTGTGTAGTATTACGTTATAACGTATAACGTTATGTAGTATCATGTTATAACGTATAACGTTGTATAGCATATTAGCATAACGTATAACGTTATGTAGTTTTACGTTATAACGTATAACGTTATGTAGTATTACATTAAGCCGCAATACCTTATGTAGTAATGCGTTATGACGTATAACGTTATGTAGTATTAAGTTATAACCTTTAACGTTATGTAGTATTACGTTATAACGTATAACGTAATGTAGTATTACGGTATAACGTATAACGTTGTATAGCATATCCTTATAACGTATAACGCTATGTAGTATTACGTTATAACGTATAACGTTATGAAGTATTACGTAATAACGTATGACGTTATGTAGTATTACGTTATAACGTATAACGTTATGTAGTATTACGTTATAACGTATAACGTTATGTAGTATTACGTTATAACGTATAACGTTATGTAGTATTACGTTATAACGTATAACGTTGTATAGCATATCAGTATAACGTATAACGTTATGTAGTATTACGTTATAACGTATAACGTTGTATAGCATATCAGTATAACGTATAACGAGATGTAATATTACGTTATAGCGTATAACGTTATGTAGTTTTACGTTATAAGGTATAACGTTATGTAGTATTACGTTATAACGTATAACGTTATGTAGTATTGCATTATGACGCACTAACTTATGTAGTATTACGTTATAACGTATAACGTTAAGTAGTATTAAGTTATAACGTTTAACGTTATGAAGTATTACGGTTTATCATATAACGTTATGTACTATTACGTTATAACGTATAACGTTGTATAGCATATCAGTATAACGTGTAACGGTATATAGCATATCAGTATAACGTATAACGTTATATAGTATTACGTTATAACGTTTAACGATATGCAGTATTACGTTATAACGTATAACGTTGTGTAGCATATCCGTATAGCGTATAACGTTATGTAGTATTACGTAATAACGTATAACGTTGTATAGCATATCAGTATAACGTATAGCGTTATGTAGTATTGCGTTATAACGTATAACGTTATGCAGTATTACGTTATAACGTATAACGTTGTATAGCATATCCGTATAACGTATAACGATATGTAATATTACGTTATAACGTGTAACGATATGTAATATTACGTTATAGCGTATAACGTTATGTAGTTTTACGTTATAACGTTTAACGATATGCAGTATTACGTTATAACGTATAACGTTATGTAGTATTATGTTATAACGTATATCGTTATGAAATACTACGTTATAACGTATAACGTTATGTAGTATTACGTTATACCGTATAACGTTATGTAGTATTACGTTGTAACGTATAACGTTATATAGTATTACGTTATAACGTATAACGTTATGAAGTATTACGTTATAACGTATAACGTTATGCAGTATTACGTTAAACGTATAACGTTATGTAGTATTACGTTATAACGTATAACGTTATGTAGTATTACATTAAGCCGCAATACCTTATGTAGTAATGCGTTATGACGTATAACGTTATGTAGTATTAAGTTATAACCTTTAACGTTATGTAGTATTACGTTATAACGTATAACGTAATGTAGTATTACGGTATAACGTATAACGTTGTATAGCATATCCTTATAACGTATAACGCTATGTAGTATTACGTTATAACGTATAACGTTATGAAGTATTACGTAATAACGTATGACGTTATGTAGTATTACGTTATAACGTATAACGTTATGTAGTATTACGTTATAACGTATAACGTTATGTAGTATTACGTTATAACGTATAACGTTATGTAGTATTACGTTATAACGTATAACGTTGTATAGCATATCAGTATAACGTATAACGTTATGTAGTATTACGTTATAACGTATAACGTTGTATAGCATATCAGTATAACGTATAACGAGATGTAATATTACGTTATAGCGTATAACGTTATGTAGTTTTACGTTATAAGGTATAACGTTATGTAGTATTACGTTATAACGTATAACGTTATGTAGTATTGCATTATGACGCACTAACTTATGTAGTATTACGTTATAACGTATAACGTTAAGTAGTATTAAGTTATAACGTTTAACGTTATGAAGTATTACGGTTTATCATATAACGTTATGTACTATTACGTTATAACGTATAACGTTGTATAGCATATCAGTATAACGTGTAACGGTATATAGCATATCAGTATAACGTATAACGTTATATAGTATTACGTTATAACGTTTAACGATATGCAGTATTACGTTATAACGTATAACGTTGTGTAGCATATCCGTATAGCGTATAACGTTATGTAGTATTACGTAATAACGTATAACGTTGTATAGCATATCAGTATAACGTATAGCGTTATGTAGTATTGCGTTATAACGTATAACGTTATGCAGTATTACGTTATAACGTATAACGTTGTATAGCATATCCGTATAACGTATAACGATATGTAATATTACGTTATAACGTGTAACGATATGTAATATTACGTTATAGCGTATAACGTTATGTAGTTTTACGTTATAACGTTTAACGATATGCAGTATTACGTTATAACGTATAACGTTATGTAGTATTATGTTATAACGTATATCGTTATGAAATACTACGTTATAACGTATAACGTTATGTAGTATTACGTTATACCGTATAACGTTATGTAGTATTACGTTGTAACGTATAACGTTATATAGTATTACGTTATAACGTATAACGTTATGAAGTATTACGTTATAACGTATAACGTTATGCAGTATTACGTTAAACGTATAACGTTATGTAGTATTACGTTATAACGTATAACGTTATGTAGTATTCCGTTATAAGGTATAACGTTATGTCGTATTACGTTATAACGGATAACGTTGTATAGCATATCAGTATATCGTATAACGTTATGTAGCATTACCTTACAACGTTTAACATTATGTAGTATTACGTTATAACGTATAACGTTTTGTAGTATTTCGTTATAACGTATAACGTAATGTAGTATTGCGTTAAGACGCACCACCTTATGTAGTATTACGTTATAACGTATAACGTTATGTAGTATTACGTTATAGCGTATAACGTTATGTAGTATTACGTTGTAACGTATAACGTTGTATAGCATACCTGTATAACGTATAACGTTATGTAGCATTACCCTACAACGTATAACATTATGTAGTAATACGTTATAACGTATAACGTTATGTAGTATTACGTTATAACGTATAACGTTATGCAGTATTACGTTATAACGTATAACGTTGCGTAGCATATCCGTATAGCGTATCACGTTATGTAGTATTACGTAATAACGTATAACGTTGTATAGCATATCAGTATAACGTATAACGTTATGTAGTATTGCGTTATAACGTATAACGTTATGCAGTACTACGTTATAACGTATAACGTTGTATAGCATATCCGTATAACGTATAACGATATGTAATATTACGTTATAGCGTATAACGTTATGTAGTTTTACGTTATAATGTATAACGTTATGTAGTATTACGTTATAACGTATGACGTTATGAAGTATTACGTTATAACGTATAACGTTATGTAGCATTACGTTATAACGTATAACGTTGCATAGCATACCTGTATAGCGTATAACGTTATGTAGCATTACCCTACATTGTATAACATTATGTAGTATTACGTTATAACGTATAACGTTATGTAGTATTATATTATAACGTATAACGTTATGTAGTAGTACGTTATAACGTATAACGATATGTAATATTACGTTATAGCGTATAACGTTATGTAGTTTTACGTTATAACGTTTAACGATATGCAGTATTACGTTATAACGTATAACGTTATGTAGTATTATGTTATAACGTATAACGTTATGTCGTATTACGTTATAACGTATAACGTTGTATAGCATATCGGTATATCGTATAACGTTATGTAGCATTACCTTACAACGTTTAACATTATGTAGTATTATGTTACAACGTATAACGTTATGTAGTATTATGTTATAACGTATAACGTTATGAAGTATTATGTTATAACGTATAACGTTATGTAGTATTACGTTATAACGTATAACGTTATGTAGTATTAAGTTATAACGTTTAACGTTATGTAGTGTTACCTTATAACGTATAACGTTATGTAGTATTACGTTACAACGTATAACGTTATGTAGTATTATGTTATAACGTATAACGTTATGAAGTATTATGTTATAACGTATATCGTTATGAAGAACTACGTTATAACGTATAACGTAATGTAGTATTACGTTATAGCGTATAACGTTATGTAGTATTACGTTGTAACGTATAAAGTTATATAGTATTACGTTATAACGCATAACGTTATGAAGTATTACGTTATAACGTATAACGTTATGCAGTATTACGTTATAACGTATAACGTTATGTAGTATTACGTTATAACGTATAACGTTATGTAGTATTCCGTTATAACGTATAACGTTATGTCGTATTACGTTATAACGTATAACGTTGTATAGCATATCAGTATATCGTATAACGTTATGTAGCATTACCTTACAACGTTTAACATTATGTAGTATTACGTTATAACGTATAACGTTATGTAGTATTACGTTATAGCGTATAACGTTATGTAGCATTACCCTACAACGTATAACATTATGGAGTAATACGTTATAACGTATAACGTTATGTAGTATTACGTTATAACGTATAACGTTATGCAGTATTACGTTATAACGTATAACGTTGTGTAGCATATCCGTATAGCGTATAACGTTATGTAGTATTACGTAATAACGTATAACGTTGTATAGCATATCAGTATAACGTATAGCGTTATGTAGTATTGCGTTATAACGTATAACGTTATGCAGTATTACGTTATAACGTATAACGTTGTATAGCATATCCGTATAACGTATAACGATATGTAATATTACGTTATAGCGTATAACGTTATGTAGTTTTACGTTATAAGGTATAACGTTATGTAGTATTACGTTATAACGTATGACGTTATGAAGTATTACGTTATAACGTATAACGTTATGTAGTATTACGTTATAACGTATAACGTTGTATAGCATACCTGTATAACGTATAACGTTATGTAGTAGTACGTTATAACGTGTAACGATATGTAATATTACGTTATAGCGTATAACGTTATGTAGTTTTACGTTATAACGTTTAACGATATGCAGTATTACGTTATAACGTATAACGTTATGTAGTATTATGTTATAACGTATATCGTTATGAAATACTACGTTATAACGTATAACGTTATGTAGTATTACGTTATACCGTATAACGTTATGTAGTATTACGTTGTAACGTATAACGTTATATAGTATTACGTTATAACGTATAACGTTATGAAGTATTACGTTATAACGTATAACGTTATGCAGTATTACGTTATAACGTATAACGTTATGTAGTATTACGTTATAACGTATAACGTTATGTAGTATTCCGTTATAAGGTATAACGTTATGTCGTATTACGTTATAACGGATAAGGTTGTATAGCATATCAGTATATCGTATAACGTTATGTAGCATTACCTTACAACGTTTAACATTATGTAGTATTACGTTATAACGTATAACGTTTTGTAGTATTTCGTTATAACGTATAACGTAATGTAGTATTGCGTTAAGACGCGCCACCTTATGTAGTATTACGTTATAACGTATAACGTTATGTAGTATTACGTTATAGCGTATAACGTTATGTAGTATTACGTTGTAACGTATAACGTTGTATAGCATACCTGTATAACGTATAACGTTATGTAGCATTACCCTACAACGTATAACATTATGTAGTAATACGTTATAACGTATAACGTTATGTAGTATTACGTTATAACGTATAACGTTATGCAGTATTACGTTATAACGTATAACGTTGTGTAGCATATCCGTATAGCGTATAACGTTATGTAGTATTACGTAATAACGTATAACGTTGTATAGCATATAAGTATAACGTATAACGTTATGTAGTATTGCGTTATAACGTATAACGTTATGCAGTGCTACGTTATAACGTATAACGTTGTATAGCATATCCGTATAACGTATAACGATATGTAATATTACGTTATAGCGTATAACGTTATGTAGTTTTACGTTATAAAGTATAACGTTATGTAGTATTATATTATAACGTATAACGTTATGTAGTAGTACGTTATAACGTATAACGATATGTAATATTACGTTATAGCGTATAACGTTATGTAGTTTTACGTTATAACGTTTAACGATATGCAGTATTACGTTATAACGTATAACGTTATGTAGTATTATGTTATAACGTATAACGTTATGTCGTATTACGTTATAACGTATAACGTTGTATAGCATATCGGTATATCGTATAACGTTATGTAGCATTACCTTACAACGTTTAACATTATGTAGTATTATGTTACAACGTATAACGTTATGTAGTATTATGTTATAACGTATAACGTTATGAAGTATTATGTTATAACGTATAACGTTATGTAGTATTACGTTATAACGTATAACGTTATGTAGTATTAAGTTATAACGTTTAACGTTATGTAGTGTTACCTTATAACGTATAACGTTATGTAGTATTACGTTACAACGTATAACGTTATGTAGTATTATGTTATAACGTATAACGTTATGAAGTATTATGTTATAACGTATATCGTTATGAAGTACTACGTTATAACGTATAACGTAATGTAGTATTACGTTATAGCGTATAACGTTATGTAGTATTACGTTGTAACGTATAAAGTTATATAGTATTACGTTATAACGTATAACGTTATGAAGTATTACGTTATAACGTATAACGTTATGCAGTATTACGTAATAACGTATAACGTTATGTAGTATTACGTTATAACGTATAACGTTATGTAGTATTCCGTTATAAGGTATAACGTTATGTCGTATTACGTTATAACGTATAACGTTGTATAGCATATCAGTATATCGTATAACGTTATGTAGCATTACCTTACAACGTTTAACATTATGTAGTATTACGTTATAACGTATAACGTTATGTAGTATTACGTTATAGCGTATAACGTTATGTAGTATTACGTTGTAACGTATAACGTTATATAGTATTACGCTATAACGTATAACGTTATGCAGTATTACGTTATAACGTATAACGTTGTATAGCATATCCGTATAACGTATATCGATATGTAATATTACGTTATAGCGTATAACGTTATGTAGTTTTACGTTATAAGGTATAACGTTATGTAGTATTACGTTATATCGTATGACGTTATGATGTATTACGTTATAACGTATAACGTTATGTAGTATTACGTTATAACGTATAACGTTGTATAGCATACCTGTATAACGTATAACGTTATGTAGCATTACCCTACATTGTATAACATTATGTAGTATTACGTTATAACGTATAACGTTATGTAGTATTATATTATAACGTATAACGTTATGTAGTAGTAGGTTATAACGTATAACGATATATAATATTACGTTATAGCGTATAACGTTATGTAGTTTTACGTTATAACGTTTAACGATATGCAGTATTACGTTATAACGGATAACGTTATGTAGTATTATGTTATAACGTATATCGTTATGAAGTATTACGTTATAACGTATAACGTTATGTAGTATTACGTTATAGCGTATAACGTTATGTAGTATTACGTTGTAACGTATAACTTTATATAGTATTACGTTATAACGTATAACGTTATGAAGTATTACGTTATAACGCATAACGTTGTATAGCATATCAGTATATCGTATAACGTTATGTAGCATTACCTTACAACGTTTAACATTATGTAGTGTGACCTTATAACGTATAACGTTATGTAGTATTACGTTATAACGTATAACGATATGTAGTATTGCAAGAAGGCGCACTACCTTATGTAGTATTACGTTATAACGTATAACGTTATGTAGTATTACGTTATAACGTATAACGTTATGTAGTATTCCGTTATAACGTATAACGTTATGTCGTATTACGTTAGAACGTATAACGTTGTATAGCATATCAGTATATCGTATAACGTTATGTAGCATTACCTTACAGCCATCAACATTATGTAGCATTACGTTATAACGTATATCGTTATATAGTATTCCGTTATAACGTATAACGTTATGTCGTATTAAGTTATAACGTATAACGTTGTATAGCATATCGGTATATCGTATAACGTTATGTAGCATTACCTTACAACGTTTAACATTATGTAGTATTACGTTACAACGTATAACGTTATGTAGTATTATGTTATAACGTATAACGTTATGTAGTATTACGTTATAACGTATAACGTTATGTAGTATTAAGTTATAACGTTTAACGTTATGGAGTATTACGTTATAACGTATAATGTTATGAAGTATTACGTTATAACGTCTAACGATATGTAGTATTGCATTAAGACGCACTATCTTATGTAGTATTCCGTTATAACGTATAACGTTATGTCGTATTACGTTAGAACGTATAACGTTGTATAGCATATCAGTATATCGTATAACGTTATGTAGCATTACCTTACAGCCATCAACATTATGTAGCATTACGTTATAACGTATAACGTTATATAGTATTCCGTTATAACGTATAACGTTATGTCGTATTACGTTATAACGTATAACGTTGTATAGCATATCGGTATATCGTATAACGTTATGTAGCATTACCTTACAACGTTTAACATTATGTAGTATTACGTTACAACGTATAACGTTATGTAGTATTATGTTATAACGTATAACGTTATGAAGTATTATGTTATAACGTATAACGTTATGTAGTATTACGTTACAACGTATAACGTTATGTAGTATTATGTTATAACGTATAACGTTATGTAGTATTACGTTACAACGTATAACGTTATGTAGTATTACGTTATAACGTATAACGTTATATAGTATTCCGTTATAACGTATAACGTTATGTCGTATTACGTTATAACGTATAACGTTGTATAGCATATCGGTATATCGTATAACGTTATGTAGCATTACCTTACAACGTTTAACATTATGTAGTATTACGTTACAACGTATAACGTTATGTAGTATTCCGTTATAACGTCTAACGATATGTAGTATTGCATTAAAACGCACTATCTTATGTAGTATTACGTTATAACGTATAACGTTATGTAGTATTACGTTATAACGTATAAAGTTATGTAGTATTGCATTAAGACGCACTACCTTATGTAGTATTACATTATAACGTATAACTTTATGTAGTATTAAGTTATAACGTTTAACGTTATGAAGTATTACGTTTTATCGTATAACGTTATGTACTATTACGTTATAACGTATAACGTTGTATAGCATATCAGTGTAACGTGTAGCGGTATATAGCATATCAGTATAACGTATAACGTTATATAGTATTACGTTATAACGTATAACGTTATGTAGTATTACGTTATAACGTATAACGTTATATAGCATATCAGTATAACGCACAACGTTATATAGTATTACGTTATAACGTATAACGTTATGTAGTATTACGTTATAACGTATAACGATATGAAGTATTACGTTATAACGTATAACGTTATGTAGAATTACGTTATAACGTATAACGTTGTAAAGCATATCTGTATATCGCATAACGTTATGTAGCTTTACCTGACAACGTATAACATTATGTAGCATTACGTTATAACGTAATACGTTTTGCAGTATTACGTTATAACGTATAACGTTATGTAGTATTAAGTTATAACGTCTAACGTTGTATAGCATACCTGTATAACGTATAACGTTATGTAGCATTACCCTACAACGTATAACATTATGTAGTAATACGTTATAACGTATAACGTTATGTAGTATTACGTTATAACGTATAACGTTATGCAGTATTACGTTATAACGTATAACGTTGTAAAGCATATCTGTATATCGCATAACGTTATGTAGCTTTACCTGACAACGTATAACATTATGTAGTATTACGTCATAACGTACAACGTTTTGCAGTATTACGTTATAACGTATAACGTTATGTAGTATTACGTTATAACGTATAACGTTGTATAGCATACCTGTATAACGTATAACGTTATGTAGCATTACCCTACAACGTATAACATTATGGAGTAATACGTTATAACGTATAACGTTATGTAGTATTACGTTATAACGTATAACGTTATGCAGTATTACGTTATAACGTATAACGTTGTGTAGCATATCCGTATAGCGTATAACGTTATGTAGTATTACGTAATAACGTATAACGTTGTATAGCATATCAGTATAACGTATAGCGTTATGTAGTATTGCGTTATAACGTATAACGTTATGCAGTATTACGTTATAACGTATAACGTTGTATAGCATATCCGTATAACGTATAACGATATGTAATATTACGTTATAGCGTATAACGTTATGTAGTTTTACGTTATAAGGTATAACGTTATGTAGTATTACGTTATAACGTATGACGTTATGAAGTATTACGTTATAACGTATAACGTTATGTAGTATTACGTTATAACGTATAACGTTGTATAGCATACCTGTATAACGTATTACGTTATGTAGTAGTACGTTATACCGTATAACGTTATGTAGTATTACGTTGTAACGTATAACGTTATATAGTATTACGTTATAACGTATAACGTTATGAAGTATTACGTTATAACGTATAACGTTATGCAGTATTACGTTATAACGTATAACGTTATGTAGTATTACGTTATAACGTATAACGTTATGTAGTATTCCGTTATAAGGTATAACGTTATGTCGTATTACGTTATAACGGATAACGTTGTATAGCATATCAGTATATCGTATAACGTTATGTAGCATTACCTTACAACGTTTAACATTATGTAGTATTACGTTATGACGTATAACGTTTTGTAGTATTTCGTTATAACGTATAACGTAATGTAGTATTGCGTTAAGACGCACCACCTTATGTAGTATTACGTTATAACGTATAACGTTATGTAGTATTACGTTATAGCGTATAACGTTATGTAGTATTACGTTGTAACTTATAACGTTGTATAGCATACCTGTATAACGTATAACGTTATGTAGCATTACCCTACAACGTATAACATTATGTAGTAATACGTTATAACGTATAACGTTATGTAGTATTACGTTATAACGTATAACGTTATGCAGTATTACGTTATAACGTATAACGTTGTAAAGCATATCTGTATATCGCATAACGTTATGTAGCTTTACCTGACAACGTATAACATTATGTAGTATTACGTCATAACGTACAACGTTTTGCAGTATTACGTTATAACGTATAACGTTATGTAGTATTACGTTATAACGTATAACGTTGTATAGCATACCTGTATAACGTATAACGTTATGTAGCATTACCCTACAACGTATAACATTATGGAGTAATACGTTATAACGTATAACGTTATGTAGTATTACGTTATAACGTATAACGTTATGCAGTATTACGTTATAACGTATAACGTTGTGTAGCATATCCGTATAGCGTATAACGTTATGTAGTATTACGTAATAACGTATAACGTTGTATAGCATATCAGTATAACGTATAGCGTTATGTAGTATTGCGTTATAACGTATAACGTTATGCAGTATTACGTTATAACGTATAACGTTGTATAGCATATCCGTATAACGTATAACGATATGTAATATTACGTTATAGCGTATAACGTTATGTAGTTTTACGTTATAAGGTATAACGTTATGTAGTATTACGTTATAACGTATGACGTTATGAAGTATTACGTTATAACGTATAACGTTATGTAGTATTACGTTATAACGTATAACGTTGTATAGCATACCTGTATAACGTATTACGTTATGTAGTAGTACGTTATACCGTATAACGTTATGTAGTATTACGTTGTAACGTATAACGTTATATAGTATTACGTTATAACGTATAACGTTATGAAGTATTACGTTATAACGTATAACGTTATGCAGTATTACGTTACAACGTATAACGTTATGTAGTATTATGTTATAACGTATAACGTTATGTAGTATTACGTTACAACGTATAACGTTATGTAGTATTACGTTATAACGTATAACGTTATATAGTATTCCGTTATAACGTATAACGTTATGTCGTATTACGTTATAACGTATAACGTTGTATAGCATATCGGTATATCGTATAACGTTATGTAGCATTACCTTACAACGTTTAACATTATGTAGTATTACGTTACAACGTATAACGTTATGTAGTATTAAGTTATAACGTTTAACGTTATGTAGTGTTACCTTATAACGTATAACGTTATGTAGTATTACGTTATAACGTCTAACGATATGTAGTATTGCATTAAAACGCACTATCTTATGTAGTATTACGTTATAACGTATAACGTTATGTAGTATTACGTTATAACGTATAAAGTTATGTAGTATTGCATTGAGACGCACTACCTTATGTAGTATTACATTATAACGTATAACTTTATGTAGTATTAAGTTATAACGTTTAACGTTATGAAGTATTACGTTTTATCGTATAACGTTATGTACTATTACGTTATAACGTATAACGTTGTATAGCATATCAGTGTAACGTGTAGCGGTATATAGCATATCAGTATAACGTATAACGTTATATAGTATTACGTTATAACGTATAACGTTATGTAGTATTACGTTATAACGTATAACGTTATATAGCATATCAGTATAACGCACAACGTTATATAGTATTACGTTATAACGTATAACGTTATGTAGTATTACGTTATAACGTATAACGATATGAAGTATTACGTTATAACGTATAACGTTATGTAGAATTACGTTATAACGTATAACGTTGTAAAGCATATCTGTATATCGCATAACGTTATGTAGCTTTACCTGACAACGTATAACATTATGTAGCATTACGTTATAACGTAATACGTTTTGCAGTATTACGTTATAACGTATAACGTTATGTAGTATTAAGTTATAACGTCTAACGTTGTATAGCATACCTGTATAACGTATAACGTTATGTAGCATTACCCTACAACGTATAACATTATGTAGTAATACGTTATAACGTATAACGTTATGTAGTATTACGTTATAACGTATAACGTTATGCAGTATTACGTTATAACGTATAACGTTGTAAAGCATATCTGTATATCGCATAACGTTATGTAGCTTTACCTGACAACGTATAACATTATGTAGTATTACGTCATAACGTACAACGTTTTGCAGTATTACGTTATAACGTATAACGTTATGTAGTATTACGTTATAACGTATAACGTTGTATAGCATACCTGTATAACGTATAACGTTATGTAGCATTACCCTACAACGTATAACATTATGGAGTAATACGTTATAACGTATAACGTTATGTAGTATTACGTTATAACGTATAACGTTATGCAGTATTACGTTATAACGTATAACGTTGTGTAGCATATCCGTATAGCGTATAACGTTATGTAGTATTACGCAATAACGTATAACGTTGTATAGCATATCAGTATAACGTATAGCGTTATGTAGTATTGCGTTATAACGTATAACGTTATGCAGTATTACGTTATAACGTATAACGTTGTATAGCATATCCGTATAACGTATAACGATATGTAATATTACGTTATAGCGTATAACGTTATGTAGTTTTACGTTATAAGGTATAACGTTATGTAGTATTACGTTATAACGTATGACGTTATGAAGTATTACGTTATAAGGTATAACGTTATGTAGTATTACGTTATAACGTATAACGTTGTATAGCATACCTGTATAACGTATTACGTTATGTAGTAGTACGTTATACCGTATAACGTTATGTAGTATTACGTTGTAACGTATAACGTTATATAGTATTACGTTATAACGTATAACGTTATGAAGTATTACGTTATAACGTATAACGTTATGCAGTATTACGTTATAACGTATAACGTTATGTAGTATTACGTTATAACGTATAACGTTATGTAGTATTCCGTTATAAGGTATAACGTTATGTCGTATTACGTTATAACGGATAACGTTGTATAGCATATCAGTATATCGTATAACGTTATGTAGCATTACCTTACAACGTTTAACATTATGTAGTATTACGTTATGACGTATAACGTTTTGTAGTATTTCGTTATAACGTATAACGTAATGTAGTATTGCGTTAAGACGCACCACCTTATGTAGTATTACGTTATAACGTATAACGTTATGTAGTATTACGTTATAGCGTATAACGTTATGTAGTATTACGTTATAACGTATAACGTTATGCAGTATTACGTTATAACGTATAACGTTGTGTAGCATATCCGTATAGCGTATAACGTTATGTAGTATTACGTTATAACGTATAACGTTATGTAGTATTCCGTTATAACGTATAACGTTATGCAGTACTACGTTATAACGTATAACGTTGTATAGCATATCCGTATAACGTATAACGATATGTAATATTACGTTATAGCGTATAACGTTATGTAGTTTTACGTTATAACGTTTAACGATATGCAGTATTACGTTATAACGTATAACGTTATGTAGTATTATGTTATAACGTATATCGTTATGAAGTACTACGTTATAACGTATAACGTTATGTAGTATTACGTTATAGCGTATAACGTTATGTAGTATTACGTTGTAACGTATAACGTTATATAGTATTACGTTATAACGTATAACGTTATGAAGTATTACGTGATAACGTATAACGTTATGCAGTATTACGTTATAACGTATAACGTTATGTAGTATTACGTTATAACGTATAACGTTATGTAGTATTCCGTTATAAGGTATAACGTTATGTCGTATTACGTTATAACGTATAACGTTGTATAGCATATCAGTATATCGTATAACGTTATGTAGCATTACCTTACAACGTTTAACATTATGTAGTATTACGTTATAACGTATAACGTTTTGTAGTATTTCGTTATAACGTATAACGTAATGTAGTATTGCGTTGAGACGCACCACCTTATGTAGTATTACGTTATAACGTATAACGTTATGTAGTATAACGTTATAGCGTATAACGTTATGTAGTATTACGTTGTAACGTATAACGTTATATAGTATTACGTTATAACGTAATTCGTTATGAAGTACTACGTTATAACGTATAACGTTATGTAGTATTACGTTATAGCGTATAACGTTATGTAGTATTACGTTGTAACGTATAAAGTTATATAGTATTACGTTATAACGTATAACGTTATGAAGTATTACGTTATAACGTATAACGTTATGCAGTATTACGTTATAACGTATAACGTTATGTAGTATTACGTTATAACGTATAACGTTATGTAGTATTCCGTTATAAGGTATAACGTTATGTCGTATTACGTTATAACGGATAACGTTGTATAGCATATCAGTATATCGTATAACGTTATGTAGCATTACCTTACAACGTTTAACATTATGTAGTATTACGTTATGACGTATAACGTTTTGTAGTATTTCGTTATAACGTATAACGTAATGTAGTATTGCGTTAAGACGCACCACCTTATGTAGTATTACGTTATAACGTATAACGTTATGTAGTATTACGTTATAGCGTATAACGTTATGTAGTATTACGTTGTAACTTATAACGTTGTATAGCATACCTGTATAACGTATAACGTTATGTAGCATTACCCTACAACGTATAACATTATGTAGTAATACGTTATAACGTATAACGTTATGTAGTATTACGTTATAACGTATAACGTTATGCAGTATTACGTTATAACGTATAACGTTGTGTAGCATATCCGTATAGCGTATAACGTTATGTAGTATTACGTAATAACGTATAACGTTGTATAGCATATCAGTATAACGTATAACGTTATGTAGTATTGCGTTATAACGTATAACGTTATGCAGTACTACGTTATAACGTATAACGTTGTATAGCATATCCGTATAACGTATAACGATATGTAATATTACGTTATAGCGTATAACGTTATGTAGTTTTACGTTATAACGTTTAACGATATGCAGTATTACGTTATAACGTATAACGTTATGTAGTATTATGTTATAACGTATATCGTTATGAAGTACTACGTTATAACGTATAACGTTATGTAGTATTACGTTATAGCGTATAACGTTATGTAGTATTACGTTGTAACGTATAACGTTATATAGTATTACGTTATAACGTATAACGTTATGAAGTATTACGTGATAACGTATAACGTTATGCAGTATTACGTTATAACGTATAACGTTATGTAGTATTACGTTATAACGTATAACGTTATGTAGTATTCCGTTATAAGGTATAACGTTATGTCGTATTACGTTATAACGTATAACGTTGTATAGCATATCAGTATATCGTATAACGTTATGTAGCATTACCTTACAACGTTTAACATTATGTAGTATTACGTTATAACGTATAACGTTTTGTAGTATTTCGTTATAACGTATAACGTAATGTAGTATTGCGTTGAGACGCACCACCTTATGTAGTATTACGTTATAACGTATAACGTTATGTAGTATAACGTTATAGCGTATAACGTTATGTAGTATTACGTTGTAACGTATAACGTTATATAGTATTACGTTATAACGTAATTCGTTATGAAGTACTACGTTATAACGTATAACGTTATGTAGTATTACGTTATAGCGTATAACGTTATGTAGTATTACGTTGTAACGTATAAAGTTATATAGTATTACGTTATAACGTATAACGTTATGAAGTATTACGTTATAACGTATAACGTTATGCAGTATTACGTTATAACGTATAACGTTATGTAGTATTACGTTATAACGTATAACGTTATGTAGTATTCCGTTATAAGGTATAACGTTATGTCGTATTACGTTATAACGTATAACGTTGTATAGCATATCCGTATAACGTATAACGTTATGTAGTATTACGTTATAGCGTATAACGTTATGTAGTATTACGTTGTAACGTATAAAGTTATATAGTATTACGTTATAACGTATAACGTTATGAAGTATTACGTTATAACGTATAACGTTATGTAATTTTACGTTATAAGGTATAACGTTATGTAGTATTACGTTATAACGTATGACGTTATGAAGTATTACGTTATAAGTTATAACGTTATGTAGTATTACGTTATAACGTATGACGTTGTATAGCATACCTGTATAACGTATAACGATATGTAATATTACGTTATAGCGTATAACGTTATGTAGTTTTACGTTATAAGGTATAACGTTATGTAGTATTACGTTATAACGTCTAACGATATGTAGTATTGCATTAAGACGCACTATCTTATGTAGTATTACGTTATAACGTATAACGTTATGTAGTATTATGTTATAACGTATAACGATATGAAGTATTACGTTATAACGTATAACGTTATGTAGTATTACGTTACAACGTATAGCGTTATGTAGTATTAAGTTATAACGCTTAACGTTATGGAGTATAACGTTACAACGTATAGCGTTATGTAGTATTAAGTTATAACGCTTAACGTTATGGAGTATTACGTTTTATCGTATAACGTTATGTACTATTACGTTATAACGTATAACGTTGTATAGCATATCAGTGTAACGTGTAGCGGTATATAGCATATCAGTATAACGTATAACGTTATATAGTATTACGTTATAACGTATAACGTTATGTAGTATTACGTTATAACGTATAACGTTATATAGCATACCTGTATAACGTATAACGTTATGTAGCATTACCCTACAACGTATAACATTATGTAGTAATACGTTATAACGTATAACGTTATGTAGTATTACGTTATAACGTATAACGTTATGTAGTATTACGTTATAACGTATAACGTTATGCAGTATTACGTTATAACGTATAACGTTGTAAAGCATAACTGTATATCGCATAACGTTATGTAGCTTTACCTGACAACGTATAACATTATGTAGTATTACGTCATAACGTACAACGTTTTGCAGTATTACTTTGTAACGTATAACGTTATGTAGTATTACGTTATAACGTATAACGTTGTATAGCATACCTGTATAACGTATAACGTTATGTAGCATTACCCTACAACGTATAACATTATGGAGTAATACGTTATAACGTATAACGTTATGTAGTATTACGTTATAACGTATAACGTTATGCAGTATTACGTTATAACGTATAACGTTGTGTAGCATATCCGTATAGCGTATAACGTTGTGTAGTATTACATAATAACGTATAACGTTGTATAGCATATCAGTATAACGTATAACGTTATGTAGTATTGCGTTATAACGTATAACGTTATGCAGTATTACGTTATAACGTATAACGTTGTATAGCATATCCGTATAACGTATAACGATATGTAATATTACGTTATAGCGTATAACGTTATGTAGTTTTACGTTATAAGGTATAACGTTATGTAGTATTACGTTATAACGTATGACGTTATGAAGTATTACGTTATAACGTATAACGTTATGTAGTATTACGTTATAACGTATAACGTTGTATAGCATACCTGTATAACGTATAACGTTATGTAGCATTACAAAACATTGTATAACATTATGTAGTGTTACGTTATAACGTATAACGTTATGTAGTATTATATTATAACGTATAACGTTATGTAGTAGTACGTTATAACGTATAACGTTATGCAGTATTACGTTATAACGTATAACGTTGTAAAGCATATCTGTATATCGCATAACGTTATGTAGCTTTACCTGACAACGTATAACATTATGTAGTATTACGTCATAACGTACAACGTTTTGCAGTATTACGTTGTAACTTATAACGTTATGTAGTATTACGTTATAACGTATAACGTTGTATAGCATACCTGTATAACGTATAACGTTATGTAGCATTACCCTACAACGTATAACATTATGGAGTAATACGTTATAACGTATAACGTTATGTAGTATTACGTTATAACGTATAACGTTATGCAGTATTACGTTATAACGTATAACGTTGTGTAGCATATCCGTATAGCGTATAACGTTATGTAGTATTACATAATAACGTATAACGTTGTATAGCATATCAGTATAACGTATAACGTTATGTAGTATTGCGTTATAACGTATAACGTTATGCAGTATTACGTTATAACGTATAACGTTGTATAGCATATCCGTATAACGTATAACGATATGTAATATTACGTTATAGCGTATAACGTTATGTAGTTTTACGTTATAAGGTATAACGTTATGTAGTATTACGTTATAACGTATGACGTTATGAAGTATTACGTCATAACGTATAACGTTATGTAGTATTACGTTATAACGTATAACGTTGTATAGCATACCTGTATAACGTATAACGTTATGTAGCATTACAAAACATTGTATAACATTATGTAGTGTTACGTTATAACGTATAACGTTATGTAGTATTATATTATAACGTATAACGTTATGTAGTAGTACGTTATAACGTGTAACGATATGTAATATTACGTTATAGCGTATAACGTTATGTAGTTTTACGTTATAACGTTTAACGATATGCAGTATTACGTTATAACGTATAACGTTATGTAGTATTATGTTATAACGTATATCGTTATGAAATACTACGTTATAACGTATAACGTTATGTAGTATTACGTTATACCGTATAACGTTATGTAGTATTACGTTGTAACGTATAACGTTATATAGTATTACGTTATAACGTATAACGTTATGAAGTATTACGTTATAACGTATAACGTTATGCAGTATTACGTTATAACGTATAACGTTATGTAGTATTACGTTATAACGTATAACGTTATGTAGTATTCCGTTATAAGGTATAACGTTATGTCGTATTACGTTATAACGTATAACGTTGTATAGCATATCAGTATATCGTATAACGTTATGTAGCATTACCTTACAACGTTTAACATTATGTAGTATTACGTTATAACGTATAACGTTTTGTAGTATTTCGTTATAACGTATAACGTAATGTAGTATTGCGTTAAGACGCACCACCTTATGCAGTATTACGTTATAACGTATAACGTTATGTAGTATTACGTTATAGCGTATAACGTTATGTAGTATTACGTTGTAACGTATAACGTTGTATAGCATACCTGTATAACGTATAACGTTATGTAGCATTACCCTACAACGTATAACATTATGTAGTAATACGTTATAACGTATAACGTTATGTAGTATTACGTTATAACGTATAACGTTATGCAGTATTACGTTATAACGTATAACGTTGTGTAGCATATCCGTATAGCGTATCACGTTATGTAGTATTACGTAATAACGTATAACGTTGTATAGCATATCAGTATAACGTATAACGTTATGTAGCATTACCCTACAACGTATAACATTATGTAGTAATACGTTATAACGTATAACGTTATGTAGTATTACGTTATAACGTATAACGTTATGCAGTATTACGTTATAACGTATAACGTTGTAAAGCATATCTGTATATCGCATAACGTTATGTAGCTTTACCTGACAACGTATAACATTATGTAGTATTACGTTACAACGTATAACGTTATGTAGTATTATGTTATAACGTATAACGTTATGTAGTATTACGTTATAACGTATAACGTTATGTCGTATTAAGTTATAACGTATAACGTTGTATAGCATATCGGTATATCGTATAACGTTATGTAGCATTACCTTACAACGTTTAACATTATGAAGTATTACGTTACAACGTATAACGTTATGTAGTATTATGTTATAACGTATAACGTTATGAAGTATTATGTTATAACGTATAACGTTATGTAGTACTACGTTACAACGTATAACGTTATGTAGTATTATGTTATAACGTATAACGTTATGTAGTATTACGTTATAACGTATAACGTTATGTAGTATTAAGTTATAACGTTTAACGTTATGTAGTGTTACCTTATAACGTATAACGTTATGTAGTATTACGTTATAACGTCTAACGATATGTAGTATTGCATTAAAACGCACTATCTTATGTAGTATTACGTTATAACGTATAACGTTATGTAGTATTACGTTATAACGTATAAAGTTATGTAGTATTGCATTAAGACGCACTACCTTATGTAGTATTACATTATAACGTATAACTTTATGTAGTATTAAGTTATAACGTTTAACGTTATGAAGTATTACGTTTTATCGTATAACGTTATGTACTATTACGTTATAACGTATAACGTTGTATAGCATATCAGTGTAACGTGTAGCGGTATATAGCATATCAGTATAACGTATAACGTTATATAGTATTACGTTATAACGTATAACGTTATGTAGTATTACGTTATAACGTATAACGTTATATAGCATATCAGTATAACGCACAACGTTATATAGTATTACGTTATAACGTATAACGTTATGTAGTATTACGTTATAACGTATAACGATATGAAGTATTACGTTATAACGTATAACGTTATGTAGAATTACGTTATAACGTATAACGTTGTAAAGCATATCTGTATATCGCATAACGTTATGTAGCTTTACCTGACAACGTATAACATTATGTAGTATTACGTTATAACGTAATACGTTTTGCAGTATTACGTTATAACGTATAACGTTATGTAGTATTAAGTTATAACGTCTAACGTTGTATAGCATACCTGTATAACGTATAACGTTATGTAGCATTACCCTACAACGTATAACATTATGTAGTAATACGTTATAACGTATAACGTTATGTAGTATTACGTTATAACGTATAACGTTATGCAGTATTACGTTATAACGTATAACGTTGTAAAGCATATCTGTATATCGCATAACGTTATGTAGCTTTACCTGACAACGTATAACATTATGTAGTATTACGTCATAACGTACAACGTTTTGCAGTATTACGTTATAACGTATAACGTTATGTAGTATTACGTTATAACGTATAACGTTGTATAGCATACCTGTATAGCGTATAACGTTATGTAGTATTACGTAATAACGTATAACGTTGTATAGCATATCAGTATAACGTATAGCGTTATGTAGTATTGCGTTATAACGTATAACGTTATGCAGTATTACGTTATAACGTATAACGTTATGTAGTATTACGTTATAACGTATCACGTTATGTAGTATTCCGTTATAAGGTATAACGTTATGTCGTATTACGTTATAACGTATAACGTTGTATAGCATATCCGTATAACGTATAACGTTATGTAGTATTACGTTATAGCGTATAACGTTATGTAGTATTACGTTGTAACGTATAAAGTTATATAGTATTACGTTATAACGTATAACGTTATGAAGTATTACGTTATAACGTATAACGTTATGTAATTTTACGTTATAAGGTATAACGTTATGTAGTATTACGTTATAACGTATGACGTTATGAAGTATTACGTTATAAGTTATAACGTTATGTAGTATTACGTTATAACGTATGACGTTGTATAGCATACCTGTATAACGTATAACGATATGTAATATTACGTTATAGCGTATAACGTTATGTAGTTTTACGTTATAAGGTATAACGTTATGTAGTATTACGTTATAACGTCTAACGATATGTAGTATTGCATTAAGACGCACTATCTTATGTAGTATTACGTTATAACGTATAACGTTATGTAGTATTATGTTATAACGTATAACGATATGAAGTATTACGTTATAACGTATAACGTTATGTAGTATTACGTTACAACGTATAGCGTTATGTAGTATTAAGTTATAACGCTTAACGTTATGGAGTATTACGTTACAACGTATAGCGTTATGTAGTATTAAGTTATAACGCTTAACGTTATGGAGTATTACGTTTTATCGTATAACGTTATGTACTATTACGTTATAACGTATAACGTTGTATAGCATATCAGTGTAACGTGTAGCGGTATATAGCATATCAGTATAACGTATAACGTTATATAGTATTACGTTATAACGTATAACGTTATGTAGTATTACGTTATAACGTATAACGTTATATAGCATACCTGTATAACGTATAACGTTATGTAGCATTACCCTACAACGTATAACATTATGTAGTAATACGTTATAACGTATAACGTTATGTAGTATTACGTTATAACGTATAACGTTATGTAGTATTACGTTATAACGTATAACGTTATGCAGTATTACGTTATAACGTATAACGTTGTAAAGCATATCTGTATATCGCATAACGTTATGTAGCTTTACCTGACAACGTATAACATTATGTAGTATTACGTCATAACGTACAACGTTTTGCAGTATTACTTTGTAACGTATAACGTTATGTAGTATTACGTTATAACGTATAACGTTGTATAGCATACCTGTATAACGTATAACGTTATGTAGCATTACCCTACAACGTATAACATTATGGAGTAATACGTTATAACGTATAACGTTATGTAGTATTACGTTATAACGTATAACGTTATGCAGTATTACGTTATAACGTATAACGTTGTGTAGCATATCCGTATAGCGTATAACGTTGTGTAGTATTACATAATAACGTATAACGTTGTATAGCATATCAGTATAACGTATAACGTTATGTAGTATTGCGTTATAACGTATAACGTTATGCAGTATTACGTTATAACGTATAACGTTGTATAGCATATCCGTATAACGTATAACGATATGTAATATTACGTTATAGCGTATAACGTTATGTAGTTTTACGTTATAAGGTATAACGTTATGTAGTATTACGTTATAACGTATGACGTTATGAAGTATTACGTTATAACGTATAACGTTATGTAGTATTACGTTATAACGTATAACGTTGTATAGCATACCTGTATAACGTATAACGTTATGTAGCATTACAAAACATTGTATAACATTATGTAGTGTTACGTTATAACGTATAACGTTATGTAGTATTATATTATAACGTATAACGTTATGTAGTAGTACGTTATAACGTATAACGTTATGCAGTATTACGTTATAACGTATAACGTTGTAAAGCATATCTGTATATCGCATAACGTTATGTAGCTTTACCTGACAACGTATAACATTATGTAGTATTACGTCATAACGTACAACGTTTTGCAGTATTACGTTGTAACTTATAACGTTATGTAGTATTACGTTATAACGTATAACGTTGTATAGCATACCTGTATAACGTATAACGTTATGTAGCATTACCCTACAACGTATAACATTATGGAGTAATACGTTATAACGTATAACGTTATGTAGTATTACGTTATAACGTATAACGTTATGCAGTATTACGTTATAACGTATAACGTTGTGTAGCATATCCGTATAGCGTATAACGTTATGTAGTATTACATAATAACGTATAACGTTGTATAGCATATCAGTATAACGTATAACGTTATGTAGTATTGCGTTATAACGTATAACGTTATGCAGTATTACGTTATAACGTATAACGTTGTATAGCATATCCGTATAACGTATAACGATATGTAATATTACGTTATAGCGTATAACGTTATGTAGTTTTACGTTATAAGGTATAACGTTATGTAGTATTACGTTATAACGTATGACGTTATGAAGTATTACGTTATAACGTATAACGTTATGTAGTATTACGCTATAACGTATAACGTTGTATAGCATACCTGTATAACGTATAACGTTATGTAGCATTACAAAACATTGTATAACATTATGTAGTGTTACGTTATAACGTATAACGTTATGTAGTATTATATTATAACGTATAACGTTATGTAGTAGTACGTTATAACGTGTAACGATATGTAATATTACGTTATAGCGTATAACGTTATGTAGTTTTACGTTATAACGTTTAACGATATGCAGTATTACGTTATAACGTATAACGTTATGTAGTATTATGTTATAACGTATATCGTTATGAAATACTACGTTATAACGTATAACGTTATGTAGTATTACGTTATACCGTATAACGTTATGTAGTATTACGTTGTAACGTATAACGTTATATAGTATTACGTTATAACGTATAACGTTATGAAGTATTACGTTATAACGTATAACGTTATGCAGTATTACATTATAACGTATAACGTTATGTAGTATTACGTTATAACGTATAACGTTATGTAGTATTCCGTTATAAGGTATAACGTTATGTCGTATTACGTTATAACGTATAACGTTGTATAGCATATCAGTATATCGTATAACGTTATGTAGCATTACCTTACAACGTTTAACATTATGTAGTATTACGTTATAACGTATAACGTTTTGTAGTATTTCGTTATAACGTATAACGTAATGTAGTATTGCGTTAAGACGCACCACCTTATGCAGTATTACGTTATAACGTATAACGTTATGTAGTATTACGTTATAGCGTATAACGTTATGTAGTATTACGTTGTAACGTATAACGTTGTATAGCATACCTGTATAACGTATAACGTTATGTAGCATTACCCTACAACGTATAACATTATGTAGTAATACGTTATAACGTATAACGTTATGTAGTATTACGTTATAACGTATAACGTTATGCAGTATTACGTTATAACGTATAACGTTGTGTAGCATATCCGTATAGCGTATCACGTTATGTAGTATTACGTAATAACGTATAACGTTGTATAGCATATCAGTATAACGTATAACGTTATGTAGTATTGCGTTATAACGTATAACATTATGCAGTACTACGTTATAACGTATAACGTTGTATAGCATATCCGTATAACGTATAACGATATGTAATATTACGTTATAGCGTATAACGTTATGTAGTTTTACGTTATAAGGTATAACGTTACGTAGTATTACGTTATAACGTATGACGTTATGAAGTATTACGTTATAACGTATAACGTTATGTAGTATTACGTTATAACGTATAACGTTGTATAGCATACCTGTATAACGTATAACGTTATGTAGCATTACCCTACATTGTATAACATTATGTAGTATTACGTTATAACGTATAACGTTATGTAGTATTATGTTATAACGTATAACGTTATGTAGTAGTACGTTATAACGTATAACGATATGTAATATTACGTTATAGCGTATAACGTTATGTAGTTTTACGTTATAACGTTTAACGATATGCAGTATTACGTTATAACGTATAACGTTATGTAGTATTATGTTATAACGTATATCGTTATGAAGTACTACGTTATAACGTATAACGTTATGTAGTATTACGTTATAGCGTATAACGTTATGTAGTATTACGTTGTAACGTATAACGTTATATAGTATTACGTTATAACGTATAACGTTATGAAGTATTACGTTATAACGTATAACGTTATGCAGTATTACGTTATAACGTATAACGTTATGTAGTATTACGTTATAACGTATAACGTTATGTAGTATTCCGTTATAAGGTATAACGTTATGTCGTATTACGTTATAACGTATAACGTTGTATAGCATATCAGTATATCGTATAACGTTATGTAGCATTACCTTACAACGTTTAACATTATGTAGTATTACGTTATAACGTACAACGTTTTGTAGTATTTCGTTATAACGTATAACGTAATGTAGTATTGCGTTAAGACGCACCACCTTATGTAGTATTACGTTATAACGTATAACGTTATGTAGTATTACGTTATAGCGTATAACGTTATGTAGTATTACGTTGTAACGTATAACGTTATATAGTATTACGTTATAACGTATATCGTTATGAAGTACTACGTTATAACGTATAACGTTATGCAGTATTACGTTATAGCGTATAACGTTATATAGTATTACGTTGTAACGTATAAAGTTATATAGTATTACGTTATAACGTATAACGTTATGAAGTATTACGTTATAACGTATAACGTTATGCAGTATTACGTTATAACGTATAACGTTATGTAGTATTACGTTATAACGTATAACGTTATGTAGTATTCCGTTATAAGGTATAACGTTATGTCGTATTACGTTATAACGTATAACGTTGTATAGCATATCCGTATAACGTATAACGATATGTAATATTACGTTATAGCGTATAACGTTATGTAGTTTTACGTTATAAGGTATAACGTTATGTAGTATTACGTTATAACGTATAACGTTGTATAGCATACCTGTATAACGTATAACGATATGTAATATTACGTTATAGCGTATAACGTTATGTAGTTTTACGTTATAAGGTATAACGTTATGTAGTATTACGTTATAACGTCTAACGATATGTAGTATTGCATTAAGACGCACTATCTTATGTAGTATTACGTTATAACGTATAACGTTATGTAGTATTATGTTATAACGTATAACGATATGAAGTATTACGTTATAACGTATAACGTTATGTAGTATTACGTTACAACGTATAGCGTTATGTAGTATTAAGTTATAACGCTTAACGTTATGGAGTATTACGTTACAACGTATAGCGTTATGTAGTATTAAGTTATAACGCTTAACGTTATGGAGTATTACGTTTTATCGTATAACGTTATGTACTATTACGTTATAACGTATAACGTTGTATAGCATATCAGTGTAACGTGTAGCGGTATATAGCATATCAGTATAACGTATAACGTTATATAGTATTACGTTATAACGTATAACGTTATGTAGTATTACGTTATAACGTATAACGTTATATAGCATACCTGTATAACGTATAACGTTATGTAGCATTACCCTACAACGTATAACATTATGTAGTAATACGTTATAACGTATAACGTTATGTAGTATTACGTTATAACGTATAACGTTATGTAGTATTACGTTATAACGTATAACGTTATGCAGTATTACGTTATAACGTATAACGTTGTAAAGCATATCTGTATATCGCATAACGTTATGTAGCTTTACCTGACAACGTATAACATTATGTAGTATTACGTCATAACGTACAACGTTTTGCAGTATTACTTTGTAACGTATAACGTTATGTAGTATTACGTTATAACGTATAACGTTGTATAGCATACCTGTATAACGTATAACGTTATGTAGCATTACCCTACAACGTATAACATTATGGAGTAATACGTTATAACGTATAACGTTATGTAGTATTACGTTATAACGTATAACGTTATGCAGTATTACGTTATAACGTATAACGTTGTGTAGCATATCCGTATAGCGTATAACGTTGTGTAGTATTACATAATAACGTATAACGTTGTATAGCATATCAGTATAACGTATAACGTTATGTAGTATTGCGTTATAACGTATAACGTTATGCAGTATTACGTTATAACGTATAACGTTGTATAGCATATCCGTATAACGTATAACGATATGTAATATTACGTTATAGCGTATAACGTTATGTAGTTTTACGTTATAAGGTATAACGTTATGTAGTATTACGTTATAACGTATGACGTTATGAAGTATTACGTTATAACGTATAACGTTATGTAGTATTACGTTATAACGTATAACGTTATATAGCATACCTGTATAACGTATAACGTTATGTAGCATTACCCTACAACGTATAACATTATGTAGTAATACGTTATAACGTATAACGTTATGTAGTATTACGTTATAACGTATAACGTTATGTAGTATTACGTTATAACGTATAACGTTATGCAGTATTACGTTATAACGTATAACGTTGTAAAGCATATCTGTATATCGCATAACGTTATGTAGCTTTACCTGACAACGTATAACATTATGTAGTATTACGTCATAACGTACAACGTTTTGCAGTATTACTTTGTAACGTATAACGTTATGTAGTATTACGTTATAACGTATAACGTTGTATAGCATACCTGTATAACGTATAACGTTATGTAGCATTACCCTACAACGTATAACATTATGGAGTAATACGTTATAACGTATAACGTTATGTAGTATTACGTTATAACGTATAACGTTATGCAGTATTACGTTATAACGTATAACGTTGTGTAGCATATCCGTATAGCGTATAACGTTGTGTAGTATTACATAATAACGTATAACGTTGTATAGCATATCAGTATAACGTATAACGTTATGTAGTATTGCGTTATAACGTATAACGTTATGCAGTATTACGTTATAACGTATAACGTTGTATAGCATATCCGTATAACGTATAACGATATGTAATATTACGTTATAGCGTATAACGTTATGTAGTTTTACGTTATAAGGTATAACGTTATGTAGTATTACGTTATAACGTATGACGTTATGAAGTATTACGTTATAACGTATAACGTTATGTAGTAATACGTTATAACGTATAACGTTGTATAGCATACCTGTATAACGTATAACGTTATGTAGCATTACAAAACATTGTATAACATTATGTAGTGTTACGTTATAACGTATAACGTTATGTAGTATTATATTATAACGTATAACGTTATGTAGTAGTACGTTATAACGTATAACGTTATGCAGTATTACGTTATAACGTATAACGTTGTAAAGCATATCTGTATATCGCATAACGTTATGTAGCTTTACCTGACAACGTATAACATTATGTAGTATTACGTCATAACGTACAACGTTTTGCAGTATTACGTTGTAACTTATAACGTTATGTAGTATTACGTTATAACGTATAACGTTGTATAGCATACCTGTATAACGTATAACGTTATGTAGCATTACCCTACAACGTATAACATTATGGAGTAATACGTTATAACGTATAACGTTATGTAGTATTACGTTATAACGTATAACGTTATGCAGTATTACGTTATAACGTATAACGTTGTGTAGCATATCCGTATAGCGTATAACGTTATGTAGTATTACATAATAACGTATAACGTTGTATAGCATATCAGTATAACGTATAACGTTATGTAGTATTGCGTTATAACGTATAACGTTATGCAGTATTACGTTATAACGTATAACGTTGTATAGCATATCCGTATAACGTATAACGATATGTAATATTACGTTATAGCGTATAACGTTATGTAGTTTTACGTTATAAGGTATAACGTTATGTAGTATTACGTTATAACGTATGACGTTATGAAGTATTACGTTATAACGTATAACGTTATGTAGTATTACGCTATAACGTATAACGTTGTATAGCATACCTGTATAACGTATAACGTTATGTAGCATTACAAAACATTGTATAACATTATGTAGTGTTACGTTATAACGTATAACGTTATGTAGTATTATATTATAACGTATAACGTTATGTAGTAGTACGTTATAACGTGTAACGATATGTAATATTACGTTATAGCGTATAACGTTATGTAGTTTTACGTTATAACGTTTAACGATATGCAGTATTACGTTATAACGTATAACGTTATGTAGTATTATGTTATAACGTATATCGTTATGAAATACTACGTTATAACGTATAACGTTATGTAGTATTACGTTATACCGTATAACGTTATGTAGTATTACGTTGTAACGTATAACGTTATATAGTATTACGTTATAACGTATAACGTTATGAAGTATTACGTTATAACGTATAACGTTATGCAGTATTACATTATAACGTATAACGTTATGTAGTATTACGTTATAACGTATAACGTTATGTAGTATTCCGTTATAAGGTATAACGTTATGTCGTATTACGTTATAACGTATAACGTTGTATAGCATATCAGTATATCGTATAACGTTATGTAGCATTACCTTACAACGTTTAACATTATGTAGTATTACGTTATAACGTATAACGTTTTGTAGTATTTCGTTATAACGTATAACGTAATGTAGTATTGCGTTAAGACGCACCACCTTATGCAGTATTACGTTATAACGTATAACGTTATGTAGTATTACGTTATAGCGTATAACGTTATGTAGTATTACGTTGTAACGTATAACGTTGTATAGCATACCTGTATAACGTATAACGTTATGTAGCATTACCCTACAACGTATAACATTATGTAGTAATACGTTATAACGTATAACGTTATGTAGTATTACGTTATAACGTATAACGTTATGCAGTATTACGTTATAACGTATAACGTTGTGTAGCATATCCGTATAGCGTATCACGTTATGTAGTATTACGTAATAACGTATAACGTTGTATAGCATATCAGTATAACGTATAACGTTATGTAGTATTGCGTTATAACGTATAACATTATGCAGTACTACGTTATAACGTATAACGTTGTATAGCATATCCGTATAACGTATAACGATATGTAATATTACGTTATAGCGTATAACGTTATGTAGTTTTACGTTATAAGGTATAACGTTACGTAGTATTACGTTATAACGTATGACGTTATGAAGTATTACGTTATAACGTATAACGTTATGTAGTATTACGTTATAGCGTATAACGTTATGTAGTATTACGTTGTAACGTATAACGTTATATAGTATTACGTTATAACGTATAACGTTATGAAGTATTACGTTATAACGTATAACGTTATGCAGTATTACGTTATAATGTATAACGTTATGTAGTATTACGTTATAACGTATAACGTTATGTAGTATTCCGTTATAAGGTATAACGTTATGTCGTATTACGTTATAACGTATAACGTTGTATAGCATATCAGTATATCGTATAACGTTATGTAGCATTACCTTACAACGTTTAACATTATGTAGTATTACGTTATAACGTACAACGTTTTGTAGTATTTCGTTATAACGTATAACGTAATGTAGTATTGCGTTAAGACGCACCACCTTATGTAGTATTACGTTATAACGTATAACGTTATGTAGTATTACGTTATAGCGTATAACGTTATGTAGTATTACGTTGTAACGTATAACGTTATATAGTATTACGTTATAACGTATATCGTTATGAAGTACTACGTTATAACGTATAACGTTATGCAGTATTACGTTATAGCGTATAACGTTATATAGTATTACGTTGTAACGTATAAAGTTATATAGTATTACGTTATAACGTATAACGTTATGAAGTATTACGTTATAACGTATAACGTTATGCAGTATTACGTTATAACGTATAACGTTATGTAGTATTACGTTATAACGTATAACGTTATGTAGTATTCCGTTATAAGGTATAACGTTATGTCGTATTACGTTATAACGTATAACGTTGTATAGCATATCCGTATAACGTATAACGATATGTAATATTACGTTATAGCGTATAACGTTATGTAGTTTTACGTTATATGGTATAACGTTATGTAGTATTACGTTATAACGTATAACGTTGTATAGCATACCTGTATAACGTATAACGATATGTAATATTACGTTATAGCGTATAACGTTATGTACTTTTACGTTATAAGGTATAACGTTATGTAGTATTCCGTTATAAGGTATAACGTTATGTCGTATTACGTTATAGCGTATAACGTTGTATAGCATATCTGTATATCGTATTACGTTATGTAGCATTACCTTACAACGTTTAACATTATGTAGTAATACGTTATAACGTATAACGTTATGTAGTATTACGTTATAACGTATAAAGTTATGCAGTATTACGTTATAACGTATAACGTTGTGTAGCATATCCGTATAGCGTATAACGTTATGTAGTATTACGTAATAACGTATAACGTTGTATAGCATATCAGTATAACGTATAACGTTATGTAGTATTGCGTTATAACGTAAAACGTTATGCAGTATTACGTTATAACGTATAACGTTGTATAGCATATCCGTATAACGTATAACGATATGTAATATTACGTTATCGCGTATAACGTTATGTAATTTTACGTTATAAGGTATAACGTTATGTAGTATTACGTTATAACGTGTGACGTTATGAAGTATTACGTTATAACGTATAACGTTATGTAGTATTACGTTATAACGTATAACGTTGTATAGCATACCTGTATAACGTATAACGTTATGTAGCATTACCCTACATTGTATAACATTATGTAGTATTACGTTATAACGTATAACGTTATGTAGTATTATATTATAACGTATAACGTTATGTAGTAGTAGGTTATAACGTATAACGATATGTAATATTACGTTATAGCGTATAACGTTATGTAGTTTTACGTTATAACGTTTAACGATATGCAGTATTACGTTATAACGTATAACGTTATGTAGTATTACGTTGTAACGTATAACGTTATATAGTATTACGTTATAACGTATAACGTTACGAAGTATTACGTTATAACGTATAACGTTATGCAGTATTACGTTATAACGTATAACGTTATGTAGTATTACGTTATAACGTATAACGTTATGTAGTATTCCGTTATAAGGTATAACGTTATGTCGTATTACGTTATAACGTATAACGTTGTATAGCATATCAGTATATCGTATAACGTTATGTAGTATTACGTTATAACGTATAACGTTATGCAGTATTACGTTATAACGTATAACGTTGTGTAGCATATCCGTATAGCGTATAACGTTATGTAGTTGTTTTGTTCACTCGCGGAGAGACGCGATCGCGAAGAAGCACGTCAACGGGAGTCGTAAATTCCCGTTACGATTAGATAATCGACGCCGCGAAATGATCGATCCCCTGTTTCGTTTAGGATACCAAGGGTGGTTTGATTGAATTCGTACTGATGTAACAAGTATAACTTAAGTTTATTATAACAACTTGTAAGATGTACAGAATTACAGTAATGTTTTGTGATAGAGCCTCTTCCAGACTTGTTGGTTATATAGACGAACAACGAATGACTTTGAAGTGACGATGCTGTGTCGGAGGAGAGTTAGTGATGGGTGGGTCTAGCGTATGGAATCAACGGATTTGTTCGTAGCATTTTCGGTTAGGAAAGTGAGGGTAGTGAGCATTGTTTCTTATTGGTCAATAAGATGACCGGTAGACTAGGAAGGGTCTTAGTTGCCCTCGGAGGAAAGTTGATAGTGGGAGGTATTGCAAATGCGAAACTAACTTTCCCGGAATAGAAGTGAACATTTGCTAACCAGATGCTACATCCGGCTCGTAGGACCTTAGACAGATTTGTATAAGGTTTATGAGGGGTTCTTGAGGCTATTGAGGGTATGCGACAAGGATGTGCGGACATGTGGCTGCCGTCCTGCCGGCGGGGTGTAGCCTGGCCCAGGTAGAAAGTCGGCCGTCGTAACATCCTCCCCCCGTTGAGAGGGTACCGATCAATTGATATGGTGTGATATTAGCTGAGGTTCTCAGCCTAACTTGTCTTGATTGCTGGTATCTCGGAGTCATTGGGATCGCGTTGAATTGGTAATGGGACAAGCCTTTTGACGCCCCGATCGAAGATGCCCCTTGCCGTTCGAACTGTGGCTGTCCGGATGATACCGTCGGCGCCCGGATGGACATTGACAACCCGGCCCAATGGCCATTGCATTGAGGGAACGTTGTCTTCTCTGAGGATGACGATTGTGCCTTCCTGAATATTGTGTTTGCCTTTCATCCATTTGTTGCGACTGGTCAACTCGTTCAGATACTCCTTATGCCAGCGAGTCCAAAAATGCTGCTTAATTTGTTGGATGTGTTGCCATCTGGAGAGCCGGTTGGATGGAATATCCCTGAAATCTCGCTCCCGCAAACTCATTAAATAATCGCCAATGAGGAAATGACCGGGAGTGAGGACTAGGAGGTCGTTCGGATCGGTGGATAACGGGGTTAATGGTCTTGAGTTGAGTATTGCCTCAATTTCGATTATGAGAGTATTAAATTGTTCGAATGTGAGTAACTCGTTACCGGTGACACGTCTGAGATGTCGCTTGAATGACTTTACCGCTGCCTCCCACAACCCACCGAAGTGTGGAGAATGCGGGGGGATGAAACGCCATTCAATTCGCCTATCGGATAGAAATGAGTGTACCTTCTCTTGGTGGTCGTCTGATTGTAATAGATGATGGAGTTCTCGCAATTCGTTGTTCGCTCCAACGAAGTTAGTCCCGTTGTCCGAGTAGATGGTGGAACAAAATCCCCGTCGAGCGAGAAACCTACGGAGAGCGGCGAGGAAGGCCTCGCTCGTGAGATCACCGACGAGCTCGATGTGCACCGCCTTGACTGCCAGGCATATGAAGATGGCTACGTATGTCTTGATCTGGCGACGGTTCCGATCTCGCTTCTCCTTGATGTGAAATGGCCCGCAATAGTCGACGCCGACGTTTGTAAATGGGCGAGATTCCGTTACTCGCGCCTCTGGCAAATTGCCCATGACGTTATCCACTGACGGTGGGCGAGCGCGGCAACAACGGACGCAACCCTTGATCGTGCGCCATACCTCACTTCGGCCGTCGACGGGCCAGTATCGTTGTCTTATGGCATAGAGTGTGGCTTGTGTTCCCGGGTGCATGTAGATCCTGTGATGATGTTCGATAATGCGTACTGTAAGAAATGACTTTGGTAAGATTATGGGGTGCTTTTGAGCGAAGGTCATAGACGACTGACTGAGCCGACCCCCGACTCGCAGTATTCCTTCCTTGTCTAGGAACGGGTTGAGTCGTGTGAGTTTCCCCGTTATTGTGGCATCGCGATTCCCTTGGAGCGTGCGAATTTCCTCGGAGAAATGGATGGTTTGCAACCATCTGATTAGTTTATCATGTGCTGTGTTCAGTTCGGATACGGTTAGGTATGTTGTTCGATTATGTCGTTGCTTCCACCGGAGACAACGAGCAACGATGCGTATCAACTTGGGCCAGGACGAATACCTCTGCAATAGGCTGTGATCGGCGTGATTCGATGACAGACAAACTACCCCTTTTTGTTCTATTAAGTCCGTTTGCGGGGTTAGTGTCCATGTTGGCCAGCCGTCTTCTGACTGTTGGAGCCATTCAGGACCGTGTTGCCAAATTGTCGGGCGTAGAAATTCTTCCGGCGTTTGACCTCGTGATATCAGATCCGCGGGATTGTCCTTGGTGGAAACGTGGCGCCAATCGCGAATACTTGTTTTTGCTTGTATTTCGGAAACTCTATTGGCGACGAAGGTTTTAAGTATGTGAGGTGGCGTATTCACCCAATGGAGGACGATTGTAGAGTCGGTCCAATAGACAGTTCGAGTGATGTTGTGTGGTAAAGCCTGCTTTACTGTGGACATAAGAGACGTAAGAAGGAGGGCTCCGCTCAACTCGAGCCGCGGAATGGTTTGGGATTTGAGCGGAGCTACCTTTGATTTTGCGGTTAGAAGCTGTGTCCACACGCGGCCATCGGTGCCAACGGTTCTGAGATAAACGCAAGCTCCGTAAGCCTTCTCGCTAGCGTCGCAAAAGCCATGCATTTCGATCTCCATTGCTGACTCAATTACTACCTTGCGTTGAAACGTGATGTTGTTTAACAGCGCAAGTTGGGAATAATATCTGTTCCAATCTGAATATAAGTCTGTGGGGAGAGACTCGTCCCAATCGACCCTCGATGCCCAGACTCTTTGAAGTAACATTTTTGCTCGAACAATCACTGGTGCGAGCAATCCCAAAGGATCGTAGATTCTAGAAATTATGGAGCTGATCGATCGCTTCGTGACGTGAGAAATGTTGGCCTTGACTTCGACCGAATAAAGAATGGAGTCATCGGAGGACTTCCAATAAATCCCGAGTGTCTTCAAAGGTTGAGACTCACCCAGTTGTAGGCTCTGGTTGATGTCCTGGTCAGATAGTCCGTCGAGTAGTTCTTGGTTGTTGGATGCCCATTTTCTTATTTTTAGGCCAGCTAGTTGAAGAAGTTTGGTGAGTTCTGTTCGGATTGACAGCGCCTCACCGATCGTGTCAGCCCCTGTAAGGGCGTCGTCTACGTAAAAATCTCGTTACAATACTGATGAAGCTCGCGGAAAGCGGTGTCCTTCGTCGTCTGCTAGTTGTTTCAGACACCGTATCGCCAGATAGGGTGCCGATGACAGTCCAAACGTAACAGTGTTGAGTTGATATGTTTCGATCTCGCCGCTGGAATTGCGCCACAAAATTTGCTGATACTTTCGATCTTCCGGACGCACGAGGAATTGGCGATACATCTTCTCGACGTCGCCTGTGATGACGTATTGGTGCGAGCGGAATCTCAGGAGGATATCGAACAGGTCTTCTTGCAGTTTCGGTCCTGTATAAAGGGTATCGTTTAAAGAGATTCCGGTGGTGCTTGGGGCCGACCCGTCGAAGACTACCCGGAGCTTCGTGGTTTGACTCGATTTCTTAATGACTCCGTGATGTGGTAGGTAGTATCCGTTATCGTCGGACTGGTGGGTGTTGATCTTCGTCATGTGTCCTAATGTCAGGTACTCTTGTAATACTGCTCGATATTCTGTTTCAAAGTGCTTGTCGCATTGGAATCGGCGATTTAGTGAGGCGAGTCGCTTCAGTGCCATTGCTTTAGAGGAGCCGAGTGATTGCTGCTGGTCGTTGAATGGCAGAGCGACGATGTATCGTCCTTCGCTGGTGCGTCGAACGTGAGTTTGAAAGTGTGCTTCGCATCGTCGATCTGCCTCTGAGATATGTTTAATCGGGGGCCCTTCGTCGATTTCCCAAAACCGCGCGAGATCAGCTTGTAGAGCCGTTGTTGATGCGTGAAACGTATTTGTCGCGGTCTGTGAAGTTGGACTCCCCCCGATTACCCAACCGAATCGCGTTTTTTGCAGACGCAGATCGGGTTCGTTTGGCTGCGTTAGGTTAATTTGTCCAATACACATCGATGCTAGTGTTGAACCCGAACTTAGTAGGATATCGATCGGAGCTGGTAGGTGAAATCGTGGATCGGCCAATGGTAGATTTCGAGGTATATCGAGTGTCGAGCGATCGATGGGTTCACTCGGAATTAAGGTTGCTATACTCGGGATGATGAGGAAGGTTAATGTTCGCGTGTATGTGCCGTCGGTAGACGTGATCGTAGCCGTGATGTATCGTTTCGAGGTCGTTGTCAAGGCGTCTAGAGACCCAATTGGGACCGAACATTTATTTTGCTTAATTTCAAGTGATTTCGCCAGTTTCTCTGTAATGAAATTCATGCTGGATCCGGTATCAAGCAGCGCTCGACACCGGATTGGTCGCTGTTTGTTATCCAAAATATTAACGCGCGCTGTGATGACCATGTCGTTTGATAGTGATTCAGATGCCACTGGCCTGGTATGTCCGGTCGTCAACGAGGTCATTAGTTGTCGGCGTCATTGATTATTCGTCTGTTTGTCACTGGAACGCTGGTCGTTTGAAGGTGGGGTTGTTCGTGAGGTTTTCAATCTGTGGTCTGTTCCATGATTTCTACGACGAGTAGGTGATGAATAAGGTGATGAGGAGGGTGTTGTGGAACGGCTGCTTGATGGAGAGGATGTTGGACTGGATCTGTTCGAATGAGACCTTGAATGATATTTTGTTCTGTGCAACATGGTATGATGTCGTTCTCCGCACACACGACATGATCCGGAGAAACAATTTTGAACTGTGTGTCCCTTCCTAAGGCAGTTAATGCATAGAGATCCCCTTTTGACCTCCCGAATACGTTCCCGGATAGATTTGGACTGGAATGCGTCACATCTCCAAATGGGATGTGATCCCTGGCAGGTGTGACATGTCGGCGTAGTCTGTGTTATCGTAAACGTCTGTCCTCGTGGTGTGCCTTGACGGCTCAGACCGGATCGCTCCGGTGATGCCTTGACTTGTTTCGCTGTGATGATCGGTCTGGAGCTCCGTGCTAGCTTTTCAATAAAGTTTAGCAAATGCTTGTATTGGGGGATTTCGTTATTCGGTAGCGTCATTTCCCACTGTGTATTGATACATGATGGCAGTTTGGAAAGTATGAGGCTGCTGAGCATAGCACTGGTATCAGGATAGGTGTCTCCTAAGTTATTCAAGGCATAGATATGTTGTTTAAATGTGTGGACTAAACGCCATAACTCTGTTGGAGACGCTTTGGTTAATTTAGGGTACTCAATCATTGCTGTACAGTGGCTGAAAGCGGTGTGTCGTGGACATTCGTATGTCTCCTTTAGAAGGGTTAGAGCGTCATAGTAGTTTCTGTTATTAATGGGTAACGCGTTTAAGGAATCTGCTGCTTGTCCTCTCAGGGCGGACCGCAAATAATGGAATTTCTCTGCATCCGTAAGGCCGGGATTTTTATCTATTGTTGACGAGAAGGTGTCGTGGAACGTGCTCCATTGGTCTAAGTCCCCGTTGAAAGTGGGGAGCTGAAGATCTGGTAATTTAATCATTAGCGGTTTCGAGAATACGGATTCTGCACCGGTTTGAGGAATTACATGTGTCGACGGTGATGCTGCTTGCGAGTTTCTGAGAGCCTGGTCGAGTCTTGAATCTGCCACGGCATACTGATCCATTATTTCGTAACCGCGCGCTTGTTCTGTCTCGTCTAACATTTCTATGTCGAGCTGAATGCTTTCAAATTGTTTCATAGCATCGGTGAGCTGTTTTCGGTAAGCTGTTAACGGGGTGTTTTTCGGACAACCGGATTCTTCATACTCATTCAGTCGGTTCGATATGTATGTAAATCGGCCGACATAATGGGTCCGTCTCCGAAGTAAGGAACTGAGTTGATCTTCGCTCGTCATTGTTACAGCGGATAGGAGATGTTTGATATGGGGAACGAGCTTACCTTGTTTGTTGTGAATTTAATCGTTGTTCGTCACCGTGTGTGTATGATTTGACGTGTTTGTTTGGCTCGGAAGGTGTTCCTTCCCGAAAGTGATGCTCGTATTGTTGTGAACAAAAGTTGTTGGAAGTTGCGATGTTGATGTGGTCCAGCAGCGATGGTGGGTTGCGTGGTTGCGTTCCTCGACCAATGGGTTATACCTCTTCAATAGTGACGCCCTGATGTGGCTGTCTTCGCTGTGGTTATAACGCTTCCGTTGCTGGTTTTGGTGGATTCACGTGGCACTGTGTGATCACTGGTAGGTGCACTTTTTCACTGACACGTAATCCGGCTCGAAGGACCAAATGTTTCGTTCACTCGCGGAGAGACGCGATCGCGAAGAAGCACGTCAACGGGAGTCGTAAATTCCCGTTACGATTAGATAATCGACGCCGCGAAATGATCGATCCCCTGTTTCGTTTAGGATACCAAGGGTGGTTTGATTGAATTCGTACTGATGTAACAAGTATAACTTAAGTTTATTATAACAACTTGTAAGATGTACAGAATTACAGTAATGTTTTGTGATAGAGCCTCTTCCAGACTTGTTGGTTATATAGACGAACAACGAATGACTTTGAAGTGACGATGCTGTGTCGGAGGAGAGTTAGTGATGGGTGGGTCTAGCGTATGGAATCAACGGATTTGTTCGTAGCATTTTCGGTTAGGAAAGTGAGGGTAGTGAGCATTGTTTCTTATTGGTCAATAAGATGACCGGTAGACTAGGAAGGGTCTTAGTTGCCCTCGGAGGAAAGTTGATAGTGGGAGGTATTGCAAATGCGAAACTAACTTTCCCGGAATAGAAGTGAACATTTGCTAACCAGATGCTACATCCGGCTCGTAGGACCTTAGACAGATTTGTATAAGGTTTATGAGGGGTTCTTGAGGCTATTGAGGGTATGCGACAAGGATGTGCGGACATGTGGCTGCCGTCCTGCCGGCGGGGTGTAGCCTGGCCCAGGTAGAAAGTCGGCCGTCGTAACAGTAGTATTACGTAATAACGTATAACGTTGTATAGCATATCAGTATAACGTATAACGTTATGTAGTATTGCGTGATAACGTATAACGTTATGCAGTATTACGTTATAACGTATAACGTTGTATAGCATATCCGTATAACGTATAACGATATGTAATATTACGTTATAGCGTATAACGTTATGTAGTTTTACGTTATAAGGTATAACGTTATGTAGTATTACGTTATAACGTATGACGTTATGAAGTATTACGTTATAACGTATAACGTTATGTAGTATTACGTTATAACGTATAACGTTTTATAGCATACCTGTATAACGTATAACGTTATGTAGCATTACCCTACATTGTATAACATTATGTAGTATTACGTTATAACGTATAACGTTATGTAGTATTATATTATAACGTATAACGTTATGTAGTAGTAGGTTATAACGTATAACGATATGTAATATTACGTTATAGCGTATAACGTTATGTAGTTTTATGTTATAACGTATATCGTTATGAAGTATTACGTTATAACGTATAACGTTATGTAGTATTACGTTATAGCGTATAACGTTATGTAGTATTACTTTGTAACGTATAACGTTATATAGTATTACGTTATAACGTATAACGTTATGAAGTATTACGTTATAACGTATAACGTTATGCAGTATTACGTTATAACGTATAACGTTATGTAGTATTACGTTATAACGTATAACGTTATGTAGTATTCCGTTATAAGGTATAACGTTATGTCGTATTACGTTATAACGTATAACGTTGTATAGCATATCAGTATATCGTATAACGTTATGTAGCATTACCTTACAACGTTTAACATTATGTAGTGTGACCTTATAACGTATAACGTTATGTAGTATTACGTTATAACGTATAACGATATGTAGTATTGCATTAAGGCGCACTACCTTATGTAGTATTACGTTATAACGTATAACGTTATGTAGTATTACGTTATAACGTATAACGTTATGTAGTATTACGTTATAACGTCTAACGATATGTAGTACTGCATTAAGACGCACTATCTTACGTAGTATTACGTTATAACGTATAACGTTATGTAGTATTACGTTATAACGTATAACGTTATGTAGTATTCCGTTATAACGTATAACGTTATGTCGTATTACGTTAGAACGTATAACGTTGTATAGCATATGAGTATATCGTATAACGTTATGTAGCATTACCTTACAGCCATCAACATTATGTAGCATTACGTTATAACGTACAACGTTATGTAGTATTCCGTTATAACGTATAACGTTATGTCGTATTACGTTATAACGTATAACGTTGTATAGCATATCGGTATATCGTATAACGTTATGTAGCATTACCTTACAACGTTTAACATTATGTAGTATTACGTTACAACGTATAACGTTATGTAGTATTATGTTATAACGTATAACGTTATGAAGTATTATGTTATAACGTATAACGTTATGTAGTATTACGTTATAACGTATAACGTTGTATAGCATATCTGTATATCGTATTACGTTATGTAGCATTGCCTTACAACGTTTAACATTATGTAGTAATACGTTATAACGTATAACGTTATGTAGTATTACGTTATAACGTATAAAGTTATGCAGTATTACGTTATAACGTATAACGTTGTGTAGCATATCCGTATAGCGTATAACGTTATGTAGTATTACGTAATAACGTATAACGTTGTATAGCATATCAGTATAACGTATAACGTTATGTAGTATTGCGTTATAACGTAAAACGTTATGCAGTATTACGTTATAACGTATAACGTTGTATAGCATATCCGTATAACGTATAACGATATGTAATATTACGTTATCGCGTATAACGTTATGTAGTTTTACGTTATAAGGTATAACGTTATGTAGTATTACGTTATAACGTGTGACGTTATGAAGTATTACGTTATAACGTATAACGTTATGTAGTATTACGTTATAACGTATAACGTTGTATAGCATACCTGTATAACGTATAACGTTATGTAGCATTACCCTACATTGTATAACATTATGTAGTATTACGTTATAACGTATAACGTTATGTAGTATTATATTATAACGTATAACGTTATGTAGTAGTAGGTTATAACGTATAACGATATGTAATATTACGTTATAGCGTATAACGTTATGTAGTTTTACGTTATAAGGTATAACGTTATGTAGTATTCCGTTATAAGGTATAACGTTATGTCGTATTACGTTATAGCGTATAACGTTGTATAGCATATCTGTATATCGTATTACGTTATGTAGCATTACCTTACAACGTTTAACATTATGTAGTATTACGTTACAACGTATAACGTTATGTAGTATTATGTTATAACGTATAACGTTATGTAGCATTACCCTACATTGTATAACATTATGTAGTATTACGTTATAACGTATAACGTTATGTAGTATTATATTATAACGTATAACGTTATGTAGTAGTAGGTTATAACGTATAACGATATGTAATATTACGTTATAGCGTATAACGTTATGTAGTTTTACGTTATAACGTTTAACGATATGCAGTATTACGTTATAACGTATAACGTTATGTAGTATTATGTTATAACGTATATCGTTATGTAGTTTTACGTTATAAGGTATAACGTTATGTAGTATTACGTTATAACGTGTGACGTTATGAAGTATTACGTTATAACGTATAACGTTATGTAGTATTACGTTATAACGTATAACGTTGTATAGCATACCTGTATAACGTATAACGTTATGTAGCATTACCCTACATTGTATAACATTATGTAGTATTACGTTATAACGTATAACGTTATGTAGTATTATATTATAACGTATAACGTTATGTAGTAGTAGGTTATAACGTATAACGATATGTAATATTACGTTATAGCGTATAACGTTATGTAGTTTTACGTTATAAGGTATAACGTTATGTAGTATTCCGTTATAAGGTATAACGTTATGTCGTATTACGTTATAGCGTATAACGTTGTATAGCATATCTGTATATCGTATTACGTTATGTAGCATTACCTTACAACGTTTAACATTATGTAGTATTACGTTACAACGTATAACGTTATGTAGTATTATGTTATAACGTATAACGTTATGTAGCATTACCCTACATTGTATAACATTATGTAGTATTACGTTATAACGTATAACGTTATGTAGTATTATATTATAACGTATAACGTTATGTAGTAGTAGGTTATAACGTATAACGATATGTAATATTACGTTATAGCGTATAACGTTATGTAGTTTTACGTTATAACGTTTAACGATACGCAGTATTACGTTATAACGTATAACGTTATGTAGTATTATGTTATAACGTATATCGTTATGAAGTATTACGTTATAACGTATAACGTTATGTAGTATTACGTTATAGCGTATAACGTTATGTAGTATTACGTTGTAACGTATAACGTTATATAGTATTACGTTATAACGTATAACGTTATGTAGTATTACGTTATAACGTATAACGTTATGTAGTATTACGTTATAACATATAACATTATGTAGTATTACGTTATAACGTATAACGTTATGTAGTATTGCATTAAGACGCACTATCTTATGTAGTATTACGTTATAACGTATAACGTTATGTAGTATTATGTTATAACGTATAACGATATGAAGTATTACGTTATAACGTATAACGTTATGTAGTATTACGTTACAACGTATAACGTTATGTAGTATTAAGTTATAACGCTTAACGTTATGGAGTATTACGTTATAACGTATAACGTTATGAAGTATTACGTTATAACGTATAACGATATGTAGTACTACGTTATAGCGTATAACGTTCTATAGCATATCTGTATATCGTATTACATTATGTAGCATTACCTTACAACGTTTAACATTATGTAGTATTACGTTATAACGTATAACGTTTTGTAGTATTTCGTTATAGCGTATAACGTTATGTAGTATTACGTTAGAACGTATAACGTTGTATAGCATATGAGTATATCGTATAACGTTATGTAGCATTACCTTACAGCCATCAACATTATGTAGCATTACGTTATAACGTACAACGTTATGTAGTATTCCGTTACAACGTATAACGTTATGTCGTATTACGTTATAACGTATAACGTTGTATAGCATATCCGTATAACGTATAACGATATGTAATATCACGTTATAGCGTATAACGTTATGTAGTTTTACGTTATAAGGTATAACGTTATGTAGTATTACGTTATAACGTATAACGTTATGCAGTATTGCGTTATAACGTATAACGTTGTATAGCATACCTGTATAACGTATAACGTTATGTAGCATTACCCTACATTGTATAACATTATGTAGTATTACGTTATAACGTATAACGTTGTATAGCATATCAGTATAACGTATAACGTTATGTAGTATTGCGTTATAACGTATAACGTTATGCAGTATTACGTTATAACGTATAACGTTATGTAGTATTACGTTATAACGTATAACGTTATGTAGTATTACGTTATAACATATAACATTATGTAGTATTACGTTATAACGTATAACGTTATGTAGTATTGCATTAAGACGCACTATCTTATGTAGTATTACGTTATAACGTATAACGTTATGTAGTATTATGTTATAAGGTATAACGTTATGTAGTATTACGTTATAACGTGTGACGTTATGAAGTATTACGTTATAACGTATAACGTTATGTAGTATTACGTTATAACGTATAACGTTGTATAGCATACCTGTATAACGTATAACGTTATGTAGCATTACCCTACATTGTATAACATTATGTAGTATTACGTTATAACGTATAACGTTATGTAGTATTATATTATAACGTATAACGTTATGTAGTAGTAGGTTATAACGTATAACGATATGTAATATTACGTTATAGCGTATAACGTTATGTAGTTTTACGTTATAAGGTATAACGTTATGTAGTATTCCGTTATAAGGTATAACGTTATGTCGTATTACGTTATAGCGTATAACGTTGTATAGCATATCTGTATATCGTATTACGTTATGTAGCATTACCTTACAACGTTTAACATTATGTAGTATTACGTTACAACGTATAACGTTATGTAGTATTATGTTATAACGTATAACGTTATGTAGCATTACCCTACATTGTATAACATTATGTAGTATTACGTTATAACGTATAACGTTATGTAGTATTATATTATAACGTATAACGTTATGTAGTAGTAGGTTATAACGTATAACGATATGTAATATTACGTTATAGCGTATAACGTTATGTAGTTTTACGTTATAACGTTTAACGATATGCAGTATTACGTTATAACGTATAACGTTATGTAGTATTATGTTATAACGTATATCGTTATGAAGTATTACGTTATAACGTATAACGTTATGTAGTATTACGTTATAGCGTATAACGTTATGTAGTATTACGTTGTAACGTATAACGTTATATAGTATTACGTTATAACGTATAACGTTATGTAGTATTACGTTATAACGTATAACGTTATGTAGTATTACGTTATAACATATAACATTATGTAGTATTACGTTATAACGTATAACGTTATGTAGTATTGCATTAAGACGCACTATCTTATGTAGTATTACGTTATAACGTATAACGTTATGTAGTATTATGTTATAACGTATAACGATATGAAGTATTACGTTATAACGTATAACGTTATGTAGTATTACGTTACAACGTATAACGTTATGTAGTATTAAGTTATAACGCTTAACGTTATGGAGTATTACGTTATAACGTATAACGTTATGAAGTATTACGTTATAACGTATAACGATATGTAGTACTACGTTATAGCGTATAACGTTCTATAGCATATCTGTATATCGTATTACATTATGTAGCATTACCTTACAACGTTTAACATTATGTAGTATTACGTTATAACGTATAACGTTTTGTAGTATTTCGTTATAGCGTATAACGTTATGTAGTATTACGTTAGAACGTATAACGTTGTATAGCATATGAGTATATCGTATAACGTTATGTAGCATTACCTTACAGCCATCAACATTATGTAGCATTACGTTATAACGTACAACGTTATGTAGTATTCCGTTACAACGTATAACGTTATGTCGTATTACGTTATAACGTATAACGTTGTATAGCATATCCGTATAACGTATAACGATATGTAATATCACGTTATAGCGTATAACGTTATGTAGTTTTACGTTATAAGGTATAACGTTATGTAGTATTACGTTATAACGTATAACGTTATGCAGTATTGCGTTATAACGTATAACGTTGTATAGCATACCTGTATAACGTATAACGTTATGTAGCATTACCCTACATTGTATAACATTATGTAGTATTACGTTATAACGTATAACGTTGTATAGCATATCAGTATAACGTATAACGTTATGTAGTATTGCGTTATAACGTATAACGTTATGCAGTATTACGTTATAACGTATAACGTTATGTAGTATTACGTTATAACGTATAACGTTATGTAGTATTACGTTATAACATATAACATTATGTAGTATTACGTTATAACGTATAACGTTATGTAGTATTGCATTAAGACGCACTATCTTATGTAGTATTACGTTATAACGTATAACGTTATGTAGTATTATGTTATAACGTATAACGATATGAAGTATTACGTTATAACGTATAACGTTATGTAGTATTACGTTACAACGTATAACGTTATGTAGTATTAAGTTATAACGCTTAACGTTATGGAGTATTACGTTATAACGTATAACGTTATGAAGTATTACGTTATAACGTATAACGATATGTAGTACTACGTTATAGCGTATAACGTTCTATAGCATATCTGTATATCGTATTACATTATGTAGCATTACCTTACAACGTTTAACATTATGTAGTATTACGTTATAACGTATAACGTTTTGTAGTATTTCGTTATAACGTATAACGTAATGTAGTATTGCGTTAAGACGCACCACCTTATGTAGTATTACGTTATAACGTATAACGTTGTATAGCATATGAGTATATCCTATAACGTTATGTAGCATTACCTTACAGCCATCAACATTATGTAGCATTACGTTATAACGTACAACGTTATGTAGTATTCCGTTATAACGTATAACGTTATGTCGTATTACGTTATAACGTATAACGTTGTATAGCATATCGGTATATCGCATAACGTTATGTAGCATTACCTTACAACGTTTAACATTATGTAGTATTACGTTACAACGTATAACGTTATGTAGTATTATGTTATAACGTATAACGTTATGTAGTATTACGTTATAACGTTTAACGTTATGTAGTATTAAGTTATAACGTTTAACGTTATGTAGTGTTACCTTATGACGTATAACGTTATGTAGTATTACGTTATAACGTCTAACGATATGTAGTATTGCATTAAGACGCACTATCTTATGTAGTATTACGTTATAACGTATAACGTTATGTAGTATTATGTTATAACGTATAACGATATGAAGTATTACGTTATAACGTATAACGTTATGTAGTATTACGTTACAACGTATAACGTTATGTAGTATTAAGTTATAACGCTTAACGTTATGGAGTATTACGTTATAACGTATAACGTTATGAAGTATTACGTTACAACGTATAACGTTATGTAGTATTACGTTATAACGTATAACGTTTTGTAGTATTTCGTGATAACGTATATCGTAATGTAGTATTGCGTTAAGACGCACCACGTTATGTAGTATTACGTTATAACGTATAACGTTATGTAGTATTACGTTATAACGTATAACGTTTTGTAGTATTTCGTGATAACGTATATCGTAATGTAGTATTGCGTTAAGACGCACCACCTTATGTAGTATTACGTTATAACGTATAACGTTATGTAGTACTACGTTATAGCGTATAACGTTATGTAGTATTACGTTGTATCGTATAACGTTATATAGTATTGCGTTATAACGTATAACGTTATGCAGTATTACGTTATAACGTATAACGTTATGTAGTATTAAGTTATAACGTATAACGTTGTATAGCATACCTGTATAACGTATAACGTTATGTAGCATTACCCTACAACGTATAACATTATGTAGTAATACGTTATAACGTATAACGTTATGTAGTATTACGTTACAACGTATAACGTTATGCAGTATTACGTTATAACGTATAACGTTGTAAAGCATATCTGTATATCGCATAACGTTATGTAGCTTTACCTGACAACGTATAACATTATGTAGTATTACGTTATAACGTACAACGTTTTGCAGTATTACGTTATAACGTATAACGTTGTATAGCATACCTGTATAACGTATAACGTTATGTAGCATTACCCTACAACGTATAACATTATGTAGTAATACGTTATAACGTATAACGTTATGTAGTATTACGTTATAACGTATAACGTTATGCAGTATTACGTTATAACGTATAACGTTGTGTAGCATATCCGCATAGCGTATAACGTTATGTAGTATTACGTAATAACGTATAACGTTGTATAGCATATCAGTATAACGTATAACGTTATGTAGTATTGCGTTATAACGTATAACGTTGTATAGCATATCAGTATAACGTATAACGTTATGTAGTATTGCGTTATAACGTATAACGTTATGCAGTATTACGTTATAACGTATAACGTTGTATAGCATATCCGTATAACGTATAACGATATGTATTATCACGTTATAGCGTATAACGTTGTATAGCATATCAGTATAACGTATAACGTTATGTAGTATTGCGTTATAACGTATAACGTTAAGTAGTATTACGTTACAACGTATAACGTTATGTAGTATTAAGTTATAACGCTTAACGTTATGGAGTATTACGTTATAACGTATAACGTTATGAAGTATTACGTTATAACGTATAACGATATGTAGTACTACGTTATAGCGTATAACGTTCTATAGCATATCTGTATATCGTATTACGTTATGTAGCATTACCTTACAACGTTTAACATTATGTAGTGTTACCTTATAACTTATAACGTTATGTAGTATTACGTTATAACGTATAAGTTATGTAGTATTGCATTAAGACGCACTACCTTATGTAGTATTACATTATAACGTATAACGTTATGTAGTATTAAGTTACAACGTTTAACGTTATGAAGTATTACGTTTTATCGTATAACGTTATGTACTATTACGTTATAACGTATAACGTTGTATAGCATATCAGTGTAACGTGTAGCGGTATATAGCATATCAGTATAACGTATAACGTTATATAGTATTACGTTATAACGTATAACGTTATGTAGTATTACGTTATAACGTATAACGTTATATAGCATATCAGTATAACGCATAACGTTATATAGTATTACGTTATAACGTATAACACTATGCAGTATTACGTTATAACGTATAACGATATGAAGTATTACGTTATAACGTATAACGTTATGAAGAATTACGTTGTAACGTATAACGTTGTAAAGCATATCTGTATATCGCATAACGTTATGTAGCTTTACCTGACAACGTATAACATTATGTAGTATTACGTTATAACGTATAACGTTTTGCAGTATTACGTTATAACGTATAACGTTATGTAGTATTATGTTATAACGTATAACGTTGTATAGCATACCTGTATAACGTATAACGTTATGTAGCATTACCCTACAACGTATAACATTATGTAGTAATACGTTATAACGCATAACGTTATGTAGTATTACGTTATAACGTATAACGTTATGCAGTATTACGTTATAACGTATAACGTTATGCAGTATTACGTTATAACGTATAACGTTGTAAAGCATATCTGTATATCGCATAACGTTATGTAGCTTTACCTGACAACGTATAACATTATGTAGTATTACGTCATAACGTACAACGTTTTGCAGTATTACGTTATAACGTATAACGTTATGTAGTATTACGTTGTAACGTATAACGTTGTGTAGCATACCTGTATAACGTATAACGTTATGTAGCATTACCCTACAACGTATAACATTATGTAGTAATACGTTATAACGTATAACGTTATGTAGTATTACGTTATAACGTATAACGTTATGCAGTATTACGTTATAACGTATAACGTTGTGTAGCATATCCGTATAGCGTATAACGTTATGTAGTATTACGTAATAACGTATAACGTTGTATAGCATATCAGTATAACGTATAACGTTATGTAGTATTGCGTTATAACGTATAACGTTATGCAGTATTACGTTATAACGTATAACGTTGTATAGCATATCCGTATAACGTATAACGATATGTAATATTACGTTAGAGCGTATAACGTTATGTAGTTTTTTCGTTATAAGGTATAACGTTATGTAGTATTACGTTATAACGTATGACGTTATGAAGTATTACGTTATATCGTATAACGTTATGTAGTATTACGTTATAACGTATAACGTTGTATAGCATACCTGTATAACGTATAACGTTATGTAGCATTACCCTACATTGTATAACATTATGTAGTATTACGTTATAACGTATAACGTTATGTAGTATTATATTATAACGTATAACGTAATGTAGTATTGCGTTAAGACGCACCACCTTATGTAGTATTACGTTATAACGTATAACGTTATGTAGTATTACGTTATAGCGTATAACGTTATGTAGCATTACCTTACAGCCATCAACATTATGTAGCATTACGTTATAACGTACAACGTTATGTAGTATTACGTTATAACGTATAACGTTATGTAGTATTATATTATAACGTATAACGTAATGTAGTATTGCGTTAAGACGCACCACCTTATGTAGTATTACGTTATAACGTATAACGTTATGCAGTTTTACGTTATAACGTTTAACATTATGTAGTATTACGTTATAACGTATAACGTTTTGTAGTATTTCGTTATAACGTATAACGTAATGTAGTATTGCGTTAAGACGCACCACCTTATGTAGTATTACGTTATAACGTATAACGTTATGTAGTATTACGTTATAGCGTATAACGTTATGTAGCATTACCTTACAGCCATCAACATTATGTAGCATTACGTTATAACGTACAACGTTATGTAGTATTCCGTTATAACGTATAACGTTATGTCGTATTACGTTATAACGTATAACGTTGTATAGCATATCGGTATATCGCATAACGTTATGTAGCATTACCTTACAACGTTTAACATTATGTAGTATTACGTTACAACGTATAACGTTATGTAGTATTATGTTATAACGTATAACGTTATGTAGTATTACGTTATAACGTTTAACGTTATGTAGTATTAAGTTATAACGTTTAACGTTATGTAGTGTTACCTTATGACGTATAACGTTATGTAGTATTACGTTATAACGTCTAACGATATGTAGTATTGCATTAAGACGCACTATCTTATGTAGTATTACGTTATAACGTATAACGTTATGTAGTATTATGTTATAACGTATAACGATATGAAGTATTACGTTATAACGTATAACGTTATGTAGTATTACGTTACAACGTATAACGTTATGTAGTATTAAGTTATAACGTTTAACGTTATGTAGTGTTACCTTATGACGTATAACGTTATGTAGTATTACGTTATAACGTCTAACGATATGTAGTATTGCATTAAGACGCACTATCTTATGTAGTATTACGTTATAACGTATAACGTTATGTAGTATTATGTTATAACGTATAACGATATGAAGTATTACGTTATAACGTATAACGTTATGTAGTATTACGTTACAACGTATAACGTTATGTAGTATTACGTTATAACGTATAACGTTTTGTAGTATTTCGTGATAACGTATATCGGAATGTAGTATTGCGTTAAGACGCACCACCTTATGTAGTATTACGTTATAACGTATAACGTTATGTAGTATTACGTTATAGCGTATAACGTTATGTAGTATTACGTTGTATCGTATAACGTTATATAGTATTACGTTATAACGTATAACGTTATGCAGTATTGCGTTATAACGTATAACGTTATGTAGTATTAAGTTATAACGTATAACGTTGTATAGCATACCTGTATAACGTATAACGTTATGTAGCATTACCCTACAACGTATAACATTATGTAGTAATACGTTATAACGTATAACGTTATGTAGCATTACGTTACAACGTATAACGTTATGCAGTATTACGTTATAACGTATAACGTTGTAAAGCATATCTGTATATCGCATAACGTTATGTAGCTTTACCTGACAACGTATAACATTATGTAGTATTACGTTATAACGTACAACGTTTTGCAGTATTACGTTATAACGTATAACGTTGTATAGCATACCTGTATAACGTATAACGTTATGTAGCATTACCCTACAACGTATAACATTATGTAGTAATACGTTATAACGTATAACGTTATGTAGTATTACGTTATAACGTATAACGTTATGCAGTATTACGTTATAACGTATAACGTTGTGTAGCATATCCGTATAGCGTATAACGTTATGTAGTATTACGTAATAACGTATAACGTTGTATAGCATATCAGTATAACGTATAACGTTATGTAGTATTGCGTTATAACGTATAACGTTGTATAGCATATCAGTATAACGTATAACGTTATGTAGTATTGCGTTATAACGTATAACGTTATGCAGTATTACGTTATAACGTATATCGTTGTATAGCATATCCGTATAACGTATAACGATATGTAATATCACGTTATAGCGTATAACGTTATGTAGTTTTACGTTATAAGGTATAACGTTATGTAGTATTGCGTTATAACGTATAACGTTATGCAGTATTGCGTTATAACGTATAACGTTGTATAGCATACCTGTATAACGTATAACATTATGTAGTATTACGTTATAACGTATAACGTTGTATAGCATATCAGTATAACGTATAACGTTATGTAGTATTGCGTTATAACGTATAACGTTATGCAGTATTGCGTTATAACGTATAACGTTATGTAGTATTACGTTATAACGTATAACGTTATGTAGTATTACGTTATAACATATAACATTATGTAGTATTACGTTATAACGTATAACGTTATGTAGTATTACGTTAGAACGTATAACGTTATGTAGTATTCCGTTATAACGTATAACGTTATGTCGTATTACGTTAGAACGTATAACGTTGTATAGCATATGAGTATATCGTATAACGTTATGTAGCATTACCTTACAGCCATCAATATTATGTAGCATTACGTTATAACGTACAACGTTATGTAGTATTCCGTTATAACGTATAACGTTATGTCGTATTACGTTACAACGTATAACGTTGTATAGCATATCGGTATATCGTATAACGTTATGTAGCATTACCTTACAACGTTTAACATTATGTAGTATTACGTTACAACGTATAACGTTATGTAGTATTATGTTATAACGTATAACGTTATGTAGTATTACGTTATAACGTTTAACGTTATGTAGTATTAAGTTATAACGTTTAACGTTATGTAGTGTTACCTTATAACGTATAACGTTATGTAGTATTACGTTATAACGTCTAACGATATGTAGTATTGCATTAAGACGCACTATCTTATGTAGTATTATGTTATAACGTATAACGATATGAAGTATTACGTTATAACGTATAACGATATGTAGTACTACGTTATAGCGTATAACGTTCTATAGCATATCTGTATATCGTATTACGTTATGTAGCATTACCTTACAACGTTTAACATTATGTAGTGTTACCTTATAACTTATAACGTTATGTAGTATTACGTTATAACGTATAAGTTATGTAGTATTGCATTAAGACGCACTACCTTATGTAGTATTACATTATAACGTATAACGTTATGTAGTATTAAGTTACAACGTTTAACGTTATGAAGTATTACGTTTTATCGTATAACGTTATGTACTATTACGTTATAACGTATAACGTTGTATAGCATATGAGTGTAACGTGTAGCGGTATATAGCATATCAGTATAACGTATAACGTTATATAGTATTACGTTATAACGTATAACGTTATATAGCATATCAGTATAACGCATAACGTTATATAGTATTACGTTATAACGTATAACGCTATGCAGTATTACGTTATAACGTATAACGATATGAAGTATTACGTTATAACGTATAACGTTATGAAGAATTACGTTATAACGTATAACGTTGTAAAGCATATCTGTATATCGCATAACGTTATGTAGCTTTACCTGACAACGTATAACATTATGTAGTATTACGTTATAACGTATAACGTTTTGCAGTATTACGTTATAACGTATAACGTTATGTAGTATTAAGTTATAACGTATAACGTTGTATAGCATACCTGTATAACGTATAACGTTATGTAGCATTACCCTACAACGTATAACATTATGTAGTAATACGTTATAACGTATAACGTTATGTAGTATTACGTTATAACGTATAACGTTATGCAGTATTACGTTATAACGTATAACGTTATGCAGTATTACGTTATAACGTATAACGTTGTAAAGCATATCTGTATATCGCATAACGTTATGTAGCTTTACCTGACAACGTATAACATTATGTAGTATTACGTCATAACGTACAACGTTATGCAGTATTACGTTATAACGTATAACGTTATGTAGTATTACGTTGTAACGTATAACGTTGTATAGCATACCTGTATAACGTATAACGTTATGTAGCGTTACCCTACAACGTATAACATTATGTAGTAATACGTTATAACGTATAACGTTATGTAGTATTACGTTATAACGTATAACGTTATGCAGTATTACGTTATAACGTATAACGTTGCGTAGCATATCCGTATAGCGTATAACGTTATGTAGTATTACGTAATAACGTATAACGTTGTATAGCATATCAGTATAACGTATAACGTTATGTAGTATTGCGTTATAACGTATAACGTTATGCAGTATTACGTTATAACGTATAACGTTGTATAGCATATCCGTATAACGTATAACGATATGTAATATTACGTTAGAGCGTATAACGTTATGTAGTATTTCCGTTATAAGGTATAACGTTATGTAGTATTACGTTATAACGTATGACGTTATGAAGTATTACGTTATAACGTATAACGTTATGTAGTATTACGTTATAACGTATAACGTTGTATAGCATACCTGTATAACGTATAACGTTATGTAGCATTACCCTACATTGTATAACATTATGTAGTATTACGTTATAACGTATAACGTTATGTAGTATTATATTATAACGTATAACGTTATGTAGTAGTACGTTATAACGTATAACGATATGTAATATTACGTTATAGCGTATAACGTTATGTAATATTACGTTATAGCGTATAACGTTATGCAGTTTTACGTTATAACGTATAACGTTATGCAGTATTACGTTATAACGTATAACGTTATGTAGTATTACGTTACAACGTATAACGTTATGCTGTATTACGTTATAACGTATAACGTTGTAAAGCATATCTGTATATCGCATAACGTTATGTAGCTTTACCTGACAACGTATAACATTATGTAGTATTACGTTATAACGTACAACGTTTTGCAGTATTACGTTATAACGTATAACGTTATGTAGTATTACGTTATAACGTATAACGTTGTATAGCATACCTGTATAACGTATAACGTTATGTAGCATTACCCTACAACGTATAACATTATGTAGTAATACGTTATAACGTATAACGTTATGTAGTATTACGTTATAACGTATAACGTTATGCAGTATTACGTTATAACGTATAACGTTGTGTAGCATATCCGTATAGCGTATAACGTTATGTAGTATTACGTAATAACGTATAACGTTGTATAGCATATCAGTATAACGTATAACGTTATGTAGTATTGCGTTATAACGTATAACGTTGTATAGCATATCAGTATAACGTATAACGTTATGTAGTATTGCGTTATAACGTATAACGTTATGCAGTATTACGTTATAACGTATAACGTTGTATAGCATATCCGTATAACGTATAACGATATGTAATATTACGTTATAGCGTATAACGTTATGTAGTTTTACGTTATAAGGTATAACGTTATGTAGTATTACGTTATAACGTATAACGTTATGCAGTATTGCGTTATAACGTATAACGTTGTATAGCATACCTGTATAACGTATAACGTTATGTAGCATTACCCTACATTGTATAACATTATGTAGTATTACGTTATAACGTATAACGTTATGTAGTATTATATTATAACGTATAACGTTATGTAGTAGTACGTTATAACGTATAACGATATGTAATATTACGTTATAGCGTATAACGTTATGTAATATTACGTTATAGCGTATAACGTTATGCAGTTTTACGTTATAACGTATAACGTTATGCAGTATTACGTTATAACGTATAACGTTATGTAGTATTAAGTTATAACGTATAACGTTGTATAGCATACCTGTATAACGTATAACGTTATGTAGCATTACCCTACAACGTATAACATTATGTAGTAATACGTTATAACGTATAACGTTATGTAGTATTACGTTACAACGTATAACGTTATGCTGTATTACGTTATAACGTATAACGTTGTAAAGCATATCTGTATATCGCATAACGTTATGTAGCTTTACCTGACAACGTATAACATTATGTAGTATTACGTTATAACGTACAACGTTTTGCAGTATTACGTTATAACGTATAACGTTATGTAGTATTACGTTATAACGTATAACGTTGTATAGCATACCTGTATAACGTATAACGTTATGTAGCATTACCCTACATTGTATAACATTATGTAGTATTACGTTATAACGTATAACGTTATGTAGTATTATATTATAACGTATAACGTTATGTAGTAGTACGTTATAACGTATAACGATATGTAATATTACGTTATAGCGTATAACGTTATGTAATATTACGTTATAGCGTATAACATTATGCAGTTTTACGTTATAACGTTTAACATTATGTAGTATTACGTTATAACGTATAACGTTTTGTAGTATTTCGTTATAACGTATAACGTAATGTAGTATTGCGTTAAGACGCACCACCTTATGTAGTATTACGTTATAACGTATAACGTTATGTAGTATTACGTTATAGCGTATAACGTTATGTAGCATTACCTTACAGCCATCAACATTATGTAGCATTACGTTATAACGTACAACGTTATGTAGTATTCCGTTATAACGTATAACGTTATGTCGTATTACGTTATAACGTATAACGTTGTATAGCATATCGGTATATCGCATAACGTTATGTAGCATTACCTTACAACGTTTAACATTATGTAGTATTACGTTACAACGTATAACGTTATGTAGTATTATGTTATAACGTATAACGTTATGTAGTATTACGTTATAACGTTTAACGTTATGTAGTATTAAGTTATAACGTTTAACGTTATGTAGTGTTACCTTATGACGTATAACGTTATGAAGAATTACGTTATAACGTATAACGTTGTAAAGCATATCTGTATATCGCATAACGTTATGTAGCTTTACCTGACAACGTATAACATTATGTAGTATTACGTTATAACGTATAACGTTTTGCAGTATTACGTTATAACGTATAACGTTATGCAGTATTACGTTATAACGTATAACGTTGCGTAGCATATCCGTATAGCGTATAACGTTATGTAGTATTACGTAATAACGTATAACGTTGTATAGCATATCAGTATAACGTATAACGTTATGTAGTATTGCGTTATAACGTATAACGTTATGCAGTATTACGTTATAACGTATAACGTTGTATAGCATATCCGTATAACGTATAACGATATGTAATATTACGTTAGAGCGTATAACGTTATGTAGTTTTTCCGTTATAAGGTATAACGTTATGTAGTATTACGTTATAACGTATGACGTTATGAAGTATTACGTTATAACGTATAACGTTATGTAGTATTACGTTATAACGTATAACGTTATGTAGTATTATATTATAACGTATAACGTTATGTAGTAGTACGTTATAACGTATAACGATATGTAATATTACGTTATAGCGTATAACGTTATGTAATATTACGTTATAGCGTATAACGTTATGCAGTTTTACGTTATAACGTATAACGTTATGCAGTATTACGTTATAACGTATAACGTTATGTAGTATTAAGTTATAACGTATAACGTTGTATAGCATACCTGTATAACGTATAACGTTATGTAGCATTACCCTACAACGTATAACATTATGTAGTAATACGTTATAACGTATAACGTTATGTAGTATTACGTTACAACGTATAACGTTATGCTGTATTACGTTATAACGTATAACGTTGTAAAGCATATCTGTATATCGCATAACGTTATGTAGCTTTACCTGACAACGTATAACATTATGTAGTATTACGTTATAACGTACAACGTTTTGCAGTATTACGTTATAACGTATAACGATATGTAATATTACGTTATAGCGTATAACGTTATGTAATATTACGTTATAGCGTATAACATTATGCAGTTTTACGTTATAACGTTTAACATTATGTAGTATTACGTTATAACGTATAACGTTTTGTAGTATTTCGTTATAACGTATAACGTAATGTAGTATTGCGTTAAGACGCACCACCTTATGTAGTATTACGTTATAACGTATAACGTTATGTAGTATTACGTTATAGCGTATAACGTTATGTAGCATTACCTTACAGCCATCAACATTATGTAGCATTACGTTATAACGTACAACGTTATGTAGTATTCCGTTATAACGTATAACGTTATGTCGTATTACGTTATAACGTATAACGTTGTATAGCATATCGGTATATCGCATAACGTTATGTAGCATTACCTTACAACGTTTAACATTATGTAGTATTACGTTACAACGTATAACGTTATGTAGTATTATGTTATAACGTATAACGTTATGTAGTATTACGTTATAACGTTTAACGTTATGTAGTATTAAGTTATAACGTTTAACGTTATGTAGTGTTACCTTATGACGTATAACGTTATGAAGAATTACGTTATAACGTATAACGTTGTAAAGCATATCTGTATATCGCATAACGTTATGTAGCTTTACCTGACAACGTATAACATTATGTAGTATTACGTTATAACGTATAACGTTTTGCAGTATTACGTTATAACGTATAACGTTATGCAGTATTACGTTATAACGTATAACGTTGCGTAGCATATCCGTATAGCGTATAACGTTATGTAGTATTACGTAATAACGTATAACGTTGTATAGCATATCAGTATAACGTATAACGTTATGTAGTATTGCGTTATAACGTATAACGTTATGCAGTATTACGTTATAACGTATAACGTTGTATAGCATATCCGTATAACGTATAACGATATGTAATATTACGTTAGAGCGTATAACGTTATGTAGTTTTTCCGTTATAAGGTATAACGTTATGTAGTATTACGTTATAACGTATGACGTTATGAAGTATTACGTTATAACGTATAACGTTATGTAGTATTACGTTATAACGTATAACGTTATGTAGTATTATATTATAACGTATAACGTTATGTAGTAGTACGTTATAACGTATAACGATATGTAATATTACGTTATAGCGTATAACGTTATGTAATATTACGTTATAGCGTATAACGTTATGCAGTTTTACGTTATAACGTATAACGTTATGCAGTATTACGTTATAACGTATAACGTTATGTAGTATTAAGTTATAACGTATAACGTTGTATAGCATACCTGTATAACGTATAACGTTATGTAGCATTACCCTACAACGTATAACATTATGTAGTAATACGTTATAACGTATAACGTTATGTAGTATTACGTTACAACGTATAACGTTATGCTGTATTACGTTATAACGTATAACGTTGTAAAGCATATCTGTATATCGCATAACGTTATGTAGCTTTACCTGACAACGTATAACATTATGTAGTATTACGTTATAACGTACAACGTTTTGCAGTATTACGTTATAACGTATAACGTTATGTAGTATTACGTTATAACGTATAACGTTGTATAGCATACCTGTATAACGTATAACGTTATGTAGCATTACCCTACAACGTATAACATTATGTAGTAATACGTTATAACGTATAACGTTATGTAGTATTACGTTATAACGTATAACGTTATGCAGTATTACGTTATAACGTATAACGTTGTGTAGCATATCCGTATAGCGTATAACGTTATGTAGTATTACGTAATAACGTATAACGTTGTATAGCATATCAGTATAACGTATAACGTTATGTAGTATTGCGTTATAACGTATAACGTTATGCAGTATTACGTTATAACGTATAACGTTGTATAGCATATCCGTATAACGTATAACGATATGTAATATTACGTTATAGCGTATAACGTTATGTAGTTTTACGTTATAAGGTATAACGTTATGTAGTATTACGTTATAACGTATAACGTTATGCAGTATTGCGTTATAACGTATAACGTTGTATAGCATACCTGTATAACGTATAACGTTATGTAGCATTACCCTACATTGTATAACATTATGTAGTATTACGTTATAACGTATAACGTTGTATAGCATATCAGTATAACGTATAACGTTATGTAGTATTGCGTTATAACGTATAACGTTATGCAGTATTACGTTATAACGTATAACGTTATGTAGTATTACGTTATAACGTATAACGTTATGTAGTATTACGTTATAACATATAACATTATGTAGTATTACGTTATAACGTATAATGTTATGTAGTATTACGTTAGAACGTATAACGTTATGTAGTATTACGTTATAACGTATAACGTAATGTAGTATTACGTTATAACGTATAACGTTATGAAGTATTACGTTATAGCGTATTACGTTATGTAGTATTACGTTATAACGTATAACGTTATGTAGTATTACGTTATAGCGTATAACGTTATGTAGTATTACGTTATAGCGTAAACGTTATGTAGTATTACGTTAGAACGTATAACGTTATGTAGTATTACGTTATAACGTATAACGTTATGAAGTATTACGTTATAACGTATAACGATATGTAATATTACGTTATAGCGTATAACGTTATGTAGTATTACGTTATAACGTATCACGTTGTATGGCATATCAGTATAACGTATAACGTTATGTAGTATTGCGTTATAACGTATAACGTTATGCAGTATTACGTTATAACGTACAACGATATGTAATATTACGTTATAGCGTATAACGTTATGTAGTATTACGTTATAACGTATCACGTTGTATGTCATATCAGTATAACGTATAACGTTATGTAGTATTGCGTTATAACGTATAACGTTATGCAGTATTACGTTATAACGTATAACGTTGTATAGCATTTCCGTATAACTTATAACGATACGTAATATTACGTTATAGCGTATAACGTTGTATAGCATATCAGTATAACGTATAACGTAATATAGTATTACGTTATAACGTATAACGTTATGAAGTATTACGTTATAACGGATAACGATATGAAGTATTACGTTATAACGTATAACGTTATGCAGTATTACGTTATAACGTATAACGTTGTAAAGCATATCTATATATCGCATAACGTTATGTAGCTTTACCTGACAACGTATAACATTATGTAGTATTACGTCATAACGTACAACGTTTTGCAGTATTACGTCATAACGTACAACGTTTTGCAGTATTACGTTATAACGTATAACGTTATGTAGCATTACCCTACAACGTATAACGTTATGTAGCATTACCCTACAACGTATAACATTATGTAGTAATACGTTATAACGTATAACGTTATGTAATATTACGTTATAACGTATAACGATATGTAATATTACGTTATAGCGTATAACGTTATGTAGTTTTACGTTATAACGTTTAACGATATGCAGTATTACGTTATAACGTATAACGTTATGTAGTATTATGTTATAACGTATATCGTTATGAAATACTACGTTATAACGTATAACGTTATGTAGTATTACGTTATAGCGTATAACGTTATGTAGTATTACGTTGTAACGTATAACGTTGTATAGCATACCTGTATAACGTATAACGTTATGTAGCATTACCCTACAACGTATAACATTATGTAGTAATACGTTATAACGTATAACGTTATGCAGTATTACGTTATAACGTATAACGTTGTGTAGCATATCCGTATAGCGTATAACGTTATGTAGTATTACGTAATAACGTATAACGTTGTATAGCATATCAGTATAACGTATAACGTTATGTAGTATTGCGTTATAACGTATAACGTTATGCAGTATTGCGTTATAACGTATAACGTTGTATAGCATGTCCGTATAACGTATAACGATATGTAATATTACGTTATAGCGTATAACGTTATGTAGTTTTACGATATAAGGTATAACGTTATGTAGTATTACGTTATAACGTATGACGTTATGAAGTATTACGTTATAACGTATAACGTTATGTAGTATTACGTTATAACGTATACCGTTGTATAGCATACCTGTATAACTTATAACGTTATGTAGCATTACCCTACATTGTATAACATTATGTAGTATTACGTTATAACGTATAACGTTATGTAGTATTATATTATAACGTATAACGTTATGTAGTAGTACGTTATAACGTATAACGATATGTAATATTACGTTATGGCTTATAACGTTATGTAGTTTTACGTTATAACGTTTAACGATATGCAGTATTACGTTATAACGTATAACGTTATGTAGTATTATGTTATAACGTATATCGTTATGAAGTACTACGTTATAACGTATAACGTTATGTAGCATTACGTTATAGCGTATAACGTTATGTAGTATTACGTTGTAACGTATAACGTTATATAGTATTACGTTATAACGTATAACGTTATGAAGTATTACGTTATAACGTATAACGTTATGCAGTATTACGTTATAACGTATAACGTTATGTAGTATTACGTTATAACCTATAACGTTATGTAGTATTCCGTTATAAGGTATAACGTTATGTCGTATTACGTTATAACGTATAACGTTGTATAGCATATGAGTATATCGTATAACGTTATGTAGCATTACCTTACAACGTTTAACATTATGTAGTATTACGTTATAACGTATAACGTTTTGTAGTATTTCGTCATAACGTATAACGTAATGTAGTATTGCGTTAAGACGCACCACCTTATGTAGTATTACGTTATAACGTATAACATTATGTAGTATTACGTTATAACGTACAACGTTTTGCAGTATTACGTTATAACGTATAACGTTATGTAGTATTACGTTATAACGTATAACGTTATGTAGTAGTACGTTATAACGTAAAACGATATGTAATATTACGTTATAGCGTATAACGTTATGTAGTTTTACGTTATAACGTTTAACGATATGCAGTATTACGTTATAACGTATAACGTTATGTAGTATTATGTTATAACGTATATCGTTATGATATACTACGTTATAACGTATAACGTTGTGTAGCATATCCGTATAGCGTATAACGTTATGTAGTATTACGTTATAACGTATAATGTTATGAAGTATTACGTTATAACGTATAACGATATGTAATATTACGTTATAGCGTATAACGTTGTATAGCATATCAGTATAACGTATAACGTAATATAGTATTACGTTATAACGTATAACGTTATGAAGTATTACGTTATAACGTATAACGTTATGTAGCATTACCCTACATTGTATAACATTATGTAGTATTACGTTATAACGTATAACGTTATGTAGTATTATATTATAACGTATAACGTTATGTAGTAGTACGTTATAACGTATAACGTATGTAATATTACGTTATAGCGTATAACGTTATGTAGTTTTACGTTATAACATATAACATTGTGTAGTATTACGTTATAACGTACAACGTTATGTAGTATTACGTTAGAACGTATAACGTTATGTAGTATTACGTTATAACGTGTAACGTAATGTAGTATTACGTTATAACGTATCACGTTGTATGGCATATCAGTATAACGTATAACGTTGTATAGCATATCAGTATATCGTATAACGTTATGTAGCATTACCTTACAACGTTTAACATTATGTAGTATTACGTTATAACGTATAACGTTTTGTAGTATTTCGTTATAACGTATAACGTAATGTAGTATTGCGTTAAGACGCACCACCTTATGTAGTATTACGTTATAACGTATAACGTTATGCAGTATTACGTTATAACGTATAACGTTGTAAAGCATATCTGTATATCGCATAACGATATGTAGCTTTACCTGACAACGTATAACATTATGTAGTATTACGTTATAACGTACAACGTTTTGCAGTATTACGTTATAACGTATAACGTTATGTAGTATTACGTTATAACGTATAACGTTGTATAGCATACCTGTATAACGTATAACGTTATGTAGCATTACCCTACAACGTATAACATTATGTAGTAATACGTTATAACGTATAACGTTATGTAGTATTACGTTATAACGTATAACGTTATGCAGTATTACGTTATAACGTATAACGTTGTGTAGCATATCCGTATAGCGTATAACGTTATGTAGTATTACGTAATAACGTATAACGTTGTATAGCATATCAGTATAACGTATAACGTTATGTAGTATTGCGTTATAACGTATAACGTTATGCAGTATTACGTTATAACGTATAACGTTGTATAGCATATCCGTATAACGTATAACGATATGTACTATTACGTTATAGCGTATAACGTTATGTAGTTTTACGTTATAAGGTATAACGTTATGTAGTATTACGTTATAACGTATGACGTTATGAAGTATTACGTTATAACGTATAACGTTATGTAGTATTACGTTATAACGTATAACGTTGTATAGCATACCTGTATAACGTATAACGTTATGTAGCATTACCCTACATTGTATAACATTATGTAGTATTACGTTATAACGTATAACGTTATGTAGTATTATATTATAACGTATAACGTTATGTAGTAGTACGTTATAACGTATAACGATATGTAATATTACGTTATGGCTTATAACGTTATGTAGTTTTACGTTATAACGTTTAACGATATGCAGTATTACGTTATAACGTATAACGTTATGTAGTATTATGTTATAACGTATATCGTTATGAAGTACTACGTTATAACGTATAACGTTATGTAGCATTACGTTATAGCGTATAACGTTATGTAGTATTACGTTGTAACGTATAACGTTATATAGTATTACGTTATAACGTATAACGTTATGAAGTATTACGTTATAACGTATAACGTTATGCAGTATTACGTTATAACGTATAACGTTATGTAGTATTACGTTATAACCTATAACGTTATGTAGTATTCCGTTATAAGGTATAACGTTATGTCGTATTACGTTATAACGTATAACGTTGTATAGCATATGAGTATATCGTATAACGTTATGTAGCATTACCTTACAACGTTTAACATTATGTAGTATTACGTTATAACGTATAACGTTTTGTAGTATTTCGTCATAACGTATAACGTAATGTAGTATTGCGTTAAGACGCACCACCTTATGTAGTATTACGTTATAACGTATAACATTATGTAGTATTACGTTATAACGTACAACGTTTTGCAGTATTACGTTATAACGTATAACGTTATGTAGTATTATATTATAACGTATAACGTTATGTAGTAGTACGTTATAACGTATAACGATATGTAATATTACGTTATAGCGTATAACGTTATGTAGTTTTACGTTATAACGTTTAACGATATGCAGTATTACGTTATAACGTATAACGTTATGTAGTATTATGTTATAACGTATATCGTTATGATATACTACGTTATAACGTATAACGTTGTGTAGCATATCCGTATAGCGTATAACGTTATGTAGTATTACGTTATAACGTATAATGTTATGAAGTATTACGTTATAACGTATAACGATATGTAATATTACGTTATAGCGTATAACGTTGTATAGCATATCAGTATAACGTATAACGTAATATAGTATTACGTTATAACGTATAACGTTATGAAGTATTACGTTATAACGTATAACGTTATGTAGCATTACCCTACATTGTATAACATTATGTAGTATTACGTTATAACGTATAACGTTATGTAGTATTATATTATAACGTATAACGTTATGTAGTAGTACGTTATAACGTATAACGATATGTAATATTACGTTATAGCGTATAACGTTATGTAGTTTTACGTTATAACATATAACATTGTGTAGTATTACGTTATAACGTATAACGTTATGTAGTATTACGTTAGAACGTATAACGTTATGTAGTATTACGTTATAACGTGTAACGTAATGTAGTATTACGTTATAACGTATCACGTTGTATGGCATATCAGTATAACGTATAACGTTGTATAGCATATCAGTATATCGTATAACGTTATGTAGCATTACCTTACAACGTTTAACATTATGTAGTATTACGTTATAACGTATAACGTTTTGTAGTATTTCGTTATAACGTATAACGTAATGTAGTATTGCGTTAAGACGCACCACCTTATGTAGTATTACGTTATAACGTATAACGTTATGCAGTATTACGTTATAACGTATAACGTTGTAAAGCATATCTGTATATCGCATAACGATATGTAGCTTTACCTGACAACGTATAACATTATGTAGTATTACGTTATAACGTACAACGTTTTGCAGTATTACGTTATAACGTATAACGTTATGTAGTATTACGTTATAACGTATAACGTTGTATAGCATACCTGTATAACGTATAACGTTATGTAGCATTACCCTACAACGTATAACATTATGTAGTAATACGTTATGACGTATAACGTTATGTAGTATTACGTTATAACGTATAACGTTATGCAGTATTACGTTATAACGTATAACGTTGTGTAGCATATCCGTATAGCGTATAACGTTATGTAGTATTACGTAATAACGTATAACGTTGTATAGCATATCAGTATAACGTATAACGTTATGTAGTATTGCGTTATAACGTATAACGTTATGCAGTATTACGTTATAACGTATAACGTTGTATAGCATATCCGTATAACGTATAACGATATGTACTATTACGTTATAGCGTATAACGTTATGTAGTTTTACGTTATAAGGTATAACGTTATGTAGTATTACGTTATAACGTATGACGTTATGAAGTATTACGTTATAACGTATAACGTTATGTAGTATTACGTTATAACGTATAACGTTGTATAGCATACCTGTATAACGTATAACGTTATGTAGCATTACCCTACATTGTATAACATTATGTAGTATTACGTTATAACGTATAACGTTATGTAGTATTATATTATAACGTATAACGTTATGTAGTAGTACGTTATAACGTATAACGTTGTATAGCATACCTGTATAACGTATAACGTTATGTAGCATTACCCTACAACGTATAACATTATGTAGTAATACGTTATAACGTATAACGTTATGTAGTATTACGTTATAACGTATAACGTTGTATAGCATATCAGTATAACGTATAACGTTATGTAGTATTGCGTTATAACGTATAACGTTATGCAGTATTACGTTATAACGTATAACGTTGTATAGCATATCCGTATAACGTATAACGATATGTACTATTACGTTATAGCGTATAACGTTATGTAGTTTTACGTTATAAGGTATAACGTTATGTAGTATTACGTTATAACGTATGACGTTATGAAGTATTACGTTATAACGTATAACGTTATGTAGTATTACGTTATAACGTATAACGTTGTATAGCATACCTGTATAACGTATAACGTTATGTAGCATTACCCTACATTGTATAACATTATGTAGTATTACGTTATAACGTATAACGTTATGTAGTATTATATTATAACGTATAACGTTATGTAGTAGTACGTTATAACGTATAACGATATGTAATATTACGTTATAGCGTATAACGTTATGTAGTTTTACGTTATAACATATAACATTGTGTAGTATTACGTTATAACGTATAACGTTATGTAGTATTACGTTAGAACGTATAACGTTATGTAGTATTACGTTATAACGTGTAACGTAATGTAGTATTACGTTATAACGTATCACGTTGTATGGCATATCAGTATAACGTATAACGTTGTATAGCATATCAGTATATCGTATAACGTTATGTAGCATTACCTTACAACGTTTAACATTATGTAGTATTACGTTATAACGTATAACGTTTTGTAGTATTTCGTTATAACGTATAACGTAATGTAGTATTGCGTTAAGACGCACCACCTTATGTAGTATTACGTTATAACGTATAACGTTATGCAGTATTACGTTATAACGTATAACGTTGTAAAGCATATCTGTATATCGCATAACGATATGTAGCTTTACCTGACAACGTATAACATTATGTAGTATTACGTTATAACGTACAACGTTTTGCAGTATTACGTTATAACGTATAACGTTATGTAGTATTACGTTATAACGTATAACGTTGTATAGCATACCTGTATAACGTATAACGTTATGTAGCATTACCCTACAACGTATAACATTATGTAGTAATACGTTATAACGTATAACGTTATGTAGTATTACGTTATAACGTATAACGTTATGCAGTATTACGTTATAACGTATAACGTTGTGTAGCATATCCGTATAGCGTATAACGTTATGTAGTATTACGTAATAACGTATAACGTTGTATAGCATATCAGTATAACGTATAACGTTATGTAGTATTGCGTTATAACGTATAACGTTATGCAGTATTACGTTATAACGTATAACGTTGTATAGCATATCCGTATAACGTATAACGATATGTACTATTACGTTATAGCGTATAACGTTATGTAGTTTTACGTTATAAGGTATAACGTTATGTAGTATTACGTTATAACGTATGACGTTATGAAGTATTACGTTATAACGTATAACGTTATGTAGTATTACGTTATAACGTATAACGTTGTATAGCATACCTGTATAACGTATAACGTTATGTAGCATTACCCTACATTGTATAACATTATGTAGTATTACGTTATAACGTATAACGTTATGTAGTATTATATTATAACGTATAACGTTATGTAGTAGTACGTTATAACGTATAACGATATGTAATATTACGTTATAGCGTATAACGTTATGTAGTTTTACGTTATAACATATAACATTGTGTAGTATTACGTTATAACGTATAACGTTATGTAGTATTACGTTAGAACGTATAACGTTATGTAGTATTACGTTATAACGTGTAACGTAATGTAGTATTACGTTATAACGTATCACGTTGTATGGCATATCAGTATAACGTATAACGTTGTATAGCATATCAGTATATCGTATAACGTTATGTAGCATTACCTTACAACGTTTAACATTATGTAGTATTACGTTATAACGTATAACGTTTTGTAGTATTTCGTTATAACGTATAACGTAATGTAGTATTGCGTTAAGACGCACCACCTTATGTAGTATTACGTTATAACGTATAACGTTATGCAGTATTACGTTATAACGTATAACGTTGTAAAGCATATCTGTATATCGCATAACGATATGTAGCTTTACCTGACAACGTATAACATTATGTAGTATTACGTTATAACGTACAACGTTTTGCAGTATTACGTTATAACGTATAACGTTATGTAGTATTACGTTATAACGTATAACGTTGTATAGCATACCTGTATAACGTATAACGTTATGTAGCATTACCCTACAACGTATAACATTATGTAGTAATACGTTATAACGTATAACGTTATGTAGTATTACGTTATAACGTATAACGTTATGCAGTATTACGTTATAACGTATAACGTTGTGTAGCATATCCGTATAGCGTATAACGTTATGTAGTATTACGTAATAACGTATAACGTTGTATAGCATATCAGTATAACGTATAACGTTATGTAGTATTGCGTTATAACGTATAACGTTATGCAGTATTACGTTATAACGTATAACGTTGTATAGCATATCCGTATAACGTATAACGATATGTACTATTACGTTATAGCGTATAACGTTATGTAGTTTTACGTTATAAGGTATAACGTTATGTAGTATTACGTTATAACGTATGACGTTATGAAGTATTACGTTATAACGTATAACGTTATGTAGTATTACGTTATAACGTATAACGTTGTATAGCATACCTGTATAACGTATAACGTTATGTAGCATTACCCTACATTGTATAACATTATGTAGTATTACGTTATAACGTATAACGTTATGTAGTATTATATTATAACGTATAACGTTATGTAGTATTACGTTATAACGTGTAACGTAATGTAGTATTACGTTATAACGTATCACGTTGTATGGCATATCAGTATAACGTATAACGTTGTATAGCATATCAGTATATCGTATAACGTTATGTAGCATTACCTTACAACGTTTAACATTATGTAGTATTACGTTATAACGTATAACGTTTTGTAGTATTTCGTTATAACGTATAACGTAATGTAGTATTGCGTTAAGACGCACCACCTTATGTAGTATTACGTTATAACGTATAACGTTATGCAGTATTACGTTATAACGTATAACGTTGTAAAGCATATCTGTATATCGCATAACGATATGTAGCTTTACCTGACAACGTATAACATTATGTAGTATTACGTTATAACGTACAACGTTTTGCAGTATTACGTTATAACGTATAACGTTATGTAGTATTACGTTATAACGTATAACGTTGTATAGCATACCTGTATAACGTATAACGTTATGTAGCATTACCCTACAACGTATAACATTATGTAGTAATACGTTATAACGTATAACGTTATGTAGTATTACGTTATAACGTATAACGTTATGCAGTATTACGTTATAACGTATAACGTTGTGTAGCATATCCGTATAGCGTATAACGTTATGTAGTATTACGTAATAACGTATAACGTTGTATAGCATATCAGTATAACGTATAACGTTATGTAGTATTGCGTTATAACGTATAACGTTATGCAGTATTACGTTATAACGTATAACGTTGTATAGCATATCCGTATAACGTATAACGATATGTACTATTACGTTATAGCGTATAACGTTATGTAGTTTTACGTTATAAGGTATAACGTTATGTAGTATTACGTTATAACGTATGACGTTATGAAGTATTACGTTATAACGTATAACGTTATGTAGTATTACGTTATAACGTATAACGTTGTATAGCATACCTGTATAACGTATAACGTTATGTAGCATTACCCTACATTGTATAACATTATGTAGTATTACGTTATAACGTATAACGTTATGTAGTATTATATTATAACGTATAACGTTATGTAGTAGTACGTTATAACGTATAACGATATGTAATATTACGTTATAGCGTATAACGTTATGTAGTTTTACGTTATAACGTTTAACGATATGCAGTATTACGTTATAACGTATAACGTTATGTAGTATTATGTTATAACGTATATCGTTATGAAGTACTACGTTATAACGTATAACGTTATGTAGTATTACGTTATAGCGTATAACGTTATGAAGTATTACGTTATAACGTATAACGTTATGCAGTATTACGTTATAACGTATAACGTTATGTAGTATAACGTTATAACGTATAACGTTATGTAGTATTCCGTTATAAGGTATAACGTTATGTCGTATTACGTTATAACGTACAACGTTGTATAGCATATCAGTATATCGTATAACGTTATGTAGCATTACCTTACAACGTTTAACATTATGTAGTATTACGTTATAACGTATAACGTTTTGTAGCATTTCGTTATAACGTATAACGTAATGTAGTATTGCGTTAAGACGCACCACCTTATGTAGTATTACGTTATAACGTATAACGTTGTATAGCATATCAGTATATCGTATAACGTTATGTAGCATTACCTTACAACGTTTAACATTATCTAGTATTACGTTATAACGTATAACGTTATGCAGTATTACGTTATAACGTATAACGTTGTAAAGCATATCTGTATATCGCATAACGATATGTAGCTTTACCTGACAACGTATAACATAATGTAGTATTACGTTATAACGTACAACGCTATGTCGTATTACGTTATAACGTATAACGTTGTATAGCATATCAGTATATCGTATAACGTTATGTAGCATTACCTTACAACGTTTAACATTATGTAGTATTACGTTATAGCGTATAACGTTATGTAGTATTACGTTATAACGTATAACGTTATGCAGTATTACGTTATAACGTATAACGTTGTGTAGCATATCCGTATAGCGTATAACGTTATGTAGTATTACGTAATAACGTATAACGTTGTATAGCATATCAGTATAACGTATAACGTTGTATAGCATATCAGTATAACGTATAACGTTATGTAGTATTGCGTTATAACGTATAACGTTGTATAGCATATCAGTATAACGTATAACGTTATGTAGTATTGCGTTATAACGTATAACGTTATGCAGTATTACGTTATAACGTATAACGTTGTATAGCATATCCGTATAACGTATAACGATATGTAATATTACGTTATAGCGTCTAACGTTATGTAGTTTTACGTTATAAGGTATAACGTTATGTAGTATTACGTTATAACGTATAACGTTATGCAGTATTGCGTTATAACGTATAACGTTGTATAGCATACCTGTATAACGTATAACGTTATGTAGCATTACCCTACATTGTATAACATTATGTAGTATTACGTTATAACGTATAACGTTGTATAGCATATCAGTATAACGTATAACGTTATGTAGTATTGCGTTATAACGTATAACGTTATGCAGTATTACGTTATAACGTATAACGTTATGTAGTATTACGTTATAACGTATAACGTTATGTAGTATTACGTTATAACATATAACATTGTGTAGTATTACGTTATAACGTATAACGTTATGTAGTATTACGTTAGAACGTATAACGTTATGTAGTATTACGTTATAACGTATAACGTAATGTAGTATTACGTTATAACGTATAACGTTATGAAGTATTACGTTATAGCGTATTACGTTATGTAGTATTACGTTATAACGTATAACGTTATGTAGTATTACGTTATAGCGTATAACGTTATGTAGTATTACGTTATAACGTATAACGTTATGTAGTATTACGTTAGAACGTATAACGTTATGTAGTATTACGTTATAACGTATATCGTTATGAAGTATTACGTTATAACGTATAACGATATGTAATATTACGTTATAGCGTATAACGTTATGTAGTATTACGTTATAACGTATCACGTTGTATGGCATATCAGTATAACGTATAACGTTATGTAGTATTGCGTTATAACGTATAACGTTATGCAGTATTACGTTATAACGTACAACGATATGTAATATTACGTTATAGCGTATAACGTTATGTAGTATTACGTTATAACGTATAACGTTATGAAGTATTACGTCATAACGTATAACGTTATGCAGTATTACGTTATAACGTATAACGCTATGTCGTATTACGTTATAACGTATAACGTTGTATAGCATATCAGTATATCGTATAACGTTATGTAGCATTACCTTACAACGTTTAACATTATGTAGTATTACGTTATAACGTATAACGTTTTGTAGCATTTCGTTATAACGTATAACGTAATGTAGTATTGCGTTAAGACGCACCACCTTATGTAGTATTACGTTATAACGTATAACGTTATGTAGTATTACGTTATAGCGTATAACGTTATGTAGTATTACGTTATAACGTATAACGTTATGAAGTATTACGTCATAACGTATAACGTTATGCAGTATTACGTTATAACGTATAACGCTATGAAGTATTACGTTATAACGTATAACGTTATGCAGTATTTCGTTATAACGTATAACGTTATGTAGTATAACGTTATAACGTATAACGTTATGTAGTATTCCGTTATAAGGTATAACGTTATGTCGTATTACGTTATAACGTATAACGTTGTATAGCATATCAGTATATCGTATAACGTTATGTAGCATTACCTTACAACGTTTAACATTATGTAGTATTACGTTATAACGTATAACGTTTTGTAGCATTTCGTTATAACGTATAACGTAATGTAGTATTGCGTTAAGACGCACCACCTTATGTAGTATTACGTTATAACGTATAACGTTATGTAGTATTACGTTATAGCGTATAACGTTATGTAGTATTACGTTATAACGTATAACGTTATGAAGTATTACGTCATAACGTATAACGTTATGCAGTATTACGTTATAACGTATAACGCTATGTCGTATTACGTTATAACGTATAACGTTGTATAGCATATCAGTATATCGTATAACGTTATGTAGCATTACCTTACAACGTTTAACATTATCTAGTATTACGTTATAACGTATAACGTTATGCAGTATTACGTTATAACGTATAACGTTGTAAAGCATATCTGTATATCGCATAACGATATGTAGCTTTACCTGACAACGTATAACATAATGTAGTATTACGTTATAACGTACAACGCTATGTCGTATTACGTTATAACGTATAACGTTGTATAGCATATCAGTATATCGTATAACGTTATGTAGCATTACCTTACAACGTTTAACATTATGTAGTATTACGTTATAGCGTATAACGTTATGTAGTATTACGTTATAACGTATAACGTTATGCAGTATTACGTTATAACGTATAACGTTGTGTAGCATATCCGTATAGCGTATAACGTTATGTAGTATTACGTAATAACGTATAACGTTGTATAGCATATCAGTATAACGTATAACGTTGTATAGCATATCAGTATAACGTATAACGTTATGTAGTATTGCGTTATAACGTATAACGTTGTATAGCATATCAGTATAACGTATAACGTTATGTAGTATTGCGTTAAAACGTATAACGTTATGCAGTATTACGTTATAACTTATAACGTTGTATAGCATATCCGTATAACGTATAACGATATGTAATATTACGTTATAGCGTCTAACGTTATGTAGTTTTACGTTATAAGGTATAACGTTATGTAGTATTACGTTATAACGTATAACGTTATGCAGTATTGCGTTATAACGTATAACGTTGTATAGCATACCTGTATAACGTATAACGTTATGTAGCATTACCCTACATTGTATAACATTATGTAGTATTACGTTATAACGTATAACGTTGTATAGCATATCAGTATAACGTATAACGTTATGTAGTATTGCGTTATAACGTATAACGTTATGCAGTATTACGTTATAACGTATAACGTTATGTAGTATTACGTTATAACGTATAACGTTATGTAGTATTACGTTATAACATATAACATTGTGTAGTATTACGTTATAACGTATAACGTTATGTAGTATTACGTTAGAACGTATAACGTTATGTAGTATTACGTTATAACGTATAACGTAATGTAGTATTACGTTATAACGTATAACGTTATGAAGTATTACGTTATAGCGTATTACGTTATGTAGTATTACGTTATAACGTATAACGTTATGTAGTATTACGTTATAGCGTATAACGTTATGTAGTATTACGTTATAACGTATAACGTTATGTAGTATTACGTTAGAACGTATAACGTTATGTAGTATTACGTTATAACGTATATCGTTATGAAGTATTACGTTATAACGTATAACGATATGTAATATTACGTTATAGCGTATAACGTTATGTAGTATTACGTTATAACGTATCACGTTGTATGGCATATCAGTATAACGTATAACGTTATGTAGTATTGCGTTATAACGTATAACGTTATGCAGTATTACGTTATAACGTACAACGATATGTAATATTACGTTATAGCGTATAACGTTATGTAGTATTACGTTATAACGTATAACGTTATGAAGTATTACGTCATAACGTATAACGTTATGCAGTATTACGTTATAACGTATAACGCTATGTCGTATTACGTTATAACGTATAACGTTGTATAGCATATCAGTATATCGTATAACGTTATGTAGCATTACCTTACAACGTTTAACATTATGTAGTATTACGTTATAACGTATAACGTTTTGTAGCATTTCGTTATAACGTATAACGTAATGTAGTATTGCGTTAAGACGCACCACCTTATGTAGTATTACGTTATAACGTATAACGTTATGTAGTATTACGTTATAGCGTATAACGTTATGTAGTATTACGTTATAACGTATAACGTTATGAAGTATTACGTCATAACGTATAACGTTATGCAGTATTACGTTATAACGTATAACGCTATGTCGTATTACGTTATAACGTATAACGTTGTATAGCATATCAGTATATCGTATAACGTTATGTAGCATTACCTTACAACGTTTAACATTATCTAGTATTACGTTATAACGTATAACGTTATGCAGTATTACGTTATAACGTATAACGTTGTAAAGCATATCTGTATATCGCATAACGATATGTAGCTTTACCTGACAACGTATAACATAATGTAGTATTACGTTATAACGTACAACGCTATGTCGTATTACGTTATAACGTATAACGTTGTATAGCATATCAGTATATCGTATAACGTTATGTAGCATTACCTTACAACGTTTAACATTATGTAGTATTACGTTATAGCGTATAACGTTATGTAGTATTACGTTATAACGTATAACGTTATGCAGTATTACGTTATAACGTATAACGTTGTGTAGCATATCCGTATAGCGTATAACGTTATGTAGTATTACGTAATAACGTATAACGTTGTATAGCATATCAGTATAACGTATAACGTTGTATAGCATATCAGTATAACGTATAACGTTATGTAGTATTGCGTTATAACGTATAACGTTGTATAGCATATCAGTATAACGTATAACGTTATGTAGTATTGCGTTATAACGTATAACGTTATGCAGTATTACGTTATAACGTATAACGTTGTATAGCATATCCGTATAACGTATAACGATATGTAATATTACGTTATAGCGTCTAACGTTATGTAGTTTTACGTTATAAGGTATAACGTTATGTAGTATTACGTTATAACGTATAACGTTATGCAGTATTGCGTTATAACGTATAACGTTGTATAGCATACCTGTATAACGTATAACGTTATGTAGCATTACCCTACATTGTATAACATTATGTAGTATTACGTTATAACGTATAACGTTGTATAGCATATCAGTATAACGTATAACGTTATGTAGTATTGCGTTATAACGTATAACGTTATGCAGTATTACGTTATAACGTATAACGTTATGGAGTATTACGTTATAACGTATAACGTTATGTAGTATTACGTTATAACATATAACATTGTGTAGTATTACGTTATAACGTATAACGTTATGTAGTATTACGTTAGAACGTATAACGTTATGTAGTATTACGTTATAACGTATAACGTAATGTAGTATTACGTTATAACGTATAACGTTATGAAGTATTACGTTATAGCGTATTACGTTATGTAGTATTACGTTATAACGTATAACGTTATGTAGTATTACGTTATAGCGTATAACGTTATGTAGTATTACGTTATAACGTATAACGTTATGTAGTATTACGTTAGAACGTATAACGTTATGTAGTATTACGTTATAACGTATATCGTTATGAAGTATTACGTTATAACGTATATCGTTATGAAGTATTACGTTATAACGTATAACGATATGTAATATTACGTTATAGCGTATAACGTTATGTAGTATTACGTTATAACGTATCACGTTGTATGGCATATCAGTATAACGTATAACGATATGTAGTATTGCGTTATAACGTATAACGTTATGCAGTATTACGTTATAACGTACAACGATATGTAATATTACGTTATAGCGTATAACGTTATGTAGTATTACGTTATAACGTATCACGTTGTATGGCATATCAGTATAACGTATAACGTTATGTAGTATTGCGTTATAACGTATAACGTTATGCAGTATTACGTTATAACGTATAACGTTGTATAGCATTTCCGTATAACTTATAACGATACGTAATATTACGTTATAGCGTATAACGTTATCTAGTCTTACGTTATAAGGTATAACGTTATGTAGTATTACGTTATAACGTATAACGTAATGTAGTATTGCATTAAGACGCACCACCTTATGTAGTATTACGTTATAACGTATAACGTTATGTAGTATTAAGTTATAACGTTTAACGTTATGTAATATTATGTTATAACGTATAACGTTGTAAAGCATATCTGCATATCGCATAACGTTATGTAGCTTTACCTGACAACGTATAACATTATGTAGTATTACGTTATAGCGTATAACGTTTTGCAGTATTACGCTATAACGTATAACGTTGTGTAGCATATCCGTATAGCGTATAACGTTATGTAGTATTACGTTATAACGTATAACGTTGTATAGCATATCAGTATAACGTATAACTTTATGTAGTATTGCGTTATAACGTATAACGTTATGCAGTATTACGTTATAACGTATAACGTTGTATAGCATACCTGTATAACGTATAACGTTATGTAGCATTACCCTACATTGTATAACATTATGTAGTATTACGTTATAACGTATAACGTTGTATAGCATATCAGTATAACGTATAACGTTATGTAGTATTGCGTTATAACGTATAACGTTATGCAGTATTACGTTATAACGTATAACGTTATGTAGTATTACGTTATAACGTATAACGTTATGTAGTATTACGTTATAACATATAACATTGTGTAGTATTACGTTATAACGTATAACGTTATGTAGTATTACGTTAGAACGTATAACGTTATGTAGTATTACGTTATAACGTATAACGTAATGTAGTATTACGTTATAACGTATAACGTTATGAAGTATTACGTTATAGCGTATTACGTTATGTAGTATTACGTTATAACGTATAACGATATGTAGTATTACGTTATAGCGTATAACGTTATGTAGTATTACGTTATAACGTATAACGTTATGTAGTATTACGTTAGAACGTATAACGTTATGTAGTATTTCGTTATAACGTATAACGTAATGTAGTATTGCGTTAAGACGCACCACCTTATGTAGTATTACGTTATAACGTATAACGTTATGTAGTATTACGTTATAGCGTATAACGTTATGTAGTATTACGTTATAACGTATAACGTTATGAAGTATTACGTCATAACGTATAACGTTATGCAGTATTACGTTATAACGTATAACGCTATGTCGTATTACGTTATAACGTATAACGTTGTATAGCATATCAGTATATCGTATAACGTTATGTAGCATTACCTTACAACGTTTAACATTATGTAGTATTACGTTATAACGTATAACGTTATGCAGTATTACGTTATAACGTATAACGTTGTAAAGCATATCTGTATATCGCATAACGATATGTAGCTTTACCTGACAACGTATAACATAATGTAGTATTACGTTATAACGTACAACGCTATGTCGTATTACGTTATAACGTATAACGTTGTATAGCATATCAGTATATCGTATAACGTTATGTAGCATTACCTTACAACGTTTAACATTATGTAGTATTACGTTATAGCGTATAACGTTATGTAGTATTACGTTATAACGTATAACGTTATGAAGTATTACGTCATAACGTATAACGTTATGCAGTATTACGTTATAACGTATAACGCTATGTCGTATTACGTTATAACGTATAACGTTGTATAGCATATCAGTATATCGTATAACGTTATGTAGCATTACCTTACAACGTTTAACATTATGTAGTATTACGTTATAACGTATAACGTTATGTAGTATTACGTTATAACGTATAACGTTGTATAGCATAACTGTATAACGTATAACGTTATGTAGCATTACCCTACAACGTATAAAATTATGTAGTAATACGTTATAACGTATAACGTTATGTAGTATTACGTTATAACGTATAACGTTATGCAGTATTACGTTATAACGTATAACGTTGTGTAGCATATCCGTATAGCGAATAACGTTATGTATTATTACGTAATAACGTATAACGTTGTATAGCATATCAGTATAACGTATAACGTTGTATAGCATATCAGTATAACGTATAACGTTATGTAGTATTGCGTTATAACGTATAACGTTGTATAGCATATCAGTATAACGTATAACGTTATGTAGTATTGCGATATAACGTATAACGTTATGCAGTATTACGTTATAACGTATAACGTTGTATAGCATATCCGTATAACGTATAACGATATGTAATATTACGTTATAGCGTATAACGTTATGTAGTTTTACGTTATAAGGTATAACGTTATGTAGTATTACGTTATAACGTATAACGTTATGCAGTATTGCGTTATAACGTATAACGTTGTATAGCATACCTGTATAACGTATAACGTTATGTAGCATTACCCTACATTGTATAACATTATGTAGTATTACGTTATAACGTATAACGTTGTATAGCATATCAGTATAACGTATAACGTTATGTAGTATTGCGTTATAACGTATAACGTTATGCAGTATTACGTTATAACGTATAACGTTATGTAGTATTACGTTATAACATATAACATTGTGTAATATTACGTTATAACGTATAACGTTATGTAGTATTACGTTAGAACGTATAACGTTATGTAGTATTACGTTAGAACGTATAACGTTATGTAGTATTACGTTATAACGTATATCGTTATGAAGTATTACGTTATAACGTATAACGATATGTAATATTACGTTATAGCGTATAACGTTATGTAGTATTACGTTATAACGTATCACGTTGTATGGCATATCAGTATAACGTATAACGTTATGTAGTATTGCGTTATAACGTATAACGTTATGCAGTATTACGTTATAACGTACAACGATAGGTAATTTTACGTTATAGCGTATAACGTTATGTAGTATTACGTTATAACGTATCACGTTGTATGGCATATCAGTATAACGTATAACGTTATGTAGTATTGCGTTATAACGTATAACGTTATGCAGTATTACTTTATAACGTATAACGTTGTATAGCATTTCCGTATAACTTATAACGATACGTAATATTACGTTATAGCGTATAACGTTTTGCAGTATTACGCTATAACGTATAACGTTATGCAGTATTACGTTATAACGTATAACGTTATGTAGTTTTACGTTATAACGTTTAACGATATGCAGTATTACGTTACAACGTATAACGTTATGTAGTATTATGTTATAACGTATAACGTTGTATAGCATATCCGTATAACGTATAACGGTATGTAATATTACCTTATAGCGTGTAACGTTATGTAGTTTTACGTTATAAGGTATAACGTTATGTAGTATTACGTTATAACGTATGACGTTATGAAGTATTACGTTATATCGTATAGCGTTATGTAGTATTACGTTATAACGTATAACGTTGTATAGCATACCTGTATAACGTATAACGTTATGTAGCATTACCCTACATCGTATAACATTATGTAGTATTACGTTATAACGTATAACGTTATGTAGTATTATATCATAACGTATAACGTTATGTGGTAGTACGTTATAACGTATAACGATATGTAATATTACGTTATAGCGTATAACGTTATGTAGTTTTACGTTATAACGTTTAACGATATGCAGTATTACGTTACAACGTATAACGTTATGTAGTATTATGTTATAACGTATATCGTTATGAAGTATTACGTTATAACGTATAACGTTATGTAGTATTACGTTATAGCGTATAACGTTATGTAGTATTACGTTGTAACGTATAACGTTATATAGTATTACGTTATAACGTATAACGTTATGAAGTATTACGTTATAACGTATAACGTTATGCAGTATTACGTTATAAGGTATAACGTTATGTAGTATTACGTTATAACGTATAACGTTATGTAGTATTCCGTTATAAGGTATAACGTTATGTCGTATTACGTTATAACGTATAACGTTGTATAGCATATCAGTATATCGTATAACGTTATGTAGCATTACCTTACAACGTTTAACATTATGTAGTATTACGTTATAACGTATAACGTTTTGTAGTATTTCGTTATAACGTATAACGTAATGTGGTATTGCATTGAGACGCACCACCTTATGTAGTATTACGTTATAACGTATAACGTTATGTAGTATTAATTTATAACGTTTAACGATATGAAGTATTACGTTATAACGTATAACGTTATGTAGAATTTCGTTATAACGTATAACGATATGTAGTATTACGTTATAGCGTATAACGTTATGTAGTATTACGTTATAACGTATAACGTTATGCAGTATTACGTTATAACGTATAACGTTATGTAGTATTAAGTTATGTCATTTAACGTTATGGAGTATTACGCTATAACGTATAACGTTATGAAGTATTACGTTAAAACGTATAACGATATGTAATATTACGTTATAGCGTATAACGTTGTATAGCATATCTGTATGTCGTATTACGTTATGTAGCATTACCCTACAACGTATAACATTATGTAGTATTACGTTATAACGTATAACGTTATGTAGTATTATATTATAACGTATAACGTTATGTAGCATTACGTTATAACGTATAACGATATGTAATATTACGTTATAGCGTATAACGATATGTAATATTACGTTATAGCGTATGACGTTTTATAGCATATCTGTATATCGTATTTCGTTATGTAGCATTACCTTACAACGTTTAACATTATGTAGTGTTACCTTATAACGTATAACGTTATGTAGTATTACGTTATAACGCATAACGTAATGTAGTATTGCATTAAGACGCACCACCTTATGTAGTATTACGTTATAACGTATAACGTTTTGCAGTATTACGCTATAACGTATAACGTTGTGTAGCATATCCGTATAGCGTATAACGTTATGTAGTATTACGTTATAACGTATAACGTTGTATAGCATATCAGTATAACGTATAGCGTTATGTAGTATTGCGTTATAACGTATAACGTTATGCAGTATTACGTTATAACGTATAACGTTGTATAGCATATCCGTATAACGTATAACGTTATGTAATATTACCATATAGCGTGTAACGTTATGTAGTTTTATGTTATATGGTATAACGTTATGTAGTATTACGTTATAACGTATGACGTTGTGAAGTATTACGTTATAACGTATAGCGTTATGTAGTATTACGTTATAACGTATAACGTTGTATAGCATACCTGTATAACGTATAACGTTATGTAGCATTACCCTACATCGTATAACATTATGTAGTATTACGTTATAACGTATAACGTTATGTAGTATTATATCATAACGTATAACCTTATGTAGTATTACGTTATAACGTATAAAGTTATGTAGTATTGCATTAAGACGCACTACCTTATGTAGTATTACGTTATAACGTATAACGCTATGTAGTATTAATTTATAACGTTTAACGATATGAAGTATTACGTTATAACGTATAACGTTATGTAGAATTACGTTATAACGTATAACGATATGTAGTATTACGTTATAGCGTATAACGTTATGTAGTATTACGTTATAACGTATAACGTTATGCAGTATTACGTTATAACGTATAACGTTATGTAGTATTAAGTTATGTCATTTAACGTTATGGAGTATTACGCTATAACGTATAACGTTATGAAGTATTACGTTATAACGTATAACGATATGTAATATTACGTTATAGCGTATAACGTTGTATAGCATATCTGTATGTCGTATTACGTTATGTAGCATTACCCTACAACGTATAACATTATGTAGTATTACGTTATAACGTATAACGTTATGTAGTATTACGTTATAACGCATAACGTAATGTAGTATTGCATTAAGACGCACCACCTTATGTAGTATTACGTTATGACGTATAACGTTATGTAGTATTAATTTATAACGTTTAACGATATGAAGTATTACGTTATAACGTATAACGTTATGTAATATTATGTTATAACGTATACCGTTATGAAGTATTACGTTATAACGTATAACGTTATGAAGTATTACGTTATAGCGTATAACGTTATGTAGTATTACGTTACAAAGTTTAACATTATGTGGTGTTTCCTTATAACGTATAGCGTTATGTAGTATTACGTTATAACGTATAACGTTATGCAGTATTACGTTATAACGTATAACGTTGTATAGCATATCCGTATAACGTATAACGTTATGTAATATTACCATATAGCGTGTAACGTTATGTAGTATTATATTATAACGTATAACGTTATGTAGTATTACGTTATAACGTATAACGATATGTAATATTACGTTATAGCGTATAACGATATGTAATATTACGTTATAGCGTGTAACGTTATGTAGTATTATATTATAACGTTTAACGATATGCAGTATTACGTTACAACGTATAACGTTATGTAGTATTATGTTATAACGTATATCGTTATGAAGTATTACGTTATAACGTATAACGTTATGTAGTATTACGTTATAGCGTATAACGTTATGTAGTATTACGTTGTAACGTATAACGTTATATAGTATTACGTTATAACGTATAACGTTATGAAGTATTACGTTATAACGTATAACGTTATGCAGTATTACGTTATAACGTATAACGTTATGAAGTATTACGTCATAACGTATAACGTTATGCAGTATTACGTTATAACGTATAACGCTATGTCGTATTACGTTATAACGTATAACGTTGTATAGCATATCAGTATATCGTATAACGTTATGTAGCATTACCTTACAACGTTTAACATTATGTAGTATTACGTTATAACGTATAACGTTATGCAGTATTACGTTATAACGTATAACGTTGTAAAGCATATCTGTATATCGCATAACGATATGTAGCTTTACCTGACAACGTATAACATAATGTAGTGTTACGTTATAACGTACAACGCTATGTCGTATTACGTTATAACGTATAACGTTGTATAGCATATCAGTATATCGTATAACGTTATGTAGCATTACCTTACAACGTTTAACATTATGTAGTATTACGTTATAGCGTATAACGTTATGTAGTATTACGTTATAACGTATAACGTTATGAAGTATTACGTCATAACGTATAACGTTATGTAGCATTACCCTACAACGTATAACATTATGTAGTAATACGTTATAACGTATAACGTTATGTAGTATTACGTTATAACGTATAACGTTATGCAGTATTACGTTATAACGTATAACGTTGTGTAGCATATCCGTATAGCGAATAACGTTATGTATTATTACGTAATAACGCATAACGTTGTATAGCATATCAGTATAACGTATAACGTTGTATAGCATATCAGTATAACGTATAACGTTATGTAGTATTGCGTTATAACGTATAACGTTGTATAGCATATCAGTATAACGTATAACGTTATGTAGTATTGCGATATAACGTATAACGTTATGCAGTATTACGTTATAACGTATAACGTTGTATAGCATATCCGTATAACGTATAACGATATGTAATATTACGTTATAGCGTATAACGTTATGTAGTTTTACGTTATAAGGTATAACGTTATGTAGTATTACGTTATAACGTATAACGTTATGCAGTATTGCGTTATAACGTATAACGTTGTATAGCATACCTGTATAACGTATAACGTTATGTAGCATTACCCTACATTGTATAACATTATGTAGTATTACGTTATAACGTATAACGTTGTATAGCATATCAGTATAACGTATAACGTTATGTAGTATTGCGTTATAACGTATAACGTTATGCAGTATTACGTTATAACGTATAACGTTATGTAGTATTACGTTATAACATATAACATTGTGTAGTATTACGTTATAACGTATAACGTTATGTAGTATTACGTTAGAACGTATAACGTTATGTAGTATTACGTTATAACGTATAACGTAATGTAGTATTACGTTATAACGTATAACGTTATGAAGTATTACGTTATAGCGTATTACGTTATGTAGTATTACGTTATAACGTATAACGTTATGTAGTATTACGTTATAGCGTATAACGTTATGTAGTATTACGTTATAACGTATAACGTTATGTAGTATTACGTTAGAACGTATAACGTTATGTAGTATTACGTTATAACGTATATCGTTATGAAGTATTACGTTATAACGTATAACGATATGTAATATTACGTTATAGCGTATAACGTTATGTAGTATTACGTTATAACGTATCACGTTGTATGGCATATCAGTATAACGTATAACGTTATGTAGTATTGCGTCATAACGTATAACGTTATGCAGTATTACGTTATAACGTACAACGATAGGTAATATTACGTTATAGCGTATAACGTTATGTAGTATTACGTTATAACGTATCACGTTGTATGGCATATCAGTATAACGTATAACGTTATGTAGTATTGCGTTATAACGTATAACGTTATGCAGTATTACGTTATAACGTATAACGTTGTATAGCATTTCCGTATAACTTATAACGATACGTAATATTACGTTATAGCGTATAACGTTTTGCAGTATTACGCTATAACGTATAACGTTATGCAGTATTACGTTATAACGTATAACGTTATGTAGTTTTACGTTATAACGTTTAACGATATGCAGTATTACGTTACAACGTATAACGTTATGTAGTATTATGTTATAACGTATAACGTTGTATAGCATATCCGTATAACGTATAACGGTATGTAATATTACCTTATAGCGTGTAACGTTATGTAGTTTTACGTTATAAGGTATAACGTTATGTAGTATTACGTTATAACGTATGACGTTATGAAGTATTACGTTATATCGTATAGCGTTATGTAGTATTACGTTATAACGTATAACGTTGTATAGCATACCTGTATAACGTATAACGTTATGTAGCATTACCCTACATCGTATAACATTATGTAGTATTACGTTATAACGTATAACGTTATGTAGTATTATATCATAACGTATAACGTTATGTGGTAGTACGTTATAACGTATAACGATATGTAATATTACGTTATAGCGTATAACGTTATGTAGTTTTACGTTATAACGTTTAACGATATGCAGTATTACGTTACAACGTATAACGTTATGTAGTATTATGGTATAACGTATATCGTTATGAAGTATTACGTTATAACGTATAACGTTATGTAGTATTACGTTGTAGCGTATAACGTTATGTAGTATTACGTTGTAACGTATAACGTTATATAGTATTACGTTATAACGTATAACGTTATGAAGTATTACGTTATAACGTATAACGTTATGCAGTATTACGTTATAACGTATAACGTTATGTAGTATTACGTTATAACGTATAACGTTATGTAGTATTCCGTTATAAGGTATAACGTTATGTCGTATTACGTTATAACGTATAACGTTGTATAGCATATCAGTATATCGTATAACGTTATGTAGCATTACCTTACAACGTTTAACATTATGTAGTATTACGTTATAACGTATAACGTTTTGTAGTATTTCGTTATAACGTATAACGTAATGTGGTATTGCATTGAGACGCACCACCTTATGTAGTATTACGTTATAACGTATAACGTTATGTAGTATTAATTTATAACGTTTAACGATATGAAGTATTACGTTATAACGTATAACGTTATGTAGAATTTCGTTATAACGTATAACGATATGTAGTATTACGTTATAGCGTATAACGTTATGTAGTATTACGTTATAACGTATAACGTTATGCAGTATTACGTTATAGCGTATAACGTTATGTAGTATTACGTTATAACGTATAACGTTATGCAGTATTACGTTATAACGTATAACGTTATGTAGTATTAAGTTATGTCATTTAACGTTATGGAGTATTACGCTATAACGTATAACGTTATGAAGTATTACGTTATAACGTATAACGATATGTAATATTACGTTATAGCGTATAACGTTGTATAGCATATCTGTATGTCGTATTACGTTATGTAGCATTACCCTACAACGTATAACATTATGTAGTATTACGTTATAACGTATAACGTTATGTAGTATTACGTTATAACGCATAACGTAATGTAGTATTGCATTAAGACGCACCACCTTATGTAGTATTACGTTATGACGTATAACGTTATGTAGTATTAATTTATAACGTTTAACGATATGAAGTATTACGTTATAACGTATAACGTTATGTAGTATTACGTTGTAACGTATAACGTTATATAGTATTACTTTATAACGTATAACGTTATGAAGTATTACGTTATAACGTATAACGTTATGCAGTATTACGTTATAACGTATAACGTTATGTAGTATTACGTTATAACGTATAACGTTATGTAGTATTCCGTTATAAGGTATAACGTTATGACGTATGACGTTATAACGTATAACGTTATGTAGTATTCCGTTATAAGGTATAACGTTATGTCGTATTACGTTATAACGTATAACGTTGTATAGCATATCAGTATATCGTATAACGTTATGTAGCATTACCTTACAACGTTTAACATTATGTAGTATTACGTTATAACGTATAACGTTTTGTAGTATTTCGTTATAACGTATAACGTAATGTGGTATTGCATTGAGACGCACCACCTTATGTAGTATTACGTTATAACGTATAACGTTATGTAGTATTAATTTATAACGTTTAACGATATGAAGTATTACGTTATAACGTATAACGTTATGTAGAATTTCGTTATAACGTATAACGATATGTAGTATTACGTTATAGCGTATAACGTTATGTAGTATTACGTTATAACGTATAACGTTATGCAGTATTACGTTATAACGTATAACGTTATGTAGTATTAAGTTATGTCATTTAACGTTATGGAGTATTACGCTATAACGTATAACGTTATGAAGTATTACGTTAAAACGTATAACGATATGTAATATTACGTTATAGCGTATAACGTTTTATAGCATATCTGTATGTCGTATTACGTTATGTAGCATTACCCTACAACGTATAACATTATGTAGTATTACGTTATAACGTATAACGTTATGTAGTATTATATTATAACGTATAACGTTATGTAGCATTACGTTATAACGTATAACGATATGTAATATTACGTTATAGCGTATAACGATATGTAATATTACGTTATAGCGTATGACGTTTTATAGCATATCTGTATATCGTATTTCGTTATGTAGCATTACCTTACAACGTTTAACATTATGTAGTGTTACCTTATAACGTATAACGTTATGTAGTATTACGTTATAACGCATAACGTAATGTAGTATTGCATTAAGACGCACCACCTTATGTAGTATTACGTTATAACGTATAACGTTTTGCAGTATTACGCTATAACGTATAACGTTGTGTAGCATATCCGTATAGCGTATAACGTTATGTAGTATTACGTTATAACGTATAACGTTGTATAGCATATCAGTATAACGTATAGCGTTATGTAGTATTGCGTTATAACGTATAACGTTATGCAGTATTACGTTATAACGTATAACGTTGTATAGCATATCCGTATAACGTATAACGTTATGTAATATTACCATATAGCGTGTAACGTTATGTAGTTTTATGTTATATGGTATAACGTTATGTAGTATTACGTTATAACGTATGACGTTGTGAAGTATTACGTTATAACGTATAGCGTTATGTAGTATTACGTTATAACGTATAACGTTGTATAGCATACCTGTATAACGTATAACGTTATGTAGCATTACCCTACATCGTATAACATTATGTAGTATTACGTTATAACGTATAACGTTATGTAGTATTATATCATAACGTATAACCTTATGTAGTATTACGTTATAACGTATAAAGTTATGTAGTATTGCATTAAGACGCACTACCTTATGTAGTATTACGTTATAACGTATAACGCTATGTAGTATTAATTTATAACGTTTAACGATATGAAGTATTACGTTATAACGTATAACGTTATGTAGAATTACGTTATAACGTATAACGATATGTAGTATTACGTTATAGCGTATAACGTTATGTAGTATTACGTTATAACGTATAACGTTATGCAGTATTACGTTATAACGTATAACGTTATGTAGTATTAAGTTATGTCATTTAACGTTATGGAGTATTACGCTATAACGTATAACGTTATGAAGTATTACGTTATAACGTATAACGATATGTAATATTACGTTATAGCGTATAACGTTGTATAGCATATCTGTATGTCGTATTACGTTATGTAGCATTACCCTACAACGTATAACATTATGTAGTATTACGTTATAACGTATAACGTTATGTAGTATTACGTTATAACGCATAACGTAATGTAGTATTGCATTAAGACGCACCACCTTATGTAGTATTACGTTATGACGTATAACGTTATGTAGTATTAATTTATAACGTTTAACGATATGAAGTATTACGTTATAACGTATAACGTTATGTAATATTATGTTATAACGTATACCGTTATGAAGTATTACGTTATAACGTATAACGTTATGAAGTATTACGTTATAGCGTATAACGTTATGTAGTATTACGTTACAAAGTTTAACATTATGTGGTGTTTCCTTATAACGTATAGCGTTATGTAGTATTACGTTATAACGTATAACGTTATGCAGTATTACGTTATAACGTATAACGTTGTATAGCATATCCGTATAACGTATAACGTTATGTAATATTACCATATAGCGTGTAACGTTATGTAGTATTATATTATAACGTATAACGTTATGTAGTATTACGTTATAACGTATAACGATATGTAATATTACGTTATAGCGTATAACGATATGTAATATTACGTTATAGCGTGTAACGTTATGTAGTATTATATTATAACGTTTAACGATATGCAGTATTACGTTACAACGTATAACGTTATGTAGTATTATGTTATAACGTATATCGTTATGAAGTATTACGTTATAACGTATAACGTTATGTAGTATTACGTTATAGCGTATAACGTTATGTAGTATTACGTTGTAACGTATAACGTTATATAGTATTACGTTATAACGTATAACGTTATGAAGTATTACGTTATAACGTATAACGTTATGCAGTATTACGTTATAACGTATAACGTTATGAAGTATTACGTCATAACGTATAACGTTATGCAGTATTACGTTATAACGTATAACGCTATGTCGTATTACGTTATAACGTATAACGTTGTATAGCATATCAGTATATCGTATAACGTTATGTAGCATTACCTTACAACGTTTAACATTATGTAGTATTACGTTATAACGTATAACGTTATGCAGTATTACGTTATAACGTATAACGTTGTAAAGCATATCTGTATATCGCATAACGATATGTAGCTTTACCTGACAACGTATAACATAATGTAGTATTACGTTATAACGTACAACGCTATGTCGTATTACGTTATAACGTATAACGTTGTATAGCATATCAGTATATCGTATAACGTTATGTAGCATTACCTTACAACGTTTAACATTATGTAGTATTACGTTATAGCGTATAACGTTATGTAGTATTACGTTATAACGTATAACGTTATGAAGTATTACGTCATAACGTATAACGTTATGTAGCATTACCCTACAACGTATAACATTATGTAGTAATACGTTATAACGTATAACGTTATGTAGTATTACGTTATAACGTATAACGTTATGCAGTATTACGTTATAACGTATAACGTTGTGTAGCATATCCGTATAGCGAATAACGTTATGTATTATTACGTAATAACGTATAACGTTGTATAGCATATCAGTATAACGTATAACGTTGTATAGCATATCAGTATAACGTATAACGTTATGTAGTATTGCGTTATAACGTATAACGTTGTATAGCATATCAGTATAACGTATAACGTTATGTAGTATTGCGATATAACGTATAACGTTATGCAGTATTACGTTATAACGTATAACGTTGTATAGCATATCCGTATAACGTATAACGATATGTAATATTACGTTATAGCGTGTAACGTTATGTAGTTTTACGTTATAAGGTATAACGTTATGTAGTATTACGTTATAACGTATAACGTTATGCAGTATTGCGTTATAACGTATAACGTTGTATAGCATACCTGTATAACGTATAACGTTATGTAGCATTACCCTACATTGTATAACATTATGTAGTATTACGTTATAACGTATAACGTTGTATAGCATATCAGTATAACGTATAACGTTATGTAGTATTGCGTTATAACGTATAACGTTATGCAGTATTACGTTATAACGTATAACGTTATGTAGTATTACGTTATAACATATAACATTGTGTAGTATTACGTTATAACGTATAACGTTATGTAGTATTACGTTAGAACGTATAACGTTATGTAGTATTACGTTATAACGTATAACGTAATGTAGTATTACGTTATAACGTATAACGTTATGAAGTATTACGTTATAGCGTATTACGTTATGTAGTATTACGTTATAACGTATAACGTTATGTAGTATTACGTTATAGCGTATAACGTTATGTAGTATTACGTTATAGCGTATAACGTTATGTAGTATTACGTTATAACGTATAACGTTATGTAGTATTACGTTAGAACGTATAACGTTATGTAGTATTACGTTATAACGTATATCGTTATGAAGTATTACGTTATAACGTATAACGATATGTAATATTACGTTATATCGTATAACGTTATGTAGTATTACGTTATAACGTATCACGTTGTATGGCATATCAGTATAACGTATAACGTTATGTAGTATTGCGTCATAACGTATAACGTTATGCAGTATTACGTTATAACGTACAACGATAGGTAATATTACGTTATAGCGTATAACGTTATGTAGTATTACGTTATAACGTATCACGTTGTATGGCATATCAGTATAACGTATAACGTTATGTAGTATTGCGTTATAACGTATAACGTTATGCAGTATTACGTTATAACGTATAACGTTGTATAGCATTCCCGTATAACTTATAACGATACGTAATATTACGTTATAGCGTATAACGTTTTGCAGTATTACGCTATAACGTATAACGTTATGCAGTATTACGTTATAACGTATAACGTTATGTAGTTTTACGTTATAACGTTTAACGATATGCAGTATTACGTTACAACGTATAACGTTATGTAGTATTATGTTATAACGTATAACGTTGTATAGCATATCCGTATAACGTATAACGGTATGTAATATTACCTTATAGCGTGTAACGTTATGTAGTTTTACGTTATAAGGTATAACGTTATGTAGTATTACGTTATAACGTATGACGTTATGAAGTATTACGTTATATCGTATAGCGTTATGTAGTATTACGTTATAACGTATAACGTTGTATAGCATACCTGTATAACGTATAACGTTATGTAGCATTACCCTACATCGTATAACATTATGTAGTATTACGTTATAACGTATAACGTTATGTAGTATTATATCATAACGTATAACGTTATGTGGTAGTACGTTATAACGTATAACGATATGTAATATTACGTTATAGCGTATAACGTTATGTAGTTTTACGTTATAACGTTTAACGATATGCAGTATTACGTTACAACGTATAACGTTATGTAGTATTATGTTATAACGTATATCGTTATGAAGTATTACGTTATAACGTATAACGTTATGTAGTATTACGTTATAGCGTATAACGTTATGTAGTATTACGTTGTAACGTATAACGTTATATAGTATTACGTTATAACGTATAACGTTATGAAGTATTACGTTATAACGTATAACGTTATGCAGTATTACGTTATAACGTATAACGTTATGTAGTATTACGTTATAACGTATAACGTTATGTAGTATTCCGTTATAAGGTATAACGTTATGTCGTATTACGTTATAACGTATAACGTTGTATAGCATATCAGTATATCGTATAACGTTATGTAGCATTACCTTACAACGTTTAACATTATGTAGTATTACGTTATAACGTATAACGTTTTGTAGTATTTCGTTATAACGTATAACGTAATGTGGTATTGCATTGAGACGCACCACCTTATGTAGTATTACGTTATAACGTATAACGTTATGTAGTATTAATTTATAACGTTTAACGATATGAAGTATTACGTTATAACGTATAACGTTATGTAGAATTTCGTTATAACGTATAACGATATGTAGTATTACGTTATAGACTATAACGTTATGTAGTATTACGTTATAACGTATAACGTTATGCAGTATTACGTTATAGCGTATAACGTTATGTAGTATTACGTTATAACGTATAACGTTATGCAGTATTACGTTATAACGTATAACGTTATGTAGTATTAAGTTATGTCATTTAACGTTATGGAGTATTACGCTATAACGTATAACGTTATGAAGTATTACGTTATAACGTATAACGATATGTAATATTACGTTATAGCGTATAACGTTGTATAGCATATCTGTATGTCGTATTACGTTATGTAGCATTACCCTACAACGTATAACATTATGTAGTATTACGTTATAACGTATAACGTTATGTAGTATTACGTTATAACGCATAACGTAATGTAGTATTGCATTAAGACGCACCACCTTATGTAGTATTACGTTATGACGTATAACGTTATGTAGTATTAATTTATAACGTTTAACGATATGAAGTATTACGTTATAACGTATAACGTTATGTAGTATTACGTTGTAACGTATAACGTTATATAGTATTACTTTATAACGTATAACGTTATGAAGTATTACGTTATAACGTATAACGTTATGCAGTATTACGTTATAACGTATAACGTTATGTAGTATTACGTTATAACGTATAACGTTATGTAGTATTCCGTTATAAGGTATAACGTTATGACGTATGACGTTATAACGTATAACGTTGTATAGCATATCGGTATATCGTATAACGTTATGTAGCATTACCTTACAACGTTTAACATTATGTAGTATTACGTTATAACGTATAACGCTTTGTAGTATTTCGTTATAACGTATAACGTAATGTGGTATTGCATTAAGACGCACCACCTTATGTAGTATTACGTTATAACGTATAAAGTTATGTAGTATTGCATTAAGACGCACTACCTTATGTAGTATTACGTTATAACGTATAACGTTATGTAGTATTAATTTATAACGTTTAACGATATGAAGTATTACGTTATAACGTATAACGTTATGTAGAATTACGTTATAACGTATAACGATATGTAGTATTACGTTATAGCGTATAACGTTATGTAGTATTACGTTATAACGTATAACGTTATGCAGTATTACGTTATAACGTATAACGTTATGTAGTATTAAGTTATGTCATTTAACGTTATGGAGTATTACGCTATAACGTATAACGTTATGAAGTATTACGTTATAACGTATAACGATATGTAATATTACGTTATAGCGTATAACGTTGTATAGCATATCTGTATGTCGTATTACGTTATGTAGCATTACCCTACAACGTATAACATTATGTAGTATTACGTTATAACGTATAACGTTATGTAGTATTACGTTATAACGCATAACGTAATGTAGTATTGCATTAAGACGCACCACCTTATGTAGTATTACGTTATGACGTATAACGTTATGTAGTATTAATTTATAACGTTTAACGATATGAAGTATTACGTTATAACGTATAACGTTATGTAATATTATGTTATAACGTATACCGTTATGAAGTATTACGTTATAACGTATAACGTTATGAAGTATTACGTTATAGCGTATAACGTTATGTAGTATTACGTTACAACGTTTAACATTATGTGGTGTTTCCTTATAACGTATAACGTTATGTAGTATTACGTTATAACGTATAACGTTATGCAGTATTACGTTATAACGTATAACGTTGTACAGCATATCCGTATAACGTATAACGTTATGTAATATTACCATATAGCGTGTAACGTTATGTAGTATTATATTATAACGTATAACGTTATGTAGTATTACGTTATAACGTATAACGATATGTAATATTACGTTATAGCGTATAACGATATGTAATATTACGTTATAGCGTGTAACGTTATGTAGTATTATATTATAACGTATAACGTTATGTAGTATTACGTTATAACGTATAACGATATGTAATATTACGTTATAGCGTATAACGATATGTAATATTACGTTATAGCGTACGACGTTTTATAGCATATCTGTATATCGTATTTCGTTATGTAGCATTACCTTACAACGTTTAACATTATGTAGTGTTACCTTATAACGTATAACGTTATGTAGTATTACGTTATAACGCATAACGTAATGTAGTATTGCATTAAGACGCACCACCTTATGTAGTATTACGTTATGACGTATAACGTTATGTAGTATTAATTTATAACGTTTAACGATATGAAGTATTACGTTATAACGTATAACGTTATGAAGTATTACGTTATAGCGTATAACGTTATGTAGTATTACGTTACAACGTTTAACATTATGTGGTGTTTCCTTATAACGTATAACGTTATGTAGTATTACGTTATAACGTATAACGTTATGTAATATTATGTTATAACGTATAACATTATGCAGTATTACGTTATAACGTATAACGTTATGAAGTATTACGTTATAACGTATAACGATATGTAGTACTACGTTATAGCGTATAACGTTGTATAGCATATCTGTATATCGTATTGCGCTATGTAGCAGTACCTTACAACGTTTAACATTATGTGGTGTTTCCTTATAACGTATAACGTTATGTAGTATTACGTTATAACGTATAACGTTATGTAATATTATGTTATAACGTATAACATTATGCAGTATTACGTTATGACGTATAACGTTATGTATTATTACGTTATAACGTATAACGTTATGTAGTATTCCGTTATAACGTATAACGTTATGTAGTATTATGATATAACGTATAACGTTATGAAGTATTACGTTATAACGTATAACTTTATGTAGTATTACGTTATAACGTATAACGTTATGTAGTATTAAGTTATAACGTTTAACGTTATGTAATATTACGTTATAACGTATAACGTTATGTAGTATTATGTTATAACGTATAACGTTATGAAGTATTACGTTATAACGTATAACGTTATGTAGTATTACGTTATAGCGTATAACGTTATGTAGTATTACGTTATAACGTATAACGTCATGCAGCATTACGTTATAACGTATAACGTTATGTAGTATTACGTTATAACGTATAACGTTATGTAGTATTCCGTTATAACGTATAACGTTATGTCGTATTACGGTATAACGTTTAACGTTGTATAGCATATCAGTATATCGTATAACGTTATGTAGCATAACCTTACAACGCTTAACATTATGTGGTATTACGTTATAACGTATAACGTTATGCAGTATTACGTTATAACATATAACGTTATGTAGTATTACGTTATAACGTATAACTTTATGTAGTATTACGTTATAACGTATAACGTTATGTAGTATTAAGTTATAACGTTTAACGTTATGTAATATTACGTTATAACGTATAACGTTATGTAGTATTGTGTTATAACATATAACGTTATGAAGTATTACGTTATAACGTATAACGTTATGTAGTATTACGTTATAACGTATAACGTTATGTAGTATTCCGTTATAACGTATAACGTTATGTCGTATTACGGTATAACGTATAACGTTGTATAGCATATCAGTATATCGTATAACGTTATGTAGCATAACCTTACAACGCTTAACATTATGTGGTATTACGTTATAACGTATAACGTTATGCAGTATTACGTTATAACATATAACGTTATGTAGTATGACGTTATAACGTATAACTTTATGTAGTATTACGTTATAACGTATAACGTTATGTAGTATTAAGTTATAACGTTTAACGTTATGTAATATTACGTTATAACGTATAACGTTATGTAGTATTATGTTATAACGTATAACGTTATGAAGTATTACGTTATAACGTATAACGTTATGTAGTATTACGTTATAGCGTATAACGTTAAGTAGTATTACGTTATAACGTATAACGTCATGCAGCATTACGTTATAACGTATAACGTTATGTAGTATTACGTTATAACGTATAACGTTATGTAGTATTCCGTTATAACGTATAACGTTATGTCTTATTACGGTATAACGTATAACGTTGTATAGCATATCAGTATATCGTATAACGTTATGTAGCATAACCTTACAACGCTTAACATTATGTGGTATTACGTTATAACGTATAACGTTATGCAGTTTTACGTTATAACATATAACGTTATGTAGTATTACGTTATAACGTATAACGTTAGGCCGTATTACGTTATAACATATAACGTTATGTAGTATTACGTTATAACGTATAACGTTATGTAGTATTACGATATAACGTATAACGTTATGTAGTATTACGTTATAACGTATAACGTTATGTAGTATTAAGTTATAACGTTTAACGTTATGTAGTATTACGTTATAACGTATAACGTTATGTAGTATTATGATATAACGTTTAACGTTATGAAGTATTACGTTATAACGTATAACTTTATGTAGTATTACGTTATAACGTATAACGTTATGTAGTATTAAGTTATAACGTTTAACGTTATGTAGTATTACGATATAACGTATAACGTTATGCAATATTACGTTATAAAATATAACGTTATGTAGTATTACGTTATAACGTAAAACGACATGTAGTATTACGTTAGAACGTATAACGTTATGTAGTATTACGTTATAACGTATAACGTTATGCATTATTACGTTATAACGTATAACGTTATGTAGTATTCCGTTATAACGTATAACGTTATGCCGTATTACGTTATAACGTATAACGTTGTATGGCTTATCAGTATATCGTATAACGTTATGTAGCATTACCTTACAACGATAACATTATGTAGTATTACGTTATAACGTATAACGTTGTATAGCATATCAGTATAACGTATAACGTTATGTAGTATTGCGTTATAACGTATAACGTTATGCAGTATTACGTTATAACGTATAACGTTGTATAGCATATCCGTATAACGTATAACGATATGTAATATTACCTTATAGCGTGTAACGTTATGTAGTTTTACGTTATAAGGTATAACGTTATGTAGTATTACGTTATAACGTATGACGTTATGAAGTATTACGTTATAACGTATAGCGTTATGTAGTATTACGTTATAACGTATAACGTTGTATAGCATACCTGTATAACGTATAACGTTATGTAGCATTACCCTACATCGTATAACATTATGTAGTATTACGTTATAACGTATAACGTTATGTAGTATTATACCATAACGTATAACGTTATGTAGTATTATACCATAACGTATAACGTTATGTAGTAGAACGTTATAACGTATAACGATATGTATTATTACGTTATAGCGTATAACGTTATGTAGTTTTACGTTATAACGTTTAACGATATGCAGTATTACGTTACAACGTATAACGTTATGTAGTATTATGTTATAACGTATATCGTTATGATGTATTACGTTATAACGTATAACGTTATGTAGTATTACGTTATAGCGTATAACGTTATGTAGTATTACGTTGTAACGTATAACGTTATATAGTATTACGTTATAACGTATAACGTTATGAAGTATTACGTTATAACGTATAACGTTATGCAGTATTACGTTATAACGTATAACGTTATGTAGTATTACGTTATAACGTATAACGTTATGTAGTATTCCGTTATAAGGTATAACGTTATGTCGTATTATGTTATAACGTATAACGTTGTATAGCATATCAGTATATCGTATAACGTTATGTAGCATTACCTTACAACGTTTAACATTATGTAGTATTACCTTATAACGTATAACGCTTTGTAGTATTTCGTTATAACGTATAACGTAATGTAGTATTGCATTAGGACGCACCACCTTATGTAGTATTACGTTATAACGTATAACGTTATGTAGTATTAATTTATAACGTTTATCGATATGAAGTATTACGTTATAACGTATAACGTTATGTAGAATTACGTTATAACGTATAACGTTGTAAAGCATATCTGTATATCGCATAAGGTTATGTAGCTTTACCTGACAACGTATAACATTATGTAGTATTACGTTATAACGTATAACGTTGTATAGCATACCTGTATAACGTATAACGTTATGTAGCATTACCCTACAACGTATAACATTATGTAGTATTACGTTATAACGTATAACATTCTGTAGTATTACGTTATAACGTATAACGTTTTGCAGTATTACGTTATAAGGTATAACGTTATGTAGTATTACGTTATAACGTATATCGTTATGAAGTATTACGTTGTAACGTATAACGTTATGTAGCATTACCCTACATCGTATAACATTATGAAGTATTACGTTATAACGTATAACGTTATGCAGTATTACGTTATAACGTATAACGTTATGTAGTATTACGTTATAACGTATAACGTTATGTTGTATTCCGTTATAAGGTATAACGTTATGTCGTATTACGTTATAACGTATAACGTTGTATAGCATATCAGTATATCGTATAACGTTATGTAGCATTACCTTACAACGTTTAACATTATGTAGTATTACGTTATAACGTATAACGTTTTGTAGTATTTCGTTATATCGTATAACGTAATGTAGTATTGCATTAAGACGCACCACCTTATGCAGTATTACGTTATAACGTATAACGTTATGTAGTATTAAGTTATAACGTTTAACGATATGCAGTATTACGTTATAACGTATAAGGTTATGTAGTATTATGTTATAACGTATATCGTTATGAAGTATTACGTTATAACGTATAACGTTATGTAGTATTACGTTATAGCGTATAACGTTATGTAGTATTACGTTGTAACGTATAACGTTATATAGTATTACGTTATAACGTATAACGTTATGTAGTATTACGTTATAACGTATAACGTTATGTAGAATTCCGTTATAACGTATAACGTTATGTCGTATTACGTTATAGCGTATAACGTTGTATAGCATATCAGTATATCGTATAACGTTATGTAGCATTACCTTACAACGTTTAACATTATGTAGTATTACGTTATAGCGTATTACGTTATGTAGTATTACGTTATAACGTATAACGTTATGTAGTATTACGTTATAGCGTATAACGTTATGTAGTATTACGTTATAACGTATAACGTTATGCAGTATTACGTTATAACGTATAACGTTATGTAGTATTACGTTATAACGTATAACGTTATGCAGTATTACGTTATAACGTATAACGATATGTAGTACTACAATATAGCGTATAACGTTGTATAGCATATCTGTATATCGTATTACGTTATGTAGCATTACCTTACAACGTTTAACATTATGTGGTGTTACCTTATAACGTATAACGTTATGTAGTATTACGTTATAATTTATAACGTAATGTAGTCTTAAGTTATAACGTTTAACGTTATGTAGTATTACTTTATAACGTTTAACGTTATGTAATATTATGTTATAACGTATAACGTTATGAAGTCTTACGTTATAACGTATAACTTTATGTAGTATTACGTTATAACGTATAACGTTATGTAGTATTAAGTTATAACGTTTAACGTTATGTAGTATTACGTTATAACGTATAACGTTATGCAGTATTACATTATAAAATATAACGTTATGTAGTATTACGTTATAACGTATAACGACATGTAGTATTACGTTAGAACGTATAAAGTTATGTAGTATTACGTTATTACGTATAACGTTATGCAGTAATACGTTATATCGTATAACGTTATGTAGTATTCCGTTATAACGTATAACGTTATGTCGTATTACGTTATAACGTATAACTTTGTATAGCTTATCAGTATATCGTATAACGTTAAGTAGCATTACCTTACAACGTTTAACATTATGTAGTATTACGTTATAACGTATAACGTAATGCAGTATTGCATTAAGACGCACCACCTTATGTAGTATTACGTTATAACGTATAACGTTATGTAGTATTCCGTTATAACGTATAACGTTATGTAGTATTATGATATAACGTATAACGTTATGAAGTATTACGTTATAACGTATAACTTTATGTAGTATTACGTTATAACGTATAACGTTATGTAGTATTAAGTTATAACGTTTAACGTTATGTAATATTACGTTATAACGTATAACGTTATGTAGTATTATGTTATAACGTATAACGCTATGAAGTATTACGTTATAACGTATAACGTTATGTAGTATTACGTTATAGCGTATAACGTTATGTAGTATTACGTTATAACGTATAACGTCATGCAGCATTACGTTATAACGTATAACGTTATGTAGTGTTACGTTATAACGTATAACGTTATGTAGTATTCCGTTATAACGTATAACGTTATGTCGTATTACGGTATAACGTATAACGTTGTATAGCATATCAGTATATCGTATAACGTTATGTAGCATAACCTTACAACGCTTAACATTATGTGGTATTACGTTATAACGTATAACGTTATGTAGTATTACGTTATAACGTATAACTTTATGTAGTATTACGTTATAACGTATAACGTTATGTAGTATTAAGTTATAACGTTTAACGTTATGTAATATTACGTTATAACGTATAACGTTGTGTAGTATTATGTTATAACGTATAACGTTGTGAAGTATTACGTTATAACGTATAACGTTATGTAGTATTACGTTATAACGTATAACGTTATGTCGTATTACGTTTTAACGTATAACTTTGTATAGCTTATCAGTATATCGTATAACGTTAAGTAGCATTACCTTACAACGTTTAACATTATGTAGTATTACGTTATAACGTATAACGTTATGTAGTATTAAGTTATAACGTTTAACGTTATGTAGTATTACGTTATAACGTATAACGTTATGTAGTATTATGATATAACGTATAACGTTATGTAGTATTACGTTATAACGTATAACGTTATGTAGTATTCCGTTATAACGTATAACGTTATGTCGTATTACGGTATAACGTATAACGTTGTATAGCATATCAGTATATCGTATAACGTTATGTAGCATAACCTTACAACGCTTAACATTATGTGGTATTACGTTATAACGTATAACGTTATGCAGTATTACGTTATAACATATAACGTTATGTAGTATTACGTTATAACGTATAACTTTGTATAGCATATCAGTATATCGTATAACGTTAAGTAGCATTACCTTACAACGTTTAACATTATGTAGTATTACGTTATAACGTATAACGTTATGTAGTATTAAGTTATAACGTTTAACGTTATGTAGTATTACGTTATAACGTATAACGTTATGTAGTATTATGATATAACGTATAACGTTATGTAGTATTCCGTTATAACGTATAACGTTATGTCGTATTACGTTATAACGTATAACGTTGTATGGCTTATCAGTATATCGTATAACGTTATGTAGCATTACCTTACAACGATAACATTATGTAGTATTACGTTATAACGTATAACGTTATGTAGTATTTCGTTATAACGTATAACGTAATGTAGTATTGCATCAAGACGCACCACCTTATGTAGTATTACGTTATAACGTATAAAGTTGTATAGCATACCTGTATAACGTATAACGTTATGTAGCATTACCCTACATCGTATAACATTATGTAGTATTACGTTATAACGTATAACGTTATGTAGTGTTATACCATAACGTATAACGTTATGTAGTAGAACGTTATAACGTATAACGATATGTATTATTACGTTATAGCGTATAACGTTATGTAGTTTTACGTTATAACGTTTAACGATATGCAGTATTACGTTACAACGTATAACGTTATGTAGTATTATGTTATAACGTATATCGTTATGAAGTATTACGTTATAACGTATAACGTTATGTAGTATTACGTTATAGCGTATAACGTTATGTAGTATTACGTTGTACCGTATAACGTTATATAGTATTACGTTATAACGTATAACGTTATGAAGTATTACGTTATAACGTATAACGTTATGCAGTATTACGTTATAACGTATAACGTTATGTAGTATTACGTTATAACGTATAACGTTATGTAGTATTCCGTTATAAGGTATAACGTTATGTCGTATTACGTTATAACGTATAACGTTGTATAGCATATCAGTATATCGTATAACGTTCTGTAGCATTACCTTACAACGTTTAACATTATGTAGTATTACCTTATAACGTATAACGTTTTGTAGTATTTCGTTATAACGTATAACGTAATGTAGTATTGCATTAAGACGCACCACCTTATGTAGTATTACGTTATAACGTATAAAGTTATGTAGTATTGCATTAAGACGCACTACCTTATGTAGTATTACGTTATAACGTATAACGTTATGTAGTATTAATTTATAACGTTTAACGATATGAAGTATTACGTTATAACGTATAACGTTATGTAGAATTACGTTATAACGTATAACGTTGTAAAGCATATCTGTATATCGCACAACGTTATGTAGCTTTACCTGACAACGTATAACATTATGTAGTATTACGTTATAACGTATAACGTTATGAAGTATTACGTTATAACGTATAACGTTATGTAGTATTAAGTTATAACGTATAACGTTATGTAATATTACGTTATAACGTATAACGTTATGTAGTATTATGTTATAACGTATAACGCTATGAAGTATTACGATATAACGTATAACGTGATGTAGTATTACGTTATAACGTATAACGTCATGCAGCATTACGTTATAACGTATAACGTTATGTAGTATTAAGTTATAACGTATAACGTTATGTAATATTACGTTATAACGTATAACGTTATGTAGTATTATGTTATAACGTATAACGCTATGAAGTATTACGGTATAACGTATAACGTGATGTAGTATTACGTTAGAACGTATAACGTTATGTAGTATTAAGTTATAACGTTTAACGTTATGTAGTATTACGTTATAACGTATAACGTTATGTAGTATTATGATATAACGTATAACGTTATGAAGTATTACGTTATAACGTATAACTTTATGTAGTATTACGTTATAACGTATAACGTTATGTAGTATTAAGTTATAACGTTTAACGTTATGTAGTATTACGATATAACGTATAACGTTATGCAATATTACGTTATAAAATATAACGTTATGTAGTATTACGTTATAACGTAAAACGACATGTAGTATTACGTTAGAACGTATAACGTTATGTAGTATTACGTTATAACGTATAACGTTATGCATTATTACGTTATAACGTATAACGTTATGTAGTATTCCGTTATAACGTATAACGTTATGTCGTATTACGTTATAACGTATAACGTTGTATGGCTTATCAGTATATCGTATAACGTTATGTAGCATTACCTTACAACGATAACATTATGTAGTATTACGTTATAACGTATAACGTTATGTAGTATTTCGTTATAACGTATAACGTAATGTAGTATTGCATCAAGACGCACCACCTTATGTAGTATTACGTTATAACGTATAACGTTATGTAGTATTAAGTTATAACGTTTAACGTTATGCAATATTACGTTATAGCGTATAACGTTATGTAGTATTAAGTTATAAAGTTTAACGTTATGGAGAATTACGTTATAACGTATAACGTTATCAAGTATTACGTTATAACGTATAACGGTATGTAGTACTACGTTATAGCGTATAACGTTGTATAGCATATCTGTCTGTCGTATAACGTTATGTAGCATAACCTTACAACGCTTAACATTATGTGGTATTACGTTATTACGTATATCGTTATGTAGTATTACGTTATAACGTATAACGTAATGTAGTATTGCATTAAGACGCACCACCTTATGTAGTATTACGTTATAACGTATAACGTTATGAAGAATTACGTTATAACATATAACGTTATGTAGTATTACGTTATAACGTATAACGATATGTAGTATTACGTTAGAACGTATAACGTTATGTAGTATTACGTTATAACGTATAACGGCTTGTAGTATTACGTTAGAACGTATAACGTTATGTAGTATTAAGTTATAACGTTTAACGTTATGTAGTATTACGTTATAACGTATAACGTTATGTAGTATTATGATATAACGTATAACGTTATGAAGTATTACGTTATAACGTATATCTTTATGTAGTATTACGTTATAACGTATAACGTTATGTAGTATTAAGTTATAACGTTTAACGTTATGTAGTATTACGTTATAACGTATAACGTTATGCAGTATTACGTTATAAAATATAACGTTATGTAGTATTACGTTATAACGTATAACGTTATGAAGTATTACGATATATCGTATAACGTTATGCAGTATTACGTTATAACGTATAACGTTATGTAGTATTACGTTATAACGTATAACGTTATGTAGTATTCCGTTATAAGGTATAACGTTATGTCGTATTACGTTATAACGTATAACGCTGTATAGCATATCAGTATATCGTATAACGTTATGTAGCATTACCTTACAACGTTTAACAGTATGTAGTATTACGTTATAACGTATAACGTTATGAAGTATTACGTTATAACGTATAACGTTATGAAGTATTACGTTATAGCATATTACGTTATGTAGTATTACGTTATAACGTATAACGTTATGTAGTATTACGTTATAGCGTATAACATTATGTAGTATTACGTTATAACGTATAACGTTATGTAGTATTACGTTATAGCGTATAACATTATGTAGTATTACGTTATAACGTATAACGTTATGTAGTATTACGTTATAACGTATAACGTTATGTAGTATTATGTTATAACGTATAACGCTATGAAGTACTACGATATAACGTATAACGTTATGTAGTATTACGTTATAGCGTATAACGTGATGTAGTATTACGTTATAACGTATAACGTCATGCAGCATTACGTTATAACGTATAACGTTATGTAGTATTACGTTATAACGTATAACGTTATGTAGTATTACGTTATAACGTATAACGTTATGTAGTATTCCGTTATAAGGTATAACGTTATGTCGTATTACGTTATAACGTATAACGTTGTATAGCATATCAGTATATCGTATAACGTTATGTAGCATTACCTTACAACGTTTAACATTATGTAGTATTACCTTATAACGTATAACGTTTTGTAGTATTTCGTTATAACGTATAACGTAATGTAGTATTGCATTAAGACGCACCACCTTATGTAGTATTACGATATAACGTATAAAGTTATGTAGTATTGCATTAAGACGCACTACCTTATGTAGTATTACGTTATAACGTATAACGTTATGTAGTATTACGTTATAACGTATAACGTTATGTAGTATTAAGTTATAACGTATAACGTTATGTAATATTACGTTATAACGTATAACGTTATGTAGTATTATGTTATAACGTATAACGCTATGAAGTATTACGATATAACGTATAACGTGATGTAGTATTACGTTATAACGTATAACGTCATGCAGCATTACGTTATAACGTATAACGTTATGTCGTATTACGGTATAACGTATAACGTTGCATAGCATATCAGTATATCGTATAACGTTATGTAGCATAACCTTACAACGCTTAACATTATGTGGTATTACGTTATAACGTATAACGTTATGCAGTATTACGTTATAACATATAACGTTATGTAGTATTACGTTATAACGTATAACGTTAGGCCGTATTACGTTATAACATATAACGTTATGTAGTATTACGTTATAACGTATAACGTTATGTAGTATTACGGTATAACGTATAACGACATGTAGTATTACGTTAGAACGTATAACGTTATGTAGTATTAAGTTATAACGTTTAACGTTATGTAGTATTACGTTATAACGTATAACGTTATGTAGTATTATGATATAACGTATAACGTTATGAAGTATTACGTTATAACGTATAACTTTATGTAGTATTACGTTATAACGTATAACGTTATGTAGTATTAAGTTATAACGTTTAACGTTATGTAGAATTACGATATAACGTATAACGTTATGCAATATTACGTTATAAAATATAACGTTATGTAGTATTACGTTATAACGTAAAACGACATGTAGTATTACGTTAGAACGTATAACGTTATGTAGGATTACGTTATAACGTATAACGTTATTCATTATTACGTTATAACGTATAACGTTATGTAGTATTCCGTTATAACGTATAACGTTATGTCGTATTACGTTATAACGTATAACGTTGTATGGCTTATCAGTATATCGTATAACGTTATGTAGCATTACCTTACAACGATAACATTATGTAGTATTACGTTATAACGTATAACGTTATGTAGTATTTCGTTATAACGTATAACGTAATGTAGTATTGCATCAAGACGCACCACCTTATGTAGTATTACGTTATAACGTATAACGTTATGTAGTATTAAGTTATAACGTTTAACGTTATGCAATATTACGTTATAGCGTATAACGTTATGTAGTATTAAGTTATAAAGTTTAACGTTATGGAGAATTACGTTATAACGTATAACGTTATGAAGTATTACGTTATAACGTATAACGGTATGTAGTACTACGTTATAGCGTATAACGTTGTATAGCATATCTGTCTGTCGTATAACGTTATGTAGCATAACCTTACAACGCTTAACATTATGTGGTATTACGTTATTACGTATATCGTTATGTAGTATTACGTTATAACGTATAACGTAATGTAGTATTGCATTAAGACGCACCACCTTATGTAGTATTACGTTATAACGTATAACGTTATGAAGAATTACGTTATAACATATAACGTTATGTAGTATTACGTTATAACGTATAACGATATGTAGTATTACGTTAGAACGTATAACGTTATGTAGTATTACGTTATAACGTATAACGGCTTGTAGTATTACGTTAGAACGTATAACGTTATGTAGTATTAAGTTATAACGTTTAACGTTATGTAGTATTACGTTATAACGTATAACGTTATGTAGTATTATGATATAACGTATAACGTTATGAAGTATTACGTTATAACGTATATCTTTATGTAGTATTACGTTATAACGTATAACGTTATGTAGTATTAAGTTATAACGTTTAACGTTATGTAGTATTACGTTATAACGTATAACGTTATGCAGTATTACGTTATAAAATATAACGTTATGTAGTATTACGTTATAACGTATAACGTTATGAAGTATTACGATATATCGTATAATGTTATGCAGTATTACGTTATAACGTATAACGTTATGTAGTATTACGTTATAACGTATAACGTTATGTAGTATTCCGTTATAAGGTATAACGTTATGTCGTATTACGTTATAACGTATAACGCTGTATAGCATATCAGTATATCGTATAACGTTATGTAGCATTACCTTACAACGTTTAACAGTATGTAGTATTACGTTATAACGTATAACGTTATGAAGTATTACGTTATAACGTATAACGTTATGAAGTATTACGTTATAGCATATTACGTTATGTAGTATTACGTTATAACGTATAACGTTATGTAGTATTACGTTATAGCGTATAACATTATGTAGTATTACGTTATAACGTATAACGTTATGTAGTATTACGTTATAGCGTATAACATTATGTAGTATTACGTTATAACGTATAACGTTATGTAGTATTACGTTATAACGTATAACGTTATGTAGTATTATGTTATAACGTATAACGCTATGAAGTACTACGATATAACGTATAACGTTATGTAGTATTACGTTATAGCGTATAACGTGATGTAGTATTACGTTATAACGTATAACGTCATGCAGCATTACGTTATAGCATATTACGTTATGTAGTATTACGTTATAACGTATAACGTTATGTAGTATTACGTTATAACATATAACGTTATGTAGTATTACGGTATAACGTATAACGACATGTAGTATTACGTTAGAACGTATAACGTTATGTAGTATTAAGTTATAACGTTTGACGTTATGTAGTACTACGTTATAACGTATAACGTTATGTAGTATTATGATATAACGTATAACGTTATGAAGTATTACGTTATAACGTATAACTTTATGTAGTATTACGTTATAACGTATAACGTTATGTAGTATTAAGCTATAACGTTTAACGTTATGTAGTATTACGATATAACGTATAACGTTATGCAATATTACGTTATAAAATATAACGTTATGTAGTATTACGTTATAACGTAAAACGACATGTAGTATTACGTTAGAACGTATAACGTTATGTAGTATTACGTTATAACGTATAACGTTATGCATTATTACGTTATAACGTATAACGTTATGTAGTATTCCGTTATAACGTATAACGTTATGTCGTATTACGTTATAACGTATAACGTTGTATGGCTTATCAGTATATCGTATAACGTTATGTAGCATTACCTTACAACGATAACATTATGTAGTATTACGTTATAACGTATAACGTTATGTAGTATTTCGTTATAACGTATAACGTAATGTAGTATTGCATCAAGACGCACCACCTTATGTAGTATTACGTTATAACGTATAACGTTATGTAGTATTAAGTTATAACGTTTACCGTTATGCAATATTACGTTATAGCGTATAACGTTATGTAGTATTAAGTTATAAAGTTTAACGTTATGGAGAATTACGTTATAACGTATAACGTTATGAAGTATTACGTTATAACGTATAACGGTATGTAGTACTACGTTATAGCGTATAACGTTGTATAGCATATCTGTATGTCGTATAACGTTATGTAGCATAACCTTACAACGCTTAACATTATGTGGTATTACGTTATTACGTATATCGTTATGTAGTATTACGTTATAACGTATAACGTAATGTAGTATTGCATTAAGACGCACCACCTTATGTAGTATTACGTTATAACGTATAACGTTATGAAGAATTACGTTATAACATATAACGTTATGTAGTATTACGTTATAACGTATAACGATATGTAGTATTACGTTAGAACGTATAACGTTATGTAGTATTACGTTATAACGTATAACGACTTGTAGTATTACGTTAGAACGTATAACGTTATGTAGTATTAAGTTATAACGTTTAACGTTATGTAGTATTACGTTATAACGTATAACGTTATGTAGTATTATGATATAACGTATAACGTTATGAAGTATTACGTTATAACGTATATCTTTATGTAGTATTACGTTATAACGTATAACGTTATGTAGTATTAAGTTATAACGTTTAACGTTATGTAGTATTACGTTATAACGTATAACGTTATGCAGTATTACGTTATAAAATATAACGTTATGTAGTATTACGTTATAACGTATAACGACATGTAGTATTACGTTAGAACGTATAACGTTATGTAGTATTACGTTATAACGTATAACGTTATGCAGTATTACGTTATAACGTATAACGTTATGTAGTATTCCGTTATAACGTATAACGTTATGTCGTATTACGTTATAACGTATAACGTTGTATAGCTTATCAGTATATCGTATAACGTTATGTAGCATTACCTTACAACGTTTAACATTATGTAGTATTACATTATAACGTATAACGTTATGTAGTATTTCGTTATAACGTATAACGTAATGTAGTATTGCATTAAGACGCACCACCTTATGTAGTATTACGTTATAACGTATAACGTTATACAGTATTAAGTTATAACGTTTAACGTTATGTAGTATGACGTTATAACGTATAACGTTATGTAGTATTATGTTATAACGTATATCGTTATGAGGTATTACGTTATAACGTATAACGTTATGAAGTATTACGTTATATCGTATATCTTTATGTAGTATTACGTTATAACGTATAACGTTATGTAGTATTAAGTTATAACGTTTAACGTTATGTAGTATTACGTTATAACGTATAACGTTATGCAGTATTACGTTATAAAATATAACGTTATGTAGTATTACGTTATAACGTATAACGACATGTAGTATTACGTTATAACGTATAACGTTATGTAGTATTATGATATAACGTATAACGTTATGAAGTATTACGTTATAACGTATATCTTTATGTAGTATTACGTTATAACGTATAACGTTATGTAGTATTAAGTTATAACGTTTAACGTTATGTAGTATTACGTTATAACGTATAACGTTATGCAGTATTACGTTATAAAATATAACGTTATGTAGTATTACGTTATAACGTATAACGACATGTAGTATTACGTTAGAACGTATAACGTTATGTAGTATTACGTTATAACGTATAACGTTATGCAGTATTACGTTATAACGTATAACGTTATGTAGTATTCCGTTATAACGTATAACGTTATGTCGTATTACGTTATAACGTATAACGTTGTATAGCTTATCAGTATATCGTATAACGTTATGTAGCATTACCTTACAACGTTTAACATTATGTAGTATTACATTATAACGTATAACGTTATGTAGTATTTCGTTATAACGTATAACGTAATGTAGTATTGCATTAAGACGCACCACCTTATGTAGTATTACGTTATAACGTATAACGTTATACAGTATTAAGTTATAACGTTTAACGTTATGTAGTATGACGTTATAACGTATAACGTTATGTAGTATTATGTTATAACGTATATCGTTATGAGGTATTACGTTATAACGTATAACGTTATGAAGTATTACGTTATATCGTATAACGTTATGCAGTATTACGTTATAACGTATAACGTTATGTAGTATTACGTTATAACGTATAACGTTATGTAGTATTCCGTTATAAGGTATAACGTTATGTCGTATTACGTTATAACGTATAACGTTGTATAGCATATCAGTATATCGTATAACGTTATGTAGCATTACCTTACAACGTTTAACAGTATGTAGTATTACGTTATAACGTATAACGTTATGAAGAATTACGTTATAACATATAACGTTATGTAGTATTACGTTATAACGTATAACGATATGTAGTATTACGTTAGAACGTATAACGTTATGTAGTATTACGTTATAACGTATAACGACTTGTAGTATTACGTTAGAACGTATAACGTTATGTAGTATTAAGTTATAACGTTTAACGTTATGTAGTATTACGTTATAACGTATAACGTTATGTAGTATTATGATATAACGTATAACGTTATGAAGTATTACGTTATAACGTATATCTTTATGTAGTATTACGTTATAACGTATAACGTTATGTAGTATTAAGTTATAACGTTTAACGTTATGTAGTATTACGTTAGAACGTATAACGTTATGTAGTATTACGTTATAACGTATAACGTTATGCAGTATTACGTTATAACGTATAACGTTATGTAGTATTCCGTTATAACGTATAACGTTATGTCGTATTACGTTATAACGTATAACGTTGTATAGCTTATCAGTATATCGTATAACGTTATGTAGCATTACCTTACAACGTTTAACATTATGTAGTATTACATTATAACGTATAACGTTATGTAGTATTTCGTTATAACGTATAACGTAATGTAGTATTGCATTAAGACGCACCACCTTATGTAGTATTACGTTATAACGTATAACGTTATACAGTATTAAGTTATAACGTTTAACGTTATGTAGTATGACGTTATAACGTATAACGTTATGTAGTATTATGTTATAACGTATATCGTTATGAGGTATTACGTTACAATGTATAACGTTATGAAGTATTACGTTATAGCGTATAACGTTATGTAGTATTATGATATAACGTATAACGTTATGAAGTATTACGTTATAACGTATATCTTTATGTAGTATTACGTTATAACGTATAACGTTATGTAGTATTAAGTTATAACGTTTAACGTTATGTAGTATTACGTTATAACGTATAACGTTATGCAGTATTACGTTATAAAATATAACGTTATGTAGTATTACGTTATAACGTATAACGACATGTAGCATTACGTTAGAACGTATAGCGTTATGTAGTATTACGTTATAAGGTATAACGTTATGCAGTATTACGTTATAACGTATAACGTTATGTAGTATTCCGTTATAACGTATAACGTTATGTCGTATTACGTTATAACGTATAACGTTGTATAGCTTATCAGTATATCGTATAACGTTATGTAGCATTACCATACAACGTTTAACATTATGTAGTATTACGTTATAACGTATAACGTTATGTAGTATTTCGTTATAACGTATAACGTAATGTAGTATTGCATTAAGACGCACCACGTTATGTAGTATTACGTTATAACGTATAACGTTATACAGTATTAAGTTATAACGTTTAACGTTATGTAGTATGACGTTATAACGTATAACGTTATGTAGTATTATGTTATAACGTATATCGTTATGAAGTATTACGTTATAACGTATAACGTTATGAAGTATTACGTTATATCGTATAACGTTATGCAGTATTACGTTATAACGTATAACGTTATGTAGTATTACGTTATAACGTATAACGTTATGTCGTATTCCGTTATAAGGTATAACGTTATGTCGTATTACGTTATAACGTATAACGTTGTATAGCATATCAGTATATCGTATAACGTTATGTAGCATTACCTTACAACGTTTAACAGTATGTAGTATTACGTTATAACGTATAACGTTATGAAGTATTACGTTATAACGTATAACGTTATGAAGTATTACGGTATAGCATATTACGTTATGTAGTATTACGTTATAACGTATAACGTTATGTAGTATTACGTTATTGCGTATAACATTATGTAGTATTACGTTATAACGTATAACGTTATGCAGTATTACGTTATAACGTATAACGTTATGTAGTATTACGTTATAACGTGTAACGTTATGTAGAATTCCGTTATAACGTATAACGTTATGTCGTATTACGTTATAACGTATAACGTTGTATAGCATATCAGTATATCGTATAACGTTATGTAGCATTACCGTACAACGTTTAACATTATGTAGTATTACGTTATAACGTATAACGTAATGTAGTATTACGTTATAACGTATAACGTTACGAAGTATTACGTTATAGCGTATTACGTTATGTAGTATTACGTTATAACGTATAACGTTATGTAGTATTACGTTATAGCGTATAACGTTATGTAGTATTACGTTATAACGTATAACGTTACGAAGTATTACGTTATAGCGTACTACGTTATGTAGTATTACGTTATAACGTATAACGTTATGTAGCATTACGTTATAGCGTATAACGTTATGTAGTATTACGTTATAACGTATAACGTTATGCAGTATTACGTTATAACGTATAACGTTATGTAGTATTACGTTATAACGTATAACGTTATGCAGTATTACGTTATAACGTATAACGATATGTAGTACTACAATATAGAGTATAACGTTGTATAGCATATCTGTATATCGTATTACGTTATGTAGCATTACCTTACAACGTTTAACATTATGTAGTATTACGTTATAACGTATAACGTTTTGTAGTATTACGTTATAACGTATAACGTAATGTAGTATTGCATTAAGACGCACCACCTTATGTAGTATTACGTTATAACGCATAACGTTATGTAGTATTAAGTTATAACGTTTAACGTTATGTAGTATTACTTTATAACGTATAACGTTATGTAATATTATGTTATAACGTATAACGTTATGAAGTATTACGTTATAACGTATAACTTTATGTAGTATTACGTTATAACGTATAACGTTATGTAGTATTACGTTATAACGTATAACGTTATGCAGTATTACGTTATAACGTATAACGTTATGTAGTATTACGTTATAACGTATAACGTTATGCAGTATTACGTTATAACGTATAACGTTATGTAGTATTACGTTATAACGTATAACGTTATGTAGTATTAAGTTATAACGTTTAACGTTATGTAATATTACGTTATAACGTATAACGTTATGTAGTATTATGTTATAACGTATAACGCTATGAAGTATTACGATATAACGTATAACGTTATGTAGTATTACGTTATAGCGTATAACGTGATGTAGTATTACGTTATAACGTATAACGTCATGCAGCATTACGTTATAACGTATAACGTAATGTAGTATTGCATTAAGACGCACCACCTTATGTAGTATTACGTTATAACGCATAACGTTATGTAGTATTAAGTTATAACGTTTAACGTTATGTAGTATTACTTTATAACGTATAACGTTATGTAATATTATGTTATAACGTATAACGTTATGAAGTATTACGTTATAACGTATAACTTTATGTAGTATTACGTTATAACGTATAACGTTATGTAGTATTACGTTATAACGTATAACGTTATGCAGTATTACGTTATAACGTATAACGTTATGTAGTATTACGTTATAACGTATAACGTTATGCAGTATTACGTTATAACGTATAACGTTATGTAGTATTACGTTATAACGTATAACGTTATGTAGTATTAAGTTATAACGTTTAACGTTATGTAATATTACGTTATAACGTATAACGTTATGTAGTATTATGTTATAACGTATAACGCTATGAAGTATTACGATATAACGTATAACGTTATGTAGTATTACGTTATAGCGTATAACGTGATGTAGTATTACGTTATAACGTATAACGTCATGCAGCATTACGTTATAACGTATAACGTTATGTAGTATTACGTTATAACGTATAACGTTATGTAGTATTCCGTTATAACGTATAACGTTATGTCGTATTACGGTATAACGTATAACGTTGTATAGCATATCAGTATATCGTATAACGTTATGTAGCATAACCTTACAACGGTTAACATTATGTGGTATTACGTTATAACGTATAACGTTATGCAGTATTACGTTATAACATATAACGTTATGTAGTATTACGTTATAACGTATAACGTTAGGCCGTATTACGTTATAACATATAACGTTATGTAGTATTACGTTATAACGTATAACGTTATGTAGTATTACGGTATAACGTATAACGACGTGTAGTATTACGTTAGAACGTATAACGTTATGTAGTATTAAGTTATAACGTTTAACGTTATGTAGTATTACGTTATAACGTATAACGTTATGTAGTATTACGGTATAACGTATAACGACATGTAGTATTACGTTAGAACGTATAACGTTATGTAGTATTAAGTTATAACGTTTAACGTTATGTAGTATTACGTTATAACGTATAACGTTATGTAGTATTATGATATAACGTATAACGTTATGAAGTATGACGTTATAACGTATAACTTTATGTAGTATTACGTTATAACGTATAACGTTATGTAGTATTAAGTTATAACGTTTAACGTTATGTAGTATTACGATATAACGTATAACGTTATGCAATATTACGTTATAAAATATAACGTTATGTAGTATTACGTTATAACGTAAAACGACATGTAGTATTACGTTATAACGTATAACGTTATGTAGTATTATGATATAACGTATAACGTTATGAAGTATTACGTTATAGCGTATATCTTTATGTAGTATTACGTTATAACGTATAACGTTATGTAGTATTAAGTTATAACGTTTAACGTTATGTAGTATTACGTTATAACGTATAACGTTATGCAGTATTACGTTATAAAATATAACGTTATGTAGTATTACGTTATAACGTATAACGACATGTACTATTACGTTAGAACGTATAGCGTTATGTAGTATTACGTTATAACGTATAACGTTATGCAGTATTACGTTATAACGTATAACGTTATGTAGTATTCCGTTATAACGTATAACGTTATGTCGTATTACGTTATAACGTATAACGTTGTATAGCTTATCAGTATATCGTATAACGTTATGTAGCATTACCTTACAACGTTTAACATTATGTAGTATTACGTTATAACGTATAACGTTATGTAGTATTTCGTTATAACGTATAACGTAATGTAGTATTGCATTAAGACGCACCACGTTATGTAGTATTACGTTATGACGTATAACGTTATACAGTATTAAGTTATAACGTTTAACGTTATGAAGTATTACGTTATAGCATATTACGTTATGTAGTATTACGTTATAACGTATAACGTTATGTAGCATTACCTTACAACGTTTAACAGTATGTAGTATTACGTTATAACGTATAACGTTATGAAGTATTACGTTATAACGTATAACGTTATGAAGTATTACGTTATAGCATATTACGTTATGTAGTATTACGTTATAACGTATAACGTTATGTAGTATTACGTTATAGCGTATAACATTATGTAGTATTACGTTATAACGTATAACGTTATGCAGTATTACGTTATAACGTATAACGTTATGTAGTATTACGTTATAACGTATAACGTTATGTAGAATTCCGTTATAACGTATAACGTTATGTCGTATTACGTTATAACGTATAACGTTGTATAGCATATCAGTATATCGTATAACGTTATGTAGCATTACCGTACAACGTTTAACATTATGTAGTATTACGTTATAACGTATAACGTTGTATAGCATATCAGTATATCGTATAACGTTATGTAGCATTACCGTACAACGTTTAACATTATGTAGTATTACGTTATAGCATATTACGTTATGTAGTATTACGTTATAACGTATAACGTTATGTAGTATTACGTTATAGCGTATAACATTATGTAGTATTACGTTATAACGTATAACGTTATGCAGTATTACGTTATAACGTATAACGTTATGTAGTATTACGTTATAACGTATAACGTTATGTAGAATTCCGTTATAACGTATAACGTTATGTCGTATTACGTTATAACGTATAACGTTGTATAGCATATCAGTATATCGTATAACGTTATGTAGCATTACCGTACAACGTTTAACATTATGTAGTATTACGTTATAACGTATAACGTAATGTAGTATTACGTTATAACGTATAACGTTACGAAGTATTACGTTATAGCGTATTACGTTATGTAGTATTACGTTATAACGTATAACGTTATGTAGTATTACGTTATAGCGTATAACGTTATGTAGTATTACGTTATAACGTATAACGTTACGAAGTATTACGTTATAGCGTATTACGTTATGTAGTATTACGTTATAACGTATAACGTTATGTAGTATTACGTTATAGCGTATAACGTTATGTAGTATTACGTTATAACGTATAACGTTATGCAGTATTACGTTATAACGTATAACGTTATGTAGTATTACGTTATAACGTGTAACGTTATGCAGTATTACGTTATAACGTATAACGATATGTAGTACTACAATATAGCGTATAACGTTGTATAGCATATCTGTATATCGTATTACGTTATGTAGCATTACCTTACAACGATTAACATTATGTGGTGTTACCTTATAACGTATAACGTTATGTAGTATTACGTTATAACGTATAACGTAATGTAGTATTGCATTAAGACGCACCACCTTATGTAGTATTACGTTATAACGCATAACGTTATGTAGTATTAAGTTATAACGTTTAACGTTATGTAGTATTACTTTATAACGTATAACGTTATGTAATATTATGTTATAACGTATAACGTTATGAAGTATTACGTTATAACGTATAACTTTATGTAGTATTACGTTATAACGTATAACGTTATGTAGTATTACGTTATAACGTATAACGTTATGCAGTATTACGTTATAACGTATAACGTTATGTAGTATTACGTTATAACGTATAACGTTATGCAGTATTACGTTATAACGTATAACGTTATGTAGTATTACGTTATAACGTATAACGTTATGTAGTATTAAGTTATAACGTTTAACGTTATGTAATATTACGTTATAACGTATAACGTTATGTAGTATTATGTTATAACGTATAACGCTATGAAGTATTACGATATAACGTATAACGTTATGCAGTATTACGTTATAACATATAACGTTATGTAGTATTACGTTATAACGTATAACGTTAGGCCGTATTACGTTATAACATATAACGTTATGTAGTATTACGTTATAACGTATAACGTTATGTAGTATTACGGTATAACGTATAACGACATGTAGTATTACGTTAGAACGTATAACGTTATGTAGTATTAAGTTATAACGTTTAACGTTATGTAGTATTACGTTATAACGTATAACGTTATGTAGTATTATGATATAACGTACAACGTTATGAAGTATGACGTTATAACGTATAACTTTATGTAGTATTACGTTATAACGTATAACGTTATGTAGTATTAAGTTATAACGTTTAACGTTATGTAGTATTACGATATAACGTATAACGTTATGCAGTATTACGTTATAAAATATAACGTTATGTAGTATTACGTTATAACGTATAAGGACATGTTGTATTACGTTAGAACGTATAGCGTTATGTAGTATTACGTTATAACGTATAACGTTATGCAGTATTACGTTATAACGTATAACGTTATGTAGTATTCCGTTATAACGTATAACGTTATGTCGTATTACGTTATAACGTATAACGTTGTATAGCTTATCAGTATATCGTATAACGTTATGTAGCATTACCTTACAACGTTTAACATTATGTAGTATTACGTTATAACGTATAACGTTATGTAGTATTTCGTTATAACGTATAACGTAATGTAGTATTGCATTAAGACGCACCACGTTATGTAGTATTACGTTATAACGTATAACGTTATACAGTATTAAGTTATAACGTTTAACGTTATGTAGTATGACGTTATAACGTATAACGTTATGTAGTATTATGTTATAACGTATATCGTTATGAAGTATTACGTTATAACGTATAACGTTATGAAGTATTACGTTATATCGTATAACGTTATGCAGTATTACGTTATAACGTATAACGTTATGTAGTATTACGTTATAACGTATAACGTTATGTCGTATTCCGTTATAAGGTATAACGTTATGTCGTATTACGTTATAACGTATAACGTTGTATAGCATATCAGTATATCGTATAACGTTATGTAGCATTACCTTACAACGTTTAACATTATGTAGTATTACGTTATAACGTATAACGTAATGTAGTATTACGTTATAACGTATAACGTTACGAAGTATTACGTTATAGCGTATTACGTTATGTAGTATTACGTTATAACGTATAACGTTATGTAGTATTACGTTATAGTGTATAACATTATGTAGTATTACGTTATAACGTATAACGTTATGCAGTATTACGTTATAACGTATAACGTTATGTAGTATTACGTTATAACGTATAACGTTATGTAGAATTCCGTTATAACGTATAACGTTATGTCGTATTACGTTATAACGTATAACGTTGTATAGCATATCACTATATCGTATAACGTTATGTAGCATTACCGTACAACGTTTAACATTATGTAGTATTACGTTATAACGTATAACGTAATGTAGTATTACGTTATAACGTATAACGTTACGAAGTATTACGTTATAGCGTATTACGTTATGTAGTATTACGTTATAACGTATAACGTTACGAAGTATTACGTTATAGCGTATTACGTTATGTAGTATTACGTTATAACGTATAACGTTATGTAGTATTACGTTATAGCGTATAACGTTATGTAGTATTACGTTATAACGTATAACGTTACGAAGTATTACGTTATAGCGTATTACGTTATGTAGTATTACGTTATAACGTATAACGTTATGTAGTATTACGTTATAGCGTATAACGTTATGTAGTATTACGTTATAACGTATAACGTTATGCAGTATTACGTTATAACGTATAACGTTATGCAGTATTACGTTATAACGTATAACGTTATGCAGTATTACGTTATAACGTATAACGATATGTAGTACTACAATATAGCGTATAACGTTGTATAGCATATCTGTATATCGTATTACGTTATGTAGCATTACCTTACAACGTTTAACATTATGTGGTGTTACCTTATAACGTACAACGTTATGTAGTATTACGTTATAACGTATAACGTAATGTAGTATTGCATTAAGACGCACCACCTTATGTAGTATTACGTTATAACGTATAACGTTATGTAGTATTAAGTTATAACGTTTAACGTTATGTAGTATTACGTTATAACGTATAACGTTATGCAGTATTACATTATAAAATATAACGTTATGTAGTATTACGTTATAACGTATAACGACATGTAGTATTACGTTGGAACGTATAACGTTATGTAGTATTACGTTATTACGTATAACGTTATGTCGTATTACGTTATAACGTATAACGTTGTATAGCTTATCAGTATGTCGTATAACGTTAAGTAGCATTACCTTACAACGTTTAGCATTATGTAGTATTACGTTATAACGTATAACGTAATGTAGTATTGCATTAAGACGCACCACCTTATGTAGTATTACGTTATAACGTATAACGTTATGTAGTATTCCGTTATAACGTATAACGTTATGTAGTATTATGATATAACGTATAACGTTATGAAGTATTACGTTATAACGTATAACTTTATGTAGTATTACGTTTTAACGTATAACGTTATGTAGTATTACGTTATAACGTATAACGTTATGTAGTATTAAGTTATAACGTTTAACGTTATGTAATATTACGTTATAACGTATAACGTTATGTTGTATTACGTTATAACGTATAACGTTATGTAGTATTCAATTATAACGTATAACGTTATGTCGTATTACGGTATAACGTATAACGTTGTATAGCATATCAGTATATCGTATAACGTTATGTAGCATAACCTTACAACGCTTAACATTATGTGGTATTACGTTATAACGTATAACGTTATGCAGTATTACGTTATAACATATAACGTTATGTAGTATTACGTTATAACGTATAACGTTAGGCCGTATTACGTTATAACATATAACGTTATGTAGTATTACGTTATAACGTATAACGTTATGTAGTATTACGTTATAACGTATAACGTTATGTAGTATTATGATATAACGTATAACGTTATGAAGTATTACGTTATAACGTATAACTTTATGTAGTATTACGTTATAACGTATAACGTTATGTAGTATTAAGTTATAACGTTTAACGTTATGTAGTATTACGATATAACGTATAACGTTATGCAATATTACGTTATAAAATATAACGTTATGTAGTATTACGTTATAACGTAAAACGACATGTAGTATTACGTTAGAACGTATAACGTTATGTAGTATTACGTTATAACGTATAACGTTATGCATTATTACGTTATAACGTATAACGTTATGTAGTATTCCGTTATAACGTATAACGTTATGTCGTATTACGTTATAACGTATAACGTTGTATGGCTTATCAGTATATCGTATAACGTTATGTAGCATTACCTTACAACGATAACATTATGTAGTATTACGTTATAACGTATAACGTTATGTAGTATTTCGTTATAACGTATAACGTAATGTAGTATTGCATCAAGACGCACCACCTTATGTAGTATTACGTTATAACGTATAACGTTATGTAGTATTAAGTTATAACGTTTAACGTTATGTAATATTACGTTATAGCGTATAACGTTATGTAGTATTAAGTTATAACGTTTAACGTTATGGAGAATTACGTTATAACGTATAACATTATGAAGTATTACGTTATAACGTACAACGGTATGTAGTACTACGTTATAGCGTATAACGTTGTATAGCATATCTGTATGTCGTATAACGTTATGTAGCATAACCTTACAACGCTTAACATTATGTGGTATTACGTTATTACGTATATCGTTATGTAGTATTACGTTATAACGTATAACGTACTGTAGTATTGCATTAAGACGCACCACCTTATGTAGTATTACGTTATAACGTATAACGTTATGAAGAATTACGTTATAACATATAACGTTATGTAGTATTACGTTATAACGTATAACGATATGTAGTATTACGTTAGAACGTATAACGTTATGTAGTATTACGTTATAACGTATAACGACTTGTAGTATTACGTTAGAACGTATAACGTTATGTAGTATTAAGTTATAACGTTTAACGTTATGTAGTATTACGTTATAACGTATAACGTTATGTAGTATTATGATATAACGTATAACGTTATGAAGTATTACGTTATAACGTATATCTTTATGTAGTATTACGTTATAACGTATAACGTTATGCAGTATTATGTTATAACGTATAACGTTATGTAGTATTCCGTTATAACGTATAACGTTATGTCGTATTACGTTATAACGTATAACGTTGTATAGCTTATCAGTATATCGTATAACGTTATGTAGCATTACCTTACAACGTTTAACATTATGTAGTATTACGTTATAACGTATAACGTTATGTAGTATTTCGTTATAACGTATAACGTAATGTAGTATTGCATTAAGACGCACCACCTTATGTAGTATTACGTTATAACGTATAACGTTATACAGTATTAAGTTATAACGTTTAACGTTATGTAGTATGACGTTATAACGTATAACGTTATGTAGTATTATGTTATAACGTATATCGTTATGAAGTATTACGTTATAACGTATAACGATATGTAGTACTACGTTATAACGTATAACGTTGTATAGCATACCAGTATAACGTATAACGTAATATAGTATTACGTTATAACGTATAACGTTATGCACTATTATGATATAACGTATAACGTTATGAAGTATTACGTTATAACGTATAACTTTATGTAGTATTACGTTATAACGTATAACGTTATGTAGTATTAAGTTATAACGTTTAACGTTATGTAGTATTACGTTATAACGTATAACGTTATGCAGTATTACATTATAAAATATAACGTTATGTAGTATTACGTTATAACGTATAACGACATGTAGTATTACGTTAGAACGTATAACGTTATGTAGTATTACGTTATAACGTATAACGTTATGCAGTAATACGTTATAACGTATAACGTTATGTAGTATTCCGTTATAACGTATAACGTTATGTCGTATTACGTTATAACGTATAACGTTGTATAGCTTATCAGTATATCGTATAACGTTAAGTAGCATTACCTTACAACGTTTAACATTATGTAGTATTACGTTATAACGTATAACGTAATGTAGTATTGCATTAAGACGCACCACCTTATGTAGTATTACGTTATAACGTATAACGTTATGTAGTATTAAGTTATAACGTTTAACGTTATGTAATATTACGTTATAACGTATAACGTTATGTAGTATTATGTTATAACGTATAACGTTATCAAGTATCACGTTATAACGTATAACGTTATGTAGTATTACGTTATAGCGTATAACGTTATGTAGTATTACGTTATAACGTATAACGTCATGCAGCATTACGTTATAACGTATAACGTTATGTAGTATTACGTTATAACGTATAACGTTATGTAGTATTCCGTTATAACGTATAACGTTATGTCGTATTACGGTATAACGTATAACGTTGTATAGCATATCAGTATATCGTATAACGTTATGTAGCATAACCTTACAACGCTTAACATTATGTGGTATTACGGTATAACGTATAACGTTATGTAGTATTACGTTATATCGTATAACGTAATGTAGTATTGCATTAAGACGCACCACCTTATGTAGTATTACGTTATAACGTATAACGTTATGTAGTATTAAGTTATAACGTTTAACGTTATGTAGTATTACGTTATAACGTATAACGTTATGTAGTAATATGATATAACGTATAACGTTATGAAGTATTACGTTATAACGTATAACTTTATGTAGTATTACGTTATAACGTATAACGTTATGTAGTATTATGTTATAACGTTTAACGTTATGTAGTATTACGTTATAACGTATAACGTTATGCAGTATTATGTTATAACGTATAACGTTATGTCGTATTACGTTATAACGTATAACGTTGTATAGCTTATCAGTATATCGTATAACGTTAGGTAGCATTACCTTACAACGTTTAACATTATGTAGTATTACGTTATAACGTATACCGTTATGTAGTATTTCGTTATAACGTATAACGTAATGTAGTATTGCATTAAGACGCACCACCTTATGTAGTATTACGTTAGAACGTATAACGTTATGTAGTATTAAGTTATAACGTTTAACGTTATGTAGTATTACTTTATAACGTATAACGTTATGTAATATTATGATATAACGTATAACGTTATGAAGTATTACGTTATAACGTATAACTTTATGTAGTATTACGTTATAACGTATAACGTTATGTAGTATTAAGTTATAACGTTTAACGTTATGTAGTATTACGTTGTACCGTATAACGTTATGCAGTATTACATTATAAAATATAACGTTATGTAGTATTACGTTATAACGTATAACGACATGTAATATTACGTTAGAACGTATAACGTTATGTAGTATTACGTTATAACGTATAACGTTATGCAGTAATACGTTATAACGTATAACGTTATGTAGTATTCCGTTATAACGTATAACGTTATGTCGTATTACGTTATAACGTATAACGTTATGTAGTATTACGTTATAACGTATAACGTTATGTCGTATTCCGTTATAAGGTATAACGTTATGTCGTATTACGTTATAACGTATAACGTTGTATAGCATATCAGTATATCGTATAACGTTATGTAGCATTACCTTACAACGTTTAACAGTATGTAGTATTACGTTATAACGTATAACGTTATGAAGTATTACGTTATAACGTATAACGTTATGAAGTATTACGTTATAGCATATTACGTTATGTAGTATTACGTTATAACGTATAACGTTATGTAGTATTACGTTATAACGTATAACGTTATGTAGAATTCCGTTATAACGTATAACGTTATGTCGTATTACGTTATAACGTATAACGTTGTATAGCATATCAGTATATCGTATAACGTTATGTAGCATTACCGTACAACGTTTAACATTATGTAGTATTACGTTATAACGTATAACGTAATGTAGTATTACGTTATAACGTATAACGTTACGAAGTATTACGTTATAGCGTATTACGTTATGTAGTATTACGTTATAACGTATAACGTTACGAAGTATTACGTTATAGCGTATTACGTTATGTAGTATTACGTTATAACGTATAACGTTATGTAGTATTACGTTATAGCGTATAACGTTATGTAGTATTACGTTATAACGTATAACGTTACGAAGTATTACGTTATAGCGTATTACGTTATGTAGTATTACGTTATAACGTATAACGTTATGTAGTATTACGTTATAGCGTATAACGTTATGTAGTATTACGTTATAACGTATAACGTTATGCAGTATTACGTTATAACGTATAACGTTATGTAGCATTACGTTATAACGTATAACGTTATGCAGTATTACGTTATAACGTATAACGATATGTAGTACTACAATATAGCGTATAACGTTGTATAGCATATCTGTATATCGTATTACGTTATGTAGCATTACCTTACAACGTTTAACATTATGTGGTGTTACCTTATAACGTATAACGTTATGTAGTATTACGTTATAACGTATAACGTAATGTAGTATTGCATTAAGACGCACCACCTTATGTAGTATTACGTTATAACGCATAACGTTATGTAGTATTAAGTTATAACGTTTAACGTTATGTAGTATTACTTTATAACGTATAAAGTTATGTAATATTATGTTATAACGTATAAAGTTATGAAGTATTACGTTATAACGTACAACTTTATGTAGTATTACGTTATAACGTATAACGTTAAGTAGTATTAAGTTATAACGTTTAACGTTATGTAGTATTACGTTATAACGTATAACGTTATGCAGTATTACATTATAAAATATAACGTTATGTAGTATTACGTTATAACGTATAACGACATGTAGTATTACGTTAGAACGTATAACGTTATGTAGTATTACGTTATTACGTATAACGTTATGTCGTATTACGTTATAACGTATAACGTTGTATAGCTTATCAGTATATCGTATAACGTTAAGTAGCATTACCTTACAACGTTTAGCATTATGTAGTATTACGTTATAACGTATAACGTAATGTAGTATTGCATTAAGACGCACCACCTTATGTAGTATTACGTTATATCGTATAACGTTATGTAGTATTCCGTTATAACGTATAACGTTATGTAGTATTATGATATAACGTATAACGTTATGAAGTATTACGTTATAACGTATAACTTTATGTAGTATTACGTTATAACGTATAACGTTATGTAGTATTACGTTATAACGTATAACGTTATGTAGTATTAAGTTATAACGTTTAACGTTATGTAATATTACGTTATAACGTATAACGTTATGTAGTATTATGTTATAACGTATAACGTTATGAAGTATTACGTTATAACGTATAACGTTATGTAGTATTACGTTACAGCGTATAACGTTATGTAGTATTACGTTATAACGTATAACGTCATGCAGCATTACGTTATAACGTATAACGTTAAGTAGCATTACCTTACAACGTTTAGCATTATGTAGTATTACGTTATAACGTATAACGTAATGTAGTATTGCATTAAGACGCACCACCTTATGTAGTATTACGTTATATCGTATAACGTTATGTAGTATTCCGTTATAACGTATAACGTTATGTAGTATTATGATATAACGTATAACGTTATGTAGCATAACCTTACAACGCTTAACATTATGTGGTATTACGTTATAACGTATAACGGTATGCAGTATTACGTTATAACATATAACGTTATGTAGTATTACGTTATAACGTATAACGTTAGGCCGTATTACGTTATAACATATAACGTTATGTAGTATTACGTTATAACGTATAACGTTATGTAGTATTACGTTATAACGTAAAGCGTTATGTAGTATTATGATATAACGTATAACGTTATGAAGTAGTACGTTATAACGTATAACTTTATGTAGTATTACGTTATAACGTATAACGTTATGTAGTATTAAGTTATAACGTTTAACGTTATGTAGTATTACGATATAACGTATAACGTTATGCAATATTACGTTATAAAATATAACGTTATGTTGTATTACGTTCTAACGTAAAACGACATGTAGTATTACGTTAGAACGTATAACGTTATGTAGTATTACGTTATAACGTATAACGTTATGCATTATTACGTTATAACGTATAACGTTATGTAGTATTCCGTTATAACGTATAACGTTATGTCGTATTACGTTATAACGTATAACGTTGTATGGCTTATCAGTATATCGTATAACGTTATGTAGCATTACCTTACAACGATAACATTATGTAGTATTACGTTATAACGTATAACGTTATGTAGTATTTCGTTATAACGTATAACGTAATGTAGTATTGCATCAAGACGCACCACCTTATGTAGTATTACGTTATAACGTATAACGTTATGAAGAATTACGTTATAACGTATAACGTTATGTAGTATTACGTTATAACGTATAACGATATGTAGTATTACGTTAGAACGTATAACGTTATGTAGTATTACGTTATAACGTATAACGACTTGTAGTATTACGTTAGAACGTATAACGTTATGTAGTATTAAGTTATAACGTTTAACGTTATGTAGTATTACGTTATAACGTATAACGTTATGTAGTATTATGATATAACGTATAACGTTATGAAGTATTACGTTATAACGTATATCTTTATGTAGTATTACGTTATAACGTATAACGTTATGTAGTATTAAGTTATAACGTTTAACGTTATGTAGTATTACGTTATAACGTATAACGTTATGCAGTATTACGTTATAAAATATAACGTTATGTAGTATTACGTTATAACGTATAACGACAAGTAGTATTACGTTAGAACGTATAACGTTATGTAGTATTACGTTATAACGTATAACGTTATGCAGTATTACGTTATAACGTATAACGTTATGTAGTATTCCGTTATAACGTATAACGTTATGTCGTATTACGTTATAACGTATAACGTTGTATAGCTTATCAGTATATCGTATAACGTTATGTAGCATTACCTTACAACGTTTAACATTATGTAGTATTACGTTATAACGTATAACGTTATGTAGTATTTCGTTATAACGTATAACGTAATGTAGTATTGCATTAAGACGCACCACCTTATGTAGTATTACGTTATAACGTATAACGTTATACAGTATTAAGTTATAACGTTTAACGTTATGTAGTATGACGTTATAACGTATAACGTTATGTAGTATTATGTTATAACGTATATCGTTATGAAGTATTACGTTATAACGTATAACGATATGTAGTACTACGTTATAACGTATAACGTTGTATAGCATACCAGTATAACGTATAACGTAATATAGTATTACGTTATAACGTATAACGTTATGCAGTATTACGTTATAACATATAACGTTATGTAGTATTACGTTATAACGTATAACGTTAGGCAGTATTACTTTATAAGATATAACGTTGTGTAGTATTACGTTAGAACGTATAACGTTATGTAGTATTAAGTTATAACGTTTAACGTTATGTAGTATTACGTTATAACGTATAACGTTATGTAGTATTATGATATAACGTATAACGTTATGAAGTATTACGTTATAACGTATATCTTTATGTAGTATTACGTTATAACGTATAACGTTATGTAGTATTAAGTTATAACGTTTAACGTTATGTAGTATTACGTTATAACGTATAACGTTATGCAGTATTACGTTATAAAATATAACGTTATGTAGTATTACGTTATAAAATATAACGTTATGTAGTATTACGTTATAACGTATAACGACAAGTAGTATTACGTTAGAACGTATAACGTTATGTAGTATTACGTTATAACGTATAACGTTAGGCAGTATTACTTTATAAGATATAACGTTGTGTAGTATTACGTTAGAACGTATAACGTTATGTAGTATTAAGTTATAACGTTTAACGTTATGTAGTATTACGTTATAACGTATAACGTTATGTAGTATTATGATATAACGTATAACGTTATGAAGTATTACGTTATAACGTATATCTTTATGTAGTATTACGTTATAACGTATAACGTTATGTAGTATTAAGTTATAACGTTTAACGTTATGTAGTATTACGTTATAACGTATAACGTTATGCAGTATTACGTTATAAAATATAACGTTATGTAGTATTACGTTATAAAATATAACGTTATGTAGTATTACGTTATAACGTATAACGTTGTGTAGTATTACGTTATAACGTATAACGATATGTCGTATTACGTTATAACGTATAACGTTATGTAGTATTACTTTATAACGTATAACGTTATGTAGTATTATGATATAACGTATAACGTTATGTAGTATTACGTTATAACGTATAACGTTACGCAGTAATACGTTATAACGTATAACGTTATGTAGTATTCCGTTATAACGTATAACGTTATGTCGTATTACGTTATAACGTATAACGTTGTATAGCTTATCAGTATATCGTATAACGTTAAGTAGCATTACCTTACAACGTTTAACATTATGTAGTATTACGTTATAACGTATAACTTTATGTAGTATTACGTTATAACGTATAACGTTATGTAGTATTAAGTTATAACGTTTAACGTTATGTAGTATTACGTTATAACGTATAACGTTATGCAGTATTACATTATAAAAAATAACGTTATGTAGTATTACGTTATAACGTATAACGACATGTAGTATTACGTTAGAACGTATAACGTTATGTAGTATTACGTTATAACGTATAACGTTACGCAGTAATACGTTATAACGTATAACGTTATGTAGTATTCCGTTATAACGTATAACGTTATGTCGTATTACGTTATAACGTATAACGTTGTATAGCTTATCAGTATATCGTATAACGTTAAGTAGCATTACCTTACAACGTTTAACATTATGTAGTATTACGTTATAACGTATAACGTAATGTAGTATTGCATTAAGACGCACCACCTTATGTAGTATTACGTTATAACGTATAACGTTATGTAGTATTAAGTTATAACGTTTAACGTTATGTAATATTACGTTATAACGTATAACGTTATGTAGTATTATGTTATAACGTATAACGTTATCAAGTATCACGTTATAACGTATAACGTTATGTCGTATTACGTTATAACGTATAACGTTGTATAGCTTATCAGTATATCGTATAACGTTAAGTAGCATTACCTTACAACGTTTAACATTATGTAGTATTACGTTACAACGTATAACGTTATGTAGTATTTCGTTATAACGTATAACGTAATGTAGTATTGCATTAAGACGCACCACCTTGTGTAGTATTACGTTATAACGTATAACGTTATGTAGTATTAAGTTATAACGTTTAACGTTATGTAATATTACGTTATATCGTATAACGTTATGAAGTATTACGTTGTAACGTATAACGATATGTAGTACTACGTTATAGCGTATAACGTTGTATAGCATATCTGTATATCGTATTACGTTATGTAGCATTACCTTACAACGTTTAACATTATGTAGTGTTCCCTTATAACGTATAACGTTATGTAGTATTACGTTATAACGTATAACAATATGTTATATTACGTTATAGCGTATAACGTTGTATAGCATATCCGTATATCGTATTACGTTATGTAGCATTACCTTACAACGTTTAACATTATGTAGTGTTACCTTATAACGCATAACGTTATGTAGTATTACGTTATAACGTATAACGTTATGTAGTATTACGTTATAACGTATAACGTTGTATAGCATATCAGCATAACGTATAACGTTATGTAGTATTATATTATAACGTATAACGTTATGTAGTATTACGTTATAACGTATAACGTTATGCAGTATTACGTTATAACGTATAACGTTGTATAGCATATCAGTATAACGTATAACGTTATGTAGTATTGCGTTATAACGTATAACGTTATGCAGTATTACGTTATAACGTATAACGTTGTATAGCATATCCGTATAACGTACAACGATAAGTAATATTTCGTTATAGCGTATAACGTTATGTAGTTTTACGTTATAAGGTATAACGTTATGTAGTATTACGTTATAACGTATGACGTTATGAAGTATTACGTTATAACGTATGACGTTATGAAGTATTACGTTATAACGTATAACGATATGTAATATTACGTTATAGCGTATAACGTTGTATAGCATATCTGTATATCGTATTACGTTATGTAGCATTACCTTACAACGTTTAACATTAGGTAGTGTTACCTTATAACGTATAACGTTATGTAGTATTACGTTATAGCGTATAACGTTATGTAGTATTATATTATAACGTATAAAGTTATGTAGTATTACGTTATAACGTATAACGTTATGTAGTATTACGTTATAACGTATAACGATATGTAATTTTACGTTATAGCGTATAACGTTGTATAGCATATCTGTATATCGTATTACGTTATGTAGCATTACCTTACAACGTTTAACATTATGTAGTATTACGTTATAACGTATAACGTTTTGTAGTATTTCGTTATAACGTATAACGTAATGTAGTATTGCATTAAGACGCACCACCTTATGTAGTATTACGTTATAACGTATAACGTTATACAGTATTAAGTTATAACGATTAACGTTATGTAGTATTACGTTATAACGTATAACGTTATGTAGTATTATGTTATAACGTATATCGTTATGAAGCATTACGTTATAAGGTATAACGTTATGTAGTATTACGTTATAGCGTATAACGTTATGTAGTATTACGTTGTAACGTATAACGTTATGCAGTATTACGTTATAACGTATAACGTTATGAAGTATTACGTTATACCGTATAACGTTATGCAGTATTACGTTATAACGTATAACGTTATGTAGTATTACGTTATAGCGTATAACGTTATGTGGTATTACGTTATAACGTATAACGGTTATGTAGTATTAAGTTATAACTTCTAACGTTATGTAGTATTACGTTATAACGTATAACGTTATGTAGTATTGCATTAAGACGCACTACCTTATGTAGTATTACGTTATAACGTATAACGTTATGTAGTATCACGTTATAACGTTTAACGTTATGAAGTATTACGTTTTATCGTATGACGTTATTTACTATTACGTTATAACGTATAACGTTGTATAGCATATCAGTATAACGTGTAACGGTATATAGCATATCAGTATAACGTATAACGTTATATAGTATTACGTTATAACGTATAACGTTATGTAGTATTACGTAATAACGTATAACGTTATGTAGTATTACGTTATAACGTATAACGATATGAAGTATTACGTTATAACGTATAACGTTATGTAGAGTTACGTTATATCGTATAACGTTGTAAAGCATATCTGTATATCGCATAACGTTATGTAGCATTACCTTACAACGTATAACATTATGTAGTATTACGTTATGACGTATAACGTTATGCAGTATTACGTTATAACGTATAACGTTATGTAGTATTATGATATAACGTATAACGTTATGAAGTATTACGTTATAACGTATAACTTTATGTAGTATTACGTTATAACGTATAACGTTATGTAGTATTAAGTTATAACGTTTAACGTTATGTAGTATTACGATATAACGTATAACGTTATGCCATATTACGTTATAAAATATAACGTTATGTAGTATTACGTTATAACGTAAAACGACATGTAGTATTACGTTAGAACGTATAACGTTATGTAGTATTACGTTATAACGTATAACGTTATGCATTATTACGTTATAACGTATAACGTTATGTAGTATTCCGTGATAACGTATAACGTTATGTCGTATTACGTTATAACGTATAACGTTGTATGGCTTATCAGTATATCGTATAACGTTATGTAGCATTACCTTACAACGATAACATTATGTAGTATTACGTTATAACGTATAACGTTATGTAGTATTTCGTTATAACGTATAACGTAATGTAGTATTGCATCAAGACGCACCACCTTATGTAGTATTACGTTATAACGTATAACGTTATGTAGTATTAAGTTATAACGTATAACGTTATGAAGAATTACGTTATAACATATAACGTTATGTAGTATTACGTTATAACGTATAACGATATGTAGTATTACGTTAGAACGTATAACGTTATGTAGTATTACGTTATAACGTATAACGACTTGTAGTATTACGTTAGAACGTATAACGTTATGTAGTATTAAGTTATAACGTTTAACGTTATGTAGTATTACGTTATAACGTATAACGTTATGTAGTATTATGATATAACGTATAACGTTATGAAGTATTACGTTATAACCTATATCTTTATGTAGTATTACGTTATAACGTATAACGTTATGTAGTATTAAGTTATAACGTTTAACGTTATGTAGTATTACGTTATAACGTATAACGTTATGCAGTATTACGTTATAAAATATAACGTTATGTAGTATTACGTTATAACGTATAACGACATGTAGTATTACGTTAGAACGTATAACGTTATGTAGTATTACGTTATAACGTATATCGTTATGCAGTATTACGTTATAACGTATAACGTTATGTAGTATTCCGTTATAACGTATAACGTTATGTCGTATTACGTTATAACGTATAACGTTGTATAGCTTATCAGTATATCGTATAACGTTATGTAGCATTACCTTACAACGTTTAACATTATGTAGTATTACGTTATAACGTATAACGTTATGTAGTATTTCGTTATAACGTATAACGTAATGTAGTATTGCATTAAGACGCACCACCTTATGTAGTATTACGTTATAACGTATAACGTTATACAGTATTAAGTTATAACGTTTAACGTTATGTAGTATGACGTTATAACGTATAACGTTATGTAGTATTATGTTATAACGTATATCGTTATGAAGTATTACGTTATAACGTATAACGATATGTAGTACTACGTTATAACGTATAACGTTGTATAGCATACCAGTATAACGTATAACGTAATATAGTATTACGTTATAACGTTTAACGTTATGCAGTATTACGTTATAACATATAAAGTTATGTAGTATTACGTTATAACGTATAACGTTAGGCAGTATTACGTTATAACATATAACGTTGTGTAGTATTACGTTATAACGTATAACGATATGTCGTATTACGTTATAACGTATAACGTTATGTAGTATTACTTTATAACGTATAACGTTATGTAGTATTATGATATAACGTATAACGTTATGAAGTATTACGTTATAACGTATAACTTTATGTAGTATTACGTTATAACGTATAACGTTATGTAGTATTAAGTTATAACGTTTAACGTTATGTAGTATTACGTTATAACGTATAACGTTATGCAGTATTACATTATAAAATATAACGTTATGTAGTATTACGTTATAACGTATAACGACATGTAGTATTACGTTAGAACGTATAACGTTATGTAGTATTACGTTATAACGTATAACGTTATGCAGTAATACGTTATAACGTATAACGTTATGTAGTATTCCGTTATAACGTATAACGTTATGTCGTATTACGTTATAACGTATAACGTTATGCAGTATTACGTTATAACGTATAACGTTATGTAGTATTACGTTATAACGTATAACGTTGTATAGCATACCTGTATAACGTATAACGTTATGTAGCATTACCCTACAACGTATAACATTATGTAGTATTACGTTATAACGTATAACGTTATGTAGTATTATATTATAACGTATAACGTTATGTAGTATTACGTTATAACGTATAACGTTATGCAGTATTACGTTATAACGTATAACGTTGTATAGCATATCAGTATAACGTATAACGTTATGCAGTATTGCGTTATAACGTATAACGTTATGCAGTATTACGTTATAACGTATAACGTTGTATAGCATATCCGTATAACGTATAACGATATGTAATATTTCGTTATAGCGTATAACGTTATGTAGTTTTACGTTATAAGGTATAACGTTATGTAGTATTACGTTATAACGTATGACGTTATGAAGTATTACGTTATAACGTATGACGTTATGAAGTATTACGTTATAACGTATAACGATATGTAATATTACGTTATTGCGTATAACGTTGTATAGCATATCTGTATATCGTATTACGTTATGTAGCATTACCTTACAACGTTTAACATTATGTAGTATTACGTTATAACGTATAACGTTTTGTAGTATTTCGTTATAACGTATAACGTAATGTAGTATTGCATTAAGACGCACCACCTTATGTAGTATTACGTTATAACGTATAACGTTATGTAGTATTATGTTATAACGTATATCGTTATGAAGCATTACGTTATAACGTATAACGTTATGTAGTATTACGTTATAGCGTATAACGTTATGTAGTATTACGTTGTAACGTATAACGTTATGCAGTATTACGTTATACCGTATAACGTTATGCAGTATTACGTTATAACGTATAACGTTATGTAGAGTTACGTTATATCGTATAACGTTGTAAAGCATATCTGTATATCGCATAACGTTATGTAGTATTACCTTACAACGTATAACATTATGTAGTATTACGTTATAACGTATAACGATATGAAGTATTACGTTATAACGTATAACGTTATGTAGAATTACGTTATAACGTATAACGTTGTAAAGCATATCTGTATAACGCATAACGTTATGTAGCATTACCTTACAACGTATAACATTATGTAGTATTACGTTATAACGTATAACGTTATGTAGTATTATATTATAACGTATAACGTTATGTAGTATTACGTTATAACGTATAACGCTATGTAGTATTCCGTTATAACGTATAACGTTATGTCGTATTACGTTATAACGTATAACGTTCTATAGCATATTCGGTATATCGTATAACGTTATGTAGCATTACCTTATAACGTTTAACATTATGTAGTATTACGTTATAACGTATAACGCTATGTAGTATTATGTTATATCGTATAACGTTATGTAGTATTGCATTAAGACGCACTACCTTATGTAGTATTACGTTATAACGTATAACGCTATGTAGTATTCCGTTATAACGTATAACGTTATGTAGTATTAAGTTATAACGTTTAACGTTATGAAGTATTACGTTTTATCGTATGACGTTATGTACTATTACGTTATAACGTATAACGTTGTATAGCATATCAGTATAACGTGTAACGGTATATAGCATATCAGTATAACGTATAACGTTATATAGTATTACGTTATAACGTATAACGTTATGTAGTATTACGTTATAACGTATAACGATATGAAGTATTACGTTATAACGTATAACGTTATGTAGAATTACGTTATAACGTATAACGTTGTAAAGCATATCTGTATATCGCATAACGTTATGTAGCATTACCTTACAACGTATAACATTATGTAGTATTACGTTATAACGTATAACGTTATGTAGTATTATATTATAACGTATAACGTTATGTATTATTACGTTATAACGTATAAGGTTATGCAGTATTACGTTATAACGTATAACGTTGTATAGCATATTAGTATAACGTATAACGTTATGTAGTATTGCGTTATAACGTATAACGTTATGCAGTATTACGTTATAACGTATAACGTTGTATAGCATATCCGTATAACGTACAACGATATGTAATATTTCGTTATAGCGTATAACGTTATGTAGTTTTACGTTATAAGGTATAACGATATGTAATATTACGTTATAGTGTATAACGTTGTATAGCATATCTGTATATCGTATTACGTTATGTAGCATTACCTTGCAACGTTTAACATTATGTAGTGTTACCTTATAACGTATAACGTTATGTAGTATTACGTTATAGCGCATAACGTTATGTAGAATTATATTATAACGTATAAAGTTATGTAGTATTACGTTATAACGTATAACGTTATGTAGTATTACGTTATAACGTATAACGTTATGTAATATTACGTTATAGCGTATAACGTTGTATAGCATATCTGTATATCGTATTACGTTATGTAGCATTACCTTACAACGTTTAACATTATGTAGTATTACGTTATAACGTATAACGTTTTGTAGTATTTCGTTATAACGTATAACGTAATGTAGTATTGCATTAAGACGCACCACCTTATGTAGTATTACGTTATAACGTATAACGTTATACAGTATTAAGTTATAACGTTTAACGTTATGTAGTATTACGTTATAACGTATAACGTTATGTAGTATTATGTTATAACGTATATCGTTATGAAGTATTACGTTATAACGTATAACGTTATGTAGTATTACGTTATAGCGTATAACGTTATGTAGTATTACGTTGTAACGTATAACGTTATGCAGTATTACGTTATAACGTATAACGTTATGAAGTATTCCGTTATAACGTATAACGTTATGTCGTATTACGTTATAACGTATAACGTTCTATAGCATATCGGTATATCGTATAACGTTATGTAGCATTACCTTACAACGTTTAACATTATGTAGTATTACGTTATAACGTATAACGCTGTGTAGTATTATGTTATATCGTATAACGTTATGTAGTATTGCATTAAGACGCACTACCTTATGTAGTATTACGTTATAACGTATAACCTTATGTAGTATTAAGTTATAACGTTTAACGTTATGAAGTATTACGTTTTATCGTATGACGTTATGTACTATTACGTTATAACGTATAACGTTGTATAGCATATCAGTATAACGTGTAACGGTATATAGCATATCAGTATAACGTATAACGTTATATAGTATTGCGTTATAACGTATAAAGTTATGTAGTATTACGTTATAACGTATAACGTTATCTAGCATATCAGTATAACGCATAACGTTATATAGTATTACGTTATAACGTATAACGTTATGTAGTATTACGTTATAACGTATAACGATATGAAGTATTACGTTATAACGTATAACGTTATGTAGAATTACGTTATAACGTATAACGTTATGTAGTATTACGTTATAACGTATAACAATATGAAGTATTACGTTATAACGTATAACGTTATGTAGTATTATGTTATAACGTATATCGTTATGAAGTATTACGTTATAACGTATAACGTTATGTAGTATTACGTTATAGCGTATAACGTTATGTAGTATTACGTTGTAACGTATAACGTTATGCAGTATTACGTTATAACGTATAACGTTATGAAGTATTCCGTTATAACGTATAACGTTATGTCGTATTACGTTATAACGTATAACGTTCTATAGCATATCGGTATATCGTATAACGTTATGTAGCATTACCTTACAACGTTTAACATTATGTAGTATTACGTTATAACGTATAACGCTGTGTAGTATTATGTTATATCGTATAACGTTATGTAGTATTGCATTAAGACGCACTACCTTATGTAGTATTACGTTATAACGTATAACCTTATGTAGTATTAAGTTATAACGTTTAACGTTATGAAGTATTACGTTTTATCGTATGACGTTATGTACTATTACGTTATAACGTATAACGTTGTATAGCATATCAGTATAACGTGTAACGGTATATAGCATATCAGTATAACGTATAACGTTATATAGTATTGCGTTATAACGTATAAAGTTATGTAGTATTACGTTATAACGTATAACGTTATCTAGCATATCAGTATAACGCATAACGTTATATAGTATTACGTTATAACGTATAACGTTATGTAGTATTACGTTATAACGTATAACGATATGAAGTATTACGTTATAACGTATAACGTTATGTAGAATTACGTTATAACGTATAACGTTATGTAGTATTACGTTATAACGTATAACGATATGAAGTATTACGTTATAACGTATAACGTTATGTAGAGTTACGTTATATCGTATAACGTTGTAAAGCATATCTGTATATCGCATAACGTTATGTAGCATTACCTTACAACGTATAACATTATGTAGTATTACGTTATGACGTATAACGTTATGCAGTATTACGTTATAACGTATAACGTTATGTAGTATTACGTTATAACGTATAACGTTGTATAGCATACCTGTATAACGTATAACGTTGTAAAGCATATCTGTATACCGGATAACGTTATGTACCATTACCTTACAACGTATAACGTTATGTAGTATTACGTTATAACGTATAACGTTATGTAGTATTAAGTTATAACGTTTAACGTTATGGAGTATTACGTTATAACGTATAACGATATGAAGTACTACGTTATAGCGTATAACGTTGTATAGCATATCTGTATATCGTATTACGTTATGTAGCATTACCTTACAACGTTTAACATTATGTAGTGTTCCCTTATAAAGTATAACATTATGTAGTATTACGTTATAACGTATAACGTTATGTAGTATTGCATTAAGACGCACTACCTTAAGTAGTATTACGTTATAACGTATAACGTTATGTAGTATTACGTTATAACGTTTAACGTTATGAAGTATTACGTTTTATCGTATGACGTTATTTACTATTACGTTATAACGTATAACGTTGTATAGCATATCAGTATAACGTGTAACGGTATATAGCATATCAGTATAACGTATAACGTTATATAGTATTACGTTATAACGTATAACGTTATGTAGTATTACGTTATAACGTATAACGTTATGTAGTATTACGTTATAACGTATAACGATATGAAGTATTACGTTATAACGTATAACGTTATGTAGAGTTACGTTATATCGTATAACGTTGTAAAGCATATCTGTATATCGCATAACGTTATGTAGCATTACCTTACAACGTATAACATTATGTAGTATTACGTTATGACGTATAACGTTATGCAGTATTACGTTATAACGTATAACGTTATGTAGTATTACGTTATAACGTATAACGTTGTATAGCATACCTGTATAACGTATAACGTTGTAAAGCATATCTGTATACCGCATAACGTTATGTACCATTACCTTACAACGTATAACGTTATGTAGTATTACGTTATAACGTATAACGTTATGTAGTATTAAGTTATAACGTTTAACGTTATGGAGTATTACGTTATAACGTATAACGATATGAAGTATTACGTTATAACGTATAACGATATGTAGTACTACGTTATAACGTATAACGTTGTATAGCATATCAGTATATCGTATAACGTAATATAGTATTACGTTATAACGTATAACGTTATGCAGTATTACGTTATAACATATAACGTTATGTAGTATTACATTATAACGTATAACGTTAGGCAGTATTACGTTATAACATATAACGTTATGTAGTATTACGTTATAACGTATAAGGATATGTAGTATTACGTTAGAACGTATAACGTTATGTAGTATTACGTTATAACGTATAACGTTATAGAGTATTACGTTATAACGTATAACGTTATGGAGTATTACGTTATAACGTATAACGTTGTATAGCATATCAGTATAACGTGTAACGGTATATAGCATATCAGTATAACGTATAACGTTATATAGTATTACGTTATAACGTATAACGTTATGTAGTATTACGTTATAACGTATAACGTTATGTAGTATTATGTTATAACGTATATCGTTATGAAGCATTACGTTATAACGTATAACGTTATGTAGTATTACGTTATAGCGTATAACGTTATGTAGTATTACGTTGTAACGTATAACGTTATGCAGTATTACGTTATAACGTATAACGTTATGAAGTATTCCGTTATAACGTATAACGTTATGTCGTATTACGTTGTAACGTATAACGTTCTATAGCATATCGGTATATCGTATAACGTTATGTAGCATTACCTTACAACGTTTAACATTATGTAGTATTACGTTATAACGTATAACGCTATGTAGTATTATGTTATATCCTATAACGTTATGTAGTATTGCATTAAGACGCACTACCTTATGTAGTATTACGTTATAACGTATAACGTTATGTAGTATTAAGTTATAACGTTTAACGTTATGAAGTATTACGTTTTATCGTATGACGTTATGTACTATTACGTTATAACGTATAACGTTGTATAGCATATCAGTATAACGTGTAACGGTATATAGCATATCAGTATAACGTATAACGTTATATAGTATTGCGTTATAACGTATAACGTTATGTAGTATTACGTTATAACGTATAACGATATGAAGTACTACGTTATAGCGTATAACGTTGTATAGCATATCTGTATATCGTATTACGTTATGTAGCATTACCTTACAACGTTTAACATTATGTAGTGTTCCCTTATAAAGTATAACATTATGTAGTATTACGTTATAACGTATAACGTTATGTAGTATTGCATTAAGACGCACTACCTTAAGTAGTATTACGTTATAACGTATAACGTTATGTAGTATTACGTTATAACGTTTAACGTTATGAAGTATTACGTTTTATCGTATGACGTTATTTACTATTACGTTATAACGTATAACGTTGTATAGCATATCAGTATAACGTGTAACGGTATATAGCATATCAGTATAACGTATAACGTTATATAGTATTACGTTATAACGTATAACGTTATGTAGTATTACGTTATAACGTATAACGTTATGTAGTATTACGTTATAACGTATAACGATATGAAGTATTACGTTATAACGTATAACGTTATGTAGAGTTACGTTATATCGTATAACGTTGTAAAGCATATCTGTATATCGCATAACGTTATGTAGCATTACCTTACAACGTATAACATTATGTAGTATTACGTTATGACGTATAACGTTATGCAGTATTACGTTATAACGTATAACGTTATGTAGTATTACGTTATAACGTATAACGTTGTATAGCATACCTGTATAACGTATAACGTTGTAAAGCATATCTGTATACCGCATAACGTTATGTACCATTACCTTACAACGTATAACGTTATGTAGTATTACGTTATAACGTATAACGTTATGTAGTATTAAGTTATAACGTTTAACGTTATGGAGTATTACGTTATAACGTATAACGATATGAAGTATTACGTTATAACGTATAACGATATGTAGTACTACGTTATAACGTATAACGTTGTATAGCATATCAGTATATCGTATAACGTAATATAGTATTACGTTATAACGTATAACGTTATGCAGTATTACGTTATAACATATAACGTTATGTAGTATTACATTATAACGTATAACGTTAGGCAGTATTACGTTATAACATATAACGTTATGTAGTATTACGTTATAACGTATAAGGATATGTAGTATTACGTTAGAACGTATAACGTTATGTAGTATTACGTTATAACGTATAACGTTATAGAGTATTACGTTATAACGTATAACGTTATGGAGTATTACGTTATAACGTATAACGTTGTATAGCATATCAGTATAACGTGTAACGGTATATAGCATATCAGTATAACGTATAACGTTATATAGTATTACGTTATAACGTATAACGTTATGTAGTATTACGTTATAACGTATAACGTTATGTAGTATTATGTTATAACGTATATCGTTATGAAGCATTACGTTATAACGTATAACGTTATGTAGTATTACGTTATAGCGTATAACGTTATGTAGTATTACGTTGTAACGTATAACGTTATGCAGTATTACGTTATAACGTATAACGTTATGAAGTATTCCGTTATAACGTATAACGTTATGTCGTATTACGTTGTAACGTATAACGTTCTATAGCATATCGGTATATCGTATAACGTTATGTAGCATTACCTTACAACGTTTAACATTATGTAGTATTACGTTATAACGTATAACGCTATGTAGTATTATGTTATATCCTATAACGTTATGTAGTATTGCATTAAGACGCACTACCTTATGTAGTATTACGTTATAACGTATAACGTTATGTAGTATTAAGTTATAACGTTTAACGTTATGAAGTATTACGTTTTATCGTATGACGTTATGTACTATTACGTTATAACGTATAACGTTGTATAGCATATCAGTATAACGTGTAACGGTATATAGCATATCAGTATAACGTATAACGTTATATAGTATTGCGTTATAACGTATAACGTTATGTAGTATTACGTTATAACGTATAACGTTATCTAGCATATCAGTATAACGCATAACGTTATATAGTATTACGTTATAACGTATAACGTTATGTAGTATTACGTTATAACGTATAACGATATGAAGTATTACGTTATAACGTATAACGTTATGTAGAATTACGTTATAACGTATAACGTTGTAAAGCATATCTGTATATCGCATAACGTTATGTAGCATTACCTTACAACGTATAACATTATGTAGTATTACGTTATAACGTATAACGTTATGCAGTATTACGTTATAACGTATAACGATATGAAGTATTACGTTATAACGTATAACGTTATGTAGTATTACGTTACAACGTATAACGATACGTAGTATTACGTTAAAACGTATAACGTTATGTAGTATTACGTTATAACGTATAACGATATGTAGTATTACGTTATAACGTATAACGTAATGTAGTATTGCATTAAGACGCACCACCATATGCAGTACTACGTTATAACGTATAACGTTATGTAGTGTTAAGTTATAACGTTTAACGTTATGTAGTATTACGTTATAACGTATAACGTTATGCAGTATTACGTTATAAAATATAACGGTATGTAGTATTACGTTATAACGTATAACGACATGTAGTATTACGTTAGAACGTATAACGTTATGTAGTATTACGTTATAACGTATAACGCTATGCAGTATTACGTTATAACGTATAACGTTATGTAGTATTCCGTTATAACGTATAACGTTATGTCGTATTACGTTATAACGTATAACGTTGTATAGCATATCGGTATATCTTATAACGTTATGTAGCATTACCTTACAACGTTTAACATTATGTAGTATTACGTTATAACGTATAACGTTATATAGTATTACGATATAACGTTTAACGTTATGTAGTATTACGTTATAACGTATAACGTTATGAAGTATTACGTTATAACGTATAACGATATGTAGTATTACGTTATAACGTATAACGTTATGTAGTATTAAGTTATAACGTATAACGTTGTATAGCATATCAGTATATCGTATAACGTTATGTAGCATTACCTTACAGCCATCAACATTATGTAGCATTACGTTATAACGTATAACGTTATGTAGTATTCCGTTATAACGTATAACGTTATGTCGTATTACGTTATAACGTATAACGTTATGTAGTATTACGTTATAACGTATAACGTTATATAGCATATCAGTATAACGCATAACGTTATATAGTATTACGTTATAACGTATAACGTTATTTAGTATTACGTTATAACGTATAACGATATGAAAAATATTACGTTATAACGTATAACGTTATGTAGAATTACGTTATAACGTACAACGTTGTAAAGCATATCGGTATATCGCATAACGTTATGTAGCATTACCCTACAACGTATAACGTTATGTAGTATTACGTTATAACGTATAACGTAATGTAGTATTGCATTAAGACGCACCACCTTATGTAGTATTACGTTATAACGTATAACGTTATGTAGTATTAAGTTATAACGTTTAACGTTATGTAGTATTACGTTATAACGTATAACGTTATGTAGTATTATGATATAACGTATAACATTATGAAGTATTACGTTATAACGTATAACTTTATGTAGTATTACGTTATAACGTATAACGTTATGTAGTATTAAGTTATAACGTTTAACGTTATGGAACATTACGTTATAACGTATAACGTTATGAAGTATTACGTTATAACGTATAACGATATGTAGTACTACGTTATAGCGTATAACGTTGTATAGCATATCTGTATATCGTATTACGTTATGTAGCATTACCCTACAACGTTTAACATTATGTAGTGTTCCCTTATAACGTATAACGTTATGTAGTATTACGTTATAACGTACCACGTTGTATAGCATATCAGCATAACGTATAACGTTATGTAGTTTTACGTTATAAGGTATAACGTTATGTAGTATTACGTTATAACGTATAACGTTATGAAGTATTACGTTATAACGTATAACGATATGTAGTACTACGTTATAGCGTATAACGTTGTATAGCATATCTGTATATCGTATTACGTTATGTAGCATTACCTTACAACGTTTAACTTTATGTAGTGTTACCTTATAACGTCTAACGTTATGTAGTATTACGTTATAACGTATAACGTAATGTAGTATTGCATTAAGAATCACCACCTTATGTAGTAATACGATATAACGTATAACGTTATGTAGTATTAAGTTATAACGTTTAACGTTATGTAGTATTACGTTATAACGTATAACGTTATGTAGAATTACGTTATAACGTATAACGTTATGTAGAATTACGTTATAACGTATGACGTTCTAAAGCATATCTGTATATCGCATAACGTTATGTACCATTACCTTACAACGTATAACGTTATGTAGTATTACGTTATAACGTATAACGTTATGTAGTATTACGTTATAACGTTTAACGTTATGGAGTATTACGTTATAACGTATAACGTTATGAGGTATTACGTTATAACTTATAACGATATGTAGTACTACGTTATAACGTATAACGTTGTATAGCATATCAGTATAACGTATAACGTAATATAGTATTACGTTATAACTTATAACGTTATGCAGTATTACGTTATAACATATAACGTTATGTAGTATTACGTTATAACGTATAACGTTATGCAGTATTACGTTATAACATATAACGTTATGTAGTATTACGTTATAATGTATAACGATACGTAGTATTACGTTAAAACGTATAACGTTATGTAGTATTACGTTATAACGTATAACGTTATGTAGTATTACGTTATAACGTATAACGTTATGTAGTATTGCATTAAGACGCACTACCTTATGGAGTATTACGTTATAACGTATAACGTTATGTAGTATTACTTTATAACGTATAACGTAATGTAGTATTGCATTAAGACGCACCACCATATGCAGTACTACGTTATAACGTATAACGTTATGTAGTGTTAAGTTATAACGTTTAACGTTATGTAGTATTACGTTATAACGTATAACGTTATGCAGTATTACGTTATAAAATATAACGGTATATAGTATTACGTTATAACGTATAACGACATGTAGTATTACGTTAGAACGTATAACGTTATGTAGTATTACGTTATAACGTATAACGCTATGCAGTATTACGTTATAACGTATAACGTTATGTAGTATTCCGTTATAACGTATAACGTTATGTCGTATTACGTTATAACGTATAACGTTGTATAGCTTATCAGTATATCGTAAAACGTTATGCAGCATTACCTTACAACGTTTAACATTATGTAGTATTACGTTATAACGTATAACGTTATGTAGTATTTCGTTATAACGTTTAACGTAATGTAGTATTGCATTAAGACGCACCACCTTATGTAGTATTACGTTATAACGTATAACGTTATACAGTATTAAGTTAAAACGTTTAACGTTATGTAGTATTACGTTATAACGTATGACTTTATGTAGTATTATGTTATAACGTATATCGTTATGAAGTATTACGTTATAACGTAAAACGATATGTAGTATTATGTTATAACGTATAACGTTATGAAGTATTACGATATAACGTATAACGTTATGTAGTATTACGTTATAGCGTATAACGTTATGTAGTATTACGTTATAACGTATAACGTCATGCAGCATTACGTTATAACGTATAACGTTATGTAGTATTCCGTTATAACGTATAACGTTATGTCGTATTACGGTATAACGTATAACGTTATGAAGTATTACGATATAACGTATAACGTTATGTAGTATTACGTTATAGCGTATAACGTTATGCAGTATTACGTTATAACGTATAACGTTATGTAGTATTTCGTTATAACGTATAACGTAATGTAGTATTTCGTTATAACGTATAACGTAATGTAGTATTGCATTAAGACGCACCACCTTATGTAGTATTACGTTATAACGTATAACGTTATACAGTATTAAGTTAAAACGTTTAACGTTATGTAGTATTACGTTATAACGTATTACTTTATGTAGTATTATGTTATAACGTATATCGTTATGAAGTATTACGTTATAACGTAAAACGATATGTAGTATTATGTTATAACGTATAACGTTATGAAGTATTACGATATAACGTATAACGTTATGTAGTATTACGTTATAGCGTATAACGTTATGCAGTATTACGTTATAACGTATAACGTTATGTAGTATTTCGTTATAACGTATAACGTAATGTAGTATTGCATTAAGACACACCACCTCATGTAGTATTACGTTATAACGTATAACGTTATGTAGTATTAAGTTATAACGTTTAACGTTATGTAATATTACGTTATAACGTATAACGTTATGTAGTATTATGTTATAACGTATAACGTTATGAAGTATTACGATATAACGTATAACGTTATGTAGTATTACGTTATAGCGTATAACGTTATGTGGTATTACGTTATAACGTATAACGTCATGCAGCATTACGTTATAACGTATAACGTTATGTAGTATTCCGTTATAACGTATAACGTTATGTCGTATTACGGTATAACGTATATCGTTGTATAGCATATCAGTATATCGTATAACGTTATGTAGCATAACCTTACTACGCTTAACATTATGTGGTATTACGTTATAACGTATAACGTTATGTAGTATTAAGTTATAACGTTTAACGTTATGTAATATTACGTTATAACGTATAACGTTATGTAGTATTATGTTATAACGTATAACGTTATGAAGTATTACGATATAACGTATAACGTTATGTAGTATTACGTTATAGCGTATAACGTTATGTAGTATTACGTTATAACGTATAACGTCATGCAGCATTACGTTATAACGTATAACGTTATGTAGTATTCCGTTATAACGTATAACGTTATGTCGTATTACGGTATAACGTATAACGTTGTATAGCATATCAGTATATCGTATAACGTTATGTAGCATAACCTTACAACGCTTAACATTATGTGGTATTACGTTATAACGTATAACGTTATGTAGTATTACGTTATAACGTATAACGTAATGTAGTATTGCATTAAGACGCACCACCTTATGTAGTATTACGTTATAACGTATAACGTTATGCAGTATATAGTTATAACGTTTAACGTAATGTAGTATTGCGTTATAACGTATAACTACATGTAGTATTACGTTATAACGTATAAAGTTATGCAGTATTACGTTATAACGTATAACGTTATGTAGTATTCCGTTATAACGTATAACGTTATGTCGTATTACGTTATAACGTATAACGTTGTATAGCATATCAGTATATCGTATAACGTTATGTAGCATAACCTTACAACGCTTAACATTATGTGGTATTACGTTATAACGTATAACGTTATGTAGTATTACGTTATAACGTATAACGTTATGTAGTATTGCATTAAGACGCACCACCTTATGTAGTATTACGTTATAACGTATAACGTTATGTAGTATAAAGTTATAACGTTTAACGTTATGTAGTATTATGTTATAACGTATAACGTTATGTAGTATTATGATATAACGTATAACGTTATGAAGTATTACGTTATAACGTATAACTTTATGTAGTATTACGTTATAACGTATAACGTTATGTAGTATTAAGTTATAACGTTTAACGTTATGGAATATTACGTTATAACGTATAAAGTTATGAAGTATTACGTTATAACGTATAACGATATGTAGTACTACGTTATAGCGTATAACGTTGTATAGCATATCTGTATATCGTATTACGTTATGTAGCATTACCTTACAACGTTTAACATTATGTAGTGTTCCCTTATAACGTATAACGTTATGTAGTATTACGTTATAACGTATAACGTTATGTAGTATTGCATTAAGACGCACTACCTTATGTAGTATTACGTTATAACGTATAACGTTATGTAGTATTACGTTATAACGTATAACGTTATGAAGCATTACGTTATAACGTATAACGATATGTTATATTACGTTATAGCGTATAACGTTGTATAGCATATCTGTATATCGTATTACGTTATGTAGCATTACCTTACAACGTTTAACTTTATGTAGTGTTACCTTATAACGTATAACGTTATGTAGTATTACGTTATAACGTATAACGTAATGTAGTATTGCATTAAGAATCACCACCTTATGTAGTATTACGATATAACGTATAACGTTATGTAGTATTAAGTTATAACGTTTAACGTTATGTAGTATTACGTTATAACGTATAACGTTATGTAGAATTACGTTATAACGTATAACGTTATGTAGAATTACGTTATAACGTATAACGTTGTAAAGCATATCTGTATATCGCATAACGTTATGTACCATTACCTTACAACGTATAACGTTATGTAGTATTACGTTATAACGTATAACGTTATGTAGTATTACGTTATAACGTTTAACGTTATGGAGTAGTACGTTATAACGTATAACGTTATGAGGTATTACGTTATAACGTATAACGATATGTAGTACTACGTTATAACGTATAACGTTGTATAGCATATCAGTATAACGTATAACGTAATATAGTATTACGTTATAACTTATAACGTTATGCAGTATTACGTTATAACATATAACGTTATGTAGTATTACGTTATAACGTATAACGATACGTAGTATTACGTTAAAACGTATAACGTTATGTAGTATTACGTTATAACGTATAACGTTATGTAGTATTACGTTATAACGTATAACGTTATGTAGTATTGCATTAAGACGCACTACCTTATGGAGTATTACGTTATAACGTATAACGTTATGTAGTATTACGTTATAACGTATAACGTAATGTAGTATTGCATTAAGACGCACCACCATATGCAGTACTACGTTATAACGTATAACGTTATGTAGTGTTAAGTTATAACGTTTAACGTTATGTAGTATTACGTTATAACGTATAACGTTATGTAGTATTGCATTAAGACGCACTACCTTATGGAGTATTACGTTATAACGTATAACGTTATGTAGCATTACGTTATAACGTATAACGTAATGTAGTATTGCATTAAGACGCACCACCATATGCAGTACTACGTTATAACGTATAACGTCATGCAGCATTACGTTATAACGTATAACGTTATGTAGTATTCCGTTATAACGTATAACGTTATGTCGTATTACGGTATAACGTATATCGTTGTATAGCATATCAGTATATCGTATAACGTTATGTAGCATAACCTTACTACGCTTAACATTATGTGGTATTACGTTATAACGTATAACGTTATGTAGTATTAAGTTATAACGTTTAACGTTATGTAATATTACGTTATAACGTATAACGTTATGTAGTATTATGTTATAACGTATAACGTTATGTAGTATTCCGCTATAACGTATAACGTTATGTCGTATTACGGTATAACGTATAACGTTGTATAGCATATCAGTATATCGTATAACGTTATGTAGCATAACCTTACAACGCTTAACATTATGTGGTATTACGTTATAACGTATAACGTTATGTAGTATTACGTTATAACGTATAACGTAATGTAGTATTGCATTAAGACGCACCACCTTATGTAGTATTACGTTATAACGTATAACGTTATGCAGTATATAGTTATAACGTTTAACGTAATGTAGTATTGCGTTATAACGTATAACTACATGTAGTATTACGTTATAACGTATAAAGTTATGCAGTATTACGTTATAACGTATAACGTTATGTAGTATTCCGTTATAACGTATAACGTTATGTCGTATTACGTTATAACGTATAACTTTATGTAGTATTACGTTATAACGTATAACGTTATGTAGTATTAAGTTATAACGTTTAACGTTATGGAATATTACGTTATAACGTATAAAGTTATGAAGTATTACGTTATAACGTATAACGATATGTAGTACTACGTTATAGCGTATAACGTTGTATAGCATATCTGTATATCGTTTTACGTTATGTAGCATTACCTTACAACGTTTAACATTATGTAGTGTTCCCTTATAACGTATAACGTTATGTAGTATTACGTTATAACGTATAACGTTATGTAGTATTGCGTTAAGACGCACTACCTTATGTAGTATTACGTTATAACGTATAACGTTATGTAGTATTACGTTATAACGTATAACGTTATGAAGCATTACGTTATAACGTATAACGATATGTTATATTACGTTATAGCGTATAACGTTGTATAGCATATCTGTATATCGTATTACGTTATGTAGCATTACCTTACAACGTTTAACTTTATGTAGTGTTACCTTATAACGTATAACGTTATGTAGTATTACGTTATAACGTATAACGTAATGTAGTATTGCATTAAGAATCACCACCTTATGTAGTATTACGATATAACGTATAACGTTATGTAGTATTAAGTTATAACGTTTAACGTTATGTAGTATTACGTTATAACGTATAACGTTATGTAGAATTACGTTATAACGTATAACGTTATGTAGAATTACGTTATAACGTATAACGTTGTGAAGCATATCTGTATATCGCATAACGTTATGTACCATTACCTTACAACGTATAACCTTATGTAGTATTACGTTATAACGTATAACGTTATGTAGTATTACGTTATAACGTTTAACGTTATGGAGTAGTACGTTATAACGTATAACGATATGTAGTACTACGTTATAACGTATAACGTTGTATAGCATATCAGTATAACGTATAACGTAATATAGTATTACGTTATAACTTATAACGTTATGCAGTATTACGTTATAACATATAACGTTATGTAGTATTACGTTATAACGTATAACGATACGTAGTATTACGTTAAAACGTATAACGTTATGTAGTATTACGTTATAACGTATAACGTTATGTAGTATTACGTTATAACGTATAACGTTATGTAGTATTGCATTAAGACGCACTACCTTATGGAGTATTACGTTATAACGTATAACGTTATGTAGTATTACGTTATAACGTATAACGTAATGTAGTATTGCATTAAGACGCACCACCATATGCAGTACTACGTTATAACGTATAACGTTATGTAGTGTTAAGTTATAACGTTTAACGTTATGTAGTATTACGTTATAACGTATAACGTTATGCAGTATTATGTTATAAAATATAACGGTATGTAGTATTACGTTATAACGTATAACGACATGTAGTATTACGTTAGAACGTATAACGTTATGTAGTATTACGTTATAACGTATAACGCTATGCAGTATTACGTTATAACGTATAACGTTATGTAGTATTCCGTTATAACGTATAACGTTATGTCGTATTACGTTATAACGTATAACGTTGTATAGCTTATCAGTATATCGTAAAACGTTATGCAGCATTACCTTACAACGTTTAACATTATGTAGTATTACGTTATAACGTATAACGTTATGTAGTATTTCGTTATAACGTATAACGTAATGTAGTATTGCATTAAGACGCACCACCTTATGTAGTATTACGTTATAACGTATAACGTTATACAGTATTAAGTTAAAACGTTTAACGTTATGTAGTATTACGTTATAACGTATAACGTTATGTAGTATTATGTTATAACGTATATCGTTATGAAGTATTACGTTATAACGTAAAACGATATGTAGTATTACGTTAGAACGTATAACGTTATGTAGTATTACGTTATAACGTATAACTACATGTAGTATTACGTTATAACGTATAAAGTTATGCAGTATTACGTTATAACGTATAACGTTATGTAGTATTTCGTTATAACGTATAACGTAATGTAGTATTGCATTAAGACGCACCACCTCATGTAGTATTACGTTATAACGTATAACGTTATGTAGTATTAAGTTATAACGTTTAACGTTATGTAATATTACGTTATAACGTATAACGTTATGTAGTATTATGTTATAACGTATAACGTTATGAAGTATTACGATATAACGTATAACGTTATGTAGTATTACGTTATAGCGTATAACGTTATGTAGTATTACGTTATAACGTATAACGTCATGCAGCATTACGTTATAACGTATAACGTTATGTAGTATTCCGTTATAACGTATAACGTTATGTCGTATTACGGTATAACGTATAACGTTGTATAGCATATCAGTATATCGTATAACGTTATGTAGCATAACCTTACAACGCTTAACATTATGTGGTATTACGTTATAACGTATAACGTTATGTAGTATTAAGTTATAACGTTTAACGTTATGTAATATTGCGTTATAACGTATAACGTTATGCAGTATTATGTTATAACGTATAACGTTATGAAGTATTACGATATAGCGTATAACGTTATGTAGTATTACGTTATAACGTATAACGTTATGTAGAATTACGTTATAACGTATAACGTTGTAAAGCATATCTGTATATCGCATAACGTTATGTGCCATTACCTTACAACGTATAACGTTATGTAGTATTACGTTATAACGTATAACGTTATGTAGTATTACGTTATAACGTATAACGTTATGTAGTATTGCATTAAGACGCACCACCTTATGTAGTATTACGTTATAACGTATAACGTTATGTAGTATAAAGTTATAACGTTTAACGTTATGTAGTATTATGTTATAACGTATAACGTTATGTAGTATTATGATATAACGTATAACGTTATGAAGTATTACGTTATAACGTATAACTTTATGTAGTATTACGTTATAACGTATAACGTTATGTAGTATTAAGTTATAACGTTTAACGTTATGGAATATTACGTTATAACGTATAAAGTTATGAAGTATTACGTTATAACGTATAACGATATGTAGTACTACGTTATAGCGTATAACGTTGTATAGCATATCTGTATATCGTATTACGTTATGTAGCATTACCTTACAACGTTTAACATTATGTAGTGTTCCCTTATAACGTATAACGTTATGTAGTATTACGTTATAACGTATAACGTTATGTAGTATTGCATTAAGACGCACTACCTTATGTAGTATTACGTTATAACGTATAACGTTATGTAGTATTACGTTATAACGTATAACGTTATGAAGCATTACGTTATAACGTATAACGATATGTTATATTACGTTATAGCGTATAACGTTGTATAGCATATCTGTATATCGTATTACGTTATGTAGCATTACCTTACAACGTTTAACTTTATGTAGTGTTACCTTATAACGTATAACGTTATGTAGAATTACGTTATAACGTATAACGTAATGTAGTATTGCATTAAGAATCACCACCTTATGTAGTATTACGATATAACGTATAACGTTATGTAGTATTAAGTTATAACGTTTAACGTTATGTAGTATTACGTTATAACGTATAACGTTATGTAGAATTACGTTATAACGTATAACGTTATGTAGAATTACGTTATAACGTATAACGTTGTAAAGCATATCTGTATATCGCATAACGTTATGTACCATTACCTTACAACGTATAACGTTATGTAGTATCACGTTATAACGTATAACGTTATGTAGTATTACGTTATAACGTTTAACGTTATGGAGTAGTACGTTATAACGTATAACGTTATGAGGTATTACGTTATAACGTATAACGATATGTAGTACTACGTTATAACGTATAACGTTGTATAGCATATCAGTATAACGTATAACGTAATATAGTATTACGTTATAACTTATAACGTTATGCAGTATTACGTTATAACATATAACGTTATGTAGTATTACGTTATAACGTATAACGATACGTAGTATTACGTTAAAACGTATAACGTTATGTAGTATTACGTTATAACGTATAACGTTATGTAGTATTACGTTATAACGTATAACGTTATGTAGTATTGCATTAAGACGCACTACCTTATGGAGTATTACGTTATAACGTATAACGTTATGTAGTATTACGTTATAACGTATAACGTAATGTAGTATTGCATTAAGACGCACCACCATATGCAGTACTACGTTATAACGTATAACGTTGTGTAGTGTTAAGTTATAACGTTTAACGTTATGTAGTATTACGTTATAACGTATAACGTTATGCAGTATTACGTTATAAAATATAACGGTATGTAGTATTACGTTATAACGTATAACGACATGTAGTATTACGTTAGAACGTATAACGTTATGTAGTATTACGTTATAACGTATAACGCTATGCAGTATTACGTTATAACGTATAACGTTATGTAGTATTCCGTTATAACGTATAACGTTATGTCGTATTACGTTATAACGTATAACGTTGTATAGCTTATCAGTATATCGTAAAACGTTATGCAGCATTACCTTACAACGTTTAACATTATGTAGTATTACGTTATAACGTATAACGTTATGTAGTATTTCGTTATAACGTATAACGTAATGTAGTATTGCATTAAGACGCACCACCTTATGTAGTATTACGTTATAACGTATAACGTTATACAGTATTAAGTTAAAACGTTTAACGTTATGTAGTATTACGTTATAACGTATAACGTTATGTAGTATTATGTTATAACGTATATCGTTATGAAGTATTACGTTATAACGTAAAACGATATGTAGTATTACGTTAGAACGTATAACGTTATGTAGTATTACGTTATAACGTATAACTACATGTAGTATTACGTTATAACGTATAAAGTTATGCAGTATTACGTTATAACGTATAACGTTATGTAGTATTTCGTTATAACGTATAACGTAATGTAGTATTGCATTAAGACGCACCACCTCATGTAGTATTACGTTATAACGTATAACGTTATGTAGTATTAAGTTATAACGTTTAACGTTATGTAATATTACGTTATAACGTATAACGTTATGTAGTATTATGTTATAACGTATAACGTTATGAAGTATTACGATATAACGTATAACGTTATGTAGTATTACGTTATAGCGTATAACGTTATGTAGTATTACGTTATAACGTATAACGTCATGCAGCATTACGTTATAACGTATAACGTTATGTAGTATTCCGTTATAATGTATAACGTTATGTCGTATTACGGTATAACGTATAACGTTGTATAGCATATCAGTATATCGTATAACGTTATGTAGCATAACCTTACAACGCTTAACATTATGTGGTATTACGTTATAACGTATAACGTTATGTAGTATTAAGTTATAACGTTTAACGTTATGTAATATTGCGTTATAACGTATAACGTTATGCAGTATTATGTTATAACGTATAACGTTATGAAGTATTACGATATAGCGTATAACGTTATGTAGTATTACGTTATAACATATAACGTTATGTAGTATTACGTTATAACGTATAACGATATGTAGTATTACGTTATAACGTATAACGTTGTATAGCATATCAGTATAACATATAACGCTATGTAGTATTGCGTTATAACGTATAACGTTATGTATTATTACGTTATAACTTATAACGTTGTATAGCATATCTGTATAACGTATAACGTTATGTACCATTACCCTACAACGTATAACATTATGTAGTATTACGTTATAACGTATAACGTAATGTAGTATTGCATTAAGACGCACCACCTTATGTAGTACTACGTTAAAACGTGTAACGTTATGTAGTGTTAAGTTATAACGTTTAACGTTATGTAGTATTACGTTATAACGTATAACGTTATGAAGTATTACGTTATAACGTATAACGTTATGTAGTATTACGTTATAACGTATAACGTAATGTAGTATTGCACTAAGACGCACCACCTTATGTAGTACTACGTTAAAACGTGTAACGTTATGTAGTGTTGAGTTATAACGTTTAACGTTATGTAATATTACGTTATAGCGTATAGCGTTATGTAGTATTACGTTATAGCGTATAACGTTATGTAGTATTACGTTATAACGTATAACGTTGTATAGCATATCAGTATAACATATAACGCTATGTAGTATTGCGTTATAATGTATAACGTTATGTATTATTACGTTATAACTTATAACGTTGTATAGCATATCTGTATAACGTATAACGTTATGTAGCATTACCCTACAACGTATAACATTATGTAGTATTACGTTATAACGTATAACGTTGTGTAGCATATCAGTATAACTTGTATCGTTATATAGCATATCAGTAAAACGTATAGCGTTATATAGTATTACGTTATAACGCATAACGTTATGTACTATTACGTTATAGCGTATAACGTTATGTAGTATGACGTTATAACGTATAACGTTGTACAGCATATCTGTATATCGTATTACGTTATGTAGCATTACCTTACAACGTATAACATTATGTCGTATTACGTTATAACGTATAACGTTATATAGTATTACGTTATAACGTATAACGTTATATAGTATTACGTTATAACGTATAACGTTATGTAGTATTACGTTATAACGTATAGCGTTATGTAGTATTACGTGATAACGTATAACGTTATGAAGTATTACTTTATAACGTATAACGATATGTAATATTACGTTATAGCGTATAACGCTGTATAGCATATCTGTATATCGTATTACGTTATGTAGCATTACCTTACAACGTTTAACATTATGTAGTGTTACCTTATAACGTATAACGTTATGTAGTATTACGTTATAGCGTATAACGTTATGTAGTATTACGTTGTAACGTATAACGTTATGCAGTATTACGTTATAACGTATTACGTTATGTTCCATTAACCTACAACGTATAACATTATGTAGTATTACGTTACAACGTATAACGTTATGTAGTTTTACGTTATAAGGTATAGCGTTATGTAGTATTACGTTATAACGTATAACGTTATGAAGTATTACGTTATAACGTATAACGATATGTAATATTACGTTATAGCGTATAACGTTGTATAGCATATCTGTATATCGTATTACGTTATGTAGCATTACCTTACAACGTTTAACATTATGTAGTGTTACCTTGTAACGTATAATGTTATGTAGTCTTACGTTATAACGTATAACGTTATGTAGTATTATATTATAACGTATAACGATATGAAGTATTACGTTATAACGTATAACGTTATGTAGTATTACGTTATAACGTATAACGTTATGTAGTATTAAGTTATAACGTATAACGTTGTATAGCATATCAGTATATCGTATAACGTTATGTAGCATTACCTTACAGCCATCAACATTATGTAGCATTACGTTATAACGTATAACGTTATGTAGTATTCCGTTATAACGTATAACGTTATGTCGTATTACGTTATAACGTATAACGTTGTATAGCATATCGGTATATCGTATACCGTTATGTAGCATTACCTTACAACGTTTAACATTATGTAGTATTACGTTATAACGTATAACGCTATGTAGTATTATGTTATAACGTATAACGTTATGTAGTATTGCATTAAGACGCACTACCTTATGTAGTATTACGTTATAACGTATAACGTTATGTAGTATTAAGTTATAACGTTTAACGTTATGAAGTATTACGTTTTATCGTATGACGTTATGTACTATTACGTTTAAACGTATACAGTTGTATAGCATATCAGTATAACGTGTAACGGTATATAGCATATCAGTATAACGTATAACGTTATATAGTATTACGTTATAACGTTTAACGTTATGTAGTATTACGTTATAACGTATAACGTTATATATCATATCAGTATAACGCATAACGTTATATAGTATTACGATATAACGTATAACGTTATGTAGTATTACGTTATAACGTATAACGATATGAAGTATTACGTTATAACGTATAACGTTATGTAGACTTACGTTATAACGTATAACGTTGTAAAGCATATCGGTATATCGCATAACGTTATGTCGCATTACCCTACAACGTATAACATTATGTAGTATTACGTTATAACGTATAACGTTATGTAGTATTATATTATAACGTATAACGTTATGTAGTATTACGTTATAACGTATAACGTTATGCAGTATTACGTTATAACGTATAACGTTGTATAGCATATCATATAACGTATAACGTTATGTAGTATTGCGTTATAACGTATAACGTTATGCAGTATAACGTTATAACGTATAACGTTGTATAGCATATCCGTATAACGTACAACGATATGTAATATTACGTTATAGCGTATAACGTTATGTAGTTTTACGTTATAACGTATAACGATATGTAATATTACTTTATAGCGTATAACGTTGTATAGCATATCTGTATATCGTATTACGTTATGTAGCATTACCTTACAACGTTTAACATTATGTAGTGTTACCTTATAACGTATAACGTTATGTAGTATTACGTTATAACGTATAACGTTATACAGTATTAAGTTATAACGTTTAACGTTATGTAGTATTACGTTATAACGTATAACGTTATGTAGTATTATGATATAACGTATATCGTTATGAAGTATTACGTTATAACGTATAACGTTATGTAGTATTACGTTATAGCGTATAACGTTATGTAGTATTACGTTGTAACGTATAACGTTATGCAGTATTACGTTATAACGTATTACGTTATGTTCCATTAACCTACAACGTATAACATTATGTAGTATTACGTTACAACGTATAACGTTATGTAGTTTTACGTTATAAGGTATAACGTTATGTAGTATTACGTTATAACGTATAACGTTATGAAGTATTACGTTATAACGTATAACGATATGTAATATTACGTTATAGCGTATAACGTTGTATAGCATATCTGTATATCGTATTACGTTATGTAGCATTACCTTACAACGTTTAACATTATGTAGTGTTACCTTGTAACGTATAATGTTATGTAGTCTTACGTTATAACGTATAACGTTATGTAGTATTATATTATAACGTATAACGATATGAAGTATTACGTTATATCGTATAACGTTATGTAGTATTACGTTATAACGTATCACGTTGTATAGCATATCAGCATAACGTATAACGTTATGTAGTTTTACGTTATAAGGTATAACGTTATGTAGTATTACGTTATAGCGTATAACGTTATGAAGCATTACGGTATAACGTATAACGATATGTTATATTACGTTATAGCGTATAACGTTGTATAGCATATCTGTATATCGTATTACGTTATGTAGCATTACCTTACAACGTTTAACATTATGTAGTGTTACCTTATAACGTAAAACGTTATGTAGTATTACGTTATAACGTATAACGTAATGTAGTATTGCATTAAGACGCACCACCTTATGTAGTATTACGTTATAACGTATAACGTTATGTAGTATTAAGTTATAAGGTTTAACGTTATGTAGTATTACGTTATAACGTATAACGTTATGTAGAATTACGTTATAACGTATAACGTTGTAAAGCATATCTGTATATCGCATAACGTTATGTACCATTACCTTACAACGTATAACGTTATGTAGTATTACGTTATAACGTATAACGTTATGTAGTATTAAGTTATAACGTATAACGTTATGTAGTATTAAGTTATAACGTATAACGTTGTATAGCATATCAGTATAACGTATAACGTAATATAGTATTACGTTATAACGTATAACGTTATGCAGTATTACGTTATAACATATAACGTTATGTAGTATTACGTTATAACGTATAACGTTAGGCAGTATTACGTTATAACATATAACGTTATGGAATATTACGTTATAACGTATAACGTTATGAAGTATTACGTTATAACGTATAACGATATGTAGTACTACGTTATAGCGTATAACGTTGTATAGCATATCTGTATATCGTATTACGTTATGTAGCATTACCTTACAACGTTTAACGTTATGTAGTATTACGTTATAACGTATAACGTTATGTAGTATTATGTTATCACGTATAACGATATGAAGTATTACGTTATAACGTATAACGTTATGTAGTATTAAGTTATAACGTATAACGTTGTATAGCATATCAGTATATCGTATAACATTATGTAGCATTACCTTACAGCCATCAACATTATGTAGCATTACGTTATAACGTATAACGTTATGTAGTATTCCGTTATAACGTATAACGTTATGTCGTATTACGTAATAACGTATAACGTTGTATAGCATATCGGTATATCGTATAACGTTATGTAGCATTACCTTACAACGTTTAACATTATGTAGTATTACGTTATAACGTATAACGCTATGTAGTATTATGTTATAACGTATAACGTTATGTAGTATTGCATTAAGACGCACTACCTTATGTAGTATTACGTTATAACGTATAACGTTATGTAGTATTGCATTAAGACGCACTACCTTATGTAGTATTACGTTATAACGTATAACGTTATGTAGTATTAAGTTATAACGTTTAACGTTATGAAGTATTACGTTTTATCGTATGACGTTATGTACTATTACGTTTAAACGTATACAGTTGTATAGCATATCAGTATAACGTGTAACGGTATATAGCATATCAGTATAACGTATAACGTTATATAGTATTACGTTATAACGTTTAACGTTATGTAGTATTACGTTATAACGTATAACGTTATATATCATATCAGTATAACGCATAACGTTATATAGTATTACGATATAACGTATAACGTTATGTAGTATTACGTTATAACGTATAACGATATGAAGTATTACGTTATACGGTATAACGTTATGTAGACTTACGTTATAACGTATAACGTTGTAAAGCATATCGGTATATCGCATAACGTTATGTCGCATTACCCTACAACGTATAACATTATGTAGTATTACGTTATAACGTATAACGTTATGTAGTATTATATTATAACGTATAACGTTATGTAGTATTACGTTATAACGTATAACGTTATGCAGTATTACGTTATAACGTATAACGTTATGCAGTATTACGTTATAACGTATAACGTTGTATAGCATATCATATAACGTATAACGTTATGTAGTATTGCGTTATAACGTATAACGTTATGCAGTATAACGTTATAACGTATAACGGTGTATAGCATATCCGTATAACGTACAACGATATGTAATATTACGTTATAGCGTATAACGTTATGTAGTTTTACGTTATAACGTATAACGATATGTAATATTACTTTATAGCGTATAACGTTGTATAGCATATCTGTATATCGTATTACGTTATGTAGCATTACCTTACAACGTTTAACATTATGTAGTGTTACCTTATAACGTATAACGTTATGTAGTATTACGTTATAACGTATAACGTTATACAGTATTAAGTTATAACGTTTAACGTTATGTAGTATTACGTTATAACGTATAACGTTATGTAGTAGTATGATATAACGTATATCGTTATGAAGTATTACGTTATAACGTATAACGTTATGTAGTATTACGTTATAGCGTATAACGTTATGTAGTATTACGTTGTAACGTATAACGTTATGCAGTATTACGTTATAACGTATTACGTTATGTTCCATTAACCTACAACGTATAACATTATGTAGTATTACGTTACAACGTATAACGTTATGTAGTTTTACGTTATAAGGTATAGCGTTATGTAGTATTACGTTATAACGTATAACGTTATGAAGTATTACGTTATAACGTATAACGATATGTAATATTACGTTATAGCGTATAACGTTGTATAGCATATCTGTATATCGTATTACGTTATGTAGCATTACCTTACAACGTTTAACATTATGTAGTGTTACCTTGTAACGTATAATGTTATGTAGTCTTACGTTATAACGTATAACGTTATGTAGTATTATATTATAACGTATAACGATATGAAGTATTACGTTATAACGTATAACGTTATGTAGTATTACGTTATAACGTATAACGTTATGTAGTATTAAGTTATAACGTATAACGTTGTATAGCATATCAGTATATCGTATAACGTTATGTAGCATTACCTTACAGCCATCAACATTATGTAGCATTACGTTATAACGTATAACGTTATGTAGTATTCCGTTATAACGTATAACGTTATGTCGTATTACGTTATAACGTATAACGTTGTATAGCACATCGGTATATCGTATACCGTTATGTAGCATTACCTTACAACGTTTAACATTATGTAGTATTACGTTATAACGTATAACGCTATGTAGTATTATGTTATAACGTATAACGTTATGTAGTATTAAGTTATAACGTTTAACGTTATGAAGTACTACGTTTTATCGTATGACGTTATGTACTATTACGTTAGAACGTATAAAGTTGTATAGCATATCAGTATAACGTGTAACGGTATATAGCATATCAGTATAACGTATAACGTTATATAGTATTACATTATAACGTATAACGTTATGTAGTATTACGTTATAACGTATAACGTTATATAGCATATCAGTATAACGCATAACGTTATATAGTATTACGTTATAACGTATAACGTTATATAGCATATCAGTATAACGTATAACGTTATGCAGTATTACGTTATAACGTATAACGTTGTATAGCATATCATATAACGTATAACGTTATGTAGTATTTCGTTATAACGTATAACGTAATGTAGTATTGCATTAAGACGCACCACCTCATGTAGTATTACGTTATAACGTATAACGTTATGTAGTATTAAGTTATAACGTTTAACGTTATGTAATATTACGTTATAACGTATAACGTTATGTAGTATTATGTTATAACGTATAACGTTATGAAGTATTACGATATAACGTATAACGTTATGTAGTATTACGTTATAGCGTATAACGTTATGTAGTATTACGTTATAACGTATAACGTCATGCAGCATTACGTTATAACGTATAACGTTATGTAGTATTCCGTTATAACGTATAACGTTATGTCGTATTACGGTATAACGTATAACGTTGTATAGCATATCAGTATATCGTATAACGTTATGTAGCATAACCTTACAACGCTTAACATTATGTGGTATTACGTTATAACGTATAACGTTATGTAGTATTAAGTTATAACGTTTAACGTTATGTAATATTGCGTTATAACGTATAACGTTATGCAGTATTATGTTATAACGTATAACGTTATGAAGTATTACGATATAGCGTATAACGTTATGTAGTATTACGTTATAACGTATAACGTTATGTAGAATTACGTTATAACGTATAACGTTGTAAAGCATATCTGTATATCGCATAACGTTATGTGCCATTACCTTACAACGTATAACGTTATGTAGTATTACGTTATAACGTATAACGTTATGTAGTATTACGTTATAACGTATAACGTTATGTAGTATTGCATTAAGACGCACCACCTTATGTAGTATTACGTTATAACGTATAACGTTATGTAGTATAAAGTTATAACGTTTAACGTTATGTAGTATTATGTTATAACGTATAACGTTATGTAGTATTATGATATAACGTATAACGTTATGAAGTATTACGTTATAACGTATAACTTTATGTAGTATTACGTTATAACGTATAACGTTATGTAGTATTAAGTTATAACGTTTAACGTTATGTAGAATTACGTTATAACGTATAACGTTATGTAGAATTACGTTATAACGTATAACGTTGTAAAGCATATCGGTATATCGCATAACGTTATGTCGCATTACCCTACAACGTATAACATTATGTAGTATTACGTTATAACGTATAACGTTATGTAGTATTATATTATAACGTATAACGTTATGTAGTATTACGTTATAACGTATAACGTTATGCAGTATTACGTTATAACGTATAACGTTGTATAGCATATCATATAACGTTTAACGTTATGTAGTATTGCGTTATAACGTATAACGTTATGCAGTATAACGTTATAACGTATAACGTTGTATAGCATATCCGTATAACGTACAACGATATGTAATATTACGTTATAGCGTATAACGTTATGTAGTTTTACGTTATAACGTATAACGATATGAAATATTACTTTATAGCGTATAACGTTGTATAGCATATCTGTATATCGTATTACGTTATGTAGCATTACCTTACAACGTTTAACATTATGTAGTGTTACCTTATAACGTATAACGTTATGTAGTATTACGTTATAACGTATAACGTTATACAGTATTAAGTTAAAACGTTTAACGTTATGTAGTATTACGTTATAACGTATAACGTTATGTAGTATTATGATATAACGTATATCGTTATGAAGTATTACGTTATAACGTATAACGTTATGTAGTATTACGTTATAGCGTATAACGTTATGTAGTATTACGTTGTAACGTATAACGTTATGCAGTATTACGTTATAACGTATTACGTTATGTTCCATTAACCTACAACGTATAACATTATGTAGTATTACGTTACAACGTATAACGTTATGTAGTTTTACGTTATAAGGTATAACGTTATGTAGTATTACGTTATAACGTATAAAGTTATGAAGTATTACGTTATAACGTATAACGATATGTAATATTACGTTATAGCGTATAACGTTGTATAGCATATCTGTATATCGTATTACGTTATGTAGCATTACCTTACAACGTTTAACATTATGTAGTGTTACCTTGTAACGTATAATGTTATGTAGTCTTACGTTATAACGTATAACGTTATGTAGTATTATATTATAACGTATAACGATATGAAGTATTACGTTATATCGTATAACGTTATGTAGTATTACGTTATAACGTATAACGTTATGTAGTATTAAGTTATAACGTATAACGTTGTATAGCATATCAGTATATCGTATAACGTTATGTAGCATTACCTTACAGCCATCAACATTATGTAGCATTACGTTATAACGTATAACGTTATGTAGTATTCCGTTATAACGTATAACGTTATGTCGTATTACGTTATAACGTATAACGTTGTATAGCATATCGGTATATCGTATACCGTTATGTAGCATTACCTTACAACGTTTAACATTATGTAGTATTACGTTATAACGTATAACGCTATGTAGTATTATGTTATAACGTATAACGTTATGTAGTATTGCATTAAGACGCACTACCTTATGTAGTATTACGTTATAACGTATAACGTTATGTAGTATTAAGTTATAACGTTTAACGTTATGAAGTACTACGTTTTATCGTATGACGTTATGTACTATTACGTTATAACGTATAAAGGTGTATAGCATATCAGTATAACGTGTAACGGTATATAGCATATCAGTATAACGTATAACGTTATATAGTATTACATTATAACGTATAACGTTATGTAGTATTACGTTATAACGTATAACGTTATATAGCATATCAGTATAACGCATAACGTTATATAGTATTACGTTATAACGTATAACGTTATGTAGTATTACGTTATAACGTATAACGATATGAAAAATATTACGTTATAACGTATAACGTTATGTAGAATTACGTTATAACGTATAACGTTGTAAAGCATATCGGTATATCGCATAACGTTATGTAGCATTACCCTACAACGTATAACATTATGTAGTATTACGTTATAACGTATAACGTTATGTAGTATTATATTATAACGTATAACGTTATGTAGTATTACGTTATAACGTATAACGTTATGCAGTATAACGTTATAACGTATAACGTTGTATAGCATATCATATAACGTATAACGTTATGTAGTATTACGTTATAACGTATAACGTATTGTAGTATTGCATTAAGACGCACCACCTTATGTAGTATTACGTTATAACGTATAACGTTATGTAGTATTAAGTTATAACGTTTAACGTTTTGTAGTATTACGTTATAACGTATAACGTTATGTAGTATTATATTATAACGTATAACGTTATGAAGTATTACGTTATAACGTATAACGATATGTAGTACTACGTTATAGCGTATAACGTTGTATAGCATATCTGTATATCGTATTACGTTATGTAGCATTACCTTACAACGTTTAACATTATGTAGTGTTCCCTTATAACGTATAACGTTATGTAGTATTACGTTATAACGTATCACGTTGTATAGCATATCAGCCTAACGTATAACGTCATGTAGTTTTACGTTATAAGGTATAACGTTATGTAGTATTACGTTATAGCGTATAACGTTATGAAGCATTACGGTATAACGTATAACGATATGTTATATTACGTTATAGCGTATAACGTTGTATAGCATATCTGTATATCGTATTACGTTATGTAGCATTACCTTACAACGTTTAACATTATGTAGTGTTACCTTATAACGCAAAACGTTATGTAGTATTACGTTATAACGTATAACGTAATGTAGTATTGCATTAAGACGCACCACCTTATGTAGTATTACGTTATAACGTATAACGTTATGCAGTATTACGTTATAACATATAACGTTATGTAGTATTACGTTATAACGTATAACGTTAGGCAGTATTACGTTATAACATATAACGTTATGGAATATTACGTTATAACGTATAACGTTATGAAGTATTACGTTATAACGTATAACGATATGTAGTACTACGTTATAGCGTATAACGTTGTATAGCATATCTGTATATCGTATTACGTTATGTAGCATTACCTTACAACGTTTAACGTTATGTAGTATTACGTTATAACGTATAACGTTATGTAGTATTATGTTATCACGTATAACGATATGAAGTATTACGTTATAACGTATAACGTTATGTAGTATTAAGTTATAACGTATAACGTTGTATAGCATATCAGTATATCGTATAACATTATGTAGCATTACCTTACAGCCATCAACATTATGTAGCATTACGTTATAACGTATAACGTTATGTAGTATTCCGTTATAACGTATAACGTTATGTCGTATTACGCAATAACGTATAACGTTGTATAGCATATCGGTATATCGTATAACGTTATGTAGCATTACCTTACAACGTTTAACATTATGTAGTATTACGTTATAACGTATAACGCTATGTAGTATTATGTTATAACGTATAACGTTATGTAGTATTGCATTAAGACGCACTACCTTATGTAGTATTACGTTATAACGTATAACGTTATGTAGTATTGCATTAAGACGCACTACCTTATGTAGTATTACGTTATAACGTATAACGTTATGTAGTATTAAGTTATAACGTTTAACGTTATGAAGTATTACGTTTTATCGTATGACGTTATGTACTATTACGTTTAAACGTATACAGTTGTATAGCATATCAGTATAACGTGTAACGGTATATAGCATATCAGTATAACGTATAACGTTATATAGTATTACGTTATAACGTTTAACGTTATGTAGTATTACGTTATAACGTATAACGTTATATATCATATCAGTATAACGCATAACGTTATATAGTATTACGATATAACGTATAACGTTATGTAGTATTACGTTATAACGTATAACGATATGAAGTATTACGTTATAACGTATAACGTTATGTAGACTTACGTTATAACGTATAACGTTGTAAAGCATATCGGTATATCGCATAACGTTATGTCGCATTACCCTACAACGTATAACATTATGTAGTATTACGTTATAACGTATAACGTTATGTAGTATTATATTATAACGTATAACGTTATGTAGTATTACGTTATAACGTATAACGTTATGCAGTATTACGTTATAACGTATAACGTTGTATAGCATATCATATAACGTATAACGTTATGTAGTATTGCGTTATAACGTATAACGTTATGCAGTATAACGTTATAACGTATAACGTTGTATAGCATATCCGTATAACGTACAACGATATGTAATATTACGTTATAGCGTATAACGTTATGTAGTTTTACGTTATAACGTATAACGATATGTAATATTACTTTATAGCGTATAACGTTGTATAGCATATCTGTATATCGTATTACGTTATGTAGCATTACCTTACAACGTTTAACATTATGTAGTGTTACCTTATAACGTATAACGTTATGTAGTATTACGTTATAACGTATAACGTTATACAGTATTAAGTTATAACGTTTAACGTTATGTAGTATTACGTTATAACGTATAACGTTATGTAGTAGTATGATATAACGTATATCGTTATGAAGTATTACGTTATAACGTATAACGTTATGTAGTATTACGTTATAGCGTATAACGTTATGTAGTATTACGTTGTAACGTATAACGTTATGCAGTATTACGTTATAACGTATTACGTTATGTTCCATTAACCTACAACGTATAACATTATGTAGTATTACGTTACAACGTATAACGTTATGTAGTTTTACGTTATAAGGTATAGCGTTATGTAGTATTACGTTATAACGTATAACGTTATGAAGTATTACGTTATAACGTATAACGATATGTAATATTACGTTATAGCGTATAACGTTGTATAGCATATCTGTATATCGTATTACGTTATGTAGCATTACCTTACAACGTTTAACATTATGTAGTGTTACCTTGTAACGTATAATGTTATGTAGTCTTACGTTATAACGTATAACGTTATGTAGTATTATATTATAACGTATAACGATATGAAGTATTACGTTATAACGTATAACGTTATGTAGTATTACGTTATAACGTATAACGTTATGTAGTATTAAGTTATAACGTATAACGTTGTATAGCATATCAGTATATCGTATAACGTTATGTAGCATTACCTTACAGCCATCAACATTATGTAGCATTACGTTATAACGTATAACGTTATGTAGTATTCCGTTATAACGTATAACGTTATGTCGTATTACGTTATAACGTATAACGTTGTATAGCATATCGGTATATCGTATACCGTTATGTAGCATTACCTTACAACGTTTAACATTATGTAGTATTACGTTATAACGTATAACGCTATGTAGTATTATGTTATAACGTATAACGTTATGTAGTATTGCATTAAGACGCACTACCTTATGTAGTATTACGTTATAACGTATAACGTTATGTAGTATTAAGTTATAACGTTTAACGTTATGAAGTACTACGTTTTATCGTATGACGTTATGTACTATTACGTTATAACGTATAAAGTTGTATAGCATATCAGTATAACGTGTAACGGTATATAGCATATCAGTATAACGTATAACGTTATATAGTATTACATTATAACGTATAACGTTATGTAGTATTACGTTATAACGTATAACGTTATATAGCATATCAGTATAACGCATAACGTTATATAGTATTACGTTATAACGTATAACGTTATATAGCATATCAGTATAACGCATAACGTTATATAGTATTACGTTATAACGTATAACGTTATGTAGTATTACGTTATAACGTATAACGATATGAAAAATATTACGTTATAACGTATAACGTTATGTAGTATTGCATTAAGACGCACTACCTTATGTAGTATTACGTTATAACGTATAACGTTATGTAGTATTAAGTTATAACGTTTAACGTTATGAAGTATTACGTTTTATCGTATGACGTTATGTACTATTACGTTATAACGTATAACGTTGTATAGCATATCAGTATAACGTGTAACGGTATATAGCATATCAGTATAACGTATAACTTTATGTAGTATTACGTTATAACGTATAACGTTATGTAGTATTACGTTATAACGTATAACGTTATATAGCATATCAGTATAACGCATAACGTTATATAGTATTACGTTATAACGTATAACGTTATGTAGTATTACCTTATAACGTATAACGTTATGTAGTATTACGTTATAACGTATACCGTTATGTAGTATTAAGTCATAACGTATAACGTTGTATAGCATATCAGTATATCGTATAACATTATGTAGCATTACCTTACAGCCATCAACATTATGTAGCATTACGTTATAACGTATAACGTTATGTAGTATTACCTTATAACGTATAACGTTATGTAGTATTACGTTATAACGTATAACGTTATGTAGTATTAAGTCATAACGTATAACGTTGTATAGCATATAAGTATATCGTATAACATTATGTAGCATTACCTTACAGCCATCAACATTATGTAGCATTACGTTATAACGTATAACGTTATGTAGAATTACGTTATAACGTATAACGTTGTAAAGCATATCGGTATATCGCATAACGTTATGTAGCATTACCCTACAACGTATAACATTATGTAGTATTACGTTACAACGTATAACGTTATGTAGTATTATATTATAACGTATAACGTTATGTAGTATTACGTTATAACGTATAACGTTATGCAGTATTACGTTATAACGTATAACGTTGTATAGCATATCATATAACGTATAACGTTATGTAGTATTACGTTATAACGTATAACGTAATGTAGTATTGCATTAAGACGCACCACCTTATGTAGTATTACGTTATAACGTATAACGTTATGTAGTATTAAGTTATAACGTTTAACGTTTTGTAGTATTAAGTTATAACGTGTAACGTTATGTAGTATTATGATATAACGTATAACGTTATGAAGTATTACGTTATAACGTATAACTTTATGTAGTATTACGTTATAACGTATAACGTTATGTAGTATTAAGTTATAACGTTTAACGTTATGGAACATTACGTTATAACGTATAACGTTATGAAGTATTACGTTATAACGTATAACGATATGTAGTACTACGTTATAGCGTATAACGTTGTATAGCATATCTGTATATCGTATTACGTTATGTAGCATTACCTTACAACGTTTAACATTATGTAGTGTTCCCTTATAACGTATAACGTTATGTAGTATTACGTTATAACGTATCACGTTGTATAGCATATCAGCATAACGTATAACGTTATGTAGTTTTACGTTATAAGGTATAACGTTATGTAGTATTACGTTATAGCGTATAACGTTATGAAGCATTACGGTATAACGTATAACGATATGTTATATTACGTTATAGCGTATAACGTTGTATAGCATATCTGTATATCGTATTACGTTATGTAGCATTACCTTACAACGTTTAACATTATGTAGTGTTACCTTATAACGTAAAACGTTATGTAGTATTACGTTATAACGTATAACGTAATGTAGTATTGCATTAAGACGCACCACCTTATGTAGTATTACGTTATAACGTATAACGTTATGTAGTATTAAGTTATAACGTTTAACGTTATGTAGTATTACGTTATAACGTATAACGTTATGTAGAATTACGTTATAACGTATAACGTTGTAAAGCATATCTGTATATCGCATAACGTTATGTACCATTACCTTACAACGTATAACGTTATGTAGTATTACGTTATAACGTATAGCGTTATGTAGTATTACGTTATAACGTATAATGTTATGAAGTATTACGTTATAACGTATAACGATATGAAGTATTACGTTATAACGTATAACGATATGTAATATTACGTTATAGCGTATAACGATGTATAGCATATCTGTATATCGTATTCCGTTATGTAGCATTACCTAACAACGTATAACATTATGTCGTATTACGTTTTAACGCATAACGTTATGTAGTATTACATTTTAACGTATAACGTTATGTACTATGACGTTATAACGTATATCGTTATCCAGTATTACGTTATAACGTATAACGTTATGTAGTATTACGTTATAGCGTATAACGTTATGTAGTATTACGTTATAACGTATAACGTTGTATAGCATATCAGTATAACATATAACGCTATGTAGTATTGCGTTATAACGTATAACGTTATGTATTATTACGTTATAACTTATAACGTTGTATAGCATATCTGTATAACGTATAACGTTATGTAGCATTACCCTACAACGTATAACATTATGTAGTATTACGTTATAACGTATAACGATATGTAGTATTACGTTAGAACGTATAACGTTATGTAGTATTACGTTATAACGTATAACGTTATGAAGTATTACGTTATAACGTATAACGTTATGTAGTATTACGTTATAACGTATAACGTTATGTAGTATTGCATTAAGACGCACTACCTTATGGAGTATTACGTTATAACGTATAACGTTATGTAGTATTACGTTATAACGTATAACGTTATGTAGTATTACGTTATAACGTATAATGTAATGCAGTATTGCATTAAGACGCACCACCTTATGTAGTACTACGTTAAAACGTGTAACGTTATGTAGTACTAAGTTATAACGTTTAACGTTATGTAGTATTACGTTATAACGTATAACGTTATATAGTATTATGTTATAACGTATAACGATATGAAGTATTAAGTTATAACGTTTAACGTTATGAAGTATTACGTTTTATCGTATGACGTTATGTACTATTACGTTATAACGTATAAAGTTGTATAGCATATCAGTATAACGTGTAACGGTATATAGCATATCAGTATAACGTATAACGTTATATAGTATTTCGTTATAACGTATAACGTTATGTAGTATTACGTTATAACGTATAACGTTATATAGCATATCAGTATAACGCATAACGTTATATAGTATTACGTTATAACGTATAACGTTATGTAGTATTACGTTATAACGTATAACGTTATGTAGTATTACGTTATAACGTATAACGTTATGTAGTATTAAGTCATAACGTATAACGTTGTATAGCATATCAGTATATCGTATAACATTATGTAGCATTACCTTACAGCCATCAACATTATGTAGCATTACGTTATAACGTATAACGTTATGTAGTATTCCGTTATAACGTATAACGTTATGTCGTATTACGTTACAACGTATAACGTTGTATAGCATATCGGTATATCGTATAACGTTGTGTAGCATTACCTTACAACGTTTAACATTATGTAGTATTACGTTATAACGTATAACGCTATGTAGTATTATGTTATAACGTATAACGTTATGTAGTATTGCATTAAGACGCACTACCTTATGTAGTATTACGTTATAACGTATAACGTTATGTAGTATTAAGTTATAACGTTTAACGTTATGAAGTATTACGTTTTATCGTATGACGTTATGTACTATTACGTTATAACGTATAAAGTTGTATAGCATATCAGTATAACGTGTAACGGTATATAGCATATCAGTATAACGTATAACGTTATATAGTATTATGTTATAACGTATAACGTTATGTAGTATTACGTTATAACGAATAACGTTATATAGCATATCAGTATAACGCATAACGTTATATAGTATTACGTTATAACGTATAACGTTATGTAGTATTACGTTATAACGTATAACGATATGAAGTATTACGTTATAACGTATAACGTTATGTAAAATTACGTTATAACGTATAACGATATGAAGTATTACGTTATAACGTATAACGTTATGTAAAATTACGTTATAACGTATAACGTTGTAAAGCATATCGGTATATCGCATAACGTTATGTAGCATTACCCTACAACGTATAACATTATGTTGTATTACGTTATAACGTATAACGTTATGTAGTATTATATTATAACGTATAACGTTATGTAGTATTACGTTTTAACGTATAACGTTATGCAGTATTACGTTATAACGTATAACGTTGTATAGCATATCATATAACGTATAACGTTATGTAGTATTGCGTTATAACGTATAACGTTATGCAGTATTACGTTTTAACGTATAACGTTGTATAGCATATCCGTATAACGTACAACGATATGTAATATTACGTTATAGCGTATAACGTTATGTAGTTTTACGTTATAAGGTATAACGTTATGTAGTATTACGTTATAACGTATGACGTTATGAAGTTTTACGTTATAACGTATAACGATATGTAATATTACGTTATAGCGTATAACGTTGTATAGCATATCTGTATATCGTATTACGTTATGTAGCATTACCTTACAACGTTTAACATTATGTAGTATTACGTTATAACGTATAACGTAATGTAGTATTACGTTGTAACGTGTAACGTTACGTAGTATTACATTAAGACGCACTACCGTATGATGTATTACGTTGTAACGTATAACGTCATGTAGTATTACGTTATAACGTATAAAGTTATGCAGTATTACGTTTTATCGTATAACGTTATGTACTATTACGTTATAACGTATAACGATATGTAATATTACGTTATAGCGAATAACGTTATGTAGTATTACGTTATAACGTATCACGTTGTATAGCATATCAGCATAACGTATAACGTTATGTAGTATTGCGTTATAACGTATAACGTTATGTAGTATTACGTTATAACGTATAACGTTATGCAATATTACGTTATAACGTATAACGTTGTATAGCATATCAGTATATCGTATAACGTTATGTAGCATTACCTTACAGCGTTTAACATTATGTAGTATTACGTTATAACGTATAACGTTATGTAGTATTGCGTTATAACGTATAACGTTATGTAGTATTACGTTATATCGTATAACGTTATGCAGTATTACGTTATAACGTATAACGTTATGTAGTATTACGTTATATCGTATAACGTTATGTAGTATAACGTTATAACGTATAACGTTATGTAGTATTGCGTTATAACGTATAATTTTATGCAGTATTACGTTATAACGTATAACGTTGTATAGCATATCCGTATAACGTATAACGATACGTAATATTACGTTATAGCGTATAACGTTATGTAGTTTTACGTTATAAGGTATAACGTTATGTAGTAATACGTTATAACGTATAACGTTATGAAGTATTACGTTATAACGTATAACGTTATGAAGTATTACGTTTTAACGTATAACGAATTGTAATATTACTTTATAGCGAATAACGTTGAGTAGCATAACTGTATATCGTATTACGTTATGTAGCATTACCTTACAACGTATAACATTATGTCGTATTACGTTATAACGCATAACGTTATGTAGTATTAAGTTATAACGTTTAACGTTCTGAAGTATTACGTTTTATCGTATAACGTTATGTACTATTACGTTATAACGTATAACGTTGTATAGCAAATGAGTATAACGTGTAACGGTATATAGCATATCAGTATAACGTATAGCGTTATATAGTATTACGTTATAACGTTTAACGTTATGAAGTATTACGTTTTATCGTATAACGTTATGTACTATTACGTTATAACGTATAACGTTGTATAGCAAATCAGTATAACGTGTAACGGTATATAGCATATCAGTATAACGTATAACGTTATGTAGCATTACCTTACAACGTATAACATTATGTCGTATTACGTTATGACGCATAACGTTATGTAGTATTACATTTTAACGTATAACGTTATGTACTATGACGTTATAACGTATAACGACATGTAATATTACGTTATAGCGTATAACGTTGTATAGCAAATCTGTATATCGTATAACGTTATGTAGCATTACCTTACAACGTTTAACATTATGTAGTATTATGTTATAGCGTATAACGTTATGCAGTATTACGTTATAACGTATAACGTTATGTAGTATTACGTTATAACGTATAATGTTATGCAGTATTACGTTATACCGCATAACGTTATGTAGTATTACGTTATAACGCATAACGTTATGTAGTATTACATTTTAACGTATAACGTTGTATAGCATATCAGTATAACATATAGCGCTATGTAGTATTGCGTTATAACGTATAACGATATGTAGTATTACGTTATAACGTATAACGTTGGATAGCATATCTGTATAAGGTATAACGTTATGTAGCATTACCCTACAACGTATAACATTATGTAGTATTACGTTATAACGTATAACGTTAGGTAGTATTGCGTTATAACGTATAACGTTGTACAGCACGTCAGTATAACATACAACGTTATGTAGTATTGCGTTATAACGTATAACGTTATGCACTATTACGTTATAACGTATAACGTTATGCACTTTTACGTTATAACGTATAACGTTATGCAGTATTACGTTATAACGTATAACGTTATGCAGTATTACGTTACACCGCATAACGATTATGTAGTATTACGTTATACCGCATAACGTTATGTAATATTACGTTATAGCGTATAACGATGTATAGCATATCTGTATATCGTATTACGTTATGTAGCATTACCTCACAACGTATAACATTATGTCGTATTACGTTATAACGCATAACGTTATGTAGTATTACATTTTAACGTATAACGTTATGTACTATGACGTTATAACGTATAACGACATGTAATATTACGTTATAGCGTATAACGTTGTATAGCATATCTGTATATCGTATAACGTTATGTAGCATTACCTTACAACGTTTAACATTATGTAGTATTATGTTATAGCGTATAACGTTATGCAGTATTACGTTATAACGTATAACGTTATGTACTATTGCATTAAGACGCACTACCTTATGTAGTATTACGTTATAACGTATAACGTTATGTCGTATTACGTTATAAAGTATAACGTTGTATAGCATATCAGTATATCGTATAACGTTATGTAGCATTACCTTACAACGTTTAACATTATGTAGTATTATGTTATAGCGTATAACGTTATGCAGTATTACGTTATAACGTATAACGTTATGTAGTATTGCATTATGACGCACTACCTTATGTAGTATTACGTTATAACGTATAACGTTATGTATTATTAAGTTATAACGTTTAACGTTATGTAGTATTACGCTATAACGTATAACGTTATGTAGTATTACGTTATAACGTATAACGTTGTATAGCATATCCGTATAACGTATAACGTTATATAGTATTACGTTATAATGTATAACGTTATGTAGTATTACGTTATAACGTATAGCGTTATGTAGTATTGCATTAAGACGCACTACCTTATGTAGTATTACGTTATAACGTATAACGATATGAAGTATTACGTTATAACGTATAACGATATGTAATATTACGTTATAGCGCATAACGATGTATAGCATATCTGTATATCGTATTACGTTATGTAGCATTACCTTACAACGTATAACATTATGTCGTATTACGTTATAACGCATAACGTTATGTAGTATTACATTTTAACGTATAACGTTATGTACTATGACGTTATAACGTATATCGTTATCCAGTATTACGTTATAACGTATAACGTTGTGTAGTATTACGTTATAGCGTATAACGTTATGTATTATTACGTTATAGCGTATAACGTTGTATAGCATATCTGTATATCGTATTACGTTACGTAGCATTACCTTACAACGTTTAACATTATGTAGTATTACGTTATAACGAATAACGTTTTGTAGTATTTCGTTATAACGTATAACGTAATGTAGTATTGCATTAAGACGCACCACCTTATGTAGTATTACGTTATAACGTATAACGTTATGTAGTTTTACGTTATAAGGTATAACGTTATGTAGTATTACGTTATAACGTATAACGTTATGTAGTATTATGTTATAACGTATATCGTTATGAAGTATTACGTTATAACGTATAACGTTATGTAGTATTACGTTATAGCGTATAACGTTATGTAGTATTACGTTGTAACGTGTAACGTTATGCAGTATTACGTTATAACGTATAACGTTGTATAGCATATCAGTTTATCGTATAACGTTATGTAGCATTAGCTTACAACGTTTAACATTATGTAGTATTACGTTATAACGTATAACGTTATGTAGTATTTCGTTATAACGTATAACGTAATGTAGTATTGCATTAAGACGCACCACCTTATGTAGTAATACGTTATAACGTATAACGTTATGTAGTATTAAGTTATAACGTTTAACGTTATGCAGGCATTACGTTATAACGTATAACGTTATGTAGTATTACATTAAGACGCACTACCGTATGAAGTATTACGTTGTAACTTATAACGTCATGTAGTATTACGTTATAACGTATAAAGTTATGCAGTATTACGTTTTATCGTATAACGTTATGTACTACTACGTTATAACGTATAACGGTATGTAATATTACGTTATAGCGTATAACGTTATGTAGTATTACGTTATAACGTATCACGTTGTATAGCATATCAGCATAACGTATAACGTTATGTAGTATTGCGTTATAACGTATAACGTTATGTAGTATTACGTTATAACGTATAACGTTATGCAGTATTACGTTATAACGTATAACGTTGTATAGCATATCAGTATATCGTATAACGTTATGTAGCATTACCTTACAACGTTTAACATTATGTAGTATTACGTTATAACGTATAACGTAATGTAGTATTACGTTATAACGTATAACGTAATGTAGTCTTACGTTATAACGTATAACGTTACGTAGCATTACATTAAGACGCACTACCGTATGATGTATTACGTTGTAACGTATAACGTCATGTAGTATTACGTTATAACGTATAACGTTGTATAGCATATCAGTATATCGTATAACGTTATGTAGCATTACCTTACAACGTTTAACATTATGTAGTATTACGTTATAACGTATAACGTTATGTAGTATTACGTTATAACGTATAACGTTATGTAGTATTACGTTATAACGTATAACGTTGTATAGCATATCTGTATATCGTATTACGTTATATAGCACATCAGTATAACGCATAACGATATGAAGTATTACGTTATAACGTATAACGTTATGTAGAATTACGTTATAACGTATAACGTTGTAAAGCATATCTGTATATCGCGTAACGTTATGTAGCATTACCTTACAACGTATGACATTATGCAGTATTACGTTAAAACGTATAACGTTATGTAGTATTACGTTATAACGTATATCGTTTTGTAGTATTACGTTATAACGTATAACGTTATGTCGTATTACGTTATAAAGTATAACGTTGTATAGCATATCAGTATATCGTATAACGTTATGTAGCATTACCTTACAACGTTTAACATTATGTAGTATTATGTTATAGCGTATAACGTTATGCAGTATTAGGTTATAACGTATAACGTTATGTAGTATTGCATTAAGACGCACTACCTTATGTAGTATTACGTTATAACGTATAACGTTATGTATTGTTAAGTTATAACGTATAACGTTATGTAGTATTACGTTATAACGTATAAGGTTATGTAGTATTAAGTTATAACGTTTAACGTTATGGAGTATTACGTTATAATGTATAACGTTATGTAGTATTACGTTATAACGTATAACGTTGTATAGCATATCCGTATAACGTATAACGTTATATAGTATTACGTTATAATGTATAACGTTATGTAGTATTACGTTATAACGTATAGCGTTATGTAGTATTACGTTATAACGTATAATGTTATGAAGTATTACGTTATAACGTATAACGATATGAAGTATTACGTTATAACGTATAACGATATGTAATATTACGTTATAGCGTATAACGATGTATAGCATATCTGTATATCGTATTCCGTTATGTAGCATTACCTTACAACGTATAACATTATGTCGTATTACGTTTTAACGCATAACGTTATGTAGTATTACATTTTAACGTATAACGTTATGTACTATGACGTTATAACGTATATCGTTATCCAGTATTACGTTATAACGTATAACGTTATGTAGTATTACGTTATAGCGTATAACGTTATGTAGTATTACGTTATAACGTATAACGTTGTGTAGCATATCAGTATAACGTGTATCGTTATATAGCATATCAGTATAACGTATAGCGTTATGTAGTATTACGTTATAACGTATGACGTTATGAAGTATTACGTTATAACGTATAACGATATGTAATATTACGTTATAGCGTATAACGTTGTATAGCATATCTGTATATCGTATTACGTTATGTAGCATTACCTTACAACGTTTAACATTATGTAGTATTACGTTATAACGTATAACGTTTTGTAGTATTTCGTTATAACGTATAACGTAATGTAGTATTGCATAAAGACGCACCACCTTATGTAGTATTACGTTATAACGTATAACGCTATGTAGTATTAAGTTATAACGTTTAACGTTATGTAGTATTACGTTATAACGTATAACGTTATGTAGTATTATGTTATAACGTATATCGTTATGAAGTATTACGTTATAACGTATAACGTTATGTAGTATTACGTTATAGCGTATAACGTTATGTAGTATTACGTTGTAACGTGTAACGTTATGCAGTATTACGTTATAACGTATAACGTTATGAAGTATTACGTTATAACGTATAACGTTATGCAGTATTACGTTATAACGTATAACGTTATGCAGTATTACGTTATAACGTATAACGTTATGTAGTATTCCGTTATAAGGTAGAACGTTATGTCGTATTACGTTATAACGTATAACGTTGTATAGCATATCAGTATATCGTATAACGTTATGTAGCATTAGCTTACAACGTTTAACATTATGTAGTATTACGTTATAACGTATAACGTTATGTAGTATTTCGTTATAACGTATAACGTAATGTAGTATTGCATTAAGACGCACCACCTTATGTAGTAATACGTTATAACGTATAACGTTATGTAGTATTAAGTTATAACGTTTAACGTTATGCAGCATTACGTTATAACGTATAACGTTATGTAGTATTACATTAAGAAGCACTACCGTGTGAAGTATTACGTTGTAACTTATAACGCCATGTAGTATTACGTTATAACGTATAAAGTTATGCAGTATTACGTTTTATCGTATAACGTTATGTACTATTACGTTATAACGTATAACGATATGTAATATTACGTTATAGCGTATAACGTTATGTAGTATTACGTTATAACGTATCACGTTGTATAGCATATCAGCATAACGTATAACGTTATGTAGTATTGCGTTATAACGTATAACGTTATGTAGTATTACGTTATAACGTATAACGTTGTATAGCATATCAGTATAACGTGTAACGGTATATAGCATATCAGTATAATGTATAGCGTCATATAGTATTACGTTATAACGTATAACCTTATGTAGTATTACGTTATAACGTATAACATTATATAGCATATCAGTATAACGAATAACGTTATATAGCACATCAGTAAAACGCATAACGATATGAAGTATTACGTTATAACGTATAACGTTATGTAGAATTCCGTTATAACGTATAACGTTATGTAGTATTACGTTATAACGTATAACGTTATGTAGTATTCCGTTATAACGTATAACGTTATGTAGTATTACGTTATAACGTATAACGTTATGTAGTTTTACGTTATAAGGTATAACGTTATGCAGTATTACGTTATAACGTATAACGTTATGTACTATTACGTTATAACGTATAACGTTGTATAGCATATCAGTATAACGTGTAACGGTATATAGCATATCAGTATAATGTATAGCGTCATATAGTATTACGTTATAACGTATAACCTTATGTAGTATTACGTTATAACGTATAACATTATATAGCATATCAGTATAACGAATAACGTTATATAGCACATCAGTAAAACGCATAACGATATGAAGTATTACGTTATAACGTATAACGTTATGTAGAATTCCGTTATAACGTATAACGTTATGTAGTATTACGTTATAACGTATAACGTTATGTAGTATTCCGTTATAACGTATAACGTTATGTCGTATTACGTTATAAAGTATAACGTTGTATAGCATATCAGTATATCGTATAACGTTATGTAGCATTACCTTACAATGTTTAACATTATGTAGTATTATGTTATAGCGTATAACGTTATGCAGTATTACGTTATAACGTATAACGTTATATAGTATTGCATTAAGACGCACTACCTTATGTAGTATTACGTTATAACGTATAACGTTATGTATTATTAAGTTATAACGTTTAGCTTTATGTAGTATTACGCTATAACGTATAACATTATGTAGTATTATGTTATAACGTATAACGTTATGAAGTATTACGTTATAACGTATAACGTTATGTAGTATTACGTTATAACGTATAAGGTTATGTAGTATTAAGTTATAACGTTTAACGTTATGGAGTATTACGTTATAATGTATAACGTTATGTAGTATTACGTTATAACGTATAACGTTGTATAGCATATCCGTATAACGTATAACGTTATATAGTATTACGTTATAATGTATAACGTTATGTAGTATTACGTTATAACGTATAGCGTTATGTAGTATTACGTTATAACGTATAACGTTATGAAGTATTACGTTATAACGTATAACGATATGAAGTATTACGTTATAACGTATAACGATATGTAATATTACGTTATAGCGTATAACGATGTAAAGCATATCTGTATATCGTATTACGTTATGTAGCATTACCTTACAACGTATAACATTATGTCGTATTACGTTATAACGCATAACGTTATGTAGTATTACATTTTAACGTATAACGTTATGTACTATGACGTTATAACGTATATCGTTATCAAGTATTACGTTATAACGTATAACGTTGTGTAGTATTACGTTATAGCGTATAACGTTATGTAGTATTACGTTATAACGTATAACGTTGTATAGCATATCAGTATAACATATAACGCTATGTAGTATTGCGTTATAACGTATAACGTTATGTATTATTACGTTATAGCGTATAACGTTGTATAGCATATCTGTATATCGTATTACGTTACGTAGCATGACCTTACAACGTTTAACATTATGTAGTATTACGTTATAACGTATAACGTCATGTAGTATTACGTTATAACGTATAACGTTGTATAGCATATCAGTATATCGTATAACGTTATGTAGCATTACCTTACAACGTTTAACATTATGTAGTATTACGTTATAACGTATAACGTTATGTAGTATTACGTTATAACGTATAACGTTGTATAGCATATCTGTATATCGTATTACGTTATATAGCACATCAGTATAACGCATAACGATATGAAGTATTACGTTATAACGTATAACGTTATGTAGAATTACGTTATAACGTATAACGTTGTAAAGCATATCTGTATATCGCGTAACGTTATGTAGCATTACCTTACAACGTATGACATTATGCAGTATTACGTTAAAACGTATAACGTTATGTAGTATTACGTTATAACGTATATCGTTTTGTAGTATTACGTTATAACGTATAACGTTATGTCGTATTACGTTATAAAGTATAACGTTGTATAGCATATCAGTATATCGTATAACGTTATGTAGCATTACCTTACAACGTTTAACATTATGTAGTATTATGTTATAGCGTATAACGTTATGCAGTATTAGGTTATAACGTATAACGTTATGTAGTATTGCATTAAGACGCACTACCTTATGTAGTATTACGTTATAACGTATAACGTTATGTATTGTTAAGTTATAACGTATAACGTTATGTAGTATTACGTTATAACGTATAAGGTTATGTAGTATTAAGTTATAACGTTTAACGTTATGGAGTATTACGTTATAATGTATAACGTTATGTAGTATTACGTTATAACGTATAACGTTGTATAGCATATCCGTATAACGTATAACGTTATATAGTATTACGTTATAATGTATAACGTTATGTAGTATTACGTTATAACGTATAGCGTTATGTAGTATTACGTTATAACGTATAATGTTATGAAGTATTACGTTATAACGTATAACGATATGAAGTATTACGTTATAACGTATAACGATATGTAATATTACGTTATAGCGTATAACGATGTATAGCATATCTGTATATCGTATTCCGTTATGTAGCATTACCTTACAACGTATAACATTATGTCGTATTACGTTTTAACGCATAACGTTATGTAGTATTACATTTTAACGTATAACGTTATGTACTATGACGTTATAACGTATATCGTTATCCAGTATTACGTTATAACGTATAACGTTATGTAGTATTACGTTATAGCGTATAACGTTATGTAGTATTACGTTATAACGTATAACGTTGTGTAGCATATCAGTATAACGTGTATCGTTATATAGCATATCAGTATAACGTATAGCGTTATGTAGTATTACGTTATAACGTATGACGTTATGAAGTATTACGTTATAACGTATAACGATATGTAATATTACGTTATAGCGTATAACGTTGTATAGCATATCTGTATATCGTATTACGTTATGTAGCATTACCTTACAACGTTTAACATTATGTAGTATTACGTTATAACGTATAACGTTTTGTAGTATTTCGTTATAACGTATAACGTAATGTAGTATTGCATAAAGACGCACCACCTTATGTAGTATTACGTTATAACGTATAACGTTATGTAGTATTATGTTATAACGTATATCGTTATGAAGTATTACGTTATAACGTATAACGTTATGTAGTATTACGTTATAGCGTATAACGTTATGTAGTATTACGTTGTAACGTGTAACGTTATGCAGTATTACGTTATAACGTATAACGTTATGAAGTATTACGTTATAACGTATAACGTTATGCAGTATTACGTTATAACGTATAACGTTATGCAGTATTACGTTATAACGTATAACGTTATGTAGTATTCCGTTATAAGGTAGAACGTTATGTCGTATTACGTTATAACGTATAACGTTGTATAGCATATCAGTATATCGTAAAACGTTATGTAGCATTAGCTTACAACGTTTAACATTATGTAGTATTACGTTATAACGTATAACGTTATGTAGTATTTCGTTATAACGTATAACGTAATGTAGTATTGCATTAAGACGCACCACCTTATGTAGTAATACGTTATAACGTATAACGTTATGTAGTATTAAGTTATAACGTTTAACGTTATGCAGCATTACGTTATAACGTATAACGTTATGTAGTATTACATTAAGAAGCACTACCGTGTGAAGTATTACGTTGTAACTTATAACGCCATGTAGTATTACGTTATAACGTATAAAGTTATGCAGTATTACGTTTTATCGTATAACGTTATGTACTATTACGTTATAACGTATAACGATATGTAATATTACGTTATAGCGTATAACGTTATGTAGTATTACGTTATAACGTATCACGTTGTATAGCATATCAGCATAACGTATAACGTTATGTAGTATTGCGTTATAACGTATAACGTTATGTAGTATTACGTTATAACGTATAACGTTATGTAGTATTGCGTTATAACGTATATCGTTTTGTAGTATTACGTTATAACGTATAACGTTATGTCGTATTACGTTATAAAGTATAACGTTGTATAGCATATCAGTATATCGTATAACGTTATGTAGCATTACCTTACAACGTTTAACATTATGTAGTATTATGTTATAGCGTATAACGTTATGCAGTATTAGGTTATAACGTATAACGTTATGTAGTATTGCATTAAGACGCACTACCTTATGTAGTATTACGTTATAACGTATAACGTTATGTATTGTTAAGTTATAACGTATAACGTTATGTAGTATTACGTTATAACGTATAAGGTTATGTAGTATTAAGTTATAACGTTTAACGTTATGGAGTATTACGTTATAATGTATAACGTTATGTAGTATTACGTTATAACGTATAACGTTGTATAGCATATCCGTATAACGTATAACGTTATATAGTATTACGTTATAATGTATAACGTTATGTAGTATTACGTTATAACGTATAGCGTTATGTAGTATTACGTTATAACGTATAATGTTATGAAGTATTACGTTATAACGTATAACGATATGAAGTATTACGTTATAACGTATAACGATATGTAATATTACGTTATAGCGTATAACGATGTATAGCATATCTGTATATCGTATTCCGTTATGTAGCATTACCTTACAACGTATAACATTATGTCGTATTACGTTTTAACGCATAACGTTATGTAGTATTACATTTTAACGTATAACGTTATGTACTATGACGTTATAACGTATATCGTTATCCAGTATTACGTTATAACGTATAACGTTATGTAGTATTACGTTATAGCGTATAACGTTATGTAGTATTACGTTATAACGTATAACGTTGTGTAGCATATCAGTATAACGTGTATCGTTATATAGCATATCAGTATAACGTATAGCGTTATGTAGTATTACGTTATAACGTATGACGATATGAAGTATTACGTTATAACGTATAACGATATGTAATATTACGTTATAGCGTATAACGATGTATAGCATATCTGTATATCGTATTCCGTTATGTAGCATTACCTTACAACGTATAACATTATGTCGTATTACGTTATAACGTATAACGTTATGTAGTATTATGTTATAACGTATATCGTTATGAAGTATTACGTTATAACGTATAACGTTATGTAGTATTACGTTATAGCGTATAACGTTATGTAGTATTACGTTGTAACGTGTAACGTTATGCAGTATTACGTTATAACGTATAACGTTATGAAGTATTACGTTATAACGTATAACGTTATGCAGTATTACGTTATAACGTATAACGTTATGCAGTATTACGTTATAACGTATAACGTTATGTAGTATTCCGTTATAAGGTAGAACGTTATGTCGTATTACGTTATAACGTATAACGTTGTATAGCATATCAGTATATCGTAAAACGTTATGTAGCATTAGCTTACAACGTTTAACATTATGTAGTATTACGTTATAACGTATAACGTTATGTAGTATTTCGTTATAACGTATAACGTAATGTAGTATTGCATTAAGACGCACCACCTTATGTAGTAATACGTTATAACGTATAACGTTATGTAGTATTAAGTTATAACGTTTAACGTTATGCAGCATTACGTTATAACGTATAACGTTATGTAGTATTACATTAAGAAGCACTACCGTGTGAAGTATTACGTTGTAACTTATAACGCCATGTAGTATTACGTTATAACGTATAAAGTTATGCAGTATTACGTTTTATCGTATAACGTTATGTACTATTACGTTATAACGTATAACGATATGTAATATTACGTTATAGCGTATAACGTTATGTAGTATTACGTTATAACGTATCACGTTGTATAGCATATCAGCATAACGTATAACGTTATGTAGTATTGCGTTATAACGTATAACGTTATGTAGTATTACGTTATAACGTATAACGTTATGTAGTATTGCGTTATAACGTATAACGTTATGCAGAATTACGTTATAACGTATAACGTTATGTAGTATTACGTTATAACGTATAACGTTATGTAGTTTTACGTTATAAGGTATAACGTTATGCAGTATTACGTTATAACGTATAACGTTATGTAGTATTAAGTTATAACGTTTAACGTTATGAAGTATTACGTTTTATCGTATAACGTTATGTACTATTACGTTATAACGTATAACGTTGTATAGCATATCAGTATAACGTGTAACGGTATATAGCATATCAGTATAATGTATAGCGTCATATAGTATTACGTTATAACGTATAACCTTATGTAGTATTACGTTATAACGTATAACATTATATAGCATATCAGTATAACGAATAACGTTATATAGCACATCAGTAAAACGCATAACGATATGAAGTATTACGTTATAACGTATAACGTTATGTAGAATTCCGTTATAACGTATAACGTTATGTAGTATTACGTTATAACGTATAACGTTATGTAGTATTCCGTTATAACGTATAACGTTATGTCGTATTACGTTATAAAGTATAACGTTGTATAGCATATCAGTATATCGTATAACGTTATGTAGCATTACCTTACAATGTTTAACATTATGTAGTATTATGTTATAGCGTATAACGTTATGCAGTATTACGTTATAACGTATAACGTTATATAGTATTGCATTAAGACGCACTACCTTATGTAGTATTACGTTATAACGTATAACGTTATGTATTATTAAGTTATAACGTTTAGCGTTATGTAGTATTACGCTATAACGTATAACATTATGTAGTATTATGTTATAACGTATAACGTTATGAAGTATTACGTTATAACGTATAACGTTATGTAGTATTACGTTATAACGTATAAGGTTATGTAGTATTAAGTTATAACGTTTAACGTTATGGAGTATTACGTTATAATGTATAACGTTATGTAGTATTACGTTATAACGTATAACGTTGTATAGCATATCCGTATAACGTATAACGTTATATAGTATTACGTTATAATGTATAACGTTATGTAGTATTACGTTATAACGTATAGCGTTATGTAGTATTACGTTATAACGTATAACGTTATGAAGTATTACGTTATAACGTATAACGATATGAAGTATTACGTTATAACGTATAACGATATGTAATATTACGTTATAGCGTATAACGATGTAAAGCATATCTGTATATCGTATTACGTTATGTAGCATTACCTTACAACGTATAACATTATGTCGTATTACGTTATAACGCATAACGTTATGTAGTATTACATTTTAACGTATAACGTTATGTACTATGACGTTATAACGTATATCGTTATCCAGTATTACGTTATAACGTATAACGTTGTGTAGTATTACGTTATAGCGTATAACGTTATGTAGTATTACGTTATAACGTATAACGTTGTATAGCATATCAGTATAACATATAACGCTATGTAGTATTGCGTTATAACGTGTAACGTTATGTATTATTACGTTATAGCGTATAACGTTGTATAGCATATCTGTATATCGTATTACGTTACGTAGCATTACCTTACAACGTTTAACATTATGTAGTATTACGTTATAACGTATAACGTTATGTAGTATTACGTTATAGCGTATAACGTTATGTAGTTTTACGTTATAAGGTATAACGTTATGCAGTATTACGTTATAACGTATAACGTTATGTAGTATTAAGTTATAACGTTTAACGTTATGAAGTATTACGTTTTATCGTAAAACGTTATGTACTATTACGTTATAACGTATAACGTTGTATAGCATATCAGTATAACGTGTAACGGTATATAGCATATCAGTATAACGTATAGCGTTATATAGTATTACGTTATAACGTATAACGTTATGTAGTATTACGTTATAACGTATAACGTTATGTAGTTTTACGTTATAAGGTATAACGTTATGCAGTATTACGTTATAACGTATATCGTTTTGTAGTATTACGTTATAACGTATAACGTTATGAAGTATTACGTTATAACGTATAACGATATGTATGATTACGTTATAGCGTATAACGTTGTATAGCATATCTGTATATCGTATTACGTTATGTAGCATTACCTTACAACGTATAACATTATGTCGTATTACGTTCTAACGCATAACGTTATGTAGTATTACATTTTAACGTATAACGTTATGTACTATGACGTTATAACGTATAACGACATGTAATATTACGTTATAGCGTATAACGTTGTATAGCATATCTGTATATCGTATAACGTTATGTAGCATTACCTTACAACGTTTAACATTATGTAGTATAATGATATAGCGTATAACGTTATGCAGTATTACATTATAACGTATAACGTTATGTAGTATTGCATTAAGACGCACTACCTTATGTAGTATTACGTTATAACGTATAACGTTATGTAGTATTACGTTATAGCGTATAACGTTATGTAGTATTACGTTATAACGTATAACGTTGTACAGCATATCAGTATAACATATAACGCTATGTAGTATTGCGTTATAACGTATAACGTTATGCAGTATTACGTTAAAACGTATAACGTTATGTAGTATTACGTTATAACGTATAACGTTATGTAGTATTCCGTTATAACGTATAACGTTATATCGTATTACGTTATAAAGTATAACGTTGTATAGCATATCAGTATATCGTATAACGTTATGTAGCATTACCTTACAACGTTTAACATTATGTAGTATTATGTTATAGCGTATAACGTTATGCAGTATTACGTTATAACGTATAACGTTATGTAGTATTGCATTAAGACGCACTACCTTATGTAGTATTACGTTATAACGTATAACGTTATGTATTATTAAGTTATAACGTTTAACGCTATGTAGTATTACGCTATAACGTATAACGTTATGTAGTATTATGTTATAACGTATAACGTTATGAAGTATTACGTTATAACGTATAACGTTATGTAGTATTACGTTATAACGTATAAGGTTATGTAGTATTAAGTTATAACGTTTAACGTTATGGAGTATTACGTTATAATGTATAACGTTATGTAGTATTACGTTATAACGTATAACGTTGTATAGCATATCCGTATAACGTATAACGTTATATAGTATTACGTTATAATGTATAACGTTATGTAGTATTACGTTATAACGTATAGCGTTATGTAGTATTACGTTATAACGTATAATGTTATGAAGTATTACGTTATAACGTATAACGATATGAAGTATTACGTTATAACGTATAACGATATGTAATATTACGTTATAGCGTATAATGATGTATAGCATATCTGTGTATCGTATTACGTTATGTAGCATTACCTTACAACGTATAACATTATGTCGTATTACTTATTAACGCATAACGTTATGTAGTATTACATTTTAACGTATAACGTTATGTACTATGACGTTATAACGTATATCGTTATCCAGTATTACGTTATAACGTATAACGTTGTGTAGTATTACGTTATAGCGTATAACGTTACGTAGTATTACGTTATAACGTATAACATAATGTAGTATTACGTTATAACGTATAACGTTTTGTAGCATATCAGTATAACGTGTATCGTTATATAGCATATCAGTATATCGTATAGCGTTATGTAGTATTACGTTATAACGTATAACGGTATGTAATATTACGTTATAGCGTATAACGTTGTATAGCATATCTGTATATCGTATTACGTTATGTAGCATTACCTTACAACGTTTAACATTATGTAGTGTTACCTTATAACGTATAACGTTATGTAGTATTACGTTATAGCGTTTAACGTTATGTAGTATTATATTATAACGTATAACGTTATGTAGTATTACGTTATAACGTATAACGTTATGAAGTATTACGTTATAACGTATAACGATATGTAATATTACGTTATAGCGTATAACGTTGTATAGCATATCTGTATAACGTATAACGTTATGTAGCATTACCCTACAACGTATAACATAATGTAGTATTACGTTATAACGTATAACGTTGTGTAGCATATCAGTATAACGTGTATCGTTATATAGCATATCAGTATAACGTATAGCGTTATGTAGTATTACGTTATAACGTATAACGGTATGTAATATTACGTTATAGCGTATAACGTTGTATAGCATATCTGTATATCGTATTACGTTATGTAGCATTACCTTACAACGTTTAACATTATGTAGTGTTACCTTATAACGTATAACGTTATGTAGTATTACGTTATAGCGTTTAACGTTATGTAGTATTATATTATAACGTATAACGTTATGTAGTATTACGTTATAACGTATAACGTTATGAAGTATTACGTTATAACGTTTAACGTTATGTAGTATTACGTTATAACGTTTAACGTTATGTAGTATTACGTTATAACGTATAACGTTATGTAGTATTATGTTATAACGTATATCGTTATGAAGTATTGCGTTATAACGTATAATGTTATGTAGTATTACGTTATAACATATAACGTTATGTAGTATTACGTTATAACGTATAACGTTATGTAGTATTATGTTATAACGTATAACGTTATGAAGTATTGCGTTATAACGTATAATGTTATGTAGTATTACGTTATAACATATAACGTTATGTAGTATTACGTTATAACGTATAACGTTATGAAGTATTACGTTATAACGCATAACGATATGTAGTACTACGTTATAGCGTACAACGTTGTAAGGCATATCTGTATATCGTATTACGTTATGTAGCATTAACCTTCAACGTATAACATTATGTAGTATTACGTTACAACGTATAACGTTATGTAGTATTACGTTATAGCGTATAACGTTATGTAGTATTATATTATAACGTATAACGTTATGTAGTATTACGTTATAACGTATAACGTTATGAAGTATTACGTTATAAAGTATAACGATATGTGATATTACGTTATAGCGTATAACGTTCTATAGCATATCTGTATATCGTATTACGTTACATAGCATTACCTTACAACGTTTAACAATATGTAGTATTACGTTATAACGTATAACGTTTTGTAGTATTTCGCTATAACGTATAACGTAATGTAGTATTTCATTAAGACGCACCACCTTATGTAGTATTACGTTATAACGTATACCGTTATACAGTATTAAGTTATCACGTTTAACGTTATGTAGTATTACGTTATGACGTATAACGTTATGTAGTATTATGTTATAACGTATATCGTTATGAATTATTACGTTATAACGTATAACGTTATGTAGTATTACGTTATAGCGTATAACGTTATGTAGTATTACGTTGTAGCGTATAACGTTATGCAGTATTACGTTATAACGTATAACGTTATGAAGTATTACGTTATAACGTATAACGTTATGCAGTATTAAGTTATAGCGTTAATTTTATGTAGTATTACGTTATAACGTATAACGTTATGTAGTATTATGTTATAACGTATACCGTTATGAAGTATTACGTTATAACGTTTAACGTTATGTAGTATTACGTTATAACGTTTAACGTTATGTAGTATTACGTTATAACGTATAACGTTAGGTAGTATTATGTTATAACGTATATCGTTATGAAGTATTGCGTTATAAGGTATAATGTTATGTAGTATTACGTTATAACATATAACGTTATGCAGTATTACGTTATAACGTATAACGTTATGAAGTATTACGTTATAACGTATAACGATATGTATTACTACGTTATAGCGTACAACGTTGTAAGGCATATCTGTATATCGTATTACGTTATGTAGCTTTAACCTACAACGTATAACATTATGTAGTATTACGTTACAACGTATAACGTTATGTAGTTTTACGTTACAAGGTATAACGTTATGTAGTATTACGTTATAACGTATAACGTTATGAAGTATTACGTTATAACGTATAACGCTACGTACTATCAAGTTATAACGTTTAACGTTATGTAGTATTACGTTATAACGTATAACGTTATGTAGTATTATGTTATAACGTATAGCTTTATGAAGTATTACGTTATAACGTATAACGTTATGTAGTATTACGTTATAGCGTATAACGTTATGTAGTACTACGTTATAGCGTATAACGTTGTAAGGCATATCTGTATACCGTATTACGTTATGTAGCATTAACCTACAACGTATAACATTATGTAGTATTACGTTACAACGTATAACGTTATGTAGTTTTACGTTATAAGGTATAACGTTATGTAGTATTACGATATAACGTATAACGTTATGAAGTATTACGTTATAACGTATAACGATATGTAGTATTACGATATAACGTATAACGTTATGAAGTATTACGTTATAACGTATAACGATATGTAATATTACGTTATAGCGTATAACGTTGTATAGCATATCAGTATAACGTATAGCGTTATATAGTATTACGTTATAACGCATAACGTTATGTAGTATTACGTTATAGCGTATAACGTTATGTAGTATGACGTTATAACGTATAACGTTGTACAGCATATCAGTATAACATATAACGCTATGCAGTATTACGCTATAACGTATAACGTTATGTAGTATTATGTTATAACGTTTAACGTTATGTAGTATTGCGATATAACGTATAACGTTATGTAGTATTATGTTATAACGCATATCGTTATGAAGTATTACGTTATAACGTATAACGTTATGTAGTATTACGTTATAGCGTATAACGTTATGTAGTATTACGTTATAGCGTATAACGTTATGTAGTATTACGTTATAGCGTATAACGTTATGTAGTATTACGTTGTAACGTATAACGTTATGCAGTATTACGTTATAACGTATAACGTTATGAAGTATTACGTTATAACGTATAACGTTATGAAGTACTATGTTATAACGTATAACGATATGAAGTATTACGTTATAACGTATAACGATATGTAATATTACGTTATAGCGTATAACGATGTATAGCACATCTGTATATCGTATTACGTTATGTAGCATTACGTTATTACGTATAAGGTTATGTAGTATTAAGTTATAACGTTTAACGTTATGGAGTATTACGTTATAATGTATAACGTTATGTAGTATTAAGTTATAACGTATAACGTTGTATAGCACATCTGTATATCGTATTACGTTATGTAGCATTACCTTACAACGTATAACATTATGTCGTATTACGTTATAACGCATAACGTTATGTAGTATTACATTTTAACGTATAACGTTATGTACTATGACGTTATAACGTATATCGTTATCCAGTATTAAGTTATAACGTTTAACGTTATGTAGTATTACGTTAGAACGTATAACATTATGTAGTATTACGTTATAACGTATAACGTTGTGTAGCATATCAGTATAACGTGTATCGTTATATAGCATATCAGTATAACGTATAGCGTTATATAGTATTACGTTATAACGCATAACGTTATGTAGTATTACGTTATAGCGTATAACGTTATGTAGTATGACGTTATAACGTATAACGTTGTACAGCATATCAGTATAACATATAACGCTATGCAGTATTACGCTATAACGTATAACGTTATGTAGTATTATGTTATAACGTTTAACGTTATGTAGTATTGCGATATAACGTATAACGTTATGTAGTATTATGTTATAACGCATATCGTTATGAAGTATTACGTTATAACGTATAACGTTATGTAGTATTACGTTATAGCGTATAACGTTATGTAGTATTACGTTATAGCGTATAACGTTATGTAGTATTACGTTATAGCGTATAACGTTATGTAGTATTACGTTGTAACGTATAACGTTATGCAGTATTACGTTATAACGTATAACGTTATGAAGTATTACGTTATAACGTATAACGTTATACAGTATTAAGTTATAGCGTTTAACGTTATGTAGTATTACGTTATAACGTATAACGTTATGTAGTATTATGTTATAACGTATATCGTTATGAAGTATTACGTTATAACGTTTAACGTTATGTAGTATTACGTTATAACGTTTAACGTTATGTAGTATTACGTTATAACGTATAACGTTATGTAGTATTATGTTATAACGTATATCGTTATGAAGTATTGCGTTATAAGGTATAATGTTATGTAGTATTACGTTATAACATATAACGTTATGTAGTATTACGTTATAACGTATAACGTTATGAAGTATTACGTTATAACGCATAACGATATGTAGTACTACGTTATAGCGTACAACGTTGTAAGGCATATCTGTATATCGTATTACGTTATGTAGCATTAACCTACAACGTATAACATTATGTAGTATTACGTTACAACGTATAACGTTATGTAGTATTACGTTATAGCGTATAACGTTATGTAGTATTATATTATAACGTATAACGTTATGTATTATTACGTTATAACGTATAACGTTATGAAGTATTACGTTATAACGTATAACGTTATGTAGTATTATGTTATAACGTATATCGTTATGAAGTATTGCGTTATAAGGTATAATGTTATGTAGTATTACGTTATAACATATAACTTTATGAAGTATTACGTTATAACGTATAACGTTATGTAGTATTACGTTATAGCGTATAACGTTATGTAGTACTACGTTATAGCGTATAACGTTGTAAGGCATATCTGTATATCGTATTACGTTATGTAGCATTAACCTACAACGTATAACGTTATGTAGTATTACGTTATAACGTATAACGTTATGTAGTATTATGTTATAACGTATATCGTTATGACGTATTACGTTATAACGTTTAACGTTATGTAGTATTACGTTATAACGTTTAACGTTATGTAGTATTACGTTATAACGTATAACGTTATGTAGTATTATGTTATAACGTATATCGTTATGAAGTATTGCGTTATAAGGTATAATGTTATGTAGTATTACGTTATAACATATAACGTTATGTAGTATTACGTTATAACGTATAACGTTATGAAGTATTACGTTATAACGCATAACGATATGTAGTACTACGTTATAGCGTACAACGTTGTAAGGCATATCTGTATATCGTATTACGTTACGTAGCATTAACCTACAACGTATAACATTATGTAGTATTACGTTACAACGTATAACGTTATGTAGTATTACGTTATAGCGTATAACGTTATGTAGTATTATATTATAACGTATAACGTTATGTAGGATTACGTTATAACGTATAACGTTATGAAGTATTACGTTATAACGTATAACGATATGTAATATTACGTTATAGCGTATAACGTTGTATAGCATATCTGTATATCGTATTACGTTACGTAGCATTACCTTACAACGTTTAACATTATGTAGTATTACGTTATAACGTATAACGTTTTGTAGTATTTCGTTATAACGTATAGCGTAATTTAGTATTTCATGAAGACGCACCACCTTATGTAGTATTACGTTATAACGTATACCGTTATACAGTATTAAGTTATCACGTTTAACGTTATGTAGTATTACGTTATAACGTATACCGTTATACAGTATTAAGTTATCACGTTTAACGTTATGTAGTATTACGGTATAACGTATAACGTTATGTAGTATTATGTTATAACGTATATCGTTATGAAGTATTACGTTATAACGTATAACGCTATGTAGTATTACGTTATAGCGTATAACGTTGTGTAGTATTACGTTGTAGCGTATAACGTTATGCAGTATTACGTTATAACGTATAACGTTATGAAGTATTACGTTATAACGTATAACGTTATACAGTATTAAGTTATAGCGTTTAACGTTATGTAGTATTACGTTATAACGTATACCGTTATGTAGTATTATGTTATAACGTATATCGTTATGAAGTATTGCGTTATAAGGTATAATGTTATGTAGTATTGCGTTATAACATATAACGTTATGTAGTATTACGTTATAACGTATAACGTTATGAAGTATTACGTTATAACGTATAACGATATGTAGTACTACGTTATAGCGTACAACGTTGTAAGGCATATCTGTATATCGTATTACGTTATGTAGCATTAACCTACAACGTATAACATTATGTAGTATTACGTTACAACGTATAACGTTATGTAGTTTTACGTTATAAGGTATAACGTTATGTAGTATTACGATATAACGTATAACGTTATGAAGTATTACGTTATAACGTATAACGATATGTAATATTACGTTGTAGCGTATAACGTTGTATAGCATATCTGTATTTCGTATTACGTTATGTAGCATTACCTTACAACGTTTAACATTATGTAGTGTTACCTTATAACGTATAATGTTATGTGGTATTACGTTACAACGTTTAACATTATGTAGTATTATGTTATAGCGTATAACGTTATGCAGTATTACGTTATAACGTATAACGTTATGTACTATTGCATTAAGACGCACTACCTTATGTAGTATTACGTTATAACGTATAACGTTATGTAGTATTACGTTATAGCGTATAACGTTATGTAGTATTACGTTATAACGTATAACGTTATGTAGTATTACGTTATAGCGTATAACGTTATGTAGTATTACGTTATAACGTATAACGTTGTACAGCATATCAGTATAACATATAACGCTATGTAGTATTGCGTTATAACGTATAACGTTATGCAGTATTACGTTAAAACGTATAACGTTATGTAGTATTACGTTATAAAGTATAACGTTATGAAGTACTACGTTATAACGTATAACGATATGAAGTATTACGTTATAACGTATAACGATATGTAATATTACGTTATAGCGTATAACGATGTATAGCACATCTGTATATCGCATTACGTTATGTAGCATTACGTTATTACGTATAAGGTTATGTAGTATTAAGTTATAACGTTTAACGTTATGGAGTATTACGTTATAATGTATAACGTTATGTAGTATTAAGTTATAACGTATAACGTTGTATAGCATATCCGTATAACGTATAACGTTATATAGTATTACGTTATAACGTATAACGTTATGTAGTATTACGTTATAACGTATAGCGTTATGTAGTATTACGTTATAACGTATAACGTTATGAAGTACTACGTTATAACGTATAACGATATGAAGTATTACGTTATAACGTATAACGATATGTAATATTACGTTATAGCGTATAAGGATGTATAGCACATCTGTATATCGTATTACGTTATGTAGCATTACCTTACAACGTATAACATTATGTCGTATTACGTTATAACGCATAACGTTATGTAGTATTACATTTTAACGTATAACGTTATGTACTATGACGTTATAACGTATATCGTTATCCAGTATTACGTTATAACGCATAACGTTATGTAGTATTACGTTATAGCGTATAACGTTATGTAGTATGACGTTATAACGTATAACGTTGTACAGCATATCAGTATAACATATAACGCTATGTAGTATTACGCTATAACGTATAACGTTATGTAGTATTATGTTATAACGTATAACGTTATACAGTATTAAGTTATAACGTTTAACGTTATGTAGTATTACGTTAGAACGTATAACATTATGTAGTATTACGTTATAACGTATAACGTTGTGTAGCATGTCAGTATAACGTGTATCGTTATATAGCATATCAGTATAACGTATAGCGTTATATAGTATTACGTTATAACGCATAACGTTATGTAGTATTACGTTATAGCGTATAACGTTATGTAGTATGACGTTATAACGTATAACGTTGTACAGCATATCAGTATAACATATAACGCTATGTAGTATTACGCTATAACGTATAACGTTATGTAGTATTATGTTATAACGTATAACGTTATGAAGTATTACGTTATAACGTATAACGTTATGTAGTATTAAGTTATAACGTTTAACGTTATGGAGTATTACGTTATAATGTATAACGTTATGTAGTATTACGTTATAACGTATGACGTTGTATAGCATATCCGTATAACGTATAACGTTATATAGTATTACGTTATAACGTATAACGTTATGTAGTATTACGTTATAACGTATAGCGTTATGTAGTATTACGTTATAACGTATAACGTTATGAAGTATTACGTTATAACGTATAACGATATGAAGTATTACGTTATAACGTATAACGATATGTAATATTACGTTATAGCGTATAACGTTGCATAGCACATCTGTATATCGTATTACGTTTTGTAGCATTACCTTACAACGTATAACATTATGTCGTATTACGTTATAACGCATAACGTTATGTAGTATTACATTTTAACGTATAACGTTATGTACTATGACGTTATAACGTATATCGTTATCCAGTATTACGTTATAACGTATAACGTTATGTAGTATTACGTTATAGCGTATAACGTTATGTAGTATTACGTTATAACGTATAACGTTGTATAGCATATCAGTATAACATATAACGCTATGTAGTATTGCGTTATAACGTATAACGTTATGTATTATTACGTTATAACTTATAACGTTGTATAGCATATCTGTATAAAGTATAACGTTATGTAGCATTACCCTACAACGTATAACATTATGTAGTATGACGTTATAACGTATAACGTTGTGTAGCATATCAGTATAACATATAACGCTATGCAGTATTACGCTATAACGTATAACATTATGTCGTATTACGTTATAACGCATAACGTTATGTAGTATTACATTTTAACGTATAACGTTATGTACTATGACGTTATAACGTATATCGTTATCCAGTATTACGTTATAACGTATAACGTTATGTAGTATTACGTTATAACGTATAGCGTTATGTAGTATTACGTTATAACGTATAACGTTATGAAGTATTACGCTATAACGTATAACGATATGTAATATTACGTTATAGCGTATAACGTTGTATAGCATATCTCTATATCGTATTACGTTATGTAGCATTACCTTACAACGTATAACATTATGTCGTATTACGTTATAACGTATAACGTTATATAGTATTACGTTATAACGTATAACGTTATGTAGTATTACGTTATAACGTATAGCGTTATGTAGTATTACGTTATAACGTATAACGTTATGTATTATTACGTTATAACGTATAGCGTTATGTAGTATTACGTTATAACGTATAACGTTATGAAGTATTACGTTATAACGTTTAACGATATGTAATATTACGTTATAGCGTATAACGTTGTATAGCATATCTGTATATCGTATTACGTGATGTAGCATTACCTTACAACGTATAACATTATGTCGTATTACGTTATAACGTATAACGTTATACAGTATTAAGTTATAACGTTTAACGTTATGTAGTATTACGTTATAACGTATAGCGTTATGTAGTATTACGTTATAACGTATAACGTTATGAAGTATTACGTTATAACGTTTAACGATATGTAATATTACGTTATAGCGTATAACGTTGTATAGCATATCTGTATATCGTATTACGTTATGTAGCATTACCTTACAACGTTTAACATTATGTAGTGTTACCTTATAACGCATAACGTTATGTAGTATTACGTTATAGCGTATAACGTTATGTAGTATTATATTATAACGTATAACGTTATGTAGTATTACGTTATAACGTATAACGTTATGAAGTATTACGTTATAACGTATAACGATATGTAATATTACGGTATAGCGTATAACGTTGTATAGCATATCTCTATATCGTATTACGTTACGTAGCATTACCTTACAACGTTTAACATTATGTAGTATTACGTTATGACGTATAACGTTTTGTAGTATTTCGTTATAACGTATAACGTAATGTAGTATTGCATTAAGACGCACCACCTTATGTAGTATTACGTTATAACGTATAACGTTATACAGTATTAAGTTATAACGTTTAACGTTATGTAGTATTACGTTATAACGTATAACGTTATGTAGTATTAAGTTATAACGTTTAACGTTATGGAGTATTACGTTATAATGTATAACGTTATGTAGTATTACGTTATAACGTATGACGTTGTATAGCATTTCCGTATAACGTATAACGTTATATAGTATTACGTTATAACGTATAACGTTATGTAGTATTACGTTATAACGTATAGCGTTATGTAGTATTACGTTATAACGTATAACGTTATGAAGTATTACGTTATAACGTATAACGATATGAAGTATTACGTTATAACGTATAACGATATGTAATATTACGTTATAGCGTATAACGATGCATAGGACATCTGTATATCGTATTACGTTATGTAGCATTACCTTACAACGTATAACATTATGTCGTATTACGTTATAACGCATAACGTTATGTAGTATTACATTTTAACGTATAACGTTATGTACTATGACGTTATAACGTATATCGTTATCCAGTATTACGTTATAACGTATAACGTTATGTAGTATTACGTTATAGCGTATAACGTTATGTAGTATTACGTTATAACGTATAACGTTGTACAGCATATCAGTATAACATATAACGCTATGTAGTATTACGCTATAACGTATAACGTTATGTATTATTATGTTATAACGTATAACGTTATGAAGTATTACGTTATAACGTATAACGTTATGTAGTATTACGTTATAACGTATAACGTTATGTAGTATTACGTTATAACGTATAGCGTTATGTAGTATTACGTTATAACGTATAACGTTATGAAGTATTACGCTATAACGTATAACGATATGTAATATTACGTTATAGCGTATAACGTTGTATAGCATATCTCTATATCGTATTACGTTATGTAGCATTACCTTACAACGTATAACATTATGTCGTATTACGTTATAACGTATAACGTTATATAGTATTACGTTATAACGTATAACGTTATGTAGTATTACGTTATAACGTATAGCGTTATGTAGTATTACGTTATAACGTATAACGTTATGTATTATTACGTTATAACGTATAGCGTTATGTAGTATTACGTTATAACGTATAACGTTATGAAGTATTACGTTATAACGTTTAACGATATGTAATATTACGTTATAGCGTATAACGTTGTATAGCATATCTGTATATCGTATTACGTGATGTAGCATTACCTTACAACGTATAACATTATGTCGTATTACGTTATAACGTATAACGTTATACAGTATTAAGTTATAACGTTTAACGTTATGTAGTATTACGTTATAACGTATAACGTATGTAGTATTATGTTATAACGTATATCGTTATGAAGTATTACGTTATAACGTATAACGTTATGTAGTATTACGCTATAGCGTATAACGTTATGAAGTATTACGTTATAACGTATAACGATATGTAATATTACGTTATAGCGTATAACGTTGTATAGCATATCTGTATATCGTATTACGTTATGTAGCATTACCTTACAACGTATAACATTATGTCGTATTACGTTATAACGTATAACGTTATATAGTATTACGTTATAACGTATAACGTTATGTAGTATTACGTTATATCGTATAACGTTATGTAGTATTACGTTATAACGTATAGCGTTATGTACTATTACGTTATAACGTATAACGTTATGAAGTATTACGTTACAACGCATAACGATATGTAATATTACGTTATAGCGTATAACGTTGTATAGCATATCTGTATATCGTATTACGTTATGTAGCATTACCTTACAACGTATAACATTATGTCGTATTACGTTATAACGTATAACGTTATATAGTATTACGTTATAACGTATAACGTTATGCAGTATTACGTTAAAACGTATAACGTTATGTAGTATTACGTTATAAAGTATAACGTTGTATAGCATATCAGTATATCGTATAACATTATGTAGCATTACCTTACAACGTATAACATTATGTAGTATTATGTTATAGCGTATAACGTTATGCAGTATTACGTTATAACGTATAACGTTATGTAGTATTGCATTAAGAAGCACTACCTTATGTAGTATTACGTTATAACGTATAACGTTATGTATTATTAAGTTATAACGTTTAACGTTATGTAGTATTACGCTATAACGTATAACGTTATGTAGTATTATGTTATAACGTATAACATTATGAAGTATTACGTTATAGCGTATAACGTTATGTAGTATTACGTTATAACGTATAAGGTTATGTAGTATTAAGTTATAACGTTTAACGTTATGGAGTATTACGTTATAATGTATAACGTTATGTAGTATTACGTTATAACGTATAACGTTGTATAGCATATCCGTATAACGTATAACGTTATATAGTATTACGTTATAACGTATAACGTTATGTAGTATTACGTTATAACGTATAGCGTTATGTGGTATTACGTTATAACGTATAACGTTATGAAGTACTACGTTATAACGTATAACGATATGAAGTATTACGTTATAACGTATAACGATATGTAATATTACGTTATAGCGTATAACGTTGTATAGCATATCTGTATATCGTATTACGTTATGTAGCATTACCTTACAACGTTTAACATTATGTAGTATTACGTTATAACGTATAACGTTTTGTAGTATTTCGTTATAACGTATAACGTAATGTAGTATTGCATTAAGACGCACCACCTTATGTAGTATTACGTTATAACGTATAACGTTATACAGTATTAAGTTATAACGTTTAACGCTATGTAGTATTACGTTATAACGTATAACGTTATGTAGTATTATGTTATAACGTATATCGTTATGAAGTATTACGTTATAACGTATCACGTTATGTAGTATTACGCTATAGCGTATAACGTTATGAAGTATTACGTTATAACGTATAACGATATGTAATATTACGTTATAGCGTATAACGTTGTATAGCATATCTGTATATCGTATTACGTTATGTAGCATTACCTTACAACGTATAACATTATGTCGTATTACGTTATAACGTATAACGTTATATAGTATTACGTTATAACGTATAACGTTATGTAGTATTACGTTATATCGTATAACGTTATGTAGTATTACGTTATAACGTATAGCGTTATGTAGTATTACGTTATAACGTATAACGTTATGAAGTATTACGTTATAACGCATAACGATATGTAATATTACGTTATAGCGTATAACGTTGTATAGCATATCTGTATATCGTATTACGTTATGTAGCATTACCTTACAACGTATAACATTATGTCGTATTACGTTATAACGTATAACGTTATATAGTATTACGTTTTAACGTATAACGTTATGCAGTATTACGTTAAAACGTATAACGTTATGTAGTATTACGTTATAAAGTATAACGTTGTAGAGCATATCAGTATATCGTATAACATTATGTAGCATTACCTTACAACGTATAACATTATGTAGTATTATGTTATAGCGTATAACGTTATGCAGTATTACGTTATAACGTATAACGTTATGTAGTATTGCATTAAGAAGCACTACCTTATGTAGTATTACGTTATAACGTATAACGTTATGTATTATTAAGTTATAACGTTTAACGTTATGTAGTATTACGCTATAACGTATAACGTTATGTAGTATTATGTTATAACGTATAACATTATGAAGTATTACGTTATAACGTATAACGTTATGTAGTATTACGTTATAACGTATAAGGTTATGTAGTATTAAGTTATAACGTTTAACGTTATGGAGTATTACGTTATAATGTATAACGTTATGTAGTATTACGTTATAACGTATAACGTTGTATAGCATATCCGTATAACGTATAACGTTATATAGTATTACGTTATAACGTATAACGTTATGTAGTATTACGTTATAACGTATAGCGTTATGTAGTATTACGTTATAACGTATAACGTTATGAAGTACTACGTTATAACGTATAACGATATGAAGTATTACGTTATAACGTATAACGATATGTAATATTACGTTATAGCGTATAACGTTGTATAGCATATCTGTATATCGTATTACGTTATGTAGCATTACCTTACAACGTTTAACATTATGTAGTATTACGTTATAACGTATAACGTTTTGTAGTATTTCGTTATAACGTATAACGTAATGTAGTATTGCATTAAGACGCACCACCTTATGTAGTATTACGTTATAACGTATAACGTTATACAGTATTAAGTTATAACGTTTAACGTTATGTAGTATTACGTTATAACGTATAACGTTATGTAGTATTATGTTATAACGTATATCGTTATGAAGTATTACGTTATAACGTATAACGTTATGTAGTATTACGTTATAGCGTATAACGTTATGAAGTATTACGTTATAACGTATAACGATATGTAATATTACGTTATAGCGTATAACGTTGTATAGCATATCTGTATATCGTATTACGTTATGTAGCATTACCATACAACGTATAACATTATGTCGTATTACGTTATAACGTATAACGTTATATAGTATTACGTTATAACGTATAACGTTATGTAGTATTACGTTATAACGTATAACGTTATGTAGTATTACGTTATAACGTATAGCGTTATGTAGTATTACGCTATAACGTATAACGTTATGAAGTATTACGTTATAACGTATAACGATATGTAATATTACGTTATAGCGTATAACGTTGTATAGCACATCTGTATATCGTATTACGTTATGTAGCATTACCTTACAACGTATAACATTATGTCGTATTACGTTATAACGCATAACGTTATGTAGTATTACATTTTAACGTATAACGTTATGTACTATGACGTTATAACGTATATCGTTATCCAGTATTACGTTATAACGTATAACGTTATGTAGTATTACGTTATAGCGTATAACGTTATGTAGTATTACGTTATAACGTATAACGTTGTATAGCATATCAGTATAACATATAACGCTATGTAGTATTGCGTTATAACGTATAACGTTATGTATTATTACGTTATAACTTATAACGTTGTATAGCATATCTGTATAACGTATAACGTTATGTAGCATTACCCTACAACGTATAACATTATGTAGTATTACGTTATAACGTATAACGTTGTGTAGCATATCAGTATAACGTGTATCGTTATATAGCATATCAGTATAACGTATAGCGTTATATAGTATTACGTTATAACGCATAACGTTATGTAGTATTACGTTATAGCGTATAACGTTATGTAGTATGACGTTATAACGTATAACGTTGTACAGCATATCAGTATAACATATAACGCTATGCAGTATTACGCTATAACGTATAACGTTATGTAGTATTATGTTATAACGTATAACGTTATACAGTATTAAGTTATAACGTTTAACGTTATGTAGTATTACGTTATAACGTATAACATTATGTAGTATTACGTTATAAAGTATAACGTTGTAGAGCATATCAGTATATCGTATAACATTATGTAGCATTACCTTACAACGTATAACATTATGTAGTATTATGTTATAGCGTATAACGTTATGCAGTATTACGTTATAACGTATAACGTTATGTAGTATTGCATTAAGAAGCACTACCTTATGTAGTATTACGTTATAACGTATAACGTTATGTATTATTAAGTTATAACGTTTAACGTTATGTAGTATTACGCTATAACGTATAACGTTATGTAGTATTATGTTATAACGTATAACATTATGAAGTATTACGTTATAACGTATAACGTTATGTAGTATTACGTTATAACGTATAAGGTTATGTAGTATTAAGTTATAACGTTTAACGTTATGGAGTATTACGTTATAATGTATAACGTTATGTAGTATTACGTTATAACGTATAACGTTGTATAGCATATCCGTATAACGTATAACGTTATATAGTATTACGTTATAACGTATAACGTTATGTAGTATTACGTTATAACGTATAGCGTTATGTAGTATTACGTTATAACGTATAACGTTATGAAGTACTACGTTATAACGTATAACGATATGAAGTATTACGTTATAACGTATAACGATATGTAATATTACGTTATAGCGTATAACGTTGTATAGCATATCTGTATATCGTATTACGTTATGTAGCATTACCTTACAACGTTTAACATTATGTAGTATTACGTTATAACGTATAACGTTTTGTAGTATTTCGTTATAACGTATAACGTAATGTAGTATTGCATTAAGACGCACCACCTTATGTAGTATTACGTTATAACGTATAACGTTATACAGTATTAAGTTATAACGTTTAACGTTATGTAGTATTACGTTATAACGTATAACGTTATGTAGTATTATGTTATAACGTATATCGTTATGAAGTATTACGTTATAACGTATAACGTTATGTAGTATTACGTTATAGCGTATAACGTTATGAAGTATTACGTTATAACGTATAACGATATGTAATATTACGTTATAGCGTATAACGTTGTATAGCATATCTGTATATCGTATTACGTTATGTAGCATTACCATACAACGTATAACATTATGTCGTATTACGTTATAACGTATAACGTTATATAGTATTACGTTATAACGTATAACGTTATGTAGTATTACGTTATAACGTATAACGTTATGTAGTATTACGTTATAACGTATAGCGTTATGTAGTATTACGCTATAACGTATAACGTTATGAAGTATTACGTTATAACGTATAACGATATGTAATATTACGTTATAGCGTATAACGTTGTATAGCACATCTGTATATCGTATTACGTTATGTAGCATTACCTTACAACGTATAACATTATGTCGTATTACGTTATAACGCATAACGTTATGTAGTATTACATTTTAACGTATAACGTTATGTACTATGACGTTATAACGTATATCGTTATCCAGTATTACGTTATAACGTATAACGTTATGTAGTATTACGTTATAGCGTATAACGTTATGTAGTATTACGTTATAACGTATAACGTTGTATAGCATATCAGTATAACATATAACGCTATGTAGTATTGCGTTATAACGTATAACGTTATGTATTATTACGTTATAACTTATAACGTTGTATAGCATATCTGTATAACGTATAACGTTATGTAGCATTACCCTACAACGTATAACATTATGTAGTATTACGTTATAACGTATAACGTTGTGTAGCATATCAGTATAACGTGTATCGTTATATAGCATATCAGTATAACGTATAGCGTTATATAGTATTACGTTATAACGCATAACGTTATGTAGTATTACGTTATAGCGTATAACGTTATGTAGTATGACGTTATAACGTATAACGTTGTACAGCATATCAGTATAACATATAACGCTATGCAGTATTACGCTATAACGTATAACGTTATGTAGTATTATGTTATAACGTATAACGTTATACAGTATTAAGTTATAACGTTTAACGTTATGTAGTATTACGTTATAACGTATAACATTATGTAGTATTACGTTATAACGTATAACGTTGTGTAGCATATCAGTATAACGTGTATCGTTATATAGCATATCAGTATAACGTATAGCGTTATATAGTATTACGTTATAACGCATAACGTTATGTAGTATTACGTTATAGCGTATAACGTTATGTAGTAAGACGTTATAACGTATAACGTTGTACAGCATATCAGTATAACATATAACGCTATGTAGTATTACGCTATAACGTATAACGTTATGTAGTATTATGTTATAACGTATAACGTTATGAAGTATTACGTTATAACGTATAACGTTATGTAGTATTACGTTATAACGTATAACGTTATGTAGTATTACGTTATAACGTATAACGTTATGTAGTATTACGTTATAACGTATAGCGTTATGCAGTATTACGTTATAACGTATAACGTTATGAAGTATTACGTTATAACGTATAACGATATGTAATATTACGTTATAGCGTATAACGTTGTATAGCATATCTGTATATCGTATTACGTTATGTAGCATTACCTTACAACGTATAACATTATGTCGTATTACGTTATAACGTATAACGTTATATAGTATTACGTTATAACGTATAACGTTATGTAGTATTACGTTATAACGTATAGCGTTATGTAGTATTACGTTATAACGTATAACGTTATGTAGTATTACGTTATAACGTATAGCGTTATGTAGTATTACGTTATAACGTATAGCGTTATGTAGTATTACGTTATAACGTATAACGTTATGAAGTATTACGTTATAACGTTTAACGATATGTAATATTACGTTATAGCGTATAACGTTGTATAGCATATCTGTATATCGTATTACGTTATGTAGCATTACCTTACAACGTTTAACATTATGTAGTGTTACCTTATAACGCATAACGTTATGTAGTATTACGTTATAGCGTATAACGTTATGTAGTATTATATTATAACGTATAACGTTATGTAGTATTACGTTATAACGTATAACGTTATGAAGTATTACGTTATAACGTATAACGATATGTAATATTACGTTATAGCGTATAACGTTGTATAGCATATCTGTATATCGTATTACGTTACGTAGCATTACCTTACAACGTTTAACATTATGTAGTATTACGTTATGACGTATAACGTTATACAGTATTAAGTTATAACGTTTAACGTTATGTAGAATTACGTTATAACGTATAACGTTATGTAGTATTATGTTATAACGTATATCGTTATGAAGTATTACGTTATAACGTATAACGTTATGTAGTATTACGTTATAGCGTATAACGTTATGAAGTATTACGTTATAACGTATAACGATATGTAATATTACGTTATAGCGTATAACGTTGTATAGCATATCTGTATATCGTATTACGTTATGTAGCATTACCATACAACGTATAACATTATGTCGTATTACGTTATAACGTATAACGTTATATAGTATTACGTTATAAAGTATAACGTTATGTAGTATTACGTTATAACGTATAACGTTCTGTAGTATTACGTTATAACGTATAGCGTTATGTAGTATTACGTTATAACGTATAACGTTATGAAGTATTACGTTATAACGTATAACGATATGTAATATTACGTTATAGCGTATAACGTTGTATAGCATATCTGTATATCGTATTACGTTATGTAGCATTACCTTACAACGTTTAACATTATGTAGTGTCACCTTATAACGTATAACGTTATGTAGTATTACGTTATAGCGTATAACGTTATGTAGTATTATATTATAACGAATAACGTTATGTAGTATTACGTTATAACCTATAACGTTATGAAGTATTACGTTATAACGTATAACGATATGTAATATTACGTTATAGCGAATAACGTTGTATAGCATATCTGTATATCGTATTACGTTAGGTAGCATTACCTTACAACGTTTAACATTATGTAGTATTACGTTATAACGTATAACGTTTTGTAGTATTTCGTTAATAAGTATAACGTAATGTAGTATTGCATTAAGACGCACCACCTTATGTAGTATTACGTTATAACGTATAACGTTATACAGTATTAAGTTATAACTTTTAACGTTATGTAGTATTACGTTATAACGTATAACGTTATGTAGTATTATGTTATAACGTATATCGTTATGAAGTATTACGTTATAACGTATAACGTTATGTAGTATTACGTTATAGCGTATAACGTTATGTAGTATTACGTTGTAACGTATAACATTATGCAGTATTACGTTATAACGTATAACGTTATGAAGTATTAAGTTATAACATTTAACGTTATGTAGTATTACGTTATAACGTATAACGTTATGTAGTATTACGTTATAACGTATAACGTTGTATAGCATATCTGTATAACGTGTAACGTTATGTAGCATTACCCTACAACGTATAACATTATGTAGTATTACGTTATAACGTATAACGTTGTGTAGCATATCAGTATAACGTGTATCGTTATATAGCATATCAGTATAACGTATAGCGTTATATAGTATTACGTTATAACGCATAACGTTATGTAGTATTACGTTATAACGTATAGCGTTATGTAGTATTACGTTATAACGTATAACGTTATGTAGTATTACGTTATAACGTATAACGTTATGTAGTATTATGTTATAACGTATATCGTTATGAAGTATTACGTTATAACGTATAACGTTATGTAGTATTACGTTATAGCGTATAACGTTATGAAGTATTACGTTATAACGTATAACGATATGTAATATTACGTTATAGCGTATAACGTTGTATAGCATATCTGTATATCGTATTACGTTATGTAGCATTACCATACAACGTATAACATTATGTCGTATTACGTTATAACGTATAACGTTATATAGTATTACGTTATAACGTATAACGTTATGTAGTATTACGTTATAACGTATAACGTTATGTAGTATTACGTTATAACGTATAGCGTTATGTAGTATTACGCTATAACGTATAACGTTATGAAGTATTACGTTATAACGTATAACGATATGTAATATTACGTTATAGCGTATAACGTTGTATAGCATATCTGTATATCGTATTACGTTATGTAGCATTACCTTACAACGTATAACATTATGTCGTGTTACGTTATAACGTATAACGTTATATAGTATTACGTTATAACGTATAACGTTATGTAGTATTACGTTATAACGTATAGCGTTATGTAGTATTACGTTATAACGTATAACGTTATGAAGTATTACGTTATAACGTATAACGATATGTAATATTACGTTATAGCGTATAACGTTGTATAGCATATCTGTATATCGTATTACGTTATGTAGCATTACCTTACAACGTTTAACATTATGTAGTGTCACCTTATAACGTATAACGTTATGTAGTATTACGTTATAACGTATAACGTTGTGTAGCATATCAGTATAACATATAACGCTATGTAGTATTACGCTATAACGTATAACGTTATGTAGTATTATGTTATAACGTATAACGTTATGAAGTATTGCGTTATAACGTATAACGTTATGTAGTATTAAATTATAACGTTTAACGTTATGGAGTATTACGTTATAATGAATAACGTTATGTAGTATTACGTTATAACGTATGACGTTGTATAGCATATCCGTATAACGTATAACGTTATATAGTATTACGTTATAACGTATAACGGTATGAAGTATTACGTTATAACGTATAACGATATGTAATATTACGTTATAGCGTATAACGATGCATAGCACATCTATATATCGTATTACGTTATGTGGCATTACCTTACAACGTATAACATTATGTCGTATTACGTTATAACGCATAACGTTATGTAGTATTACATTTTAACGTATAACGTTATGTACTATGACGTTATAACGTATATCGTTATCCAGTATTACGTTATAACGTATAACGTTATGTAGTATTACGTTATAGCGTATAACGTTATGTAGTATTACGTTATAACGTATAACGTTGTATAGCATATCAGTACAACATATAACGCTATGTAGTATTGCGTTATAACGTATAACGTTATGTATTACTACGTTATAACTTATAACGTTGTATAGCATATCTGTATAACGTATAACGTTATGTAGCATAACCCTACAACGTATAACATTATGTAGTATTACGTTATAACGTATAACGTTGTGTAGCATATCAGTATAACATATAACGCTATGTAGTATTGCGTTGTAACGTATAACGTTATGTAATATTACGTTATAGCGTATAACGTTGTATAGCATATCTGTATATCGTATTACGTTATGTAGCATTACCTTACAACGTATAACATTATGTCGTGTTACGTTATAACGTATAACGTTATGTATTATTACGTTATAACTTATAACGTTGTATAGCATATCTGTATAACGTATAACGTTATGTAGCATAACCCTACAACGTATAACATTATGTAGTATTACGTTATAACGTATAACGTTGTGTAGCATATCAGTATAACGTGTATCGTTATACAGCATATCAGTATAACGTATAGCGTTATATAGTATTACGTTATAACGCATAACGTTATGTAGTATTACGTTATAGCGTATAACGTTATGTAGTATGACGTTATAACGTATAACGTTGTACAGCATATCAGTATAACATATAACGCTATGCAGTATTACGCTATAACGTATAACGTTATGTAGTATTATGTTATAACGTATAACGTTATACAGTATTAAGTTATAACGTTTAACGTTATGTAGTATTACGTTATAACGTATAACGTTATACAGTATTAAGTTATAACTTTTAACGTTATGTAGTATTACGTTATAACGTATAACGTTATGTAGTATTATGTTATAACGTATATCGTTATGAAGTATTACGTTATAACGTATAACGTTATGTAGTATTACGTTATGGCGTATAACGTTATGTAGTATTACGTTGTAACGTATAACATTATGCAGTATTACGTTATAACGTATAACGTTATGAAGTATTAAGTTATAACATTTAACGTTATGTAGTATTACGTTATAACGTATAACGTTATGTAGTATTACGTTATAACGTATAACGTTGTATAGCATATCTGTATAACGTGTAACGTTATGTAGCATTACCCTACAACGTATAACATTATGTAGTATTACGTTATAACCTATAACGTTGTGTAGCATATCAGTATAACGTGTATCGTTATATAGCATATCAGTATAACGTATAGCGTTATATAGTATTACGTTATAACGCATAACGTTATGTAGTATTACGTTATAGCGTATAACGTTATGTAGTATGACGTTATAACGTATAACGTTGTACAGCATATCTGTATAACATATAACGCTATGTAGTATTACGCTATAACGTATAACGTTATGTAGTATTATGTTATAACGTATAACGTTATGAAGTATTACGTTATAACGTATAACGTTATGAAGTATTACGTTATAACGTATAACGTTATGTAGTATTACGTTATAGCGTATAACGTTATGAAGTATTACGTTATAACGTATAACGATATGTAATATTACGTTATAGCGTATAACGTTGTATAGCATATCTGTATATCGTATTACGTTATGTAGCATTACCATACAACGTATAACATTATGTCGTATTACGTTATAACGTATAACGTTATATAGTATTACGTTATAACGTATAACGTTATGTAGTATTACGTTATAACGTATAACGTTATGTAGTATTACGTTATAACGTATAGCGTTATGTAGTATTACGCTATAACGTATAACGTTATGAAGTATTACGTTATAACGTATAACGATATGTAATATTACGTTATAGCGTATAACGTTGTATAGCACATCTGTATATCGTATTACGTTATGTAGCATTACCTTACAACGTATAACATTATGTCGTATTACGTTATAACGCATAACGTTATGTAGTATTACATTTTAACGTATAACGTTATGTACTATGACGTTATAACGTATATCGTTATCCAGTATTACGTTATAACGTATAACGTTATGTAGTATTACGTTATAGCGTATAACGTTATGTAGTATTACGTTATAACGTATAACGTTGTATAGCATATCTGTATAACGTATAACGTTATGTAGCATTACCCTACAACGTATAACATTATGTAGTATTACGTTATAACGTATAACGTTGTGTAGCATATCAGTATAACGTGTATCGTTATATAGCATATCAGTATAACGTATAGCGTTATATAGTATTACGTTATAACGCATAACGTTATGTAGTATTACGTTATAGCGTATAACGTTATGTAGTATGACGTTATAACGTATAACGTTGTACAGCATATCAGTATAACATATAACGCTATGCAGTATTACGCTATAACGTATAACGTTATGTAGTATTATGTTATAACGTATAACGTTATACAGTATTAAGTTATAACGTTTAACGTTATGTAGTATTACGTTATAACGTATAACATTATGTAGTATTACGTTATAACGTATAACGTTGTGTAGCATATCAGTATAACGTGTATCGTTATATAGCATATCAGTATAACGTATAGCGTTATATAGTATTACGTTATAACGCATAACGTTATGTAGTATTACGTTATAGCGTATAACGTTATGTAGTAAGACGTTATAACGTATAACGTTGTACAGCATATCAGTATAACATATAACGCTATGTAGTATTACGCTATAACGTATAACGTTATGTAGTATTATGTTATAACGTATAACGTTATGAAGTATTACGTTATAACGTATAACGTTATGTAGTATTACGTTATAACGTATAACGTTATGTAGTATTACGTTATAACGTATAACGTTATGTAGTATTACGTTATAACGTATAGCGTTATGCAGTATTACGTTATAACGTATAACGTTATGAAGTATTACGTTATAACGTATAACGATATGTAATATTACGTTATAGCGTATAACGTTGTATAGCATATCTGTATATCGTATTACGTTATGTAGCATTACCTTACAACGTATAACATTATGTCGTATTACGTTATAACGTATAACGTTATATAGTATTACGTTATAACGTATAACGTTATGTAGTATTACGTTATAACGTATAGCGTTATGTAGTATTACGTTATAACGTATAACGTTATGTAGTATTACGTTATAACGTATAGCGTTATGTAGTATTACGTTATAACGTATAGCGTTATGTAGTATTACGTTATAACGTATAACGTTATGAAGTATTACGTTATAACGTTTAACGATATGTAATATTACGTTATAGCGTATAACGTTGTATAGCATATCTGTATATCGTATTACGTTATGTAGCATTACCTTACAACGTTTAACATTATGTAGTGTTACCTTATAACGCATAACGTTATGTAGTATTACGTTATAGCGTATAACGTTATGTAGTATTATATTATAACGTATAACGTTATGTAGTATTACGTTATAACGTATAACGTTATGAAGTATTACGTTATAACGTATAACGATATGTAATATTACGTTATAGCGTATAACGTTGTATAGCATATCTGTATATCGTATTACGTTACGTAGCATTACCTTACAACGTTTAACATTATGTAGTATTACGTTATGACGTATAACGTTATACAGTATTAAGTTATAACGTTTAACGTTATGTAGAATTACGTTATAACGTATAACGTTATGTAGTATTATGTTATAACGTATATCGTTATGAAGTATTACGTTATAACGTATAACGTTATGTAGTATTACGTTATAGCGTATAACGTTATGAAGTATTACGTTATAACGTATAACGATATGTAATATTACGTTATAGCGTATAACGTTGTATAGCATATCTGTATATCGTATTACGTTATGTAGCATTACCATACAACGTATAACATTATGTCGTATTACGTTATAACGTATAACGTTATATAGTATTACGTTATAAAGTATAACGTTATGTAGTATTACGTTATAACGTATAACGTTCTGTAGTATTACGTTATAACGTATAGCGTTATGTAGTATTACGTTATAACGTATAACGTTATGAAGTATTACGTTATAACGTATAACGATATGTAATATTACGTTATAGCGTATAACGTTGTATAGCATATCTGTATATCGTATTACGTTATGTAGCATTACCTTACAACGTTTAACATTATGTAGTGTCACCTTATAACGTATAACGTTATGTAGTATTACGTTATAGCGTATAACGTTATGTAGTATTATATTATAACGAATAACGTTATGTAGTATTACGTTATAACCTATAACGTTATGAAGTATTACGTTATAACGTATAACGATATGTAATATTACGTTATAGCGAATAACGTTGTATAGCATATCTGTATATCGTATTACGTTAGGTAGCATTACCTTACAACGTTTAACATTATGTAGTATTACGTTATAACGTATAACGTTTTGTAGTATTTCGTTAATAAGTATAACGTAATGTAGTATTGCATTAAGACGCACCACCTTATGTAGTATTACGTTATAACGTATAACGTTATACAGTATTAAGTTATAACTTTTAACGTTATGTAGTATTACGTTATAACGTATAACGTTATGTAGTATTATGTTATAACGTATATCGTTATGAAGTATTACGTTATAACGTATAACGTTATGTAGTATTACGTTATAGCGTATAACGTTATGTAGTATTACGTTGTAACGTATAACATTATGCAGTATTACGTTATAACGTATAACGTTATGAAGTATTAAGTTATAACATTTAACGTTATGTAGTATTACGTTATAACGTATAACGTTATGTAGTATTACGTTATAACGTATAACGTTGTATAGCATATCTGTATAACGTGTAACGTTATGTAGCATTACCCTACAACGTATAACATTATGTAGTATTACGTTATAACGTATAACGTTGTGTAGCATATCAGTATAACGTGTATCGTTATATAGCATATCAGTATAACGTATAGCGTTATATAGTATTACGTTATAACGCATAACGTTATGTAGTATTACGTTATAACGTATAGCGTTATGTAGTATTACGTTATAACGTATAACGTTATGTAGTATTACGTTATAACGTATAACGTTATGTAGTATTATGTTATAACGTATATCGTTATGAAGTATTACGTTATAACGTATAACGTTATGTAGTATTACGTTATAGCGTATAACGTTATGAAGTATTACGTTATAACGTATAACGATATGTAATATTACGTTATAGCGTATAACGTTGTATAGCATATCTGTATATCGTATTACGTTATGTAGCATTACCATACAACGTATAACATTATGTCGTATTACGTTATAACGTATAACGTTATATAGTATTACGTTATAACGTATAACGTTATGTAGTATTACGTTATAACGTATAACGTTATGTAGTATTACGTTATAACGTATAGCGTTATGTAGTATTACGCTATAACGTATAACGTTATGAAGTATTACGTTATAACGTATAACGATATGTAATATTACGTTATAGCGTATAACGTTGTATAGCATATCTGTATTTCGTATTACGTTATGTAGCATTACCTTACAACGTATAACATTATGTCGTGTTACGTTATAACGTATAACGTTATATAGTATTACGTTATAACGTATAACGTTATGTAGTATTACGTTATAACGTATAGCGTTATGTAGTATTACGTTATAACGTATAACGTTATGAAGTATTACGTTATAACGTATAACGATATGTAATATTACGTTATAGCGTATAACGTTGTATAGCATATCTGTATATCGTATTACGTTATGTAGCATTACCTTACAACGTTTAACATTATGTAGTGTCACCTTATAACGTATAACGTTATGTAGTATTACGTTATAACGTATAACGTTGTGTAGCATATCAGTATAACATATAACGCTATGTAGTATTACGCTATAACGTATAACGTTATGTAGTATTATGTTATAACGTATAACGTTATGAAGTATTGCGTTATAACGTATAACGTTATGTAGTATTAAATTATAACGTTTAACGTTATGGAGTATTACGTTATAATGAATAACGTTATGTAGTATTACGTTATAACGTATGACGTTGTATAGCATATCCGTATAACGTATAACGTTATATAGTATTACGTTATAACGTATAACGGTATGAAGTATTACGTTATAACGTATAACGATATGTAATATTACGTTATAGCGTATAACGATGCATAGCACATCTATATATCGTATTACGTTATGTGGCATTACCTTACAACGTATAACATTATGTCGTATTACGTTATAACGCATAACGTTATGTAGTATTACATTTTAACGTATAACGTTATGTACTATGACGTTATAACGTATATCGTTATCCAGTATTACGTTATAACGTATAACGTTATGTAGTATTACGTTATAGCGTATAACGTTATGTAGTATTACGTTATAACGTATAACGTTGTATAGCATATCAGTACAACATATAACGCTATGTAGTATTGCGTTATAACGTATAACGTTATGTATTACTACGTTATAACTTATAACGTTGTATAGCATATCTGTATAACGTATAACGTTATGTAGCATAACCCTACAACGTATAACATTATGTAGTATTACGTTATAACGTATAACGTTGTGTAGCATATCAGTATAACATATAACGCTATGTAGTATTGCGTTGTAACGTATAACGTTATGTAATATTACGTTATAGCGTATAACGTTGTATAGCATATCTGTATATCGTATTACGTTATGTAGCATTACCTTACAACGTATAACATTATGTCGTGTTACGTTATAACGTATAACGTTATGTATTATTACGTTATAACTTATAACGTTGTATAGCATATCTGTATAACGTATAACGTTATGTAGCATAACCCTACAACGTATAACATTATGTAGTATTACGTTATAACGTATAACGTTGTGTAGCATATCAGTATAACGTGTATCGTTATACAGCATATCAGTATAACGTATAGCGTTATATAGTATTACGTTATAACGCATAACGTTATGTAGTATTACGTTATAGCGTATAACGTTATGTAGTATGACGTTATAACGTATAACGTTGTACAGCATATCAGTATAACATATAACGCTATGCAGTATTACGCTATAACGTATAACGTTATGTAGTATTATGTTATAACGTATAACGTTATACAGTATTAAGTTATAACGTTTAACGTTATGTAGTATTACGTTATAACGTATAACGTTATACAGTATTAAGTTATAACTTTTAACGTTATGTAGTATTACGTTATAACGTATAACGTTATGTAGTATTATGTTATAACGTATATCGTTATGAAGTATTACGTTATAACGTATAACGTTATGTAGTATTACGTTATGGCGTATAACGTTATGTAGTATTACGTTGTAACGTATAACATTATGCAGTATTACGTTATAACGTATAACGTTATGAAGTATTAAGTTATAACATTTAACGTTATGTAGTATTACGTTATAACGTATAACGTTATGTAGTATTACGTTATAACGTATAACGTTGTATAGCATATCTGTATAACGTGTAACGTTATGTAGCATTACCCTACAACGTATAACATTATGTAGTATTACGTTATAACCTATAACGTTGTGTAGCATATCAGTATAACGTGTATCGTTATATAGCATATCAGTATAACGTATAGCGTTATATAGTATTACGTTATAACGCATAACGTTATGTAGTATTACGTTATAGCGTATAACGTTATGTAGTATGACGTTATAACGTATAACGTTGTACAGCATATCTGTATAACATATAACGCTATGTAGTATTACGCTATAACGTATAACGTTATGTAGTATTATGTTATAACGTATAACGTTATGAAGTATTACGTTATAACGTATAACGTTATGTAGTATTACGTTATAACGTATAACGTTATGTAGTATTACGTTATAACGTATAACGTTATGTAGTATTACGTTATAACGTATAGCGTTATGTAGTATTACGTTATAACGTATAACGTTATGAAGTATTACGTTATAACGTATAACGATATGTAATATTACGTTATAGCGTATAACGTTGTATAGCATATCTGTATATCGTATTACGTTATGTAGCATTACCTTACAACGTATAACATTATGTCGTATTACGTTATAACGTATAACGATATGTAATATTACGTTATAGCGTATAACGTTGTATAGCATATCTGTATATCGTATTACGTTACGTAGCATTACCTTACAACGTTTAACATTATGTAGTATTACGTTATAACGTATAACGTTTTGTAGTATTTCGTTATATCGTATAACGTAATGTAGTATTGCATTAAGACGCACCACCTTATGTTGTATTACGTTATAACGTATAACGTTATACAGTATTAAGTTATAACGTTTAACGTTATGTAGTATTACGTTATAACGTATAACGTTATGTAGTATTACGTTATAGCGTATAACGTTATGTAGTATTACGTTGTAACGTATAACATTATGCAGTATTACGTTATAACGTATAACGATATGTAATATTACGTTATAGCGTATAGCGTTATGTAGTATTACGTTATAGCGTATAACGTTATGTAGTATTACGTTATAACGTATAACGTTGTATAGCATATCAGTATTACATATAACGCTATGTAGTATTGCGTTATAACGTATAACATTATGTAGTATTACGTTATAACGTATAACGTTGTGTAGCATATCAGTATAACGTGTATCGTTATATAGCATATCAGTATAACGTATAGCGTTATATAGTATTACGTTATAACGCATAACGTTATGTAGTATTACGTTATAGCGTATAACGTTATGTAGTATGACGTTATAACGTATAACGTTGTACAGCAGATCAGTATAACATATAACGCTATGTAGTATTACGCTATAACGTATAGCGTTATGTAGTATTATGTTATAACGTATAACGTTATGAAGTATTACGTTATAACGTATAACGTTATGTAGTATTACGTTATAACGTATAACATTATGTAGTATTACGTTATAGCGTATAACGTTATGTAGTATTATATTATAACGTATAACGTTATGTAGTATTACGTTATAACGTATAACGTTATGAAGTATTACGTTATAACGTATAACGTAATGTAGTATTGCATTAAGCCGCACCACCTTATGTAGTACTACGTTAAAACGTGTAACGTTATGTAGTATTAAGTTATAACGTTTAACGTTATGTAGTATTACGTTACAACGTATAACGTTACGTAGTATTGCATTAAGACGCACTACTTTATGGAGTATTACGTTATAACGTATAACGTTATGTAGTATTACGTTCTAACGTATAACGTTATGTAGTATTACGTTATAACGTATAACGTAATGTAGTATTGCATTAAGACGCACCACCTTATGTAGTACTACGTTAAAACGTGTAACGTTATGTAGTATTAAGTTATAACGTTTAAGGTTATGTAGTATTACGTTATAACGTATAACGTTATGTAGTATTACGTTATAACGTATAACGTAATGTAGTATTGCATTAAGACGCACCACCTTATGTAGTAGTACGTTATAACGTATAACGTTATACAGTATTAAGTTATAACGTTTAACGTTATGTAGTATTACGTTATAACGTATAACGATATGTAATATTACGTTATAGCGTATAGCGTTATGTAGTATTACGTTATAGCGTATAACGTTATGTAGTATTACGTTATAACGTATAACGTTATGAAGTATTACGTTATAACGTATAACGATATGAAGTATTACGTTATAACGTATAACGATATGTAATATTACGTTATAGCGTATAGCGTTATGTAGTATTACGTTATAGCGTATAACGTTATGTAGTATTACGTTATAACGTATAACGTTGTGTAGCATATCAGTATAACGTGTATCGTTATATAGCATATCAGTAAAACGTATAGCGTTATATAGTATTACGTTATAACGCATAACGTTATGTAGTATTACGTTATAGCGTATAACGTTATGTAGTATTACGTTATAACGTATAACGTTATGAAGTATTACGTTATAACGTATAACGATATGAAGTATTACGTTATAACGTATAACGATATGTAATATTACGTTATAGCGTATAGCGTTATGTAGTATTACGTTATAGCGTATAACGTTATGTAGTATTACGTTATAACGTATAACGTTGTGTAGCATATCAGTATAACGTGTATCGTTATATAGCATATCAGTAAAACGTATAGCGTTATATAGTATTACGTTATAACGCATAACGTTATGTAGTATTACGTTATAGCGTATAACGTTATGTAGTATGACGTTATAACGTATAACGTTGTACGGTATATCAGTATAACATATAACGCTATGTAGTATTACGCTATAACGTATAACGTTATGTAGTATTATGTTATAACGTATAACGTTATGAAGTATTACGTTATAACGTATAACGTTATGTAGTATTACGTTATAACGTATAGCGTTATGTAGTATTACGTTATAACGTATAACGTTATGAAGTATTACGTTATAACGTATAACGATATGTAATATTACGTTATAGCGTATAACGTTGTATAGCATATCTGTATATCGTATTACGTTATGTAGCATTACCTTACAACGTATAACATTATGTCGTATCACGTTATAACGTATAACGTTATGAAGTATTACGTTATAACGTATAACGATATGTAATATTACGTTATAGCGTATAACGTTGTATAGCATATCTGTATATCGTATTACGTTATGTAGCATTACCTTACAACGTTTAACATTATGTAGTGTTACCTTATAGCGTATAACGTTATGTAGTATTACGTTATAGCGTATAACGTTATGTAGTATTACGTTATAACGTATAACGTTATGAAGTATTACGTTATAACGTGTAACGATATGTAATATTACGTTATAGCGTATAACGTTGTATAGCATATCTGTATATCGTATTACGTTACGTAGCATTACCTTACAACGATTAACATTATGTAGTATTACGTTATAACGTATAACGTTTTGTAGTATTTCGTTATAACGTATAACGTTATGTAGTATTACGTTATAACGTATAACGTTATGTACTATTACGTTATAACGTATAGCGTTATGTAGTATTACGTTATAACGTATAACGTTATGAAGTATTACGTTATAACGTTTAACGATATGTAATATTACGTTATAGCGTATAACGTTGTATAGCATATCTGTATATCGTATTACGTTATGTAGCATTACCTTACAACGTTTAACATTATGTAGTGTTACCTTATAACGCATAACGTTATGTAGTATTACGTTATAGCGTATAACGTTGTGTAGTATTATATTATAACGTATGACGTTATGTAGTATTACGTTATAACGTATAACGTTATGAAGTATTACGTTATAACGTATAACGATATGTAATATTACGTTATAGCGTATAACGTTGTATAGCATATCTGTATATCGTATTACGTTACGTAGCATTACCTTACAACGTTTAACATTATGTAGTATTACGTTATGACGTATAACGTTTTGTAGTATTTCGTTATAACGTATAACGTAATGTAGTATTGCATTAAGACGCACCACCTTATGTAGTATTACGTTATAACGTATAACGTTATACAGTATTAAGTTATAACGTTTAACGTTATGTAGTATTACGTTATAACGTATAACGTTATGAAGTATTACGTTATAACGTATAACGATATGTAATATTACGTTATAGCGAATAGCGTTGTATAGCATATCTGTATATCGTATTACGTTAGGTAGCATTACCTTACAACGTTTAACATTATGTTGTATTACGTTATAACGTATAACGTTTTGTAGTATTACGTTATAACGTATAACATTATGTAGTATTACGTTATAGCGTATAACGTTATGTAGTATTATATTATAACGTATAACGTTATGTAGTATTACGTTATAACGTATAACGTTATGAAGTATTACGTTATAACGTATAACGTAATGTAGTATTGCATTAAGCCGCACTACCTTATGTAGTACTACGTTAAAACGTGTAACGTTATGTAGTATTACGTTATAACGTATAACGTTACGTAGTATTGCATTAAGACGCACTACCTTATGGAGTATTACGTTATAACGTATAACGTTATGTAGTATTACGTTCTAACGTATAACGTTATGTAGTATTACGTTATAACGTATAACGTAATGTAGTATTGCATTAAGACGCACCACCTTATGTAGTACTACGTTAAAACGTGTACCGTTATGTAGTATTAAGTTATAACGTTTAACGTTATGTAGTATTACGTTATAACGTATAACGTTATGAAGTATTACGTTATAACGTATAACGTTATGTAGTATTACGTTATAACGTATAACGTAATGTAGTATTGCATTAAGACGCACCACCTTATGTAGTATTACGTTATAACGTATAACGTTATACAGTATTAAGTTATAACGTTTAACGTTATGTAGTATTACGTTATAACGTATAACGTTATGTAGTATTATGTTATAACGTATATCGTTATGAAGTATTACGTTATAACGTATAACGATATGTAATATTACGTTATAGCGTATAGCGTTATGTAGTATTACGTTATAGCGTATAACGTTATGTAGTATTACGTTATAACGTATAACGTTATGTAGTATTACGTTATAGCGTATAACGTTATGTAGTATGACGTTATAACGTATAACGTTGTACAGCATATCAGTATAACATATAACGCTATGTAGTATTACGCTATAACGTATAACGTTATGTAGTATTATGTTATAACGTATAACGTTATGAAGTATTACGTTATAAAGTATAACGTTATGTAGTATTACGTTATAACGTATAACGTTATGTAGTATTACGTTATAACGTATAACGTTATGCAGTATTACGTTATAACGTATAGCGTTATGTAGTATTACGTTATAACGTATAACGTTATGAAGTATTACGTTATAACGTATAACGATATGTAATATTACGTTATAGCGTATAACGTTGTATAGCATATCTGTATATCGTATTACGTTATGTAGCATTACCTTACAACGTATAACATTATGTCGTATCACGTTATAACGTATAACGTTATATAGTATTACGTTAAACGTATAACGTTATGTAGTATTACGTTATAACGTATAGCGTTATGTAGTATTACGTTATAACGTATAACGTTATGAAGTATTACGTTATAACGTATAAAGATATGTAATATTACGTTATAGCGTATAACGTTGTATAGCATATCTGTATATCGTATTACGTTATGTAGCATTACCTTACAACGTTTAACATTATGTAGTGTTACCTTATAACGTATAACGTTATGTAGTATTACGTTATAGCGTATAACGTTATGTAGTATTACGTTATAACGTATATCGTTATGAAGTATTACGTTATAACGTATAACGTTATGTAGTATTATGTTATAACGTATATCGTTATGAAGTATTACGTTATAACGTATAACGTAATGTAGTATTGCATTAAGACGCACCACCTTATGTAGTATTACGTTATAACGTATAACGTTATACAGTATTAAGTTATAACGTTGAACTTTATGTAGTATTACGTTATAGCGTATAACGTTATGAAGTATTACGTTATAACGTATAACGATATGTAGTACTACGTTATAGCGTATAACGTTGTAAGGCATATCTGTATATCGTATTACGTTATGTAGTATTACGTTATAGCGTATAACGTTATGTAGTATTACGTTGTAACGTATAACGTTATGCAGTATTACGTTATAACGTATAACGTTATGAAGTATTACGTTATAACGTATAACGTTATACAGTATTAAGTTATAACGTTTCACGTTATGTAGTATTACGTTATAACGTGTAACGTTATGTAGTATTATGTTATAACGTATATCGTTATGAAGTATTACGTTATAACGTTTAACGTTATGTAGTATTACGTTATAATGTTTAACGTTATGTAGTATTACGTTATAACGTATAACGTTATGTAGTATTATGTTATAACGTATATCGTTATGAAGTATTACGTTACAACGTATAACGTTATGTAGTTTTACGTTATAAGGTACAACGTTATGTAGTATTACGTTATAACGTATAACGTTATGAAGTATTACGTTATAACAGATAACGATATGTAATATTACGTTATAGCGTATAACGTTGTATAGCATATCTGTGTATCGTATTACGTTATGTAGCATTACCTTACAACGTTTAACATTATGTAGTGTTACCTTATAACGTATAATGTTATGTAGTATTACGTTATAACGTATAACGTTATGTAGTATTATATTATAACGTATAACGTTATGTAGTATTACGTTATAACGTATAACGTTATGAAGTATTACGTTATAATGTTTAACGTTATGTAGTATTACGTTATAACGTATAACGTTATGTAGTATTATGTTATAACGTATATCGTTATGAAGTATTACCTTACAACGTTTAACATTATGTAGTGTTACCTTATAACGTATAATGTTATGTAGTATTACGTTACAACGTATAACGTTATGTAGTATTATATTATAACGTATAACGTTATGTAGTATTACGTTATAACGTATAACGTTATGAAGTATTACGTTATAACGTATAACGATATGTAATATTACGTTATAGCGTATAACGTTGTATAGCATATCTGTATGTCGTATTACGTTATGTAGCATTACCTTACAACGTTTAACATTATGTAGTATTACGTTATAACGTATAACGTTATGTAGTATTACGTTATAGCGTATAACGTTATGTAGTATTACGTTATAGCGTATAACGTTATGTAGTATTACGTTGTAACGTATAACGTTATGTAGTATTCCGTTATAACGTATAACGTTATGTAGTATTACGTTATAACGTATAACGTTATGAAGTATTACGTTATAACGTATAACGTAATGTAGTATTGCATTAAGATGCACCACCTTATGTATTATTACGTTATAACGTATAACGTTATACAGTATTAAGTTATAACGTTGAACTTTATGTAGTATTACGTTATAACGTATAACGTTATGAAGTATTACGTTATAACATATAACGTTATGTAGTATTACGTTATAGCGTATAACGTTATGAAGTATTACGTTATAACGTATAACGATATGTAGTACTACGTTATAGCGTATAACGTTGTAAGGCATATCTGTATATCGTATTACGTTATGTAGTATTACGTTATAGCGTATAACGTTATGTAGTATTACGTTGTAACGTATAACGTTATGCAGTATTACGTTATAACGTATAACGTTATGAAGTATTACGTTATAACGTATAACGTTATACAGTATTAAGTTATAACGTTTCACGTTATGTAGTATTACGTTATAACGTATAACGTTATGTAGTATTATGTTATAACGTATATCGTTATGAAGTATTACGTTATAACGTTTAACGTTATGTAGTATTACGTTATAATGTTTAACGTTATGTAGTATTACGTTATAACGTATAACGTTATGTAGTATTATGTAATAACGTATATCGTTATGAAGTATTACGTTACAACGTATAACGTTATGTAGTTTTACGTTATAAGGTATAACGTTATGTAGTATTACGTTATAACGTATAACGTTATGAAGTATTACGTTATAACAGATAACGATATGTAATATTACGTTATAGCGTATAACGTTGTATAGCATATCTGTGTATCGTATTACGTTATGTAGCATTACCTTACAACGTTTAACATTATGTAGTGTTACCTTATAACGTATAATGTTATGTAGTATTACGTTATAACGTATAACGTTATGTAGTATTATATTATAACGTATAACGTTATGTAGTATTACGTTATAACGTATAACGTTATGAAGTATTACGTTATAATGTTTAACGTTATGTAGTATTACGTTGTAACGTATAACGTTATGTAGTATTATGTTATAACGTATATCGTTATGAAGTATTACCTTACAACGTTTAACATTAAGTAGTGTTACCTTATAACGTATAATGTTATGTAGTAATACGTTACAACGTATAACGTTATGTAGTATTATATTATAACGTATAACGTTATGTAGTATTACGTTATAACGTATAACGTTATGAAGTATTACGTTATAACGTATAACGATATGTAATATTACGTTATAGCGTATAACGTTGTATAGCATATCTGTATGTCGTATTACGTTATGTAGCATTACCTTACAACGTTTAACATTATGTAGTATTACGTTGTAACGCATAACGTTATGTAGTATTCCGTTATAACGTATAACGTTATGTCGTATTACGGTATAACGTATAACGTTGTATAGCATATCAGTATATCGTATAACGTTAGGTAGCATAACCTTACAACGCTTAACATTATGTGGTATTACGTTATAACGTATAACGATATGTAGTATTACGTTATAACGTATAACGTTATGTACTATTACGTTATAACGTATAACGATATGTAATATTACGTTATAGCGTATAACGTTATGTAGTATTACGTTATAACTTATAACGATATGTAGTATTACGTTAGAACGTATAACGATATGTAATATTACGTTATAGCGTATAACGTTATGTAGTATTACGTTATAACTTATAACGATATGTAGTATTACGTTAGAACGTATAACGTTATGTAGTATGACGTTATAACGTATAACGTTGTACAGCATATCTGTATAACATATAACGCTATGTAGTATTACGCTATAACGTAGAACGTTATGTAGTATTATGATATAACGTATAACGTTATGAAGTATTACGTTATAACGTATAACGTTATGTAGTATTACGTTATAACGTATAACGTTATGTAGTATTACGTTATAACGTATAGCGTTATGTAGTATTACGTTATAACGTATAACGTTATGAAGTATTACGTTATAACGTATAACGATATGTAATATTACGTTATAGCGTATAACGTTGTATAGCATATCTGTATATCGTATTACGTTATGTAGCATTACCTTACAACGTATAACATTATGTCGTATTACGTTATAACGTATAACGATATGTAATATTACGTTATAGCGTATAACGTTGTATAGCATATCTGTATATCGTATTACGTTACGTAGCATTACCTTACAACGTTTAACATTATGTAGTATTACGTTATAACGTATAACGTTTTGTAGTATTTCGTTATATCGTATAACGTAATGTAGTATTGCATTAAGACGCACCACCTTATGTTGTATTACGTTATAACGTATAACGTTATACAGTATTAAGTTATAACGTTTAACGTTATGTAGTATTACGTTATAACGTATAACGTTATGTAGTATTACGTTATAGCGTATAACGTTATGTAGTATTACGTTGTAATGTATAACATTATGCAGTATTACGTTATAACGTATAACGATATGTAATATTACGTTATAGCGTATAGCGTTATGTAGTATTACGTTATAGCGTATAACGTTATGTAGTATTACGTTATAACGTATAACGTTGTATAGCATATCAGTATTACATATAACGCTATGTAGTATTGCGTTATAACGTATAACGTTATGTATTATTACGTTATAACTTATAACGTTGTGTAGCATATCTGTATAACGTATAGCGTTATATAGTATTACGTTATAACGTATAACATTATGTAGTATTACGTTATAACGTATAACGTTGTGTAGCATATCAGTATAACGTGTATCGTTATATAGCATATCAGTATAACGTATAGCGTTATATAGTATTACGTTATAACGCATAACGTTATGTAGTATTACGTTATAGCGTATAACGTTATGTAGTATGACGTTATAACGTATAACGTTGTACAGCAGATCAGTATAACATATAACGCTATGTAGTATTACGCTATAACGTATAGCGTTATGTAGTATTATGTTATAACGTATAACGTTATGAAGTATTACGTTATAACGTATAACGTTATGTAGTATTACGTTATAACGTATAACATTATGTAGCATTACGTTATAGCGTATAACGTTATGTAGTATTATATTATAACGTATAACGTTATGTAGTATTACGTTATAACGTATAACGTTATGAAGTATTACGTTATAACGTATAACGTAATGTAGTATTGCATTAAGCCGCACCACCTTATGTAGTACTACGTTAAAACGTGTAACGTTATGTAGTATTAAGTTATAACGTTTAACGTTATGTAGTATTACGTTACAACGTATAACGTTACGTAGTATTGCATTAAGACGCACTACTTTATGGAGTATTACGTTATAACGTATAACGTTATGTAGTATTACGTTCTAACGTATAACGTTATGTAGTATTACGTTATAACGTATAACGTAATGTAGTATTGCATTAAGACGCACCACCTTATGTAGTACTACGTTAAAACGTGTAACGTTATGTAGTATTAAGTTATAACGTTTAACGTTATGTAGTATTACGTTATAACGTATCACGTTATGTAGTATTACGTTATAACGTATAACGTAATGTAGTATTGCATTAAGACGCACCACCTTATGTAGTATTACGTTATAACGTATAACGTTATACAGTATTAAGTTATAACGTTTAACGTTATGTAGTATTACGTTATAACGTATAACGTTATGTAGTATTATGTCATAACGTATATCGTTATGAAGTATTACGTTATAACGTATAACGTTATGTAGTATTACGTTATAGCGTATAACGTTATGAAGTATTACGTTATAACGTATAACGATATGAAGTATTACGTTATAACGTATAACGATATGTAATATTACGTTATAGCGTATAGCGTTATGTAGTATTACGTTATAGCGTATAACGTTATGTAGTATTACGTTATAACGTATAACGTTGTGTAGCATATCAGTATAACGTGTATCGTTATATAGCATATCAGAAAAACGTATAGCGTTATATAGTATTACGTTATAACGCATAACGTTATGTAGTATTACGTTATAGCGTATAACGTTATGTAGTATGACGTTATAACGTATAACGTTGTACAGTATATCAGTATAACATATAACGCTATGTAGTATTACGCTATAACGTATAACGTTATGTAGTATTATGTTATAACGTATAACGTTATGAAGTATTACGTTATAACGTATAACGTTATGTAGTATTACGTTATAACGTATAACGTTATGTAGTATTACGTTATAACGTATAACGTTATGCAGTATTACGTTATAACGTATAGCGTTATGTAGTATTACGTTATAACGTATAACGTTATGAAGTATTACGTTATAACGTATAACGATATGTAATATTACGTTATAGCGTATAACGTTGTATAGCATATCTGTATATCGTATTACGTTATGTAGCATTACCTTACAACGTATAACATTATGTAGTATTACGTTATAACGTATAACGTTATGTAGTATTATGTTATAACGTATATCGTTATGAAGTATTACGTTATAACGTTTAACGTTATGTAGTATTACGTTATAATGTTTAACGTTATGTAGTATTACGTTATAACGTATAACGTTATGTAGTATTATGTAATAACGTATATCGTTATGAAGTATTACGTTACAACGTATAACGTTATGTAGTTTTACGTTATAAGGTATAACGTTATGTAGTATTACGTTATAACGTATAACGTTATGAAGTATTACGTTATAACAGATAACGATATGTAATATTACGTTATAGCGTATAACGTTGTATAGCATATCTGTGTATCGTATTACGTTATGTAGCATTACCTTACAACGTTTAACATTATGTAGTGTTACCTTATAACGTATAATGTTATGTAGTATTACGTTATAACGTATAACGTTATGTAGTATTATATTATAACGTATAACGTTATGTAGTATTACGTTATAACGTATAACGTTATGAAGTATTACGTTATAATGTTTAACGTTATGTAGTATTACGTTGTAACGTATAACGTTATGTAGTATTATGTTATAACGTATATCGTTATGAAGTATTACCTTACAACGTTTAACATTAAGTAGTGTTACCTTATAACGTATAATGTTATGTAGTAATACGTTACAACGTATAACGTTATGTAGTATTATATTATAACGTATAACGTTATGTAGTATTACGTTATAACGTATAACGTTATGAAGTATTACGTTATAACGTATAACGATATGTAATATTACGTTATAGCGTATAACGTTGTATAGCATATCTGTATGTCGTATTACGTTATGTAGCATTACCTTACAACGTTTAACATTATGTAGTATTACGTTGTAACGTATAACGTTATGTAGTATTCCGTTATAACGTATAACGTTATGTCGTATTACGGTATAACGTATAACGTTGTATAGCATATCAGTATATCGTATAACGTTAGGTAGCATAACCTTACAACGCTTAACATTATGTGGTATTACGTTATAACGTATAACGATATGTAGTATTACGTTATAACGTATAACGTTATGTACTATTACGTTATAACGTATAACGATATGTAATATTACGTTATAGCGTATAACGTTATGTAGTATTACGTTATAACTTATAACGATATGTAGTATTACGTTAGAACGTATAACGATATGTAATATTACGTTATAGCGTATAACGTTATGTAGTATTACGTTATAACTTATAACGATATGTAGTATTACGTTAGAACGTATAACGTTATGTAGTATGACGTTATAACGTATAACGTTGTACAGCATATCTGTATAACATATAACGCTATGTAGTATTACGCTATAACGTAGAACGTTATGTAGTATTATGATATAACGTATAACGTTATGAAGTATTACGTTATAACGTATAACGTTATGTAGTATTACGTTATAACGTATAACGTTATGTAGTATTACGTTATAACGTATAGCGTTATGTAGTATTACGTTATAACGTATAACGTTATGAAGTATTACGTTATAACGTATAACGATATGTAATATTACGTTATAGCGTATAACGTTGTATAGCATATCTGTATATCGTATTACGTTATGTAGCATTACCTTACAACGTATAACATTATGTCGTATTACGTTATAACGTATAACGATATGTAATATTACGTTATAGCGTATAACGTTGTATAGCATATCTGTATATCGTATTACGTTACGTAGCATTACCTTACAACGTTTAACATTATGTAGTATTACGTTATAACGTATAACGTTTTGTAGTATTTCGTTATATCGTATAACGTAATGTAGTATTGCATTAAGACGCACCACCTTATGTTGTATTACGTTATAACGTATAACGTTATACAGTATTAAGTTATAACGTTTAACGTTATGTAGTATTACGTTATAACGTATAACGTTATGTAGTATTACGTTATAGCGTATAACGTTATGTAGTATTACGTTGTAATGTATAACATTATGCAGTATTACGTTATAACGTATAACGATATGTAATATTACGTTATAGCGTATAGCGTTATGTAGTATTACGTTATAGCGTATAACGTTATGTAGTATTACGTTATAACGTATAACGTTGTATAGCATATCAGTATTACATATAACGCTATGTAGTATTGCGTTATAACGTATAACGTTATGTATTATTACGTTATAACTTATAACGTTGTGTAGCATATCTGTATAACGTATAGCGTTATATAGTATTACGTTATAACGTATAACATTATGTAGTATTACGTTATAACGTATAACGTTGTGTAGCATATCAGTATAACGTGTATCGTTATATAGCATATCAGTATAACGTATAGCGTTATATAGTATTACGTTATAACGCATAACGTTATGTAGTATTACGTTATAGCGTATAACGTTATGTAGTATGACGTTATAACGTATAACGTTGTACAGCAGATCAGTATAACATATAACGCTATGTAGTATTACGCTATAACGTATAGCGTTATGTAGTATTATGTTATAACGTATAACGTTATGAAGTATTACGTTATAACGTATAACGTTATGTAGTATTACGTTATAACGTATAACATTATGTAGTATTACGTTATAGCGTATAACGTTATGTAGTATTATATTATAACGTATAACGTTATGTAGTATTACGTTATAACGTATAACGTTATGAAGTATTACGTTATAACGTATAACGTAATGTAGTATTGCATTAAGCCGCACCACCTTATGTAGTACTACGTTAAAACGTGTAACGTTATGTAGTATTAAGTTATAACGTTTAACGTTATGTAGTATTACGTTACAACGTATAACGTTACGTAGTATTGCATTAAGACGCACTACTTTATGGAGTATTACGTTATAACGTATAACGTTATGTAGTATTACGTTCTAACGTATAACGTTATGTAGTATTACGTTATAACGTATAACGTAATGTAGTATTGCATTAAGACGCACCACCTTATGTAGTACTACGTTAAAACGTGTAACGTTATGTAGTATTAAGTTATAACGTTTAACGTTATGTAGTATTACGTTATAACGTATCACGTTATGTAGTATTACGTTATAACGTATAACGTAATGTAGTATTGCATTAAGACGCACCACCTTATGTAGTATTACGTTATAACGTATAACGTTATACAGTATTAAGTTATAACGTTTAACGTTATGTAGTATTACGTTATAACGTATAACGTTATGTAGTATTATGTCATAACGTATATCGTTATGAAGTATTACGTTATAACGTATAACGTTATGTAGTATTACGTTATAGCGTATAACGTTATGAAGTATTACGTTATAACGTATAACGATATGAAGTATTACGTTATAACGTATAACGATATGTAATATTACGTTATAGCGTATAGCGTTATGTAGTATTACGTTATAGCGTATAACGTTATGTAGTATTACGTTATAACGTATAACGTTGTGTAGCATATCAGTATAACGTGTATCGTTATATAGCATATCAGAAAAACGTATAGCGTTATATAGTATTACGTTATAACGCATAACGTTATGTAGTATTACGTTATAGCGTATAACGTTATGTAGTATGACGTTATAACGTATAACGTTGTACAGTATATCAGTATAACATATAACGCTATGTAGTATTACGCTATAACGTATAACGTTATGTAGTATTATGTTATAACGTATAACGTTATGAAGTATTACGTTATAACGTATAACGTTATGTAGTATTACGTTATAACGTATAACGTTATGTAGTATTACGTTATAACGTATAACGTTATGCAGTATTACGTTATAACGTATAGCGTTATGTAGTATTACGTTATAACGTATAACGTTATGAAGTATTACGTTATAACGTATAACGATATGTAATATTACGTTATAGCGTATAACGTTGTATAGCATATCTGTATATCGTATTACGTTATGTAGCATTACCTTACAACGTATAACATTATGTCGTATCACGTTATAACGTATAACGTTATATAGTATTACGTTAAACGTATAACGTTATGTAGTATTACGTTATAACGTATAGCGTTATGTAGTATTACGTTATAACGTATAACGTTATGAAGTATTACGTTATAACGTATAACGATATGTAATATTACGTTATAGCGTATAACGTTGTATAGCATATCTGTATATCGTATTACGTTATGTAGCATTACCTTACACCGTTTAACATTATGTAGTGTTACCTTATAGCGTATAACGTTATGTAGTATTACGTTATAGCGTATAACGTTATGTAGTATTACGTTATAACGTATAACGTTATGAAGTATTACGTTATAACGTGTAACGATATGTAATATTACGTTATAGCGTATAACGTTGTATAGCATATCTGTATATCGTATTACGTTATGTAGCATTACCTTACAACGTATAACATTATGTCGTATCACGTTATAACGTATAACGTTATATAGTATTACGTTAAACGTATAACGTTATGTAGTATTACGTTATAACGTATAGCGTTATGTAGTATTACGTTATAACGTATAACGTTATGTACTATTACGTTATAACGTATAGCGTTATGTAGTATTACGTTATAACGTATAACGTTATGAAGTATTACGTTATAACGTTTAACGATATGTAATATTACGTTATAGCGTATAACGTTGTATAGCATATCTGTATATCGTATTACGTTATGTAGCATTACCTTACAACGTTTAACATTATGTAGTGTTACCTTATAACGCATAACGTTATGTAGTATTACGTTATAGCGTATAACGTTGTGTAGTATTATATTATAACGTATGACGTTATGTAGTATTACGTTATAACGTATAACGTTATGAAGTATTACGTTATAACGTATAACGATATGTAATATTACGTTATAGCGTATAACGTTGTATAGCATATCTGTGTATCGTCTTACGTTATGTAGCATTACCTTACAACGTTTAACATTATGTAGTGTTACCTTATAACGTATAATGTTATGTAGTATTACGTTATAACGTATAACGTTATGTAGTATTATATTATAACGTATAACGTTATGTAGTATTACGTTATAACGTATAACGTTATGAAGTATTACGTTATAATGTTTAACGTTATGTAGTATTACGTTATAACGTATAACGTTATGTAGTATTATGTTATAACGTATATCGTTATGAAGTATTACCTTACAACGTTTAACATTATGTAGTGTTACCTTATAACGTATAATGTTATGTAGTATTACGTTACAACGTATAACGTTATGTAGTATTATATTATAACGTATAACGTTATGTAGTATTACGTTATAACGTATAACGTTATGAAGTATTACGTTATAACGTATAACGATATGTAATATTACGTTATAGCGTATAACGTTGTATAGCATATCTGTATGTCGTATTACGTTATGTAGCATTACCTTACAACGTTTAACATTATGTAGTATTACGTTATAACGTATAACGTTATGTAGTATTACGTTATAGCGTATAACGTTATGTAGTATTACGTTATAGCGTATAACGTTATGTAGTATTACGCTGTAACGTATAACGTTATGTAGTATTCCGTTATAACGTATAACGTTATGTAGTATTACGTTATAACGTATAACGTTATGAAGTATTACGTTATAACGTATAACGTAATGTAGTATTGCATTAAGATGCACCACCTTATGTATTATTACGTTATAACGTATAACGTTATACAGTATTAAGTTATAACGTTGAACTTTATGTAGTATTACGTTATAACGTATAACGTTATGAAGTATTACGTTATAACATATAACGTTATGTAGTATTACGTTATAGCGTATAACGTTATGAAGTATTACGTTATAACGTATAACGATATGTAGTACTACGTTATAGCGTATAACGTTGTAAGGCATATCTGTATATCGTATTACGTTATGTAGTATTACGTTATAGCGTATAACGTTATGTAGTATTACGTTGTAACGTATAACGTTATGCAGTATTACGTTATAACGTATAACGTTATGAAGTATTACGTTATAACGTATAACGTTATACAGTATTAAGTTATAACGTTTCACGTTATGTAGTATTACGTTATAACGTATAACGTTATGTAGTATTATGTAATAACGTATATCGTTATGAAGTATTACGTTATAACGTTTAACGTTATGTAGTATTACGTTATAATGTTTAACGTTATGTAGTATTACGTTATAACGTATAACGTTATGTAGTATTATGTAATAACGTATATCGTTATGAAGTATTACGTTACAACGTATAACGTTATGTAGTTTTACGTTATAAGGTATAACGTTATGTAGTATTACGTTATAACGTATAACGTTATGAAGTATTACGTTATAACAGATAACGATATGTAATATTACGTTATAGCGTATAACGTTGTATAGCATATCTGTGTATCGTATTACGTTATGTAGCATTACCTTACAACGTTTAACATTATGTAGTGTTACCTTATAACGTATAATGTTATGTAGTATTACGTTATAACGTATAACGTTATGTAGTATTATATTATAACGTATAACGTTATGTAGTATTACGTTATAACGTATAACGTTATGAAGTATTACGTTATAATGTTTAACGTTATGTAGTATTACGTTGTAACGTATAACGTTATGTAGTATTATGTTATAACGTATATCGTTATGAAGTATTACCTTACAACGTTTAACATTAAGTAGTGTTACCTTATAACGTATAATGTTATGTAGTAATACGTTACAACGTATAACGTTATGTAGTATTATATTATAACGTATAACGTTATGTAGTATTACGTTATAACGTATAACGTTATGAAGTATTACGTTATAACGTATAACGATATGTAATATTACGTTATAGCGTATAACGTTGTATAGCATATCTGTATGTCGTATTACGTTATGTAGCATTACCTTACAACGTTTAACATTATGTAGTATTACGTTGTAACGTATAACGTTATGTAGTATTCCGTTATAACGTATAACGTTATGTCGTATTACGGTATAACGTATAACGTTGTATAGCATATCAGTATATCGTATAACGTTAGGTAGCATAACCTTACAACGCTTAACATTATGTGGTATTACGTTATAACGTATAACGATATGTAGTATTACGTTATAACGTATAACGTTATGTACTATTACGTTATAACGTATAACGATATGTAATATTACGTTATAGCGTATAACGTTATGTAGTATTACGTTATAACTTATAACGATATGTAGTATTACGTTAGAACGTATAACGATATGTAATATTACGTTATAGCGTATAACGTTATGTAGTATTACGTTATAACTTATAACGATATGTAGTATTACGTTAGAACGTATAACGTTATGTAGTATGACGTTATAACGTATAACGTTGTACAGCATATCTGTATAACATATAACGCTATGTAGTATTACGCTATAACGTAGAACGTTATGTAGTATTATGATATAACGTATAACGTTATGAAGTATTACGTTATAACGTATAACGTTATGTAGTATTACGTTATAACGTATAACGTTATGTAGTATTACGTTATAACGTATAGCGTTATGTAGTATTACGTTATAACGTATAACGTTATGAAGTATTACGTTATAACGTATAACGATATGTAATATTACGTTATAGCGTATAACGTTGTATAGCATATCTGTATATCGTATTACGTTATGTAGCATTACCTTACAACGTATAACATTATGTCGTATTACGTTATAACGTATAACGATATGTAATATTACGTTATAGCGTATAACGTTGTATAGCATATCTGTATATCGTATTACGTTACGTAGCATTACCTTACAACGTTTAACATTATGTAGTATTACGTTATAACGTATAACGTTTTGTAGTATTTCGTTATATCGTATAACGTAATGTAGTATTGCATTAAGACGCACCACCTTATGTTGTATTACGTTATAACGTATAACGTTATACAGTATTAAGTTATAACGTTTAACGTTATGTAGTATTACGTTATAACGTATAACGTTATGTAGTATTACGTTATAGCGTATAACGTTATGTAGTATTACGTTGTAATGTATAACATTATGCAGTATTACGTTATAACGTATAACGATATGTAATATTACGTTATAGCGTATAGCGTTATGTAGTATTACGTTATAGCGTATAACGTTATGTAGTATTACGTTATAACGTATAACGTTGTATAGCATATCAGTATTACATATAACGCTATGTAGTATTGCGTTATAACGTATAACGTTATGTATTATTACGTTATAACTTATAACGTTGTGTAGCATATCTGTATAACGTATAGCGTTATATAGTATTACGTTATAACGTATAACATTATGTAGTATTACGTTATAACGTATAACGTTGTGTAGCATATCAGTATAACGTGTATCGTTATATAGCATATCAGTATAACGTATAGCGTTATATAGTATTACGTTATAACGCATAACGTTATGTAGTATTACGTTATAGCGTATAACGTTATGTAGTATGACGTTATAACGTATAACGTTGTACAGCAGATCAGTATAACATATAACGCTATGTAGTATTACGCTATAACGTATAGCGTTATGTAGTATTATGTTATAACGTATAACGTTATGAAGTATTACGTTATAACGTATAACGTTATGTAGTATTACGTTATAACGTATAACATTATGTAGTATTACGTTATAGCGTATAACGTTATGTAGTATTATATTATAACGTATAACGTTATGTAGTATTACGTTATAACGTATAACGTTATGAAGTATTACGTTATAACGTATAACGTAATGTAGTATTGCATTAAGCCGCACCACCTTATGTAGTACTACGTTAAAACGTGTAACGTTATGTAGTATTAAGTTATAACGTTTAACGTTATGTAGTATTACGTTACAACGTATAACGTTACGTAGTAATGCATTAAGACGCACTACTTTATGGAGTATTACGTTATAACGTATAACGTTATGTAGTATTACGTTCTAACGTATAACGTTATGTAGTATTACGTTATAACGTATAACGTAATGTAGTATTGCATTAAGACGCACCACCTTATGTAGTACTACGTTAAAACGTGTAACGTTATGTAGTATTAAGTTATAACGTTTAACGTTATGTAGTATTACGTTATAACGTATCACGTTATGTAGTATTACGTTATAACGTATAACGTAATGTAGTATTGCATTAAGACGCACCACCTTATGTAGTATTACGTTATAACGTATAACGTTATACAGTATTAAGTTATAACGTTTAACGTTATGTAGTATTACGTTATAACGTATAACGTTATGTAGTATTATGTCATAACGTATATCGTTATGAAGTATTACGTTATAACGTATAACGTTATGTAGTATTACGTTATAGCGTATAACGTTATGAAGTATTACGTTATAACGTATAACGATATGAAGTATTACGTTATAACGTATAACGATATGTAATATTACGTTATAGCGTATAGCGTTATGTAGTATTACGTTATAGCGTATAACGTTATGTAGTATTACGTTATAACGTATAACGTTGTGTAGCATATCAGTATAACGTGTATCGTTATATAGCATATCAGAAAAACGTATAGCGTTATATAGTATTACGTTATAACGCATAACGTTATGTAGTATTACGTTATAGCGTATAACGTTATGTAGTATGACGTTATAACGTATAACGTTGTACAGTATATCAGTATAACATATAACGCTATGTAGTATTACGCTATAACGTATAACGTTATGTAGTATTATGTTATAACGTATAACGTTATGAAGTATTACGTTATAACGTATAACGTTATGTAGTATTACGTTATAACGTATAACGTTATGTAGTATTACGTTATAACGTATAACGTTATGCAGTATTACGTTATAACGTATAGCGTTATGTAGTATTACGTTATAACGTATAACGTTATGAAGTATTACGTTATAACGTATAACGATATGTAATATTACGTTATAGCGTATAACGTTGTATAGCATATCTGTATATCGTATTACGTTATGTAGCATTACCTTACAACGTATAACATTATGTCGTATCACGTTATAACGTATAACGTTATATAGTATTACGTTAAACGTATAACGTTATGTAGTATTACGTTATAACGTATAGCGTTATGTAGTATTACGTTATAACGTATAACGTTATGAAGTATTACGTTATAACGTATAACGATATGTAATATTACGTTATAGCGTATAACGTTGTATAGCATATCTGTATATCGTATTACGTTATGTAGCATTACCTTACAACGTTTAACATTATGTAGTGTTACCTTATAGCGTATAACGTTATGTAGTATTACGTTATAGCGTATAACGTTATGTAGTATTACGTTATAACGTATAACGTTATGAAGTATTACGTTATAACGTGTAACGATATGTAATATTACGTTATAGCGTATAACGTTGTATAGCATATCTGTATATCGTATTACGTTATGTAGCATTACCTTACAACGTATAACATTATGTCGTATCACGTTATAACGTATAACGTTATATAGTATTACGTTAAACGTATAACGTTATGTAGTATTACGTTATAACGTATAGCGTTATGTAGTATTACGTTATAACGTATAACGTTATGTACTATTACGTTATAACGTATAGCGTTATGTAGTATTACGTTATAACGTATAACGTTATGAAGTATTACGTTATAACGTTTAACGATATGTAATATTACGTTATAGCGTATAACGTTGTATAGCATATCTGTATATCGTATTACGTTATGTAGCATTACCTTACAACGTTTAACATTATGTAGTGTTACCTTATAACGCATAACGTTATGTAGTATTACGTTATAGCGTATAACGTTGTGTAGTATTATATTATAACGTATGACGTTATGTAGTATTACGTTATAACGTATAACGTTATGAAGTATTACGTTATAACGTATAACGATATGTAATATTACGTTATAGCGTATAACGTTGTATAGCATATCTGTATATCGTATTACGTTACGTAGCATTACCTTACAACGTTTAACATTATGTAGTATTACGTTATGACGTTTAACGTTTTGTAGTATTTCGTTATAACGTATAACGATATGTAATATTACGTTATAGCGAATAACGTTGTATAGCATATCTGTATATCGTATTACGTTAGGTAGCATTACCTTACAACGTTTAACATTATGTAGTATTACGTTATAACGTATAACGTTTTGTAGTATTACGTTATAACGTATAACATTATGTAGTATTACGTTATAGCGTATAACGTTTTGTAGTATTATATTATAACGTATAACGTTATGTAGTATTACGTTATAACGTATAACGTTATGAAGTATTACGTTATAACGTATAACGTAATGTAGTATTGCATTAAGCCGCACTACCTTATGTAGTACTACGTTAAAACGTGTAACGTTATGTAGTATTAAGTTATAACGTTTAACGTTATGTAGTATTACGTTATAACGTATAACGTTACGTAGTATTGCATTAAGACGCACTACCTTATGGAGTATTACGTTATAACGTATAACGTTATGTAGTATTACGTTCTAACGTATAACGTTATGTAGTATTACGTTATAACGTATAACGTAATGTAGTATTGCATTAAGACGCACCACCTTATGTAGTACTACGTTAAAACGTGTACCGTTATGTAGTATTAAGTTATAACGTTTAACGTTATGTAGTATTACGTTATAACGTATAACGTTATGAAGTATTACGTTATAACGTATAACGTTATGTAGTATTACGTTATAACGTATAACGTAATGTAGTATTGCATTAAGACGCACCACCTTATGTAGTATTACGTTATAACGTATAACGTTATACAGTATTAAGTTATAACGTTTAACGTTATGTAGTATTACGTTATAACGTATAACGTTATGTAGTATTATGTTATAACGTATATCGTTATGAAGTATTACGTTATAACGTATAACGATATGTAATATTACGTTATAGCGTATAGCGTTATGTAGTATTACGTTATAGCGTATAACGTTATGTAGTATTACGTTATAACGTATAACGTTATGTAGTATTACGTTATAGCGTATAACGTTATGTAGTATGACGTTATAACGTATAACGTTGTACAGCATATCAGTATAACATATAACGCTATGTAGTATTACGCTATAACGTATAACGTTATGTAGTATTATGTTATAACGTATAACGTTATGAAGTATTACGTTATAACGTATAACGTTATGTAGTATTACGTTATAACGTATAACGTTATGTAGTATTACGTTATAACGTATAACGTTATGCAGTATTACGTTATAACGTATAGCGTTATGTAGTATTACGTTATAACGTATAACGTTATGAAGTATTACGTTATAACGTATAACGATATGTAATATTACGTTATAGCGTATAACGTTGTATAGCATATCTGTATATCGTATTACGTTATGTAGCATTACCTTACAACGTATAACATTATGTCGTATCACGTTATAACGTATAACGTTATATAGTATTACGTTAAACGTATAACGTTATGTAGTATTACGTTATAACGTATAGCGTTATGTAGTATTACGTTATAACGTATAACGTTATGAAGTATTACGTTATAACGTATAACGATATGTAATATTACGTTATAGCGTATAACGTTGTATAGCATATCTGTATATCGTATTAGGTTATGTAGCATTACCTTACAACGTTTAACATTATGTAGTGTTACCTTATAACGTATAACGTTATGTAGTATTACGTTATAGCGTATAACGTTATGTAGCATTACCTTACAACGTTTAACATTATGTAGTGTTACCTTATAACGTATAATGTTATGTAGTATTACGTTATAACGTATAATGTTATGTAGTATTACGTTACAACGTATAACGTTATGTAGTATTATATTATAACGTATAACGTTATGTAGTATTACGTTATAACGTATAACGTTATGAAGTATTACGTTATAACGTATAACGATATGTAATATTACGTTATAGCGTATAACGTTGTATAGCATATCTGTATGTCGTATTACGTTATGTAGCATTACCTTACAACGTTTAACATTATGTAGTATTACGTTATAACGTATAACGTTATGTAGTATTACGTTATAGCGTATAACGTTATGTAGTATTACGTTATAGCGTATAACGTTATGTAGTATTACGTTGTAACGTATAACGTTATGTAGTATTCCGTTATAACGTATAACGTTATGTAGTATTACGTTATAACGTATAACGTTATGAAGTATTACGTTATAACGTATAACGTAATGTAGTATTGCATTAAGATGCACCACCTTATGTATTATTACGTTATAACGTATAACGTTATACAGTATTAAGTTATAACGTTGAACTTTATGTAGTATTACGTTATAACGTATAACGTTATGAAGTATTACGTTATAACATATAACGTTATGTAGTATTACGTTATAGCGTATAACGTTATGAAGTATTACGTTATAACGTATAACGATATGTAGTACTACGTTATAGCGTATAACGTTGTAAGGCATATCTGTATATCGTATTACGTTATGTAGTATTACGTTATAGCGTATAACGTTATGTAGTATTACGTTGTAACGTATAACGTTATGCAGTATTACGTTATAACGTATAACGTTATGAAGTATTACGTTATAACGTATAACGTTATACAGTATTAAGTTATAACGTTTCACGTTATGTAGTATTACGTTATAACGTATAACGTTATGTAGTATTATGTTATAACGTATATCGTTATGAAGTATTACGTTATAACGTTTAACGTTATGTAGTATTACGTTATAATGTTTAACGTTATGTAGTATTACGTTATAACGTATAACGTTATGTAGTATTATGTAATAACGTATATCGTTATGAAGTATTACGTTACAACGTATAACGTTATGTAGTTTTACGTTATAAGGTATAACGTTATGTAGTATTACGTTATAACGTATAACGTTATGAAGTATTACGTTATAACAGATAACGATATGTAATATTACGTTATAGCGTATAACGTTGTATAGCATATCTGTGTATCGTATTACGTTATGTAGCATTACCTTACAACGTTTAACATTATGTAGTGTTACCTTATAACGTATAATGTTATGTAGTATTACGTTATAACGTATAACGTTATGTAGTATTATATTATAACGTATAACGTTATGTAGTATTACGTTATAACGTATAACGTTATGAAGTATTACGTTATAATGTTTAACGTTATGTAGTATTACGTTATAACGTATAACGTTATGTAGTATTATGTTATAACGTATATCGTTATGAAGTATTACCTTACAACGTTTAACATTAAGTAGTGTTACCTTATAACGTATAATGTTATGTAGTATTACGTTACAACGTATAACGTTATGTAGTATTATATTATAACGTATAACGTTATGTAGTATTACGTTATAACGTATAACGTTATGAAGTATTACGTTATAACGTATAACGATATGTAATATTACGTTATAGCGTATAACGTTGTATAGCATATCTGTATGTCGTATTACGTTATGTAGCATTACCTTACAACGTTTAACATTATGTAGTATTACGTTGTAACGTATATCGTTATGTAGTATTCCGTTATAACGTATAACGTTATGTCGTATTACGGTATAACGTATAACGTTATGTAGTATTACGTTATAACGTATAACGTAATGTAGTATTGCACTAAGACGCACCACCTTATGTAGTACTACGTTAAAACGTGTAACGTTATGTAGTGTTGAGTTATAACGTTTAACGTTATGTAATATTACGTTATAGCGTATAGCGTTATGTAGTATTACGTTATAGCGTATAACGTTATGTAGTATTACGTTATAACGTATAACGTTGTATAGCATATCAGTATAACATATAACGCTATGTAGTATTGCGTTATAACGTATAACGTTATGTATTATTACGTTATAACTTATAACGTTGTATAGCATATCTGTATAACGTATAACGTTATGTAGCATTACCCTACAACGTATAACATTATGTAGTATTACGTTATAACGTATAACGTAATGTAGTATTGCATTAAGACGCACCACCTTATGTAGTACTACGTTAAAACGTGTAACGTTATGTAATATTACGTTATAACGCATAACGTTATGTACTATTACGTTATAGCGTATAACGTTATGTAGTATGACGTTATAACGTATAACGTTGTACAGCATATCTGTATATCGTATTACGTTATGTAGCATTACCTTACAACGTATAACATTATGTCGTATTACGTTATAACGTATAACGTTATATAGTATTACGTTATAACGTATAACGTTATATAGTATTACGTTATAACGTATAACGTTATGTAGTATTACGTTATAACGTATAGCGTTATGTAGTATTACGTGATAACGTATAACGTTATGAAGTATTACGTTATAACGTATAACGATATGTAATATTACGTTATAGCGTATAACGCTGTATAGCATATCTGTATATCGTATTACGTTATGTAGCATTACCTTACAACGTTTAACATTATGTAGTGTTACCTTATAACGTATAACGTTATGTAGTATTACGTTATAGCGTATAACGTTATGTAGTATTATATTATAACGTATAACGTTATGTAGTATTACGTTATAACGTATAACGTTCTGAAGTATTACGTTATAACGTGTAACGATATGTAATATTACGTTATAGCGTATAACGTTGTATAGCATATCTGTATATCGTATTACGTTACGTAGCATTACCTTACAACGTTTAACATTATGTAGTATTACGTTATAACGTATAACGTTTTGTAGTATTTCGTTATAACGTATAACGTAATGTAGTATTGCATTAAGACGCACCACCTTATGTAGTATTACGTTATAACGTATAACGTTATACAGTATTAAGTTATAACGTTTAACGTTATGTAGTATTACGTTATAACGTATAACGTTATGTAGTATTATGTTATAACGTATATCGTTATGAAGTATTACGTTATAACGTATAACGTTATACAGTATTAAGTTATAACGTTTAACGTTATGTAGTATTACGTTATAACGTATAACGTTATGTAGTATTATGTTATAACGTATATCGTTATGAAGTATTACGTTATAACGTTTAACGTAATGTAGTATTACGATATAACGTTTAACGTTATGTAGTATTACGTTATAACGTATAACGTTATGTAGTATTATGTTATAACGTATATCGTTATGAAGTATTACGTTATAAGGTATAACGTTATGTAGTATTATATTATAACGTATAACGTTATGTAGTATTACGTTATAACGTATAACGTTCTGAAGTATTACGTTATAACGTGTAACGATATGTAATATTACGTTATAGGGTATAACGTTGTATAGCATATCTGTATGTCGTATTACGTTATGTAGCATTACCTTACAACGTTTAACATTATGTAGTATTACGTTATAACGTATAACGTAATGTAGTATTGCATTAAGACGCACCACCTTATGTAGTATTACGTTATAACGTATAACGTTATAGAGTATTAAGTTATAACGTTTAACGTTATGTAGTATTACGTTATAACGTATAACGTTATGTAGTATTATGTTATAACGTATATCGTTATGAAGTATTACGTTATAACGTATAACGTTATGTAGTATTACGTTATAGCGTATAACGTTATGAAGTATTACGTTATAACGTATAACGATATGAAGGATTACGTTATAACGTATAACGATATGTAATATTACGTTATAGCGTATAGCGTTATACAGTATTAAGTTATAACGTTTAACGTTATGTAGTATTACGTTATAACGTATAACGTTATGTAGTATTATGTTATAACGTATATCGTTATGAAGTATTACGTTATAACGTATAACGTTATGTAGTATTACGTTATAGCGTATAACGTTATGAAGTATTACGTTATAACGTATAACGATATGAAGGATTACGTTATAACGTATAACGATATGTAATATTACGTTATAGCGTATAGCGTTATGTAGTATTACGTTATAGCGTATAACGTTATGTAGTATTACGTTATAACGTATAACGTTGTATAGCATATCTGTATATCGTATTACGTTATGTAGCATTACCTTACAACGTATAACATTATGTCGTATTACGTTATAACGTATAACGTTATATAGTATTACGTTATAACGTTTAACGTTATGTAGTATTACGTTATAACGTATAACGTTATGTAGTATTATGTTATAACGTATATCGTTATGAAGTATTACGTTATAACGTATAACGTAATGTAGTATTGCATTAAGACGCACCACCTTATGTAGTATTACGTTATAACGTATAACGTTATACAGTATTAAGTTATAACGTTTAACGTTATGAAGTATTACGTTATAACGTATAACGTTATGTAGTATTATGTTATAACGTATATCGTTGTGAAGTATTACGTTATAACGTATAACGTTATGTAGTATTACGTTATAGCGTATAACGTTATGTAGTATTACGTTGTAACGTTTAACGTTATGCAGTATTACGTTATAACGTATAACGTTATGAAGTATTACGTTATAACATATAACGTTATGTAGTATTACGTTATAGCGTATAACGTTATGAAGTATTACGTTATAACGTATAACGATATGTAGTACTACGTTGTAGCGTATAACGTTGTAAGGCATATCTGTATATCGTATTACGTTATGTAGTATTACGTTATAGCGTATAACGTTATGTAGTATTACGTTGTAACGTATAACGTTATGCAGTATTACGTTATAACGTATAACGTTATGAAGTATTACGTTATAACATATAACGTTATGTAGTATTACGTTATAGCGTATAACGTTATGAAGTATTACGTTATAACGTATAACGATATGTAGTACTACGTTATAGCGTATAACGTTGTAAGGCATATCTGTATATCGTATTACGTTATGTAGTATTACGTTATAGCGTATAACGTTATGTAGTATTACGTTGTAACGTATAACGTTATGTAGTATTATGTTATAACGTATATCGTTATGAAGTATTACGTTATAACGTTTAACGTTATGTAGTATTACGTTATAACGTTTAACGTTATGTAGTATTACGTTATAACGTATAACGTTATGTAGTATTATGTTATAACGTATATCGTTATGAAGTATTACGTTACAACGTATAACGTTATGTAGTTTTACGTTATAAGGTATAACGTTATGTAGTATTACGTTATAACGTATAACGTTATGAAGTATTACGTTATAACAGATAACGATATGTAGTATCACGTTATAGCGTATAACGTTGTATAGCATGTCTGTATACCGTATTACGTTATGTAGCATTACCTTACAACGTTTAACATTATGTAGTGTTACCTTATAACGTATAATGTTATGTAGTATTACGTTATAACGTATAACGTTATGAAGTATTACGTTATAACGTATAACGATATGTAATATTACGTTATAGCGTATAACGTTGTATAGCATATCTGTATGTCCTATTACGTTATGTAGCATTACCTTACAACGTTTAACATTATGTAGTGTTACCTTATAACGTATAATGTTATGTAGTATTACGTTATAACGTATAACGTTATGTAGTATTATATTATAACGTATAACGTTATGTAGTATTACGTTATAGCGTATAACGTTATGAAGTATTACGTTATAACGTATAACGATATGTAGTACTACGTTATAGCGTATAACGTTGTAAGGCATATCTGTATATCGTATTACGTTATGTAGTATTACGTTATAGCGTATAACGTTATGTAGTATTACGTTATAACATATAACGTTATGTAGTATTACGTTATAGCGTATAACGTTATGAAGTATTACGTTATAACGTATAACGATATGTAGTACTACGTTATAGCGTATAACGTTGTAAGGCATATCTGTATATCGTATTACGTTATGTAGTATTAAGTTATAACGTTTAACGTTATGAAGTATTACGTTATAACGTATAACGTTATGTAGTATTACGTTATAGCGTATAACGTTATGAAGTATTACGTTATAACGTATAACGTTATACAGTATTAAGTTATAACGTTTAACGTTATGTAGTATTACGTTATAACGTATAACGTTATGTAGTATTATGTTATAACGTATATCGTTATGAAGTATTACGTTAGAACGTATAACGTTATGTAGTATTACGTTATAACGTATAACGTTATGAAGTATTACGTTATAACGTATAACGTTATGTAGTATTACGTCATAACGTATAACGTTATGTAGTATTGCATTAAGACGCACTACCTTATGGAGTATTACATAATAACGTATAACGTTATGTAGTATTACGTTATAACGTATAACGTTATGTAGTATTACGTTATAACGTATAACGTAATGTAGTATTGCATTAAGACGCACCACCTTATGTAGTACTACGTTAAAACGTGTAACGTTATGTAGTATTAAGTTATAACGTTTAACGTTATGTAGTATTACGTTATAACGTATAACGTAATGTAGTATTGCATTAAGACGCACCACCTTATGTAGTACTACGTTAAAACGTGTAACGTTATGTAGTATTAAGTTATAACGTTTAACGTTATGTAGTATTACGTTATAACGTATAACGTAATGTAGTATTACGTTATAACGTATAACGTTATGTAGTATTATGTTATAACGTATATCGTTATGAAGTATTACCTTACAACGTTTAACATTAAGTAGTGTTACCTTATAACGTATAATGTTATGTAGTATTACGTTACAACGTATAACGTTATGTAGTATTATATTATAACGTATAACGTTATGTAGTATTACGTTATAACGTATAACGTTATGAAGTATTACGTTATAACGTATAACGATATGTAATATTACGTTATAGCGTATAACGTTGTATAGCATATCTGTATGTCGTATTACGTTATGTAGCATTACCTTACAACGTTTAACATTATGTAGTATTACGTTGTAACGTATATCGTTATGTAGTATTCCGTTATAACGTATAACGTTATGTCGTATTACGGTATAACGTATAACGTTGTATAGCATATCAGTATATCGTATAACGTTAGGTAGCATAACCTTACAACGCTTAACATTATGTGGTATTACGTTATAACGTATAACGATATGTAGTATTACGTTATAACGTATAACGTTATGTACTATTACGTTATAACGTATAACGATATGTAATATTACGTTATAGCGTATAACGTTATGTAGTATTACGTTATAACTTATAACGATATGTATTATTACGTTAGAACGTATAACGTTATGTAGTATTACGTTATAACGTATAACGTTATGAAGTATTACGTTATAACGTATAACGTTATGTAGTATTACGTCATAACGTATAACGTTATGTAGTATTGCATTAAGACGCACTACCTTATGGAGTATTACATAATAACGTATAACGTTATGTAGTATTACGTTATAACGTATAACGTTATGTAGTATTACGTTATAACGTATAACGTAATGTAGTATTGCATTAAGACGCACCACCTTATGTAGTACTACGTTAAAACGTGTAACGTTATGTAGTATTAAGTTATAACGTTTAACGTTATGTAGTATTACGTTATAACGTATAACGTAATGTAGTATTGCATTAAGACGCACCACCTTATGTAGTACTACGTTAAAACGTGTAACGTTATGTAGTATTAAGTTATAACGTTTAACGTTATGTAGTATTACGTTATGACGTATAACATTATGAAGTATTACGTTATAGCGTATAACGTTATGTAGTATTACGTTATAACGTATAACGTTGTATAGCATATCAGTATAACATATAACGCTATGTAGTATTGCGTTATAACGTATAACGTTATGTATTATTACGTTATAACTTATAACGTTGTATAGCATATCTGTATAACGTATAACGTTATGTACCATTACCCTACAACGTATAACATTATGTAGTATTACGTTATAACGTATAACGTAATGTAGTATTGCATTAAGACGCACCACCTTATGTAGTACTACGTTAAAACGTGTAACGTTATGTAGTGTTAAGTTATAACGTTTAACGTTATGTAGTATTACGTTATAACGTATAACGTTATGAAGTATTACGTTATAACGTATAACGTTATGTAGTATTACGTTATAACGTATAACGTAATGTAGTATTGCACTAAGACGCACCACCTTATGTAGTATTACGTTAAAACGTGTAACGTTATGTAGTGTTGAGTTATAACGTTTAACGTTATGTAATATTACGTTATAGCGTATAGCGTTATGTAGTATTACGTTATAGCGTATAACGTTATGTAGTATTACGTTATAACGTATAACGTTGTATAGCATATCAGTATAACATATAACGCTATGTAGTATTGCGTTATAATGTATAACGTTATGTATTATTACGTTATAACTTATAACGTTGTATAGCATATCTGTATAACGTATAACGTTATGTAGCATTACCCTACAACGTATAACATTATGTAGTATTACGTTATAACGTATAACGTTGTGTAGCATATCAGTATAACTTGTATCGTTATATAGCATATCAGTAAAACGTATAGCGTTATATAGTATTACGTTATAACGCATAACGTTATGTACTATTACGTTATAGCGTATAACGTTATGTAGTATGACGTTATAACGTATAACGTTGTACAGCATATCTGTATATCGTATTACGTTATGTAGCATTACCTTACAACGTATAACATTATGTCGTATTACGTTATAACGTATAACGTTATATAGTATTACGTTATAACGTATAACGTTATATAGTATTACGTTATAACGTATAACGTTATGTAGTATTACGTTATAACGTATAGCGTTATGTAGTATTACGTGATAACGTATAACGTTATGAAGTATTACGTTATAACGTATAACGATATGTAATATTACGTTATAGCGTATAACGCTGTATAGCATATCTGTATATCGTATTACGTTATGTAGCATTACCTTACAACGTTTAACATTATGTAGTGTTACCTTATAACGTATAACGTTATGTAGTATTACGTTATAGCGTATAACGTTATGTAGTATTATATTATAACGTATAACGTTATGTAGTATTACGTTATAACGTATAACGTTCTGAAGTATTACGTTATAACGTATAACGTTATGTAATATTACGTTATAGCGTATAACGTTGTATAGCATATCTGTATATCGTATTACGTTACGTAGCATTACCTTACAACGTTTAACATTATGTAGTATTACGTTATAACGTATAACGTTTTGTAGTATTTCGTTATAACGTATAACGTAATGTAGTATTGCATTAAGACGCACCACCTTATGTAGTATTACGTTATAACGTATAACGTTATACAGTATTAAGTTATAACGTTTAACGTTATGTAGTATTACGTTATAACGTATAACGTTATGTAGTATTATGTTATAACGTATATCGTTATGAAGTATTACGTTATAACGTATAACGTTATACAGTATTAAGTTATAACGTTTAACGTTATGTAGTATTACGTTATAACGTATAACGTTATGTAGTATTATGTTATAACGTATATCGTTATGAAGTATTACGTTATAACGTTTAACGTAATGTAGTATTACGATATAACGTTTAACGTTATGTAGTATTACGTTATAACGTATAACGTTATGTAGTATTATGTTATAACGTATATCGTTATGAAGTATTACGTTATAAGGTATAACGTTATGTAGTATTATATTATAACGTATAACGTTATGTAGTATTACGTTATAACGTATAACGTTCTGAAGTATTACGTTATAACGTGTAACGATATGTAATATTACGTTATAGCGTATAACGTTGTATAGCATATCTGTATGTCGTATTACGTTATGTAGCATTACCTTACAACGTTTAACATTATGTAGTATTACGTTATAACGTATAACGTAATGTAGTATTGCATTAAGACGCACCACCTTATGTAGTATTACGTTATAACGTATAACGTTATAGAGTATTAAGTTATAACGTTTAACGTTATGTAGTATTACGTTATAACGTATAACGTTATGTAGTATTATGTTATAACGTATATCGTTATGAAGTATTACGTTATAACGTATAACGTTATGTAGTATTACGTTATAGCGTATAACGTTATGAAGTATTACGTTATAACGTATAACGATATGAAGGATTACGTTATAACGTATAACGATATGTAATATTACGTTATAGCGTATAACGTTGTATAGCATATCTGTATGTCGTATTACGTTATGTAGCATTACCTTACAACGTTTAACATTATGTAGTATTACGTTATAACGTATAACGTAATGTAGTATTGCATTAAGACGCACCACCTTATGTAGTATTACGTTATAACGTATAACGTTATAGAGTATTAAGTTATAACGTTTAACGTTATGTAGTATTACGTTATAACGTATAACGTTATGTAGTATTACGTTATAACGTATAACGTTATGAAGTATTACGTTATAACAGATAACGATATGTAGTATTACGTTATAGCGTATAACGTTGTATAGCATGTCTGTATACCGTATTACGTTATGTAGCATTACCTTACAACGTTTAACATTATGTAGTGTTACCTTATAACGTATAATGTTATGTAGTATTACGTTATAACGTATAACGTTATGAAGTATTACGTTATAACGTATAACGATATGTAATATTACGTTATAGCGTATAACGTTCTATAGCATATCTGTATGTCCTATTACGTTATGTAGCATTACCTTACAACGTTTAACATTATGTAGTGTTACCTTATAACGTATAATGTTATGTAGTATTACGTTATAACGTATAACGTTATGTAGTATTATATTATAACGTATAACGTTATGTAGTATTACGTTATAGCGTATAACGTTATGAAGTATTACGTTATAACGTATAACGATATGTAGTACTACGTTATAGCGTATAACGTTGTAAGGCATATCTGTATATCGTATTACGTTATGTAGTATTACGTTATAGCGTATAACGTTATGTAGTATTACGTTATAACATATAACGTTATGTAGTATTACGTTATAGCGTATAACGTTATGAAGTATTACGTTATAACGTATAACGATATGTAGTACTACGTTATAGCGTATAACGTTGTAAGGCATATCTGTATATCGTATTACGTTATGTAGTATTAAGTTATAACGTTTAACGTTATGAAGTATTACGTTATAACGTATAACGTTATGTAGTATTACGTTATAGCGTATAACGTTATGAAGTATTACGTTATAACGTATAACGTTATACAGTATTAAGTTATAACGTTTAACGTTATGTAGTATTACGTTATAACGTATAACGTTATGTAGTATTATGTTATAACGTATATCGTTATGAAGTATTACGTTAGAACGTATAACGTTATGTAGTATTACGTTATAACGTATAACGTTATGAAGTATTACGTTATAACGTATAACGTTATGTAGTATTACGTCATAACGTATAACGTTATGTAGTATTGCATTAAGACGCACTACCTTATGGAGTATTACATAATAACGTATAACGTTATGTAGTATTACGTTATAACGTATAACGTTATGTAGTATTACGTTATAACGTATAACGTAATGTAGTATTGCATTAAGACGCACCACCTTATGTAGTACTACGTTAAAACGTGTAACGTTATGTAGTATTAAGTTATAACGTTTAACGTTATGTAGTATTACGTTATAACGTATAACGTAATGTAGTATTGCATTAAGACGCACCACCTTATGTAGTACTACGTTAAAACGTGTAACGTTATGTAGTATTAAGTTATAACGTTTAACGTTATGTAGTATTACGTTATAACGTATAACGTAATGTAGTATTACGTTATAACGTATAACGTTATGTAGTATTATGTTATAACGTATATCGTTATGAAGTATTACCTTACAACGTTTAACATTAAGTAGTGTTACCTTATAACGTATAATGTTATGTAGTATTACGTTACAACGTATAACGTTATGTAGTATTATATTATAACGTATAACGTTATGTAGTATTACGTTATAACGTATAACGTTATGAAGTATTACGTTATAACGTATAACGATATGTAATATTACGTTATAGCGTATAACGTTGTATAGCATATCTGTATGTCGTATTACGTTATGTAGCATTACCTTACAACGTTTAACATTATGTAGTATTACGTTGTAACGTATATCGTTATGTAGTATTCCGTTATAACGTATAACGTTATGTCGTATTACGGTATAACGTATAACGTTGTATAGCATATCAGTATATCGTATAACGTTAGGTAGCATAACCTTACAACGCTTAACATTATGTGGTATTACGTTATAACGTATAACGATATGTAGTATTACGTTATAACGTATAACGTTATGTACTATTACGTTATAACGTATAACGATATGTAATATTACGTTATAGCGTATAACGTTATGTAGTATTACGTTATAACTTATAACGATATGTAGTATTACGTTAGAACGTATAACGTTATGTAGTATTACGTTATAACGTATAACGTTATGAAGTATTACGTTATAACGTATAACGTTATGTAGTATTACGTCATAACGTATAACGTTATGTAGTATTGCATTAAGACGCACTACCTTATGGAGTATTACATAATAACGTATAACGTTATGTAGTATTACGTTATAACGTATAACGTTATGTAGTATTACGTTATAACGTATAACGTAATGTAGTATTGCATTAAGACGCACCACCTTATGTAGTACTACGTTAAAACGTGTAACGTTATGTAGTATTAAGTTATAACGTTTAACGTTATGTAGTATTACGTTATAACGTATAACGTAATGTAGTATTGCATTAAGACGCACCACCTTATGTAGTACTACGTTAAAACGTGTAACGTTATGTAGTATTAAGTTATAACGTTTAACGTTATGTAGTATTACGTTATGACGTATAACATTATGAAGTATTACGTTATAGCGTATAACGTTATGTAGTATTACGTTATAACGTATAACGTTGTATAGCATATCAGTATAACATATAACGCTATGTAGTATTGCGTTATAACGTATAACGTTATGTATTATTACGTTATAACTTATAACGTTGTATAGCATATCTGTATAACGTATAACGTTATGTACCATTACCCTACAACGTATAACATTATGTAGTATTACGTTATAACGTATAACGTAATGTAGTATTGCATTAAGACGCACCACCTTATGTAGTACTACGTTAAAACGTGTAACGTTATGTAGTGTTAAGTTATAACGTTTAACGTTATGTAGTATTACGTTATAACGTATAACGTTATGAAGTATTACGTTATAACGTATAACGTTATGTAGTATTACGTTATAACGTATAACGTAATGTAGTATTGCACTAAGACGCACCACCTTATGTAGTACTACGTTAAAACGTGTAACGTTATGTAGTGTTGAGTTATAACGTTTAACGTTATGTAATATTACGTTATAGCGTATAGCGTTATGTAGTATTACGTTATAGCGTATAACGTTATGTAGTATTACGTTATAACGTATAACGTTGTATAGCATATCAGTATAACATATAACGCTATGTAGTATTGCGTTATAATGTATAACGTTATGTATTATTACGTTATAACTTATAACGTTGTATAGCATATCTGTATAACGTATAACGTTATGTAGCATTACCCTACAACGTATAACATTATGTAGTATTACGTTATAACGTATAACGTTGTGTAGCATATCAGTATAACTTGTATCGTTATATAGCATATCAGTAAAACGTATAGCGTTATATAGTATTACGTTATAACGCATAACGTTATGTACTATTACGTTATAGCGTATAACGTTATGTAGTATGACGTTATAACGTATAACGTTGTACAGCATATCTGTATATCGTATTACGTTATGTAGCATTACCTTACAACGTATAACATTATGTCGTATTACGTTATAACGTATAACGTTATATAGTATTACGTTATAACGTATAACGTTATATAGTATTACGTTATAACGTATAACGTTATGTAGTATTACGTTATAACGTATAGCGTTATGTAGTATTACGTGATAACGTATAACGTTATGAAGTATTACGTTATAACGTATAACGATATGTAATATTACGTTATAGCGTATAACGCTGTATAGCATATCTGTATATCGTATTACGTTATGTAGCATTACCTTACAACGTTTAACATTATGTAGTGTTACCTTATAACGTATAACGTTATGTAGTATTACGTTATAGCGTATAACGTTATGTAGTATTATATTATAACGTATAACGTTATGTAGTATTACGTTATAACGTATAACGTTCTGAAGTATTACGTTATAACGTGTAACGATATGTAATATTACGTTATAGCGTATAACGTTGTATAGCATATCTGTATATCGTATTACGTTACGTAGCATTACCTTACAACGTTTAACATTATGTAGTATTACGTTATAACGTATAACGTTTTGTAGTATTTCGTTATAACGTATAACGTAATGTAGTATTGCATTAAGACGCACCACCTTATGTAGTATTACGTTATAACGTATAACGTTATAGAGTATTAAGTTATAACGTTTAACGTTATGTAGTATTACGTTATAACGTATAACGTTATGTAGTATTATGTTATAACGTATATCGTTATGAAGTATTACGTTATAACGTATAACGTTATACAGTATTAAGTTATAACGTTTAACGTTATGTAGTATTACGTTATAACGTATAACGTTATGTAGTATTATGTTATAACGTATATCGTTATGAAGTATTACGTTATAACGTTTAACGTAATGTAGTATTACGATATAACGTTTAACGTTATGTAGTATTACGTTATAACGTATAACGTTATGTAGTATTATGTTATAACGTATATCGTTATGAAGTATTACGTTATAAGGTATAACGTTATGTAGTATTATATTATAACGTATAACGTTATGTAGTATTACGTTATAACGTATAACGTTCTGAAGTATTACGTTATAACGTGTAACGATATGTAATATTACGTTATAGCGTATAACGTTGTATAGCATATCTGTATGTCGTATTACGTTATGTAGCATTACCTTACAACGTTTAACATTATGTAGTATTACGTTATAACGTATAACGTAATGTAGTATTGCATTAAGACGCACCACCTTATGTAGTATTACGTTATAACGTATAACGTTATAGAGTATTAAGTTATAACGTTTAACGTTATGTAGTATTACGTTATAACGTATAACGTTATGTAGTATTATGTTATAACGTATATCGTTATGAAGTATTACGTTATAACGTATAACGTTATGTAGTATTACGTTATAGCGTATAACGTTATGAAGTATTACGTTATAACGTATAACGATATGAAGGATTACGTTATAACGTATAACGATATGTAATATTACGTTATAGCGTATAGCGTTATACAGTATTAAGTTATAACGTTTAACGTTATGTAGTATTACGTTATAACGTATAACGTTATGTAGTATTATGTTATAACGTATATCGTTATGAAGTATTACGTTATAACGTATAACGTTATGTAGTATTACGTTATAGCGTATAACGTTATGAAGTATTACGTTATAACGTATAACGATATGAAGGATTACGTTATAACGTATAACGATATGTAATATTACGTTATAGCGTATAGCGTTATGTAGTATTACGTTATAGCGTATAACGTTATGTAGTATTACGTTATAACGTATAACGTTGTATAGCATATCTGTATATCGTATTACGTTATGTAGCATTACCTTACAACGTATAACATTATGTCGTATTACGTTATAACGTATAACGTTATATAGTATTACGTTATAACGTTTAACGTTATGTAGTATTACGTTATAACGTATAACGTTATGTAGTATTATGTTATAACGTATATCGTTATGAAGTATTACGTTATAACGTATAACGTAATGTAGTATTGCATTAAGACGCACCACCTTATGTAGTATTACGTTATAACGTATAACGTTATACAGTATTAAGTTATAACGTTTAACGTTATGAAGTATTACGTTATAACGTATAACGTTATGTAGTATTATGTTATAACGTATATCGTTGTGAAGTATTACGTTATAACGTATAACGTTATGTAGTATTACGTTATAGCGTATAACGTTATGTAGTATTACGTTGTAACGTTTAACGTTATGCAGTATTACGTTATAACGTATAACGTTATGAAGTATTACGTTATAACATATAACGTTATGTAGTATTACGTTATAGCGTATAACGTTATGAAGTATTACGTTATAACGTATAACGATATGTAGTACTACGTTGTAGCGTATAACGTTGTAAGGCATATCTGTATATCGTATTACGTTATGTAGTATTACGTTATAGCGTATAACGTTATGTAGTATTACGTTGTAACGTATAACGTTATGCAGTATTACGTTATAACGTATAACGTTATGAAGTATTACGTTATAACATATAACGTTATGTAGTATTACGTTATAGCGTATAACGTTATGAAGTATTACGTTATAACGTATAACGATATGTAGTACTACGTTATAGCGTATAACGTTGTAAGGCATATCTGTATATCGTATTACGTTATGTAGTATTACGTTATAGCGTATAACGTTATGTAGTATTACGTTGTAACGTATAACGTTATGTAGTATTATGTTATAACGTATATCGTTATGAAGTATTACGTTATAACGTTTAACGTTATGTAGTATTACGTTATAACGTTTAACGTTATGTAGTATTACGTTATAACGTATAACGTTATGTAGTATTATGTTATAACGTATATCGTTATGAAGTATTACGTTACAACGTATAACGTTATGTAGTTTTACGTTATAAGGTATAACGTTATGTAGTATTACGTTATAACGTATAACGTTATGAAGTATTACGTTATAACAGATAACGATATGTAGTATTACGTTATAGCGTATAACGTTGTATAGCATGTCTGTATACCGTATTACGTTATGTAGCATTACCTTACAACGTTTAACATTATGTAGTGTTACCTTATAACGTATAATGTTATGTAGTATTACGTTATAACGTATAACGTTATGAAGTATTACGTTATAACGTATAACGATATGTAATATTACGTTATAGCGTATAACGTTGTATAGCATATCTGTATGTCCTATTACGTTATGTAGCATTACCTTACAACGTATAACATTATGTCGTATTACGTTATAACGTATAACGTTATATAGTATTACGTTATAACGTTTAACGTTATGTAGTATTACGTTATAACGTATAACGTTATGTAGTATTATGTTATAACGTATATCGTTATGAAGTATTACGTTATAACGTATAACGTAATGTAGTATTGCATTAAGACGCACCACCTTATGTAGTATTACGTTATAACGTATAACGTTATACAGTATTAAGTTATAACGTTTAACGTTATGAAGTATTACGTTATAACGTATAACGTTATGTAGTATTATGTTATAACGTATATCGTTGTGAAGTATTACGTTATAACGTATAACGTTATGTAGTATTACGTTATAGCGTATAACGTTATGTAGTATTACGTTGTAACGTTTAACGTTATGCAGTATTACGTTATAACGTATAACGTTATGAAGTATTACGTTATAACATATAACGTTATGTAGTATTACGTTATAGCGTATAACGTTATGAAGTATTACGTTATAACGTATAACGATATGTAGTACTACGTTGTAGCGTATAACGTTGTAAGGCATATCTGTATATCGTATTACGTTATGTAGTATTACGTTATAGCGTATAACGTTATGTAGCATTACCTTACAACGTTTAACATTATGTAGTATTACGTTATAACGTATAACGTTATGAAGTATTACGTTATAACGTATAACGATATGTAATATTACGTTATAGCGTATAACGCTGTATAGCATATCTGTATATCGTATTACGTTATGTAGCATTACCTTACAACGTTTAACATTATGTAGTGTTACCTTATAACGTATAACGTTATGTAGTATTACGTTATAGCGTATAACGTTATGTAGTATTATATTATAACGTATAACGTTATGTAGTATTACGTTATAACGTATAACGTTCTGAAGTATTACGTTATAACGTGTAACGTTATACAGTATTAAGTTATAACGTTTAACGTTATGAAGTATTACGTTATAACGTATAACGTTATGTAGTATTGTGTTATAACGTATATCGTTGTGAAGTATTACGTTATAACGTATAACGTTATGTAGTATTACGTTATAGCGTATAACGATATGTAGTACTACGTTATAGCGTATAACGTTGTAAGGCATATCTGTATATCGTATTACGTTATGTAGTATTACGTTATAGCGTATAACGTTATGTAGTATTACGTTGTAACGTATAACGTTATGCAGTTTTACGTTATAACGTATAAGGTTATGAAGTATTACGTTATAACGTATAACGTTATACAGTATTAAGTTATAACGTTTAACGTTATGAAGTATTACGTTATAACATATAACGTTATGTAGTATTACGTTATAGCGTATAACGTTATGAAGTATTACGTTATAACGTATAACGATATGTAGTACTACGTTATAGCGTATAACGTTGTAAGGCATATCTGTATATCGTATTACGTTATGAAGTATTACGTTATAGCGTATAACGTTATGTAGTGTTACGTTGTAACGTATAACGTTATGCAGTATTACGTTATAACGTATAACGTTATGAAATATTACGTTATAACGTATAACGTTATACAGTATTAAGTTATAACGTTTAACGTTATGTAGTATTACGTTATAACGTATAACGTTATGTAGTATTATGTTATAACGTATATCGTTATGAAGTATTACGTTATAACGTATAACGTTATGTAGTATTGTGTTATAACGTATATCGTTGTGAAGTATTACGTTATAACGTATAACGTTATGTAGTATTACGTTATAGCGTATAACGATATGTAGTACTACGTTATAGCGTATAACGTTGTAAGGCATATCTGTATATCGTATTACGTTATGTAGTATTACGTTATAGCGTATAACGTTATGTAGTATTACGTTGTAACGTATAACGTTATGCAGTATTACGTTATAACGTATAACGTTATGAAGTATTACGTTATAACGTATAACGTTATACAGTATTAAGTTATAACGTTTAACGTTATGAAGTATTACGTTATAACATATAACGTTATGTAGTATTACGTTATAGCGTATAACGTTATGAAGTATTACGTTATAACGTATAACGATATGTAGTACTACGTTATAGCGTATAACGTTGTAAGGCATATCTGTATATCGTATTACGTTATGTAGTATTACGTTATAGCGTATAACGTTATGTAGTATTACGTTATAACATATAACGTTATGTAGTATTACGTTATAGCGTATAACGTTATGAAGTATTACGTTATAACGTATAACGATATGTAGTACTACGTTATAGCGTATAACGTTGTAAGGCATATCTGTATATCGTATTACGTTATGTAGTATTAAGTTATAACGTTTAACGTTATGAAGTATTACGTTATAACGTATAACGTTATGTAGTATTACGTTATAGCGTATAACGTTATGAAGTATTACGTTATAACGTATAACGTTATACAGTATTAAGTTATAACGTTTAACGTTATGTAGTATTACGTTATAACGTATAACGTTATGTAGTATTATGTTATAACGTATATCGTTATGAAGTATTACGTTATAACGTTTAGCGTTATGTAGTATTACGTTATAACGTTTAACGTTATCTAGTATTACGTTATAACGTATAACGTTATGTAGTATTATGTTATAACATATATCGTTATGAAGTATTACGTTACAAAGTATAACGTTATGTAGTTTTACGTTATAAGGTATAACGTTATGTAGTATTACGTTATAACGTATAACGTTATGAAGTATTACGTTATAACAGATAACGATATGTAATATTACGTTATAGCGTATAACGTTGTATAGCATATCTGTATATCGTATTACGTTATGTAGCATTACCTTACAACGTTTAACATTATGTAGTGTTACCTTATAACGTATAATGTTATGTAGTATTACGTTATAACGAATAACGTTATGTAGTATTATATTATAACGTATAACGTTATGTAGTATTACGTTATAACGTATAACGTTATGAAGTATTACGTTATAACGTATAACGATATGTAATATTACGTTATAGCGTATAACGTTGTATAGCATATCTGTATGTCGTATTACGTTATGTAGCATTACCTTACAACGTTTAACATTATGTAGTGTTACCTTATAACGTATAATGTTATGTAGTATTACGTTTTAACGTATAACGTTATGTAGTATTATATTATAACGTATAACGTTATGTAGTATTACGTTATAACGTATAACGTTATGAAGTATTACGTTATAACGTATAACGATATGTAATATTACGTTATAGCGTATAACGTTGTATTGCATATCTGTATGTCGTATTACGTTATGTAGCATTACCTTACAACGTATAACGTTATGTAGTATTACGTTATAACGTATAACGTTATGTAGTATTACGTTGTAACGTATAACGTTATGTAGTATTCCGTTATAACGTATAACGTTATGTCGTATTACGGTATAACGTATAACGTTGTATAGCATATCAGTATATCGTATAACGTTAGGTACCATAGCCTTACAACGCTTAACATTATGTGGTATTACGTTATAACGTATAACGTTATGTAGTATTACGTTATAACGTATAACGTTATGTACTATTACGTTATAACGTATAACGATATGTAATATTACGTTATAGCGTATAACGTTATGTAGTATTACGTTATAACGTATAACGTCATGCAGCATTACGTTATAACGTATAACGTTATGTAGTATTACGTTATAACGTATAACGATATGTAATATTACGTTATAGCGTATAACGTTGTATAGCATATCTGTATGTCGTATTACGTTATGTAGCATTACCTTACAACGTTTAACATTATGTAGTATTACGTTATAACGTATAACGTTATGTAGTATTACGTTATAGCGTATAACGTTATGTAGTATTACGTTGTAACGTATAACGTTATGTAGTATTCCGTTATAACGTATAACGTTATGTAGTATTACGTTATAACGTATAACGTTATGAAGTATTACGTTATAACGTATAACGTTATGAAGTATTACGTTATAACGTATAACGATATGTAATATTACGTTATAGCGTATAACGTTGTATAGCATATCTGTATGTCGTATTACGTTATGTAGCATTACCTTACAACGTTTAACATTATGTAGTATTACGTTATAACGTATAACGTTATGTAGTATTACGTTATAACGTATAACGTTATGAAGTATTACGTTATAACGTATAACGTTATGAAGTATTACGTTATAACGTATAACGATATGTAATATTACGATATAACGTATAACGTTGTATAGCATATCAGTATATCGTATAACGTTAGGTAGCATAACCTTACAACGCTTAACATGATGTGGTATTACGTTATAACGTATAACGTTATGTAGTATTCCGTTATAACGTATATCGTTATGTCGTATTACGGTATAACGTATAACGTTGTATAGCATATCAGTATATCGTATAACGTTAGGTAGCATAACCTTACAACGCTTAACATGATGTGGTATTACGTTATAACGTATAACGTTATGTAGTATTACGTTATAACGTATAACGTTATGTACTATTACGTTATAACGTATAACGATATGTAATATTACGTTATAGCGTATAACGTTATATAGTATTACGTTATAACGTATAACGTCATGCAGCATTACGTTATAACGTATAACGTTATGTAGTATTACGTTATAACGTATAACGTTATGTAGTATTCCGTTATAACGTATAACGTTATGTCGTATTACGGTATAACGTATATCGTTGTATAGCATATCAGTATATCGTATAACGTTAGGTAGCATAACCTTACAACGCTTAACATTATGTGGTATTACGTTATAACGTATAACGTTATGTAGTATTACGTTATAACGTATAACGTAATGTAGTATTGCATTAAGACGTACCACCTTATGTAGTATTACGTTATAACGTATAACGTTATGTAGTATAAAGTTATAACGTATAACGTTATGTAGTATTACGTTAGAACGTATAACGTTATGTAGTATTACGTTATAACGTATAACGTTATGAAGTATTACGTTATAACGTATAACGTTATGTAGTATTACGTCATAACGTATAACGTTATGTAGTATTGCATTAAGACGCACTACCTTATGGAGTATTACGCTATAACGTATAACGTTATGTAGTATTACGTTATAACGTATAACGTTATGTAGTATTACGTTATAACGTATAACGTAATGTAGTATTGCATTAAGACGCACCACCTTATGTAGTACTAACGTTAAAACGTGTAACGTTATGTAGTATTAAGTTATAACGTTTAACGTTATGTAGTATTACGTTATAACGTATAACGTTATGTAGTATTGCATTAAGACGCACTACCTTATGGAGTATTACGTTATAACGTATAACGTTATGTAGTATTACGTTATAACGTTTAAAGTTATGTAGTATTACGTTATAACGTATAACGTAATGTAGTATTGCATTAAGACGCACCACCTTATGTAGTACTACGTTAAAACGTGTAACGTTATGTAGTATTAAGTTATAACGTTTAACGTTATGTAGTATTACGTTATAACGTATAACGTTATGAAGTATTACGTTATAGCGTATAACGTTATGTAGTATTACGTTATAACGTATAACGTTGTATAGCATATCAGTATAACATATAACGCTATGTAGTATTGCGTTATAACGTATAACGTTATGTATTATTACGTTATAACTTATAACGTTGTATAGCATATCTGTATAACGTATAACGTTATGTAGCATTACCCTACAACGTATAACATTATGTAGTATTACGATATAACGTATAACGTTGTGTAGCATATCAGTATAACGTGTATCGTTATATAGCATATCAGTAAAACGTATAGCGTTATATATTATTACGTTATAACGCATAACGTTATGTAGTATTACGTTATAGTGTATAACGTTATGTAGTATGACGTTATAACGTTTAACGTTGCACAGCATATCAGTATAACATATAACGCTATGTAGTATTACGCTATAACGTATAACGTTATGTAGTATTATGTTATAACGTATAACGTTATGAAGTATTACGTTATAACGTATAACGTTATGTAGTATTACGTTATAACGTATAACGATATGTAATATTACGTTATAACGTATAACGTTATGAAGTATTACGTTATAACGTATAACGATATGTAATATTACGTTATAGCGTATAACGTTGTATAGCATATCTGTATATCGTATTACGTTATGTAGCATTACCTTACAACGTATAACATTATGTCGTATCACGTTATAACGTATAACGTTATATAGTATTACGTTAAACGTATAACGTTATGTAGTATTACGTTGTAACGTATAACGTTATGTAGTATTCCGTTATAACGTATAACGTTATGTCGTATTACGGTATAACGTATAACGTTGTATAGCATATCAGTATATCGTATAACGTTAGGTACCATAGCCTTACAACGCTTAACATTATGTGGTATTACGTTATAACGTATAACGTTATGTAGTATTACGTTATAACGTATAACGTTATGTACTATTACGTTATAACGTATAACGATATGTAATATTACGTTATAGCGTATAACGTTATGTAGTATTAAGTTATAACGTTTAACGTTATGTAGTATTACGTTATAACGTATAACGTAATGTAGTATTGCATTAAGACGCACCACCTTATGTAGTACTACGTTAAAACGTGTAACGTTATGTAGTATTAAGTTATAACGTTTAACGTTATGTAGTATTACGTTATGACGTATAACATTATGAAGTATTACGTTATAGCGTATAACGTTATGTAGTATTACGTTATAACGTATAACGTTGTATAGCATATCAGTATAACATATAACGCTATGTAGTATTGCGTTATAACGTATAACGTTATGTATTATTACGTTATAACTTATAACGTTGTATAGCATATCTGTATAACGTATAACGTTATGTACCATTACCCTACAACGTATAACATTATGTAGTATTACGTTATAACGTATAACGTAATGTAGTATTGCATTAAGACGCACCACCTTATGTAGTACTACGTTAAAACGTGTAACGTTATGTAGTGTTAAGTTATAACGTTTAACGTTATGTAGTATTACGTTATAACGTATAACGTTATGAAGTATTACGTTATAACGTATAACGTTATGTAGTATTACGTTATAACGTATAACGTAATGTAGTATTGCACTAAGACGCACCACCTTATGTAGTACTACGTTAAAACGTGTAACGTTATGTAGTGTTGAGTTATAACGTTTAACGTTATGTAATATTACGTTATAGCGTATAGCGTTATGTAGTATTACGTTATAGCGTATAACGTTATGTAGTATTACGTTATAACGTATAACGTTGTATAGCATATCAGTATAACATATAACGCTATGTAGTATTGCGTTATAATGTATAACGTTATGTATTATTACGTTATAACTTATAACGTTGTATAGCATATCTGTATAACGTATAACGTTATGTAGCATTACCCTACAACGTATAACATTATGTAGTATTACGTTATAACGTATAACGTTGTGTAGCATATCAGTATAACTTGTATCGTTATATAGCATATCAGTAAAACGTATAGCGTTATATAGTATTACGTTATAACGCATAACGTTATGTACTATTACGTTATAGCGTATAACGTTATGTAGTATGACGTTATAACGTATAACGTTGTACAGCATATCTGTATATCGTATTACGTTATGTAGCATTACCTTACAACGTATAACATTATGTAGTATTACGTTATAACGTATAACGTTATATAGTATTACGTTATAACGTATAACGTTATATAGTATTACGTTATAACGTATAACGTTATGTAGTATTACGTTATAACGTATAGCGTTATGTAGTATTACGTGATAACGTATAACGTTATGAAGTATTACGTTATAACGTATAACGATATGTAATATTACGTTATAGCGTATAACGCTGTATAGCATATCTGTATATCGTATTACGTTATGTAGCATTACCTTACAACGTTTAACATTATGTAGTGTTACCTTATAACGTATAACGTTATGTAGTATTACGTTATAGCGTATAACGTTATGTAGTATTATATTATAACGTATAACGTTATGTAGTATTACGTTATAACGTATAACGTTCTGAAGTATTACGTTATAACGTGTAACGATATGTAATATTACGTTATAGCGTATAACGTTGTATAGCATATCTGTATATCGTATTACGTTACGTAGCATTACCTTACAACGTTTAACATTATGTAGTATTACGTTATAACGTATAACGTTTTGTAGTATTTCGTTATAACGTATAACGTAATGTAGTATTGCATTAAGACGCACCACCTTATGTAGTATTACGTTATAACGTATAACGTTATACAGTATTAAGTTATAACGTTTAACGTTATGTAGTATTACGTTATAACGTATAACGTTATGTAGTATTATGTTATAACGTATATCGTTATGAAGTATTACGTTATAACGTATAACGTTATACAGTATTAAGTTATAACGTTTAACGTTATGTAGTATTACGTTATAACGTATAACGTTATGTAGTATTATGTTATAACGTATATCGTTATGAAGTATTACGTTATAACGTTTAACGTAATGTAGTATTACGATATAACGTTTAACGTTATGTAGTATTACGTTATAACGTATAACGTTATGTAGTATTATGTTATAACGTATATCGTTATGAAGTATTACGTTATAACGTATAACGTTATGTAGTATTATATTATAACGTATAACGTTATGTAGTATTACGTTATAACGTATAACGTTCTGAAGTATTACGTTATAACGTGTAACGATATGTAATATTACGTTATAGCGTATAACGTTGTATAGCATATCTGTATGTCGTATTACGTTATGTAGCATTACCTTACAACGTTTAACATTATGTAGTATTACGTTATAACGTATAACGTAATGTAGTATTGCATTAAGACGCACCACCTTATGTAGTATTACGTTATAACGTATAACGTTATAGAGTATTAAGTTATAACGTTTAACGTTATGTAGTATTACGTTATAACGTATAACGTTATGTAGTATTATGTTATAACGTATATCGTTATGAAGTATTACGTTATAACGTATAACGTTATGTAGTATTACGTTATAGCGTATAACGTTATGAAGTATTACGTTATAACGTATAACGATATGAAGGATTACGTTATAACGTATAACGATATGTAATATTACGTTATAGCGTATAGCGTTATACAGTATTAAGTTATAACGTTTAACGTTATGTAGTATTACGTTATAACGTATAACGTTATGTAGTATTATGTTATAACGTATATCGTTATGAAGTATTACGTTATAACGTATAACGTTATGTAGTATTACGTTATAGCGTATAACGTTATGAAGTATTACGTTATAACGTATAACGATATGAAGGATTACGTTATAACGTATAACGATATGTAATATTACGTTATAGCGTATAGCGTTATGTAGTATTACGTTATAGCGTATAACGTTATGTAGTATTACGTTATAACGTATAACGTTGTATAGCATATCTGTATATCGTATTACGTTATGTAGCATTACCTTACAACGTATAACATTATGTCGTATTACGTTATAACGTATAACGTTATATAGTATTACGTTATAACGTTTAACGTTATGTAGTATTACGTTATAACGTATAACGTTATGTAGTATTATGTTATAACGTATATCGTTATGAAGTATTACGTTATAACGTATAACGTAATGTAGTATTGCATTAAGACGCACCACCTTATGTAGTATTACGTTATAACGTATAACGTTATACAGTATTAAGTTATAACGTTTAACGTTATGAAGTATTACGTTATAACGTATAACGTTATGTAGTATTATGTTATAACGTATATCGTTGTGAAGTATTACGTTATAACGTATAACGTTATGTAGTATTACGTTATAGCGTATAACGTTATGTAGTATTACGTTGTAACGTTTAACGTTATGCAGTATTACGTTATAACGTATAACGTTATGAAGTATTACGTTATAACATATAACGTTATGTAGTATTACGTTATAGCGTATAACGTTATGAAGTATTACGTTATAACGTATAACGATATGTAGTACTACGTTGTAGCGTATAACGTTGTAAGGCATATCTGTATATCGTATTACGTTATGTAGTATTACGTTATAGCGTATAACGTTATGTAGTATTACGTTGTAACGTATAACGTTATGCAGTATTACGTTATAACGTATAACGTTATGAAGTATTACGTTATAACATATAACGTTATGTAGTATTACGTTATAGCGTATAACGTTATGAAGTATTACGTTATAACGTATAACGATATGTAGTACTACGTTATAGCGTATAACGTTGTAAGGCATATCTGTATATCGTATTACGTTATGTAGTATTACGTTATAGCGTATAACGTTATGTAGTATTACGTTGTAACGTATAACGTTATGTAGTATTATGTTATAACGTATATCGTTATGAAGTATTACGTTATAACGTTTAACGTTATGTAGTATTACGTTATAACGTTTAACGTTATGTAGTATTACGTTATAACGTATAACGTTATGTAGTATTATGTTATAACGTATATCGTTATGAAGTATTACGTTACAACGTATAACGTTATGTAGTTTTACGTTATAAGGTATAACGTTATGTAGTATTACGTTATAACGTATAACGTTATGAAGTATTACGTTATAACAGATAACGATATGTAGTATTACGTTATAGCGTATAACGTTGTATAGCATGTCTGTATACCGTATTACGTTATGTAGCATTACCTTACAACGTTTAACATTTTGTAGTGTTACCTTATAACGTATAATGTTATGTAGTATTACGTTATAACGTATAACGCTATGAAGTATTACGTTATAACGTATAACGATATGTAATATTACGTTATAGCGTATAACGTTATGTAGTATTACGTTATAACATATAACGTTATGTAGTATTACGTTATAGCGTATAACGTTATGAAGTATTACGTTATAACGTATAACGATATGTAGTACTACGTTATAGCGTATAACATTGTAAGGCATATCTGTATATCGTATTACGTTATGTAGTATTAAGTTATAACGTTTAACGTTATGAAGTATTACGTTATAACGTATAACGTTATGTAGTATTACGTTATAGCGTATAACGTTATGAAGTATTACGTTATAACGTATAACGTTATACAGTATTAAGTTATAACGTTTAACGTTATGTAGTATTACGTTATAACGTATAACGTTATGTAGTATTATGTTATAACGTATATCGTTATGAAGTATTACGTTAGAACGTATAACGTTATGTAGTATTACGTTATAACGTATAACGTTATGAAGTATTACGTTATAACGTATAACGTTATGTAGTATTACGTCATAACGTATAACGTTATGTAGTATTGCATTAAGACGCACTACCTTATGGAGTATTACATAATAACGTATAACGTTATGTAGTATTACGTTATAACGTATAACGTTATGTAGTATTACGTTATAACGTATAACGTAATGTAGTATTGCATTAAGACGCACCACCTTATGTAGTACTACGTTAAAACGTGTAACGTTATGTAGTATTAAGTTATAACGTTTAACGTTATGTAGTATTACGTTATAACGTATAACGTAATGTAGTATTGCATTAAGACGCACCACCTTATGTAGTACTACGTTAAAACGTGTAACGTTATGTAGTATTAAGTTATAACGTTTAACGTTATGTAGTATTACGTTATAACGTATAACGTAATGTAGTATTACGTTATAACGTATAACGTTATGTAGTACTACGTTAAAACGTGTAACGTTATGTAGTATTAAGTTATAACGTTTAACGTTATGTAGTATTACGTTATAACGTATAACGTAATGTAGTATTACGTTATAACGTATAACGTTATGTAGTATTATGTTATAACGTATATCGTTATGAAGTATTACCTTACAACGTTTAACATTAAGTAGTGTTACCTTATAACGTATAATGTTATGTAGTATTACGTTACAACGTATAACGTTATGTAGTATTATATTATAACGTATAACGTTATGTAGTATTACGTTATAACGTATAAAGTTATGAAGTATTACGTTATAACGTATAACGATATGTAATATTACGTTATAGCGTATAACGTTGTATAGCATATCTGTATGTCGTATTACGTTATGTAGCATTACCTTACAACGTTTAACATTATGTAGTATTACGTTGTAACGTATATCGTTATGTAGTATTCCGTTATAACGTATAACGTTATGTCGTATTACGGTATAACGTATAACGTTGTATAGCATATCAGTATATCGTATAACGTTAGGTAGCATAACCTTACAACGCTTAACATTATGTGGTATTACGTTATAACGTATAACGATATGTAGTATTACGTTATAACGTATAACGTTATGTACTATTACGTTATAACGTATAACGATATGTAATATTACGTTATAGCGTATAACGTTATGTAGTATTACGTTATAACTTATAACGATATGTAGTATTACGTTAGAACGTATAACGTTATGTAGTATTACGTTATAACGTATAACGTTATGAAGTATTACGTTATAACGTATAACGTTATGTAGTATTACGTCATAACGTATAACGTTATGTAGTATTGCATTAAGACGCACTACCTTATGGAGTATTACATAATAACGTATAACGTTATGTAGTATTACGTTATAACGTATAACGTTATGTAGTATTACGTTATAACGTATAACGTAATGTAGTATTGCATTAAGACGCACCACCTTATGTAGTACTACGTTAAAACGTGTAACGTTATGTAGTATTAAGTTATAACGTTTAACGTTATGTAGTATTACGTTATAACGTATAACGTAATGTAGTATTGCATTAAGACGCACCACCTTATGTAGTACTACGTTAAAACGTGTAACGTTATGTAGTATTAAGTTATAACGTTTAACGTTATGTAGTATTACGTTATGACGTATAACATTATGAAGTATTACGTTATAGCGTATAACGTTATGTAGTATTACGTTATAACGTATAACGTTGTATAGCATATCAGTATAACATATAACGCTATGTAGTATTGCGTTATAACGTATAACGTTATGTATTATTACGTTATAACTTATAACGTTGTATAGCATATCTGTATAACGTATAACGTTATGTACCATTACCCTACAACGTATAACATTATGTAGTATTACGTTATAACGTATAACGTAATGTAGTATTGCATTAAGACGCACCACCTTATGTAGTACTACGTTAAAACGTGTAACGTTATGTAGTGTTAAGTTATAACGTTTAACGTTATGTAGTATTACGTTATAACGTATAACGTTATGAAGTATTACGTTATAACGTATAACGTTATGTAGTATTACGTTATAACGTATAACGTAATGTAGTATTGCACTAAGACGCACCACCTTATGTAGTACTACGTTAAAACGTGTAACGTTATGTAGTGTTGAGTTATAACGTTTAACGTTATGTAATATTACGTTATAGCGTATAGCGTTATGTAGTATTACGTTATAGCGTATAACGTTATGTAGTATTACGTTATAACGTATAACGTTGTATAGCATATCAGTATAACATATAACGCTATGTAGTATTGCGTTATAATGTATAACGTTATGTATTATTACGTTATAACTTATAACGTTGTATAGCATATCTGTATAACGTATAACGTTATGTAGCATTACCCTACAACGTATAACATTATGTAGTATTACGTTATAACGTATAACGTTGTGTAGCATATCAGTATAACTTGTATCGTTATATAGCATATCAGTAAAACGTATAGCGTTATATAGTATTACGTTATAACGCATAACGTTATGTACTATTACGTTATAGCGTATAACGTTATGTAGTATGACGTTATAACGTATAACGTTGTACAGCATATCTGTATATCGTATTACGTTATGTAGCATTACCTTACAACGTATAACATTATGTCGTATTACGTTATAACGTATAACGTTATATAGTATTACGTTATAACGTATAACGTTATATAGTATTACGTTATAACGTATAACGTTATGTAGTATTACGTTATAACGTATAGCGTTATGTAGTATTACGTGATAACGTATAACGTTATGAAGTATTACTTTATAACGTATAACGATATGTAATATTACGTTATAGCGTATAACGCTGTATAGCATATCTGTATATCGTATTACGTTATGTAGCATTACCTTACAACGTTTAACATTATGTAGTGTTACCTTATAACGTATAACGTTATGTAGTATTACGTTATAGCGTATAACGTTATGTAGTATTATATTATAACGTATAACGTTATGTAGTATTACGTTATAACGTATAACGTTCTGAAGTATTACGTTATAACGTGTAACGATATGTAATATTACGTTATAGCGTATAACGTTGTATAGCATATCTGTATATCGTATTACGTTACGTAGCATTACCTTACAACGTTTAACATTATGTAGTATTACGTTATAACGTATAACGTTTTGTAGTATTTCGTTATAACGTATAACGTAATGTAGTATTGCATTAAGACGCACCACCTTATGTAGTATTACGTTATAACGTATAACGTTATACAGTATTAAGTTATAACGTTTAACGTTATGTAGTATTACGTTATAACGTATAACGTTATGTAGTATTATGTTATAACGTATATCGTTATGAAGTATTACGTTATAACGTATAACGTTATACAGTATTAAGTTATAACGTTTAACGTTATGTAGTATTACGTTATAACGTATAACGTTATGTAGTATTATGTTATAACGTATATCGTTATGAAGTATTACGTTATAACGTTTAACGTAATGTAGTATTACGATATAACGTTTAACGTTATGTAGTATTACGTTATAACGTATAACGTTATGTAGTATTATGTTATAACGTATATCGTTATGAAGTATTACGTTATAAGGTATAACGTTATGTAGTATTATATTATAACGTATAACGTTATGTAGTATTACGTTATAACGTATAACGTTCTGAAGTATTACGTTATAACGTGTAACGATATGTAATATTACGTTATAGCGTATAACGTTGTATAGCATATCTGTATGTCGTATTACGTTATGTAGCATTACCTTACAACGTTTAACATTATGTAGTATTACGTTATAACGTATAACGTAATGTAGTATTGCATTAAGACGCACCACCTTATGTAGTATTACGTTATAACGTATAACGTTATACAGTATTAAGTTATAACGTTTAACGTTATGTAGTATTACGTTATAACGTATAACGTTATGTAGTATTATGTTATAACGTATATCGTTATGAAGTATTACGTTATAACGTATAACGTTATGTAGTATTACGTTATAGCGTATAACGTTATGAAGTATTACGTTATAACGTATAACGATATGAAGGATTACGTTATAACGTATAACGATATGTAATATTACGTTATAGCGTATAGCGTTATACAGTATTAAGTTATAACGTTTAACGTTATGTAGTATTACGTTATAACGTATAACGTTATGTAGTATTATGTTATAACGTATATCGTTATGAAGTATTACGTTATAACGTATAACGTTATGTAGTATTACGTTATAGCGTATAACGTTATGAAGTATTACGTTATAACGTATAACGATATGAAGGATTACGTTATAACGTATAACGATATGTAATATTACGTTATAGCGTATAGCGTTATGTAGTATTACGTTATAGCGTATAACGTTATGTAGTATTACGTTATAACGTATAACGTTGTATAGCATATCTGTATATCGTATTACGTTATGTAGCATTACCTTACAACGTATAACATTATGTCGTATTACGTTATAACGTATAACGTTATATAGTATTACGTTATAACGTTTAACGTTATGTAGTATTACGTTATAACGTATAACGTTATGTAGTATTATGTTATAACGTATATCGTTATGAAGTATTACGTTATAACGTATAACGTAATGTAGTATTGCATTAAGACGCACCACCTTATGTAGTATTACGTTATAACGTATAACGTTATACAGTATTAAGTTATAACGTTTAACGTTATGAAGTATTACGTTATAACGTATAACGTTATGTAGTATTATGTTATAACGTATATCGTTGTGAAGTATTACGTTATAACGTATAACGTTATGTAGTATTACGTTATAGCGTATAACGTTATGTAGTATTACGTTGTAACGTTTAACGTTATGCAGTATTACGTTATAACGTATAACGTTATGAAGTATTACGTTATAACATATAACGTTATGTAGTATTACGTTATAGCGTATAACGTTATGAAGTATTACGTTATAACGTATAACGATATGTAGTACTACGTTGTAGCGTATAACGTTGTAAGGCATATCTGTATATCGTATTACGTTATGTAGTATTACGTTATAGCGTATAACGTTATGTAGTATTACGTTGTAACGTATAACGTTATGCAGTATTACGTTATAACGTATAACGTTATGAAGTATTACGTTATAACATATAACGTTATGTAGTATTACGTTATAGCGTATAACGTTATGAAGTATTACGTTATAACGTATAACGATATGTAGTACTACGTTATAGCGTATAACGTTGTAAGGCATATCTGTATATCGTATTACGTTATGTAGCATTACCTTACAACGTTTAACATTATGTAGTGTTACCTTATAACGTATAATGTTATGTAGTATTACGTTATAACGTATAACGTTATGAAGTATTACGTTATAACGTATAACGATATGTAATATTACGTTATAGCGTATAACGTTGTATAGCATATCTGTATGTCCTATTACGTTATGTAGCATTACCTTACAACGTATAACATTATGTCGTATTACGTTATAACGTATAACGTTATATAGTATTACGTTATAACGTTTAACGTTATGTAGTATTACGTTATAACGTATAACGTTATGTAGTATTATGTTATAACGTATATCGTTATGAAGTATTACGTTATAACGTATAACGTAATGTAGTATTGCATTAAGACGCACCACCTTATGTAGTATTACGTTATAACGTATAACGTTATACAGTATTAAGTTATAACGTTTAACGTTATGAAGTATTACGTTATAACGTATAACGTTATGTAGTATTATGTTATAACGTATATCGTTGTGAAGTATTACGTTATAACGTATAACGTTATGTAGTATTACGTTATAGCGTATAACGTTATGTAGTATTACGTTGTAACGTTTAACGTTATGCAGTATTACGTTATAACGTATAACGTTATGAAGTATTACGTTATAACATATAACGTTATGTAGTATTACGTTATAGCGTATAACGTTATGAAGTATTACGTTATAACGTATAACGATATGTAGTACTACGTTGTAGCGTATAACGTTGTAAGGCATATCTGTATATCGTATTACGTTATGTAGTATTACGTTATAGCGTATAACGTTATGTAGCATTACCTTACAACGTTTAACATTATGTAGTATTACGTTATAACGTATAACGTTATGAAGTATTACGTTATAACGTATAACGATATGTAATATTACGTTATAGCGTATAACGCTGTATAGCATATCTGTATATCGTATTACGTTATGTAGCATTACCTTACAACGTTTAACATTATGTAGTGTTACCTTATAACGTATAACGTTATGTAGTATTACGTTATAGCGTATAACGTTATGTAGTATTATATTATAACGTATAACGTTATGTAGTATTACGTTATAACGTATAACGTTCTGAAGTATTACGTTATAACGTGTAACGTTATACAGTATTAAGTTATAACGTTTAACGTTATGAAGTATTACGTTATAACGTATAACGTTATGTAGTATTGTGTTATAACGTATATCGTTGTGAAGTATTACGTTATAACGTATAACGTTATGTAGTATTACGTTATAGCGTATAACGATATGTAGTACTACGTTATAGCGTATAACGTTGTAAGGCATATCTGTATATCGTATTACGTTATGTAGTATTACGTTATAGCGTATAACGTTATGTAGTATTACGTTGTAACGTATAACGTTATGCAGTTTTACGTTATAACGTATAAGGTTATGAAGTATTACGTTATAACGTATAACGTTATACAGTATTAAGTTATAACGTTTAACGTTATGAAGTATTACGTTATAACATATAACGTTATGTAGTATTACGTTATAGCGTATAACGTTATGAAGTATTACGTTATAACGTATAACGATATGTAGTACTACGTTATAGCGTATAACGTTGTAAGGCATATCTGTATATCGTATTACGTTATGAAGTATTACGTTATAGCGTATAACGTTATGTAGTGTTACGTTGTAACGTATAACGTTATGCAGTATTACGTTATAACGTATAACGTTATGAAATATTACGTTATAACGTATAACGTTATACAGTATTAAGTTATAACGTATAACGTTATGAAGTATTACGTTATAACGTATAACGATATGTAATATTACGTTATAGCGTATAACGTTGTATAGCATATCTGTATGTCGTATTACGTTATGTAGCATTACCTTACAACGTTTAACATTATGTAGTGTTACCTTATAACGTATAATGTTATGTAGTATTACGTTATAACGTATAACGTTATGTAGTATTATATTATAACGTATAACGTTATGTAGTATTACGTTATAACGTATAACGTTATGAAGTATTACGTTATAACGTATAACGATATGTAATATTACGTTATAGCGTATAACGTTGTATTGCATATCTGTATGTCGTATTACGTTATGTAGCATTACCTTACAACGTTTAACATTATGTAGTGTTACCTTATAACGTATAATGTTATGTAGTATTACGTTATAACGTATAACGTTATGAAGTATTACGTTATAACATATAACGATATGTAATATTACGTTATAGCGTATAACGTTGTATAGCATATCTGTATGTCGTATTACGTTATGTAGCATTACCTTACAACGTTTAACATTATGTAGTATTACGTTATAACGTATAACGTTATGTAGTATTACGTTATAACGTATAACGTTATGTAGTATTACGTTGTAACGTATAACGTTATGTAGTATTCCGTTATAACGTATAACGTTATGTCGTATTACGGTATAACGTATAACGTTGTATAGCATATCAGTATATCGTATAACGTTAGGTACCATAGCCTTACAACGCTTAACATTATGTGGTATTACGTTATAACGTATAACGTTATGTAGTATTACGTTATAACGTATAACGTTATGTACTATTACGTTATAACGTATAACGATATGTAATATTACGTTATAGCGTATAACGTTATGTAGTATTACGTTATAACGTATAACGTCATGCAGCATTACGTTATAACGTATAACGTTATGTAGTATTACGTTATAACGTATAACGATATGTAATATTACGTTATAGCGTATAACGTTGTATAGCATATCTGTATGTCGTATTACGTTATGTAGCATTACCTTACAACGTTTAACATTATGTAGTATTACGTTATAACGTATAACGTTATGTAGTATTACGTTATAGCGTATAACGTTATGTAGTATTACGTTGTAACGTATAACGTTATGTAGTATTCCGTTATAACGTATAACGTTATGTAGTATTACGTTATAACGTATAATGTTATGAAGTATTACGTTATAACGTATAACGTTATGAAGTATTACGTTATAACGTATAACGATATGTAATATTACGTTATAGCGTATAACGTTGTATAGCATATCTGTATGTCGTATTACGTTATGTAGCATTACCTTACAACGTTTAACATTATGTAGTATTACGTTATAACGTATAACGTTATGTAGTATTACGTTATAACGTATAACGTTATGAAGTATTACGTTATAACGTATAACGTTATGAAGTATTACGTTATAACGTATAACGATATGTAATATTACGATATAACGTATAACGTTGTATAGCATATCAGTATATCGTATAACGTTAGGTAGCATAACCTTACAACGCTTAACATGATGTGGTATTACGTTATAACGTATAACGTTATGTAGTATTCCGTTATAACGTATATCGTTATGTCGTATTACGGTATAACGTATAACGTTGTATAGCATATCAGTATATCGTATAACGTTAGGTAGCATAACCTTACAACGCTTAACATGATGTGGTATTACGTTATAACGTATAACGTTATGTAGTATTACGTTATAACGTATAACGTTATGTACTATTACGTTATAACGTATAACGATATGTAATATTACGTTATAGCGTATAACGTTATATAGTATTACGTTATAACGTATAACGTCATGCAGCATTACGTTATAACGTATAACGTTATGTAGTATTACGTTATAACGTATAACGTTATGTAGTATTCCGTTATAACGTATAACGTTATGTCGTATTACGGTATAACGTATATCGTTGTATAGCATATCAGTATATCGTATAACGTTAGGTAGCATAACCTTACAACGCTTAACATTATGTGGTATTACGTTATAACGTATAACGTTATGTAGTATTACGTTATAACGTATAACGTAATATAGTATTGCATTAAGACGTACCACCTTATGTAGTATTACGTTATAACGTATAACGTTATGTAGTATAAAGTTATAACGTATAACGTTATGTAGTATTACGTTAGAACGTATAACGTTATGTAGTATTACGTTATAACGTATAACGTTATGAAGTATTACGTTATAACGTATAACGTTATGTAGTATTACGTCATAACGTATAACGTTATGTAGTATTGCATTAAGACGCACTACCTTATGGAGTATTACGCTATAACGTATAACGTTATGTAGTATTACGTTATAACGTATAACGTTATGTAGTATTACGTTATAACGTATAACGTAATGTAGTATTGCATTAAGACGCACCACCTTATGTAGTACTAACGTTAAAACGTGTAACGTTATGTAGTATTAAGTTATAACGTTTAACGTTATGTAGTATTACGTTATAACGTATAACGTTATGTAGTATTGCATTAAGACGCACTACCTTATGGAGTATTACGTTATAACGTATAACGTTATGTAGTATTACGTTATAACGTTTAAAGTTATGTAGTATTACGTTATAACGTATAACGTAATGTAGTATTGCATTAAGACGCACCACCTTATGTAGTACTACGTTAAAACGTGTAACGTTATGTAGTATTAAGTTATAACGTTTAACGTTATGTAGTATTACGTTATAACGTATAACGTTATGAAGTATTACGTTATAGCGTATAACGTTATGTAGTATTACGTTATAACGTATAACGTTGTATAGCATATCAGTATAACATATAACGCTATGTAGTATTGCGTTATAACGTATAACGTTATGTATTATTACGTTATAACTTATAACGTTGTATAGCATATCTGTATAACGTATAACGTTATGTAGCATTACCCTACAACGTATAACATTATGTAGTATTACGATATAACGTATAACGTTGTGTAGCATATCAGTATAACGTGTATCGTTATATAGCATATCAGTAAAACGTATAGCGTTATATATTATTACGTTATAACGCATAACGTTATGTAGTATTACGTTATAGTGTATAACGTTATGTAGTATGAGGTTATAACGTTTAACGTTGCACAGCATATCAGTATAACATATAACGCTATGTAGTATTACGCTATAACGTATAACGTTATGTAGTATTATGTTATAACGTATAACGTTATGAAGTATTACGTTATAACGTATAACGTTATGTAGTATTACGTTATAACGTATAACGATATGTAATATTACGTTATAACGTATAACGTTATGAAGTATTACGTTATAACGTATAACGATATGTAATATTACGTTATAGCGTATAACGTTGTATAGCATATCTGTATATCGTATTACGTTATGTAGCATTACCTTACAACGTATAACATTATGTCGTATCACGTTATAACGTATAACGTTATATAGTATTACGTTAAACGTATAACGTTATGTAGTATTACCTTATAACGTATAACGATATGTAATATTACGTTATAGCGTATAACGTTGTATAGCATATCTGTATATCGTATTACGTTATGTAGCATTACCTTACAACGTTTAACATTATGTAGTGTTACCTTATAACGTATAACGTTATGTAGTATTACGTTATAGCGTATAACGTTATGTAGTATTACGTTATAACGTATAACGTTATGAAGTATTACGTTATAACGTGTAACGATATGTAATATTACGCTATAGCGTATAACGTTGTATAGCATATCTGTATATCGTATTACGTTACGTAGCATTACCTTACAACGATTAACATTATGTAGTATTACGTTATAACGTATAACGTTTTGTAGTATTTCGTTATAACGTATAACGTAATGTAGTATTGCATTAAGACGCACCACCTTATGTAGTATTACATTATAACGTACAACGTTATACAGTATTAAGTTATAACGTTTAACGTTATGTAGTATTACGTTATAACGTATAACGTTATGTAGTATTATGTTATAACGTATATCGTTATGAAGTATTACGTTATAACGTATAACGTTATGTAGTATTACGTTATAGCGTATAACGTTATGTAGTATTACGTTATGACGTATAACGTTATGAAGTATTACGTTATAACGTATAACGATATGTAATATTACGTTATAGCGTATAACGTTGTATAGCATATCTGTATATCGTATTACGTTATGTAGCATTACCTTACAACGTATAACATTATGTCGTATTACGTTAAGACGTATAACGTTATATAGTATTACGTTATAACGTTTAACGTTATGTAGTATTACGTTATAACGTATAACGTTATGTAGTATTATGTTATAACGTATATCGTTATGAAGTATTACGTTATAACGTATAACGTAATGTAGTATTGCATTAAGACGCACCACCTTATGTAGTATTACGTTATAACGTATAACGTTATACAGTATTAAGTTATAACGTTTAACGTTATGAAGTATTACGTTATAACGTATAACGTTATCTAGTATTATGTTATAACGTATATCGTTGTGAAGTATTACGTTATAACGTATAACGTTATGTAGTATTACGTTATAGCGTATAACGTTATGTAGTATTACGTTGTAACGTTTAACGTTATGCAGTATTACGTTATAACGTATAACGTTATGAAGTATTACGTTATAACATATAACGTTATGTAGTATTACGTTATAGCGTATAACGTTATGAAGTATTACGTTATAACGTATAACGATATGTAGTACTACGTTGTAGCGTATAACGTTGTAAGGCATATCTGTATATCGTGTTACGTTATGTAGTATTACGTTATAGCGTATAACGTTATATAGTATTACGTTGTAACGTATAACGTTATGCTGTATTACGTTATAACGTATAACGTTATGAAGTATTACGTTATAACATATAACGTTATGTAGTATTACGTTATAACGTATAACGTTATGAAGTATTACGTTATAACGTATAACGATATGTAATATTACGTTATAGCGTATAACGTTGTATAGCATATCTGTATATCGTATTACGTTATGTAGCATTACCTTACAACGTATAACATTATGTCGTATTACGTTATAACGTATAACGTTATATAGTATTACGTTATAACGTTTAACGTTATGTAGTATTACGTTATAACGTATAACGTTATGTAGTATTATGTTATAACGTATATCGTTATGAAGTATTACGTTATAACGTATAACGTAATGTAGTATTGCATTAAGACGCACCACCTTATGTAGTATTACGTTATAACGTATAACGTTATGTAGTATTCCGTTATAACGTATAACGTTATGTCGTATTACGGTATAACGTATATCGTTGTATAGCATATCAGTATATCGTATAACGTTAGGTAGCATAACCTTACAACGCTTAACATTATGTGGTATTACGTTATAACGTATAACGTTATGTAGTATTACGTTATAACGTATAACGTAATGTAGTATTGCATTAAGACGTACCACCTTATGTAGTATTACGTTATAACGTATAACGTTATGTAGTATAAAGTTATAACGTATAACGTTATGTAGTATTACGTTAGAACGTATAACGTTATGTAGTATTACGTTATAACGTATAACGTTATGAAGTATTACGTTATAACGTATAACGTTATGTAGTATTACGTCATAACGTATAACGTTATGTAGTATTGCATTAAGCCGCACTACCTTATGGAGTATTACGCTATAACGTATAACGTTATGTAGTATTACGTTATAACGTATAACGTTATGTAGTATTACGTTATAACGTATAACGTAATGTAGTATTGCATTAAGACGCACCACCTTATGTAGTACTACGTTAAAACGTGTAACGTTATGTAGTATTAAGTTATAACGTTTAACGTTATGTAGTATTACGTTATAACGTATAACGTTATGTAGTATTGCATTAAGACGCACTACCTTATGGAGTATTACGTTATAACGTATAACGTTATGTAGTATTACGTTATAACGTATAACGTTATGAAGTATTACGTTATAACATATAACGTTATGTAGTATTACGTTATAACGTATAACGTTATGAAGTATTACGTTATAACGTATAACGATATGTAATATTACGTTATAGCGTATAACGTTGTATAGCATATCTGTATATCGTATTACGTTATGTAGCATTACCTTACAACGTATAACATTATGTCGTATTACGTTATAACGTATAACGTTATATAGTATTACGTTATAACGTTTAACGTTATGTAGTATTACGTTATAACATATAACGTTATGTAGTATTACGTTATAGCGTATAACGTTATGAAGTATTACGTTATAACGTATAACGTTGTATAGCATATCAGTATATCGTATAACGTTAGGTAGCATAACCTTACAACGTTTAACATTATGTATTGTTACCTTATAACGTATAATGTTATGTAGTATTACGTTATAACGTATAACGTTATGTAGTATTACGTTATAACTTATAACGTTATGAAGTATTACGTTATAACGTATAACGATATGTAATATTACGTTATAGCGTATAACGATGTATAGCATACCTGTATGTCGTATTACGTTATGTAGCATTACCTTACAACGTTTAACATTATGTAGTATTACGTTATAACGTATAACGTTATGTAGTAATACGTTATAGCGTATAACGTTATGTAGTATTACGTTGTAACGTATAACGTTATGTAGTATTCCGTTATAACGTATAACGTTATGTCGTATTACGGTATAACGTATATCGTTGTATAGCATATCAGTATATCGTATAACGTTAGGTAGCATAACCTTACAACGCTTAACATTATGTGGTATTACGTTATAACGTATAACGTTATGTAGTATTACGTTATAACGTATAACGTAATGTAGTATTGCATTAAGACGTACCACCTTATGTAGTATTACGTTATAACGTATAACGTTATGTAGTATAAAGTTATAACGTATAACGTTATGTAGTATTACGTTAGAACGTATAACGTTATGTAGTATTACGTTATAACGTATAACGTTATGAAGTATTACGTTATAACGTATAACGTTATGTAGTATTACGTCATAACGTATAACGTTATGTAGTATTGCATTAAGACGCACTACCTTATGGAGTATTACGCTATAACGTATAACGTTATGTAGTATTACGTTATAACGTATAACGTTATGTAGTATTACGTTATAACGTATAACGTAATGTAGTATTGCATTAAGACGCACCACCTTATGTAGTACTACGTTAAAACGTGTAACGTTATGTAGTATTAAGTTATAACGTTTAACGTTATGTAGTATTACGTTATAACGTATAACGTTATGTAGTATTGCATTAAGACGCACTACCTTATGGAGTATTACGTTATAACGTATAACGTTATGTAGTATTACGTTATAACGTATAACGTTATGAAGTATTACGTTATAACATATAACGTTATGTAGTATTACGTTATAACGTATAACGTTATGAAGTATTACGTTATAACGTATAACGATATGTAATATTACGTTATAGCGTATAACGTTGTATAGCATATCTGTATATCGTATTACGTTATGTAGCATTACCTTACAACGTATAACATTATGTCGTATTACGTTATAACGTATAACGTTATATAGTATTACGTTATAACGTTTAACGTTATGTAGTATTACGTTATAACATATAACGTTATGTAGTATTACGTTATAGCGTATAACGTTATGAAGTATTACGTTATAACGTATAACGATATGTAGTACTACGTTGTAGCGTATAACGTTGTAAGGCATATCTGTATATCGTATTACGTTATGTAGTATTACGTTATAGCGTATAACGTTATGTAGTATTACGTTGTAACGTATAACGTTATGCAGTATTACGTTATAACGTATAACGTTATGAAGTATTACGTTATAACATATAACGTTATGTAGTATTACGTTATAACGTATAACGTTATGAAGTATTACGTTATAACGTATAACGATATGTAATATTACGTTATAGCGTATAACGTTGTATAGCATATCTGTATATCGTATTACGTTATGTAGCATTACCTTACAACGTATAACATTATGTCGTATTACGTTATAACGTATATCGTTATGAAGTATTACGTTATAACGTTTAACGTTATGTAGTATTACGTTATAACGTTTAACGTTATGTAGTATTACGTTATAACGTATAACGTTATGTAGTATTATGTTATAACGTATATCGTTATGAAGTATTACGTTACAACGTATAACGTTATGTAGTTTTACGTTATAACGTATAATGTTATGTAGCATTACCTTACAACGTTTAACATTATGTAGTATTACGTTATAACGTATAACGTTATGTAGTATTACGTTATAGCGTATAACGTTATGTAGTATTACGTTGTAACGTATAACGTTATGTAGTATTCCGTTATAACGTATAACGTTATGTCGTATTACGGTATAACGTATAACGTTGTATAGCATATCAGTATATCGTATAACGTTAGGTAGCATAACCTTACAACGTTTAACATTATGTAGTGTTACCTTATAACGTATAATGTTATGTAGTATTACGTTATAACGTATAACGTTATGTAGTATTACGTTATAACGTATAACGTTATGAAGTATTACGTTATAACGTATAACGATATGTAATATTACGTTATAGCGTATAACGATGTATAGCATACCTGTATGTCGTATTACGTTATGTAGCATTACCTTACAACGTTTAACATTATGTAGTATTACGTTATAACGTATAACGTTATGTAGTATTACGTTATAGCGTATAACGTTATGTAGTATTACGTTGTAACGTATAACGTTATGTAGTATTCCGTTATAACGTATAACGTTATGTCGTATTACGGTATAACGTATATCGTTGTATAGCATATCAGTATATCGTATAACGTTAGGTAGCATAACCTTACAACGCTTAACATTATGTGGTATTACGTTATAACGTATAACGTTATGTAGTATTACGTTATAACGTATAACGTAATGTAGTATTGCATTAAGACGTACCACCTTATGTAGTATTACGTTATAACGTATAACGTTATGTAGTATAAAGTTATAACGTATAACGTTATGTAGTATTACGTTAGAACGTATAACGTTATGTAGTATTACGTTATAACGTATAACGTTATGAAGTATTACGTTATAACGTATAACGTTATGTAGTATTACGTCATAACGTATAACATTATGTAGTATTGCATTAAGACGCACTACCTTATGGAGTATTACGCTATAACGTATAACGTTATGTAGTATTACGTTATAACGTATAACGTTATGTAGTATTACGTTATAACGTATAACGTAATGTAGTATTGCATTAAGACGCACCACCTTATGTAGTACTACGTTAAAACGTGTAACGTTATGTAGTATTAAGTTATAACGTTTAACGTTATGTAGTATTACGTTATAACGTATAACGTTATGTAGTATTGCATTAAGACGCACTACCTTATGGAGTATTACGTTATAACGTATAACGTTATGTAGTATTACGTTATAACGTTTAAAGTTATGTAGTATTACGTTATAACGTATAACGTAATGTAGTATTGCATTAAGACGCACCACCTTATGTAGTACTACGTTAAAACGTGTAACGTTATGTAGTATTAAGTTATAACGTTTAACGTTATGTAGTATTACGTTATAACGTATAACGTTATGAAGTATTACGTTATAGCGTATAACGTTATGTAGTATTACGTTATAACGTATAACGTTGTATAGCATATCTGTATAACGTATAACGTTATGTACCATTACCCTACAACGTATAACATTATGTAGTATTACGTTATAACGTATAACGTAATGTAGTATTGCATTAAGACGCACCACCTTATGTAGTATTACGTTATAACGTATAACGTTATACAGTATTAAGTTATAACGTTTAACGTTATGTAGTATTACGTTATAACGTATAACGTTATGTAGTATTATGTTATAACGTATATCGTTATGAAGTATTACGTTATAACGTATAACGATATGTAGTATTACGTTATAGCGTATAACGTTATGAAGTATTACGTTATAACGTATAACGATATGAAGCATTACGTTATAACGTATAACGATATGTAATATTACGTTATAACGTATAACGTTGTGTAGCATATCAGTATAACGTGTATCGTTATATAGCATATCAGTAAAACGTATAGCGTTATATATTATTACGTTATAACGCATAACGTTATGTAGTATTACGTTATAGTGTATAACGTTATGTAGTATGACGTTATAACGTATAACGTTGTACAGCATATCAGTATAACATATAACGCTATGTAGTATTACGTTATAACGTATAACGTTATGTAGTATTAAGTTATAACGTATAACGTTATGCAGTATTACGTTATAACGTATAGCGTTATGTAGTATTACGTTATAACGTATAACGTTATGAAGTATTACGTTATAACGTATAACGATATGTAATATTACGTTACAGCGTATAACGTTGTATAGCATATCTGTATATCGTATTACGTTATGTAGCATTACCTTACAACGTATAACATTATGTCGTATTACGTTATAACGTATAACGTTATATAGTATTACGTTATAACGTATAACGTTTTGTAGTATTTCGTTATAACGTATAACGTAATGTAGTATTGCATTAAGACGCACCACCTTATGTAGTATTACGTTATAACGTATAACGTTATACAGTATTAAGTTATAACGTTTAACGTTATGTAGTATTACGTTATAACGTATAACGTTTTGTAGTATTATGTTATAACGTATATCGTTATGAAGTATTACGTTATAACGTATAACGTTATGTAGTATTACGTTATAGCGTATAACGTTATGTAGTATTACGTTGTAACGTATAACGTTATGCAGTATTACGTTATAACGTATAACGTTATGTCGTAGTACGTTATAACGTATAACGTTATATAGTATTACGTTATAACGTATAACGTTATGTAGTATTACGTTATAACGTATAGCGTTATGTAGTATTACGTTATAACGTATAACGTTATGAAGTATTACGTTATAACGTATAACGATATGTAATATTACGTTATAGCGTATAACGCTGTATAGCATATCTGTATATCGTATTACGTTACGTAGCATTACCTTACAACGTTTAACATTATGTAGTATTACGTTATAACGTATAACGTTTTGTAGTATTTCGTTATAACGTATAACGTAATGTAGTATTGCATTAAGACGCACCACCTTATGTAGTACTACGTTATAGCGTATAACGTTGTAAGGCATATCTGTATATCGTATTACGTTATGTAGCATTAACCTACAACGTATAACATTATGTAGTATTACGTTACAACGTATAACGTTATGTAGTATTACGTTATAACGTATAACGTTATACAGTATTAAGGTATAACGTTTAACGTTATGTAGTATTACGTTATAACGTGTAACGTTATGTAGTATTATGTTATAGCGTATATCGTTATGAAGTATTACGTTATAACGTTTAACGTTATGTAGTATTACGTTATAACTTTTAACGTTATGTAGTATTACGTTATAACGTATAACGTTATGTAGTATTATGTTATAACGTATATCGTTATGAAGTATTACGTTATAACGTTTAACGTTATGTAGTATTACGTTATATCGTTTAACGTTATGTAGCATATCATATAACGTATAACGTTATGTAGTATTGCGTTATAACGTATAACGTTATGCAGTATTACGTTATAACGTATAACGTTGTATAGCATATCCGTATAACGTACAACGATATGTAATATTACGTTATAGCGTATAACGTTATGTAGTTTTACGTTATAAGGTATAACGTTATGTAGTATTACGTTATAACGTATGACGTTATGAAGTATTACGTTATAACGTATAACGATATGTAATATTACGTTATAGCGTATAACGTTGTATAGCATATCTGTATAACGTATTACGTTACGTAGCATTACCTTACAACGTTTAACATTATGTAGTATTACGTTATAACGTATAACGTTTTGTAGTATTTCGTTATAACGTATAACGTAATGTAGTATTGCATTAAGACGCACCACCTTATGTAGTATTATGTTATAACGTATAACGTTATACAGTATTAAGTTATAACGTTTAACGTTATGAAGTATTACGTTATAACGTATAACGTTATACAGTATTAAGTTATAACGCTTAACGTTATGTAGTATTACGTTATAACGTATAACGTTATGTAGTATTATGTTATAACGTATATCGTTATGAAGTATTACGTTATAACGTATAACGTTATACAGTATTAAGTTATAACGTTTAACGTTATGTAGTATTACGTTATAACGTATAACGTTATGTAGTATTATGTTATAACGTATATCGTTATGAAGTATTACGTTATAACGTATAACGTTATGTAGTATTATGTTATAACGTATATCGTTATGAAGTATTACGTTATAACGTATAACGTTATACAGTATTAAGTTATAACGTTTAACGTTATGTAGTATTACGTTATAACGTATAACGTTATGTAGTATTATGTTATAACGTATATCGTTATGAAGTATTACGTTATAACGTATAACGTTATGTAGTATTACGTTATAGCGTATAACGTTATGTAGTATTACGTTGTAACGTATAACGTTATGCAGTATTACGTTATAACGTATAACGTTATGAAGTATTACGTTATAACGTATAACGTTATACAGTATTAAGTTATAACGTATAACGTTATGTAGTATCACGTTATAACGTATAACGTTATGAAGTATTACGTTATAACGTATAACGATATGTAGTACTACGTTACAGCGTATAACGTTGTAAGGCATATCTGTATATCGTATTACGTTATGTAGCATTAACCTACAACGTATTACATTATGTAGTATTACGTTGCAACGTAGAACGTTATGTAGTATTACGTTACAACCTATAACGTTATGTGGTATTACGGTATAACGTATAACGTTGTATAGCATATCAGTATAACGTACAACGTTATGTAGTATTACGTTATAACGTATAACGTTATGTAGTATTATGTTATAACGTATATCGTTATGAAGTATTACGTTATAACGTATAACGTTATGTAGTATTACGTTATAGCGTATAACGTTATGTAGTATTACGTTGTAACGTATAACGTTATGCAGTATTACGTTATAACGTATAACGTTATGAAGTATTACGTTATAACGTATAACGTTATACAGTATTAAGTTATAACGTTTAACGTTATGTAGTATTACGTTATAACGTATAACGTTATGTAGTATTATGTTATAACGTATATCGTTATGAAGTATTACGTTATAACGTTTAACGTTATGAAGTATTACGTTATAAGGTATAACGTTATGTAGTATTACGTTATAACATATACCGTTATGTAGTATCACGTTATAACGTATAACGTTATGAAGTATTACGTTATAACGTATAACGTTATGAAGTATTACGTTATAACGTATAACGTTATGTAGTATTACGATATAACGTATAACGATATGTAGTATTACGTTATAACGTGTAACGTTATGAAGTATTACGTTATAACGTATAACGTTATGAAGTATTACGATATAACATATAACGATATGTAGTATTACGTTATAACGTGTAACGTTATGAAGTATTACGTTATAACGTATAACGTTATGAAGTATTACGTTATAACGTATAACGTTATGTAGTATTACGATATAACGTATAACGATATGTAGTATTACGTTATAACGTGTAACGTTATGAAGTATTACGTTATAACGTATAACGTTATGAAGTATTACGTTATAACGTATAACGTTATGTAGTATTACGATATAACGTATAACGTTGTATAGCATATCAGTATAACGAATAACGTTATGTAGTATTACGTTATAACGTATTACGTCATGTAGTTTTACGTTCTCAAGTATAACGTTGTATAGCATATCAGTGTAACGTATTACGTTATATAGCATGTCAGTATAACGTATAACATTATGTATTATTTCGTTATAACGTATAACGTTGTATAGCATATTTGTATAACGTATAACGCTATGAAGTATTCCGTTATAACGTATAAAGTTATGTAGTATTACGTTCATACGTATAATGTTTTGAAGTATTACATCACAACGCCCGATCTTATGTAGTATTACGTTATAACGTATAACGTTGTATAGCATATTAGTATAACGTATAGCGTTGTGTAGCATTACGCTCTTGCGCATAACGTTCTGTAGTATTACGTTATAACGTATAACGAAATGCTGTACTACGTTATAACGTATAACGTTATGTAGTATTACGTTATAACGTATAACGTTATATAGCATATCAGTATAACGTATAACGTTATGTAGTATTACGTTATAACGTACAACGTTATGTAATATTACGTTATGACGTATAACGATATGTTGTATTACGTTATAAAGTATAACGTTATGCAGTATTACGTTATAACGTATAACGTTATGTAGTATTACGTTATAACGTATAACGTTATGTAGTATTAGGTTATAACATTTAACATTATGTAGTATTACGTTATAACGTATAACGTTATGTACTATTACGTTCTTACGTACAACGTTATGTACTATTACGTTGTAACGTATAACGTTATGTAGTAATGCGTTATAACGTATAACGTTATGTAGTAATACGTTATAACGAATAACGCTGTACAGCATTTCTTTATATCGTATAAGGTTATGTAGCATTACCTTACAACGTATAACATTGTGCAGTATTACGTTATGACGTATAACGTTATGTAGTATTAAGTTATAGCTTTTAACGTTATGTAGTATTACGTTATAACGTATAACGTTATGTAGTATTACGTTACAACCTATAACGTTATGTGGTATTACGGTATAACGTATAACGTTGTATAGCATATCAGTATAACGTATAACGTTATGTAGTAGTACCTTATAACGTATAACGTTATGAAGTATTACGTTATAACGTATAACGTTATGTAGTATTACGTTGTAGCGTATAACGTTATGTAGTATTACGATATAAGGTATAACGATATGTAGTATTACGTTATAACGTGTAACGTTATGAAGTATTACGTTATAACGTATAACGTTATGAAGTATTACGTTATAACGTATAACGTTATGAAGTATTACGTTATAACGTATAACGTTATGTAGTATTACGATATAACGTATAACGTTATATAGCATATCAGTATAACATATAACATTATGTCGTATTACCTTACAACGTATAACATTATGTAGTATTGCGTTCTTATTTATGACGTTATGTAGTATTAAGTTATAACGTATAACGTTATGTAGTATTACGATATATCGTATAACGTCATATAGTATTACGATATAACGTATAACGATATGTAGTATTACGTTATAACGCGTAACGTTATGAAGTATTACGTTATAACGTATAACGTTATGTAGTATTAAGTTATAACATTTAACATTATGTAGTATTACGTTATAACGTATATCGACATGTTGTACTACGTTATAACGTATAACGTTATGTAGTATTACGTTATAACGTATAACGTTATGTAGTATTACGTTATAACGTGTAACGTTATGTAGTATTACATTAAGACGCAATACCTTATGTAGTATTACGTTATGACGTATAACGTTATGAAGTATTACGTTATAACGTTTAACGTTATGTAGTATTAAGTTATAACATTTAACATTATGTAGTATTACTTTATAACGTATAACGTTATGTAGTATTAGGTTATAACATTTAACATTATGTAGTATTACGTTATAACGTATAACGTTATGTACTATTACGTTCTTACGTACAACGTTATGTACTATTACGTTGTAACGTATAACGTTATGTAGTATTGCGTTATAACGTATAACGTTATGTAGTAATACGTTATAACGAATAACGCTGTACAGCATTTCTTTATATCGTATAAGGTTATGTAGCATTACCTTACAACGTATAACATTGTGCAGTATTACGTTATGACGTATAACGTTATGTAGTATTAAGTTATAGCTTTTAACGTTATGTAGTATTACGTTATAACGTATAACGTTATGTAGTATTACGTTACAACCTATAACGTTATGTGGTATTACGGTATAACGTATAACGTTGTATAGCATATCAGTATAACGTATAACGTTATGTAGTAGTACCTTATAACGTATAACGTTATGAAGTATTACGTTATAACGTATAACGTTATGTAGTATTACGTTGTAGCGTATAACGTTATGTAGTATTACGATATAAGGTATAACGATATGTAGTATTACGTTATAACGTGTAACGTTATGAAGTATTACGTTATAACGTATAACGTTATGAAGTATTACGTTATAACGTATAACGTTATGAAGTATTACGTTATAACGTATAACGTTATGTAGTATTACGATATAAGGTATAACGTTATATAGCATATCAGTATAACATATAACATTATGTCGTATTACCTTACAACGTATAACATTATGTAGTATTGCGTTCTTATTTATGACGTTATGTAGTATTAAGTTATAACGTATAACGTTATGTAGTATTACGATATATCGTATAACGTCATATAGTATTACGATATAACGTATAACGATATGTAGTATTACGTTATAACGCGTAACGTTATGAAGTATTACGTTATAACGTATAACGTTATGTAGTATTAAGTTATAACATTTAACATTATGTAGTATTACGTTATAACGTATATCGACATGTTGTACTACGTTATAACGTATAACGTTATGTAGAATTACGTTATGACGTATAACGCTATGTAGTATTACGTTATAACGTATAACGGTATGAAGTATTACGTTATAACGTATAACGTTATGAAGTATTACGTTATAACCTATAACGTTATGTAGTATTACGTTATAACGTATAACGTTGTATAGCATATCTGTATATTATATAACATTATGTAGCATTACCTTAAAACGTATAACATTGTGCAGTATTACGTTATAAAGTATAACGTTATGTAGTATTACGTTATAACGTACAACGTTATGTAGTATTACGTTATAACGTACAACGATATGTAGCATTACATTAAGACGCACTAACTTATGTAGTATTACGCTATAACGTATAACGTTGTATAGCATATCAGCATAACGAATAACGTTATGTAGTATTACGTTATAACGTATTACGTCATGTAGTTTTACGTTCTCAAGTATAACGTTGTATAGCATATCAGTGTAACGTATTACGTTATATAGCATATCAGTATAACGTATAACATTATGTATTATTTCATTATAACGTATAACGTTGTATAGCATATTAGTATAACGTATAACGCTATGAAGTATTACGTTATAACGTATAAAGTTATGTAGTATTACGTTCATACGTATAATGTTTTGAAGTATTACATCACAACGCACGATCTTATGTAGTATTACGTTATAACGTATAACGTTGTATAGCATACTAGTATAACGTATAGCGTTGTGTAGCATTACGCTCTTGCGTATAACGTTATGTAGTATTACGTTATAACGTATAACGAAATGCTGTACTACGTTGTATCGTATAACGTTATGTAGTATTACGTTATAACGTATAACGTTATATAGCATATCAGTATAACGTATAACGTTACATAGTATTACGTTATAACGTATAACGTTATGTAGTATAACGTTATAACGTATAACGTATAACGTCGTACAGCATATTAGTATAACGTATAACGTTATGTAGTATTACGTTATAACGTACAACGTTGTGTAATATTACGTTATGACGTATAACGATATGTTGTATTACGTTATAAAGTATAACGTTATGCAGTATTACGTTATAACGTATAACGATATGTAGTACTACGTTATAACGTATAACGTTATGTAGTATTACGATATAACGTATAACGTTATATAGCATATCAGTATAACATATAACATTATGTCGTATTACCTTACAACGTATAACATTATGTAGTATTGATTTCTTATTTATAACGTTATGTAGTATTACGTTGTAACGTATAACGTTGTATAGCATCTCAGTATAACGGTTAACGCTATGTAGTATTACGTTATAACGGTTAACGCTATGTAGTATTACGTTATATCGTATAAAGTTATGTAGCATTACCTTACAACGTATAACATTGTTCTGTATTACGATATAACGTATAACGTTATGCAGCATTACGTTCTTACGTACAACGTTATGTACTACTACGTTGTAACGTATAACGTTATGTAGTATTGCGTTATAACGTTTAACGTTATGTAGTATTACGTTATAACTTATAACGCTATGTAGTATTACGTTATAACGTATAACGATGTATAGCATATCAGTATAACGTATAACGTTATGTAGTAGTACCTTACAACGTATAACATTGTGCAGTACTACGTTATAAAGTATAACGTTATGTAGTATTGCGTTATAACGTATAACGTTATGTAGTAATACGTTATAACGAATAAAGCTGTACAGCATTTCTTTATATCGTATAAGGTTATGTAGCATTACCTTACAACGTATAACATTGTGCAGTATTACGTTATGACGTATAACGTTATGTAGTAGTACGCTATAACGTATAACGTTGTATAGCATATCAGTATAACGAATAACGTTATGTAGAATTACGTTATAACGTATTACGTCATGTAGTTTTACGTTCTCAAGTATAACGTTGTATAGCATATCAGTGTAACGTATTACGTTATATAGCATGTCAGTATAGCGTATAACATTATGTATTATTTCGTTATAACGTATAACGTTGTATAGCATATTTGTATAACGTATATCGCTATGATGTATTGCGTTATAACGTATAAAGTTATGTAGTATTACGTTCATACGTATAATGTTTTGAAGTACTACATCACAACGCACGATCTTATGTAGTATTACGTTATAACGTATAACGTTGTATAGCATATTAGTATAACGTATAGCGTTGTGTAGCATTACGCTCTTGCGCATAACGTTATGTAGTATTACGTTATAACGTATAACGTTATGTAGTATTACGTTACAACCTATAACGTTATGTGGTATTACGGTATAACGTATAACGTTGTATAGCATATCAGTATAACGTATAACGTTATGTAGTAGTACCTTATAACGTATAACGTTATGAAGTATTACGTTATAACGTATAACGTTATGTAGTATTACGTTGTAGCGTATAACGTTATGTAGTATTACGCTATAACGTATAACGTTGTATAGCATATCAGCATAACGAATAACGTTATGTAGTATTACGTTATAACGTATTACGTCATGTAGTTTTACGTTCTCAAGTATAACGTTGTATAGCATATCAGTATAACGTATAACATTATGTATTATTTCATTATAACGTATAACGTTGTATAGCATATTAGTATAACGTATAACGCTATGAAGTATTACGTTATAACGTATAAAGTTATGTAGTATTACGTTCATACGTATAATGTTTTGAAGTATTACATCACAACGCACGATCTTATGTAGTATTACGTTATAACGTATAACGTTGTATAGCATACTAGTATAACGTATAGCGTTGTGTAGCATTACGCTCTTGCGTATAACGTTATGTAGTATTACGTTATAACGTATAACGAAATGCTGTACTACGTTGTATCGTATAACGTTATGTAGTATTACGTTATAACGTATAACGTTATATAGCATATCAGTATAACGTATAACGTTACATAGTATTACGTTATAACGTATAACGTTATGTAGTATAACGTTATAACGTATAACGTATAACGTCGTACAGCATATTAGTATAACGTATAACGTTATGTAGTATTACGTTATAACGTACAACGTTATGTAATATTACGTTATGACGTATAACGATATGTTGTATTACGTTATAAAGTATAACGTTATGCAGTATTACGTTATAACGTATAACGATATGTAGTACTACGTTATAACGTATAACGTTATGTAGTATTACGATATAACGTATAACGTTATATAGCATATCAGTATAACATATAACATTATGTCGTATTACCTTACAACGTATAACATTATGTAGTATTGCGTTCTTATTTATAACGTTATGTAGTATTACGTTGTAACGTATAACGTTGTATAGCATCTCAGTATAACGGTTAACGCTATGTAGTATTACGTTATAACGTTTAACGTTATGTGGTATTACGTTATAACGTATATCGACATGTTGTACTACGTTATAACGTATAACGTTATGTAGAATTACGTTATGACGTATAACGGTATGAAGTTTTACGTCATAACGTATAACATTGTGCAGTATTACGTTATAACGTATAACGTTATGTAGTATTACGTTATAACGTATACCGTTGTATAGCATTTCTTTATATCGTATAAGGTTATGTAGCATTACCTTACAACGTATAACATTGTGCTGTATTACGATATAACGTATAACGTTATGCAGCATTACGTTATAACGTACAACGTTATGTAGTATTACGTTATAACGTACAACGATATGTAGCATTACATTAAGACGCACTAACTTATGTAGTATTACGCTATAACGTATAACGTTGTATAGCATATCAGCATAACGAATAACGTTATGTAGTATTACGTTATAACTTATCACGTCATGTAGTTTTACGTTCTCAAGTATAACGTTGTATAGCATATCAGTGTAACGTATTACGTTATATAGCATATCAGTATAACGTATAACATTATGTATTATTTCATTATAACGTATAACGTTGTATAGCATATTAGTATAACGTATAACGCTATGAAGTATTACGTTATAACGTATAAAGTTATGTAGTATTACGTTCATACGTATAATGTTTTGAAGTATTACATCATAACGCACGATCTTATGTAGTATTACGTTATAACGTATAACGTTGTATAGCATACTAGTATAACGTATAGCGTTGTGTAGCATTACGCTCTTGCGTATAACGTTATGTAGTATTACGTTATAACGTATAACGAAATGCTGTACTACGTTGTATCGTATAACGTTATGTAGTATTACGTTATAACGTATAACGTTATATAACATATCAGTATAACGTATAACGTTACATAGTATTACGTTATAACGTATAACGTTATGTAGTATAACGTTATAACGTATAACGTATAACGTCGTACAGCATATTAGTATAACGTATAACGTTATGTAGTATTACGTTATAACGTACAACGTTATGTAATATTACGTTATGACGTATAACGATATGTTGTATTACGTTATAAAGTATAACGTTATGCAGTATTACGTTATAACGTATAACGATATGTTGTACTACGTTATAACGTATAACGTTATGTAGAATTACGTTATGACGTATAACGGTATGAAGTTTTACGTCATAACGTATAACATTGTGCAGTATTACGTTATAACGTATAACGTTATGTAGTATTACGTTATAACGTATATCGACATGTTGTACTACGTTATAACGTATAACGTTATGTAGAATTACGTTATGACGTATAACGGTATGAAGTTTTACGTCATAACGTATAACATTGTGCAGTATTACGTTATAACGTATAACGTTATGTAGTATTACGTTATAACGTATACCGTTGTATAGCATTTCTTTATATCGTATAAGGTTATGTAGCATTACCTTACAACGTATAACATTGTGCTGTATTACGATATAACGTATAACGTTATGCAGCATTACGTTCTTACGTACAACGTTATGTACTACTACGTTGTAACGTATAACGTTATGTAGTATTGCGTTATAACGTTTAACGTTATGTAGTATTACGTTATAACTTATAACGCTATGTAGTATTACGTTATAACGTATAACGATGTATAGCATATCAGTATAACGTATAACGTTATGTAGTAGTACGTTATAACGTATAACGTTATGAAGTATTACATTAAGACGCAATACCTTATGTAGTATTACGTTATAACGTATAACGTTATGTAGTATTACGTTATAACGTATACCGTTGTATAGCATTTCTGTATGTCGTATAATGTTATTGTAGCATTACCTTACAACGTATAACATTGTGCAGTATTACGTTATGACGTATAACGTTATGTAGTATTAAGTTATAACTTTTAACGTTATATAGTATTACGTTATAACGTATAACGTTATGTAGCATTACGTTATAACGGGTAACGTTATGTTGTATTAAGTTATAATGTTTAACGTTATATAGTATTTCGTTAGAACGTATAACGTTATGTAGTATTACGTTGTAACGTATAACGTTGTATAGCATCTCAGTATAACGGTTAACGCTATGTAGTATTACGTTATAACTTTTAACGTTATGTAGTATTACGTTGTAACGTATAACGTTGTATAGCATATCAGTAAAACGTATAACATTATGTATTATTACGTTATAACGTATAACGTTGTATAGCATATTAGTATACCGGATAGCGTTGTGTAGCATTACGCTCTTGCGTATAACGTTATGTAGTATTACGTTATAACGTATAACGTCGTATAGCATATTAGTATAACGTATAACGTTATGTAGTATTACGTTATAACGTACAACGTTACGTAATATTACGTTATGACGTATAACGATATGTTGTATTACGTTATAACGCATAACGTTATGTAGTATTACGTTATAACGTATAAAGTTGTATAGCATATCAGTATAATGTATGACGTTATGTAGTAGTACCTTATAACGTATAACGTTATGAAGTATTACGTTATAACGTATAACGTTATGTAGTATTACGTTGTAACGTATAACGTTATGTAGTATTACGATATAACGTATAACGATATGTAGTATTACGTTATAACGTGTAACGTTATGAAGTATTACGTTATAACGTATAACGTTATGAAGTATTACGTTATAACGTATAACGTTATGAAGTATTACGTTATAACGTATAACGTTATGTAGTATTACGATATAACGTATAACGTTATATAGCATATCAGTATAACATATAACATTATGTCGTATTACCTTACAAGGTATAACATTATGTAGTATTGCGTTCTTATTTATGACGTTATGTAGTATAAAGTTATAACGTATAACGTTATGTAGTATTACGATATATCGTATAACGTCATATAGTATTACGATATAACGTATAACGATATGTAGTATTACGTTATAACGCGTAACGTTATGAAGTATTACGTTATAACGTATAACGTTATGTAGTATTAAGTTATAACATTTAACATTATGTAGTATTACGTTATAACGTATATCGACATGTTGTACTACGTTATAACGTATAACGGTATGAAGTATTACGTTATAACGTATAACGTTATGAAGTATTACGTTATAACGTATAACGTTACGTAGTATTACGTTATAACGTATAACGTTGTATAGCATATCTGTATATTATATAACATTATGTAGCATTACCTTACAACGTATAACATTGTGCAGTATTACGTTATAAGGTATAACGTTATGTAGTATTACGATATAACGCATAACGTTATATAGCATATCAGTATAACATATAACATTCTGTCGTATTACCTTACAACGTATAACATTATGTAGTGTTGCGTTCTTATTTATAACGTTATGTAGTAGTACGTTATAACGTATAACGTTATATAGTATTACGTTATAACGGGTAACGTTATGTTGTATTAAGTTATAATGTTTAACGTTATATAGTATTTCGTTAGAACGTATAACGTTATGTAGTATTACGTTGTAACGTATAACGTTGTATAGCATCTCATTATAACGGTTAACGCTATGTAGTATTACGTTATAACGTTTAACGTTATGTAGTATTACGTTATAACGTATGACGTTATGTAGTATTACGATATAACGTATAACGTTGTATTGCATATCAGTATAACATATAACAATATGTCGCTTTACCTTACTACATATAACATTATGTCGTATTGCGTTCTTATTTATAACGTTATGTAGTATTACGTTATAACGTATAACGTTATGTAGTATTACGTTATAACGGGTAACGTTATGTTGTATTAAGTTATAATGTTTAACGTTATATAGTATTTCGTTAGAACGTATAACGTTATGTAGTATTACGTTATAACGTATAACGAAATATAGCATATCAGTATAACATATAACAATATGTCACTTTACCTTACTACATATAACATTATGTCGTATTGCGTTCTTATTTATAACGTTATGTAGTATTACGTTATAACGTATAACGTTATGTAGTATTACGTTATAACGGGTAACGTTATGTTGTATTAAGTTATAATGTTTAACGTTATATAGTATTTCGTTAGAACGTATAACGTTATGTAGTATTACGTTGTAACGTATAACGTTGTATAGCATCTCAGTATAACGGTTAACGCTATGTAGTATTACGTTATAACGTTCAACGTTATGTAGTATTACGTTATAACGTATGACGTTATGTAGTATTACGATATAACGTATAACGTTGTATAGCATATCAGTATAACATATAACGTTATGTCGTATTACCTTACAACGTATAACATTATGTATTATTGCGTTCTTATTTCTAACTTTATGTAGTATTACGTTCTAACGTATAACGTTATGTAGTATTACGTTATAACGTATAACGTTATGTAGTATTACGTTCTTACGTACAACGTTATGTACTATTAAGTTGTAACGTATAACGTTATGTAGTATTGCGTTATAACATATAACGTTATGTCGTATTACCTTACAACGTATAACATTATGTATTATTGCGTTCTTATTTCTAACTTTATGTAGTATTACGTTCTAACGTATAACGTTATGTAGTATTACGTTATAACGTATAACGTTATGTAGTATTACGTTCTTACGTACAACGTTATGTACTATTACGTTGTAACGTATAACGTTATGTAGTATTGCGTTATAACGTATAACGTTATGAAGTATTACGTTATAACGTATAACGTTATGTAGTATTACGATATAACGTGTAACTTTATGTATTATTACGTTCCAACGTATAACGTTATTTAGTATTACGTTATAACGTATAACGTTATGTAGTATTGCTATAAGGCGCCCTACCTTATGTAGTATTACATTATAACGTATAACGTTATGTAGTATTACGTTCTCAAGTACAACGTTAATAGCATATCAGTATAACGTATTACGTTATATAGCATATCAGTATATCATATAACGTTATGTCGTATTACCTTACAACGTATAACATTATGTATTATTGCGTTCTTATTTCTAACTCTATGTAGTATTACCTTCTAACGTATAACGTTATGTAGTATTACGTTATAACGTATAACGTTATGTAGTATTACGATATAACGCATAACGTTATATAGCATATCAGTATAACATATAACATTCTGTCGTATTACCTTACAACGTATAACATTATGTAGTGTTGCGTTCTTATTTATAACGTTATGTAGTAGTACGTTATAACGTATAACGTTATATAGTATTACGTTATAACGGGTAACGTTATGTTGTATTAAGTTATAATGTTTAACGTTATATAGTATTTCGTTAGAACGTATAACGTTATGTAGTATTACGTTGTAACGTATAACGTTGTATAGCATCTCAGTATAACGGTTAACGCTATGTAGTATTACGTTATAACGTTTAACGTTATGTAGTATTACGTTATAACGTATGACGTTATGTAGTATTACGATATAACGTATAACGTTGTATTGCATATCAGTATAACATATAACAATATGTCGCTTTACCTTACTACATATAACATTATGTCGTATTGCGTTCTTATTTATAACGTTATGTAGTATTACGTTATAACGTATAACGTTATGTAGTATTACGTTATAACGTATAACGTTATGTAGTATTACGTTATAACGGGTAACGTTATGTTGTATTAAGTTATAATGTTTAACGTTATATAGTATTTCGTTAGAACGTATAACGTTATGTAGTATTACGTTATAACGTATAACGTTATATAGCATATCAGTATAACATATAACAATATGTCGCTTTAGCTTACTACATATAACATTATGTCGTATTGCGTTCTTATTTATAACGTTATGTAGTATTACGTTATAACGTATAACGTTATGTAGTATTACGTTATAACGGGTAACGTTATGTTGCATTAAGTTATAATGTTTAACGTTATATAGTATTTCGTTAGAACGTATAACGTTATGTAGTATTACGTTATAACGTATAACGTTATATAGCATATCAGTATAACGTATAACAATATGTCGCTTTACCTTACTACATATAACATTATGACGTATTGCGTTCTTATTTATAACGTTATGTAGTATTACGTTATAATGTATAACATTGCGCAGTATTACGTTATAACGTATAACGTTATGTAGTATTACGTTATAACGTACACCGTTCTGTAGTACTACGTTATAACGTATAACGATGTATAGCATATCAGCATAACGTTTAACGTTATGTAGTTGTACGTTATAACGTATAACGTTATGTAGTATTACGTTCTTACGTACAACGTTCTGCGCTACTACATTGTAACGTATAACGTTATGTAGTATTGCGTTATAACGTATAACGTTGTATAGCATTTCTGTATATCGTATAAGGTTATGTAGCATTACCTTACAACGTATAACATTGTGCAGTATTACGATATAACGTATAACGTTATGTAGTATTACGTTCTTACGTACAACGTTATGTACTATTACGTTGTAACGTATAACGTTATATAGTATTACGTTCTTATTTCTAACGTTATGTAGTATTACGTTCTAACGTATAACGTTATGTAATATTACATTATAACGTATAACGTTATGTAGTATTACGTTATAACGTGTAACGTTATGTAGTATTACGTTATAACGTATAACGGTATGTAATAGTACGTTATAAAGTATAACGTTATGAAGTATTACGTTATAACGTATAACGTTATGTAGTATTACGATATAACGTATGACGTTATATAGCATATCAGTATAACATATAACGTTATGTCGTATTACCTTACAACGTATAACATTATGTATTATTGCGTTCTTATTTCTAACTCTATGTAGTATTACCTTCTAACGTATAACGTTATGCAGTATTACGTTATAACGTATAACGTTATGTAGTATTACGATATAACGCATAACGTTATATAGCATATCAGTATAACATATAACATTCTGTCGTATTACCTTACAACGTATAACATTATGTGGTATTGCGTTCTTATTTATAACGTTATGTAGTAGTACGTTATAACGTATAACGTTATGTAGTATTACGTTATAACGTATAACGTTATGTAGTATTACGTTCTTACGTACAACGTTATGTACTATTACGTTATAACGTGTAACGTTATGTAGTATTACGTTATAACGTATAACGGTATGTAATAGTACGTTATAAAGTATAACGTTATGAAGTATTACGTTATAACGTATAACGTTATGTAGTATTACGATATAACGTATGACGTTATATAGCATATCAGTATAACATATAACGTTATGTCGTATTACCTTACAACGTATAACATTATGTATTATTGCGTTCTTATTTCTAACTCTATGTAGTATTACCTTCTAACGTATAACGTTATGCAGTATTACGTTATAACGTATAACGTTATGTAGTATTACGATATAACGCATAACGTTATATAGCATATCAGTATAACATATAACATTCTGTCGTATTACCTTACAACGTATAACATTATGTGGTATTGCGTTCTTATTTATAACGTTATGTAGTAGTACGTTATAACGTATAACGTTATGTAGTATTACGTTATAACGTATAACGTTATGTAGTATTACGTTCTTACGTACAACGTTATGTACTATTACGTTGTAACGTATAACGTTATGTAGTATTGCGTTATAACGTATAACGTTATGAAGTATTACGTTATAACGTATAACGTTAAGTAGTATTACGATATAACATGTAACTTTATGTATTATTACGTTCCAACGTATAACGTTATTTAGTATTACGTTATAACGTATAACGTTATGTAGTATTACGATATAACGTATGACGTTATATAGCATATCAGTATAACATATAACGTTATGTCGTATTACCTTACAACGTATAACATTATGTATTATTGCGTTCTTATTTCTAACTTTATGTAGTATTACGTTCTAACGTATAACGTTATGTAGTATTACGTTATAACGTATAACGTTATGTAGTATTACGTTCTTACGTACAACGTTATGTACTATTACGTTGTAACGTATAACGTTATGTAGTATTGCGTTATAACGTATAACGTTATGAAGTATTACGTTATAACGTATAACGTTATGTAGTATTACGATATAACGTGTAACTTTATGTATTATTACGTTCCAACGTATAACGTTATTTAGTATTACGTTATAACGTATAACGTTATGTAGTATTGCTATAAGGCGCCCTACCTTATGTAGTATTACATTATAACGTATAACGTTATGTAGTATTACGTTCTCAAGTACAACGTTAATAGCATATCAGTATAACGTATAACGTTATATAGCATATCAGTATATCATATAACGTTATGTCGTATTACCTTACAACGTATAACATTATGTATTATTGCGTTCTTATTTCTAACTCTATGTAGTATTACCTTCTAACGTATAACGTTATGTAGTATTACGTTATAACGTATAACGTTATGTAGTGTTGCGTTCTTATTTATAACGTTATGTAGTAGTACGTTATAACGTATAACGTTATATAGTATTACGTTATAACGGGTAACGTTATGTTGTATTAAGTTATAATGTTTAACGTTATATAGTATTTCGTTAGAACGTATAACGTTATGTAGTATTACGTTGTAACGTATAACGTTGTATAGCATCTCAGTATAACGGTTAACAATATGTCGCTTTACCTTACTACATATAACATTATGACGTATTGCGTTCTTATTTATAACGTTATGTAGTATTACGTTATAACGTATAACATTGCGCAGTATTACGTTATAACGTATAACGTTATGTAGTATTACGTTATAACGTACACCGTTCTGTAGTACTACGTTATAACGTATAACGTTATGTAGAATTACGTTATGACGTATAACGTTATGTAGTATTACGTTATAACGTATAACGTTATGTAGTATAACGTTATAACGTATAACGTCGTACAGCATATTAGTATAACGTATAACGTTATGTTGTATTACGTTATAACGTACAACGTTATGTAATATTACGTTATGACGTATAACGATATGTTGTATTGCGTTATAAAGTATAACGTTATGCAGTATTACTTTATAAGGTATAACGTTGTGTACTATTACGTTATAACGTATAACGTTATGTAGTATTACGTTATAACGTGTAACGTTATGTAGTATTACATTATGACGCAATACCTTATGTAGTATTACGTTATAACGTATAACGTTATGAAGTATTACGTTATAACGTATAACGTTATGTAGTATTAAGTTATAACATTTAACATTATGTAGTATTACGTTATAACGTATAACGTTATGTAGTATTAGGTTATAACATTTAACCTTATGTAGTATTACGTTATAACGTATAACGTTATGTAGTATTACGTTCTTACGTACAACGTTATGAACTATTACGTTGTAACGTATAACATTATGTAGTATTGCGTTATAACGTATAACGTCATGCAGTAATACGTTATAACGGATAACGTTGTATAGCATTTCTTTATATCGTATAAGGTTATGTAGCATTACCTTACAACATATAACATTGTGTTGTATTACGATATAACGTATAACGTTATGCAGCATTACGTTCTTACGTACAACGTTATGTACTACTACGTTGTAACGTATAACGTTATGTAGTATTGTGTTATAACGTTTAACGTTATGTAGTATTACGTTCTAACTTATAACGCTATGTAGTATTACATTATAACGTATAACGATGTATAGCATATGAGTATAACGTATAACGTTATGTAGTAGTACGTTATAACGTATAACGTTATGTAGTATTACATTAAGACGCAATACCTTATGTAGTATTACGTTATAACGTATAACGTTATGTAGTATTACGTTATAACGTATAACGTTATGTAGTATTACGTTATAACGTATACCGTTGTATAGCATTTCTGTATATCGTATAAGGTTATGTAGTAGTACCTTATAACGTATAACGTTGAATAGCATATTAGTATAACGTATAGCGTCATGTAGTATTACGTTATGACGTATAACGTTATGTATTATTACGCTGTAACGTATAACGTTATGTAGTATTACGATATAACGTATAACGATATGTAGTATTACGTTATAACGTGTAGCGTTATGATGTATTACGTTATAACGTATAACGTTATGAAGTATTACGTTATAACGTATATCGTTATGAAGTATTACGTTATAACGTATAGCGTTATGTAGTATTACGATATAACGTATAACGATATGTAGTATTACGTTATAACGTGTAACGTCTTGAAGTTTTACGTTATAACGTATAACGTTATGTAGTATTGCGTTATAACGTATAACGTTATGTAGTAATACGTTATAACGTATAACGTTGTATAGCATTTCTGTATATCGTATATGGTAATGTAGCATTACCTTACAATGTATAAAATTGTGCAGTATTACGATATAACGTATAACGTTATGTAGTATTGCGTTATGACGTATAACGTTGTATAGCATATCAGTATAACGTATAACGCTATGTAGTATTACGTTATAACGTATAACGTTATGAAGTATTACGTTATAACGTATAACGTTATGTAGTATTACGATGTAACGTATAACGATATGTAGTATTACGTTTTAACGTGTAACGTTATGAAGTTTTACGTTATAACGTATAACGTTATGTAGTATTGCGTTATAACGTATAACGTTATGTAGTAATACGTTATAACGTATAACGTGGTATAGCATTTCTGTATATCGTATAAGGTAATGTAGCATTACCTTACAATGTATAACATTGTGCAGTATTACGATATAACGTATAACGTTATGTAGTATTACGTTATAACGTATAACGTTATGTAGTATTACGTTCTTACGTACAACGTTCTGTGCTATTACATTGTAACTTATAACGTTATGTAGTATTGCGTTATAACGTATAACGTTGTATAGCATTTCTGTATATCGTATAAGGTTATGTAGCATTACCTTACAACGTATAACATTGTGCAGTATTACGATATAACGTATAACGTTATGTAGTATTACGTTCTTACGTACAACGTTATGTACTATTACGTTGTAACGTATAACGTTATATAGTATTGCGTTCTTATTTCTAACTTTATGTAGTATTACGTTCTAACGTATAACGTTATGTAATATTACATTATAACGTATAACGTTATGTAGTATTACGTTATAACGTATAACGTTATGTAGTATTACGTTATAACGGGTAACGTTATGTTGTATTAAGTTACAATGTTTAACGTTATATAGTATTTCGTTAGAACGTATAACGTTATGTAGTATTACGTTATAACGTATAACGTTATATAGCATATCAGTATAACGTATAACGTTACATAGTATTACGTTATAACGTATAACGTTATGTAGTATAACGTTATAACGTATAACGTCGTACAGCTTTATTAGTATAACGTATAACGTTATGTAGTATTACGTTATAACGTACAACGTTATGTAATATTACGTTATGACGTATAACGATATGTTGTATTGCGTTATAATGTATAACGTTATGCAGTATTACTTTATAAGGTATAACGTTGTGTACTATTACGTTATAACGTATAACGTTATGTAGTATTACGTTATAACGTGTAACGTTATGTAGTATTACATTAAGACGCAATACCTTATGTAGTATTACGTTAAAACGTATAACGTTATGAAGTATTACGTTATAACGTATAACGTTATGTAGTATTAAGTTATAACATTTAACATTATGTAGTATTACGTTATAACGTATAACGTTATGTAGTATTAGGTTATAACATTTAACACTATGTAGTATTACGTTATAACGTATAACGTTATGTAGTATTACGTTCTTACGTACAACGTTATGAACTATTACGTTGTAACGTATAACATTATGTAGTATTGCGTTATAATGTATAACGTCATGCAGTAATACGTTATAACGGATAACGTTGTATAGCATTTCTTTATATCGTATAAGGTTATGTAGCATTACCTTACAACGTATAACATTGTGTTGTATTACGATATAACGTATAACGTTATGCAGCATTACGTTCTTACGTACAACGTTATGTACTACTACGTTGTAACGTATAACGTTATGTAGTATTGTGTTATAACGTTTAACGTTATGTAGTATTACGTTCTAACTTATAACGCTATGTAGTATTACGTTATAACGTATAACGTTATGTAGTATTACGTTATAACGTATATCGACATGTTGTACTACGTTATAACGTATAACGTTATGTAGAATTACGTTATGACGTATAACGGTATGAAGTTTTACGTCATAACGTATAACATTGTGCAGTATTACGTTATAACGTATAACGTTATGTAGTATTACGTTATAACGTATACCGTTGTATAGCATTTCTTTATATCGTATAAGGTTATGTAGCATTACCTTACAACGTATAACATTGTGCTGTATTACGATATAACGTATAACGTTATGCAGCATTACGTTCTTACGTACAACGTTATGTACTACTACGTTGTAACGTATAACGTTATGTAGTATTGCGTTATAACGTTTAACGTTATGTAGTATTACGTTATAACTTATAACGCTATGTAGTATTACGTTATAACGTATAACGATGTATAGCATATCAGTATAACGTATAACGTTATGTAGTAGTACGTTATAACGTATAACGTTATGAAGTATTACATTAAGACGCAATACCTTATGTAGTATTACGTTATAACGTATAACGTTATGTAGTATTACGTTATAACGTATACCGTTGTATAGCATTTCTGTATGTCGTATAATGTTATTGTAGCATTACCTTACAACGTATAACATTGTGCAGTATTACGTTATGACGTATAACGTTATGTAGTATTAAGTTATAACTTTTAACGTTATATAGTATTACGTTATAACGTATAACGTTATGTAGCATTACGTTATAACGGGTAACGTTATGTTGTATTAAGTTATAATGTTTAACGTTATATAGTATTTCGTTAGAACGTATAACGTTATGTAGTATTACGTTGTAACGTATAACGTTGTATAGCATCTCAGTATAACGGTTAACGCTATGTAGTATTACGTTATAACTTTTAACGTTATGTAGTATTACGTTGTAACGTATAACGTTGTATAGCATATCAGTAAAACGTATAACATTATGTATTATTACGTTATAACGTATAACGTTGTATAGCATATTAGTATACCGGATAGCGTTGTGTAGCATTACGCTCTTGCGTATAACGTTATGTAGTATTACGTTATAACGTATAACGTCGTATAGCATATTAGTATAACGTATAACGTTATGTAGTATTACGTTATAACGTACAACGTTACGTAATATTACGTTATGACGTATAACGATATGTTGTATTACGTTATAACGCATAACGTTATGTAGTATTACGTTATAACGTATAAAGTTGTATAGCATATCAGTATAATGTATGACGTTATGTAGTAGTACCTTATAACGTATAACGTTATGAAGTATTACGTTATAACGTATAACGTTATGTAGTATTACGTTGTAACGTATAACGTTATGTAGTATTACGATATAACGTATAACGATATGTAGTATTACGTTATAACGTGTAACGTTATGAAGTATTACGTTATAACGTATAACGTTATGAAGTATTACGTTATAACGTATAACGTTATGAAGTATTACGTTATAACGTATAACGTTATGTAGTATTACGATATAACGTATAACGTTATATAGCATATCAGTATAACATATAACATTATGTCGTATTACCTTACAAGGTATAACATTATGTAGTATTGCGTTCTTATTTATGACGTTATGTAGTATAAAGTTATAACGTATAACGTTATGTAGTATTACGATATATCGTATAACGTCATATAGTATTACGATATAACGTATAACGATATGTAGTATTACGTTATAACGCGTAACGTTATGAAGTATTACGTTATAACGTATAACGTTATGTAGTATTAAGTTATAACATTTAACATTATGTAGTATTACGTTATAACGTATATCGACATGTTGTACTACGTTATAACGTATAACGGTATGAAGTATTACGTTATAACGTATAACGTTATGAAGTATTACGTTATAACGTATAACGTTACGTAGTATTACGTTATAACGTATAACGTTGTATAGCATATCTGTATATTATATAACATTATGTAGCATTACCTTACAACGTATAACATTGTGCAGTATTACGTTATAAGGTATAACGTTATGTAGTATTACGATATAACGCATAACGTTATATAGCATATCAGTATAACATATAACATTCTGTCGTATTACCTTACAACGTATAACATTATGTAGTGTTGCGTTCTTATTTATAACGTTATGTAGTAGTACGTTATAACGTATAACGTTATATAGTATTACGTTATAACGGGTAACGTTATGTTGTATTAAGTTATAATGTTTAACGTTATATAGTATTTCGTTAGAACGTATAACGTTATGTAGTATTACGTTGTAACGTATAACGTTGTATAGCATCTCATTATAACGGTTAACGCTATGTAGTATTACGTTATAACGTTTAACGTTATGTAGTATTACGTTATAACGTATGACGTTATGTAGTATTACGATATAACGTATAACGTTGTATTGCATATCAGTATAACATATAACAATATGTCGCTTTACCTTACTACATATAACATTATGTCGTATTGCGTTCTTATTTATAACGTTATGTAGTATTACGTTATAACGTATAACGTTATGTAGTATTACGTTATAACGGGTAACGTTATGTTGTATTAAGTTATAATGTTTAACGTTATATAGTATTTCGTTAGAACGTATAACGTTATGTAGTATTACGTTATAACGTATAACGTTATATAGCATATCAGTATAACATATAACAATATGTCACTTTACCTTACTACATATAACATTATGTCGTATTGCGTTCTTATTTATAACGTTATGTAGTATTACGTTATAACGTATAACGTTATGTAGTATTACGTTATAACGGGTAACGTTATGTTGTATTAAGTTATAATGTTTAACGTTATATAGTATTTCGTTAGAACGTATAACGTTATGTAGTATTACGTTGTAACGTATAACGTTGTATAGCATCTCAGTATAACGGTTAACGCTATGTAGTATTACGTTATAACGTTCAACGTTATGTAGTATTACGTTATAACGTATGACGTTATGTAGTATTACGATATAACGTATAACGTTGTATAGCATATCAGTATAACATATAACGTTATGTCGTATTACCTTACAACGTATAACATTATGTATTATTGCGTTCTTATTTCTAACTTTATGTAGTATTACGTTCTAACGTATAACGTTATGTAGTATTACGTTATAACGTATAACGTTATGTAGTATTACGTTCTTACGTACAACGTTATGTACTATTAAGTTGTAACGTATAACGTTATGTAGTATTGCGTTATAACATATAACGTTATGTCGTATTACCTTACAACGTATAACATTATGTATTATTGCGTTCTTATTTCTAACTTTATGTAGTATTACGTTCTAACGTATAACGTTATGTAGTATTACGTTATAACGTATAACGTTATGTAGTATTACGTTCTTACGTACAACGTTATGTACTATTACGTTGTAACGTATAACGTTATGTAGTATTGCGTTATAACGTATAACGTTATGAAGTATTACGTTATAACGTATAACGTTATGTAGTATTACGATATAACGTGTAACTTTATGTATTATTACGTTCCAACGTATAACGTTATTTAGTATTACGTTATAACGTATAACGTTATGTAGTATTGCTATAAGGCGCCCTACCTTATGTAGTATTACATTATAACGTATAACGTTATGTAGTATTACGTTCTCAAGTACAACGTTAATAGCATATCAGTATAACGTATTACGTTATATAGCATATCAGTATATCATATAACGTTATGTCGTATTACCTTACAACGTATAACATTATGTATTATTGCGTTCTTATTTCTAACTCTATGTAGTATTACCTTCTAACGTATAACGTTATGTAGTATTACGTTATAACGTATAACGTTATGTAGTATTACGATATAACGCATAACGTTATATAGCATATCAGTATAACATATAACATTCTGTCGTATTACCTTACAACGTATAACATTATGTAGTGTTGCGTTCTTATTTATAACGTTATGTAGTAGTACGTTATAACGTATAACGTTATATAGTATTACGTTATAACGGGTAACGTTATGTTGTATTAAGTTATAATGTTTAACGTTATATAGTATTTCGTTAGAACGTATAACGTTATGTAGTATTACGTTGTAACGTATAACGTTGTATAGCATCTCAGTATAACGGTTAACGCTATGTAGTATTACGTTATAACGTTTAACGTTATGTAGTATTACGTTATAACGTATGACGTTATGTAGTATTACGATATAACGTATAACGTTGTATTGCATATCAGTATAACATATAACAATATGTCGCTTTACCTTACTACATATAACATTATGTCGTATTGCGTTCTTATTTATAACGTTATGTAGTATTACGTTATAACGTATAACGTTATGTAGTATTACGTTATAACGTATAACGTTATGTAGTATTACGTTATAACGGGTAACGTTATGTTGTATTAAGTTATAATGTTTAACGTTATATAGTATTTCGTTAGAACGTATAACGTTATGTAGTATTACGTTATAACGTATAACGTTATATAGCATATCAGTATAACATATAACAATATGTCGCTTTAGCTTACTACATATAACATTATGTCGTATTGCGTTCTTATTTATAACGTTATGTAGTATTACGTTATAACGTATAACGTTATGTAGTATTACGTTATAACGGGTAACGTTATGTTGCATTAAGTTATAATGTTTAACGTTATATAGTATTTCGTTAGAACGTATAACGTTATGTAGTATTACGTTATAACGTATAACGTTATATAGCATATCAGTATAACGTATAACAATATGTCGCTTTACCTTACTACATATAACATTATGACGTATTGCGTTCTTATTTATAACGTTATGTAGTATTACGTTATAATGTATAACATTGCGCAGTATTACGTTATAACGTATAACGTTATGTAGTATTACGTTATAACGTACACCGTTCTGTAGTACTACGTTATAACGTATAACGATGTATAGCATATCAGCATAACGTTTAACGTTATGTAGTTGTACGTTATAACGTATAACGTTATGTAGTATTACGTTCTTACGTACAACGTTCTGCGCTACTACATTGTAACGTATAACGTTATGTAGTATTGCGTTATAACGTATAACGTTGTATAGCATTTCTGTATATCGTATAAGGTTATGTAGCATTACCTTACAACGTATAACATTGTGCAGTATTACGATATAACGTATAACGTTATGTAGTATTACGTTCTTACGTACAACGTTATGTACTATTACGTTGTAACGTATAACGTTATATAGTATTACGTTCTTATTTCTAACGTTATGTAGTATTACGTTCTAACGTATAACGTTATGTAATATTACATTATAACGTATAACGTTATGTAGTATTACGTTATAACGTGTAACGTTATGTAGTATTACGTTATAACGTATAACGTTATGTAGTATTACGTTCTTACGTACAACGTTCTGCGCTACTACATTGTAACGTATAACGTTATGTAGTATTGCGTTATAACGTATAACGTTGTATAGCATTTCTGTATATCGTATAAGGTTATGTAGCATTACCTTACAACGTATAACATTGTGCAGTATTACGATATAACGTATAACGTTATGTAGTATTACGTTCTTACGTACAACGTTATGTACTATTACGTTGTAACGTATAACGTTATATAGTATTACGTTCTTATTTCTAACGTTATGTAGTATTACGTTCTAACGTATAACGTTATGTAATATTACATTATAACGTATAACGTTATGTAGTATTACGTTATAACGTGTAACGTTATGTAGTATTACGTTATAACGTATAACGGTATGTAATAGTACGTTATAAAGTATAACGTTATGAAGTATTACGTTATAACGTATAACGTTATGTAGTATTACGATATAACGTATGACGTTATATAGCATATCAGTATAACATATAACGTTATGTCGTATTACCTTACAACGTATAACATTATGTATTATTGCGTTCTTATTTCTAACTCTATGTAGTATTACCTTCTAACGTATAACGTTATGCAGTATTACGTTATAACGTATAACGTTATGTAGTATTACGATATAACGCATAACGTTATATAGCATATCAGTATAACATATAACATTCTGTCGTATTACCTTACAACGTATAACATTATGTGGTATTGCGTTCTTATTTATAACGTTATGTAGTAGTACGTTATAACGTATAACGTTATGTAGTATTACGTTATAACGTATAACGTTATGTAGTATTACGTTCTTACGTACAACGTTATGTACTATTACGTTATAACGTGTAACGTTATGTAGTATTACGTTATAACGTATAACGGTATGTAATAGTACGTTATAAAGTATAACGTTATGAAGTATTACGTTATAACGTATAACGTTATGTAGTATTACGATATAACGTATGACGTTATATAGCATATCAGTATAACATATAACGTTATGTCGTATTACCTTACAACGTATAACATTATGTATTATTGCGTTCTTATTTCTAACTCTATGTAGTATTACCTTCTAACGTATAACGTTATGCAGTATTACGTTATAACGTATAACGTTATGTAGTATTACGATATAACGCATAACGTTATATAGCATATCAGTATAACATATAACATTCTGTCGTATTACCTTACAACGTATAACATTATGTGGTATTGCGTTCTTATTTATAACGTTATGTAGTAGTACGTTATAACGTATAACGTTATGTAGTATTACGTTATAACGTATAACGTTATGTAGTATTACGTTCTTACGTACAACGTTATGTACTATTACGTTGTAACGTATAACGTTATGTAGTATTGCGTTATAACGTATAACGTTATGAAGTATTACGTTATAACGTATAACGTTAAGTAGTATTACGATATAACATGTAACTTTATGTATTATTACGTTCCAACGTATAACGTTATTTAGTATTACGTTATAACGTATAACGTTATGTAGTATTACGATATAACGTATGACGTTATATAGCATATCAGTATAACATATAACGTTATGTCGTATTACCTTACAACGTATAACATTATGTATTATTGCGTTCTTATTTCTAACTTTATGTAGTATTACGTTCTAACGTATAACGTTATGTAGTATTACGTTATAACGTATAACGTTATGTAGTATTACGTTCTTACGTACAACGTTATGTACTATTACGTTGTAACGTATAACGTTATGTAGTATTGCGTTATAACGTATAACGTTATGAAGTATTACGTTATAACGTATAACGTTATGTAGTATTACGATATAACGTGTAACTTTATGTATTATTACGTTCCAACGTATAACGTTATTTAGTATTACGTTATAACGTATAACGTTATGTAGTATTGCTATAAGGCGCCCTACCTTATGTAGTATTACATTATAACGTATAACGTTATGTAGTATTACGTTCTCAAGTACAACGTTAATAGCATATCAGTATAACGTATAACGTTATATAGCATATCAGTATATCATATAACGTTATGTCGTATTACCTTACAACGTATAACATTATGTATTATTGCGTTCTTATTTCTAACTCTATGTAGTATTACCTTCTAACGTATAACGTTATGTAGTATTACGTTATAACGTATAACGTTATGTAGTGTTGCGTTCTTATTTATAACGTTATGTAGTAGTACGTTATAACGTATAACGTTATATAGTATTACGTTATAACGGGTAACGTTATGTTGTATTAAGTTATAATGTTTAACGTTATATAGTATTTCGTTAGAACGTATAACGTTATGTAGTATTACGTTGTAACGTATAACGTTGTATAGCATCTCAGTATAACGGTTAACAATATGTCGCTTTACCTTACTACATATAACATTATGACGTATTGCGTTCTTATTTATAACGTTATGTAGTATTACGTTATAACGTATAACATTGCGCAGTATTACGTTATAACGTATAACGTTATGTAGTATTACGTTATAACGTACACCGTTCTGTAGTACTACGTTATAACGTATAACGTTATGTAGAATTACGTTATGACGTATAACGTTATGTAGTATTACGTTATAACGTATAACGTTATGTAGTATAACGTTATAACGTATAACGTCGTACAGCATATTAGTATAACGTATAACGTTATGTTGTATTACGTTATAACGTACAACGTTATGTAATATTACGTTATGACGTATAACGATATGTTGTATTGCGTTATAAAGTATAACGTTATGCAGTATTACTTTATAAGGTATAACGTTGTGTACTATTACGTTATAACGTATAACGTTATGTAGTATTACGTTATAACGTGTAACGTTATGTAGTATTACATTATGACGCAATACCTTATGTAGTATTACGTTATAACGTATAACGTTATGAAGTATTACGTTATAACGTATAACGTTATGTAGTATTAAGTTATAACATTTAACATTATGTAGTATTACGTTATAACGTATAACGTTATGTAGTATTAGGTTATAACATTTAACCTTATGTAGTATTACGTTATAACGTATAACGTTATGTAGTATTACGTTCTTACGTACAACGTTATGAACTATTACGTTGTAACGTATAACATTATGTAGTATTGCGTTATAACGTATAACGTCATGCAGTAATACGTTATAACGGATAACGTTGTATAGCATTTCTTTATATCGTATAAGGTTATGTAGCATTACCTTACAACATATAACATTGTGTTGTATTACGATATAACGTATAACGTTATGCAGCATTACGTTCTTACGTACAACGTTATGTACTACTACGTTGTAACGTATAACGTTATGTAGTATTGTGTTATAACGTTTAACGTTATGTAGTATTACGTTCTAACTTATAACGCTATGTAGTATTACATTATAACGTATAACGATGTATAGCATATGAGTATAACGTATAACGTTATGTAGTAGTACGTTATAACGTATAACGTTATGTAGTATTACATTAAGACGCAATACCTTATGTAGTATTACGTTATAACGTATAACGTTATGTAGTATTACGTTATAACGTATAACGTTATGTAGTATTACGTTATAACGTATACCGTTGTATAGCATTTCTGTATATCGTATAAGGTTATGTAGTAGTACCTTATAACGTATAACGTTGAATAGCATATTAGTATAACGTATAGCGTCATGTAGTATTACGTTATGACGTATAACGTTATGTATTATTACGCTGTAACGTATAACGTTATGTAGTATTACGATATAACGTATAACGATATGTAGTATTACGTTATAACGTGTAGCGTTATGATGTATTACGTTATAACGTATAACGTTATGAAGTATTACGTTATAACGTATTTCGTTATGAAGTATTACGTTATAACGTATAGCGTTATGTAGTATTACGATATAACGTATAACGATATGTAGTATTACGTTATAACGTGTAACGTCTTGAAGTTTTACGTTATAACGTATAACGTTATGTAGTATTGCGTTATAACGTATAACGTTATGTAGTAATACGTTATAACGTATAACGTTGTATAGCATTTCTGTATATCGTATATGGTAATGTAGCATTACCTTACAATGTATAACATTGTGCAGTATTACGATATAACGTATAACGTTATGTAGTATTGCGTTATGACGTATAACGTTGTATAGCATATCAGTATAACGTATAACGCTATGTAGTATTACGTTATAACGTATAACGTTATGAAGTATTACGTTATAACGTATAACGTTATGTAGTATTACGATGTAACGTATAACGATATGTAGTATTACGTTTTAACGTGTAACGTTATGAAGTTTTACGTTATAACGTATAACGTTATGTAGTATTGCGTTATAACGTATAACGTTATGTAGTAATACGTTATAACGTATAACGTGGTATAGCATTTCTGTATATCGTATAAGGTAATGTAGCATTACCTTACAATGTATAACATTGTGCAGTATTACGATATAACGTATAACGTTATGTAGTATTACGTTATAACGTATAACGTTATGTAGTATTACGTTCTTACGTACAACGTTCTGTGCTATTACATTGTAACTTATAACGTTATGTAGTATTGCGTTATAACGTATAACGTTGTATAGCATTTCTGTATATCGTATAAGGTTATGTAGCATTACCTTACAACGTATAACATTGTGCAGTATTACGATATAACGTATAACGTTATGTAGTATTACGTTCTTACGTACAACGTTATGTACTATTACGTTGTAACGTATAACGTTATATAGTATTGCGTTCTTATTTCTAACTTTATGTAGTATTACGTTCTAACGTATAACGTTATGTAATATTACATTATAACGTATAACGTTATGTAGTATTACGTTATAACGTATAACGTTATGTAGTATTACGTTATAACGGGTAACGTTATGTTGTATTAAGTTACAATGTTTAACGTTATATAGTATTTCGTTAGAACGTATAACGTTATGTAGTATTACGTTATAACGTATAACGTTATATAGCATATCAGTATAACGTATAACGTTACATAGTATTACGTTATAACGTATAACGTTATGTAGTATAACGTTATAACGTATAACGTCGTACAGCATATTAGTATAACGTATAACGTTATGTAGTATTACGTTATAACGTACAACGTTATGTAATATTACGTTATGACGTATAACGATATGTTGTATTGCGTTATAATGTATAACGTTATGCAGTATTACTTTATAAGGTATAACGTTGTGTACTATTACGTTATAACGTATAACGTTATGTAGTATTACGTTATAACGTGTAACGTTATGTAGTATTACATTAAGACGCAATACCTTATGTAGTATTACGTTATAACGTATAACGTTATGAAGTATTACGTTATAACGTATAACGTTATGTAGTATTAAGTTATAACATTTAACATTATGTAGTATTACGTTATAACGTATAACGTTATGTAGTATTAGGTTATAACATTTAACACTATGTAGTATTACGTTATAACGTATAACGTTATGTAGTATTACGTTCTTACGTACAACGTTATGAACTATTACGTTGTAACGTATAACATTATGTAGTATTGCGTTATAATGTATAACGTCATGCAGTAATACGTTATAACGGATAACGTTGTATAGCATTTCTTTATATCGTATAAGGTTATGTAGCATTACCTTACAACGTATAACATTGTGTTGTATTACGATATAACGTATAACGTTATGCAGCATTACGTTCTTACGTACAACGTTATGTACTACTACGTTGTAACGTATAACGTTATGTAGTATTGTGTTATAACGTTTAACGTTATGTAGTATTACGTTCTAACTTATAACGCTATGTAGTATTACGTTATAACGTATAACGATGTATAGCATATGAGTATAACGTATAACGTTATGTAGTATTACGTTATAGCGTATACCGTTGTATAGCATTTCTGTATATCGTATAAGGTTATGTAGTAGTACCTTATAACGTATAACGTTGAATAGCATATTAGTATAACGTATAGCGTCATGTAGTATTACGTTATGACGTATAACGTTATGTATTATTACGCTGTAACGTATAACGTTATGTAGTACTACGATATAACGTATAACGATATGTAGTATTACGTTATAACGTGTAACGTTATGAAGTATTACGTTATAACGTATAACGTTATGAAGTATTACGTTATAACGTATAACGTTATGAAGTATTACGTTATAACGTATAGCGTTATGTAGTATTACGATATAACGTATAACGATATGTAGTATTACGTTATAACGTGAAACGTCTTGAAGTTTTACGTTATAACGTATAACGTTATGTAGTATTGCGTTATAACGTATAACGTTATGTAGTAATACGTTATAACGTATAACGTTGTATAGCATTTCTGTATATCGTATAAGGTAATGTAGCATTACCTTACAATGTATAACATTGTGCAGTATTACGATATAACGTATAACGTTATGTAGTATTGCGTTATGACGTATAACGTTGTATAGCATATCAGTATAACGTATAACGCTATGTAGTATTACGTTATAACGTATAACGTTATGAAGTATTACGTTATAACGTATAACGTTATGTAGTATTACGATGTAACGTATAACGATATGTAGTATTACGTTTTAACGTGTAACGTTATGAAGTTTTACGTTATAACGTATAACGTTATGTAGTATTGCGTTATAACGTATAACATTATGTAGTAATACGTTATAACGTATAACGTGGTATAGCATTTCTGTATATCGTATAAGGTAATGTAGCATTACCTTACAATGTATAACATTGTGCAGTATTACGATATAACGTATAACGTTATGTAGTATTACGTTATAACGTATAACGTTATGTAGTATTACGTTCTTACGTACAACGTTCTGTGCTATTACATTGTAACTTATAACGTTATGTAGTATTGCGTTATAACGTATAACGTTGTATAGCATTTCTGTATATCGTATAAGGTTATGTAGCATTACCTTACAACGTATAACATTGTGCAGTATTACGATATAACGTATAACGTTATGTAGTATTACGTTCTTACGTACAACGTTATGTACTATTACGTTGTAACGTATAACGTTATATAGTATTGCGTTCTTATTTCTAACTTTATGTAGTATTACGTTCTAACGTATAACGTTATGTAATATTACATTATAACGTATAACGTTATGTAGTATTACGTTATAACGTATAACGTTATGTAGTATTACGTTATAACGGGTAACGTTATGTTGTATTAAGTTACAATGTTTAACGTTATATAGTATTTCGTTAGAACGTATAACGTTATGTAGTATTACGTTATAACGTATAACGTTATATAGCATATCAGTATAACGTATAACGTTACATAGTATTACGTTATAACGTATAACGTTATGTAGTATAACGTTATAACGTATAACGTCGTACAGCATATTAGTATAACGTATTACGTTATGTAGTATTACGTTATAACGTACAACGTTATGTAATATTACGTTATGACGTATAACGATATGTTGTATTGCGTTATAAAGTATAACGTTATGCAGTATTACTTTATAAGGTATAACGCTGTGTACTATTACGTTATAACGTATAACGTTATGTAGTATTACGTTATAACGTGTAACGTTATGTAGTATTACGTTCTAACTTATAACGCTATGTAGTATTACGTTATAACGTATAACGATGTATAGCATATGAGTATAACGTATAACGTTATGTAGTAGTACGTTATAACGTATAACGTTATGTAGTATTACATTAAGACGCAATACCTTATGTAGTACTACGTTATAACGTATAACGTTATGTAGTATTACGTTATAGCGTATACCGTTGTATAGCATTTCTGTATATCGTATAAGGTTATGTAGTAGTACCTTATAACGTATAACGTTGAATAGCATATTAGTATAACGCATAGCGTCATGTAGTATTACGTTATGACGTATAACGTTATGTATTATTACGCTGTAACGTATAACGTTATGTAGTACTACGATATAACGTATAACGATATGTAGTATTACGTTATAACGTGTAACGTTATGAAGTATTGCGTTATAACGTATAACGTTATGAAGTATTACGTTATAACGTATAACGTTATGAAGTATTACGTTATAACGTATAGCGTTATGTAGTATTACGATATAACGTATAACGATATGTAGTATTACGTTATAACGTGAAACGTCTTGAAGTTTTACGTTATAACGTATAACGTTATGTAGTATTGCGTTATAACGTATAACGTTATGTAGTAATACGTTATAACGTATAACGTTGTATAGCATTTCTGTATATCGTATAAGGTAATGTAGCATTACCTTACAATGTATAACATTGTGCAGTATTACGATATAACGTATAACGTTATGTAGTATTGCGTTATGACGTATAACGTTGTATAGCATATCAGTATAACGTATAACGCTATGTAGTATTACGTTATAACGTATAACGTTATGAAGTATTACGTTATAACGTATAACGTTATGTAGTATTACGATGTAACGTATAACGATATGTAGTATTACGTTTTAACGTGTAACGTTATGAAGTTTTACGTTATAACGTATAACGTTATGTAGTATTGCGTTATAACGTATAACGTTATGTAGTAATACGTTATAACGTATAACGTGGTATAGCATTTCTGTATATCGTATAAGGTAATGTAGCATTACCTTACAATGTATAACATTGTGCAGTATTACGATATAACGTATAACGTTATGTAGTATTACGTTATAACGTATAACGATGTATAGCATATCAGCATAACGTTTAACGTTATGTAGTAGTACGTTATAACGTATAACGTTATGTAGTATTACGTTCTTACGTACAACGTTCTGTGCTATTACATTGTAACGTATAACGTTATGTAGTATTGCGTTATAACGTATAACGTTGTATAGCATTTCTGTATATCGTATAACGTTATGTAGCATTACCTTACAACGTATAACATTGTGCAGTATTACGATATAACGTATAACGTTATGTAGTAATACGTTATAACGTATAACGTGGTATAGCATTTCTGTATATCGTATAAGGTAATGTAGCATTACCTTACAACGTATAACATTGTACAGTATTACGTTATAACGTATAGCGTTATATAGTATTTCGTTAGAACGTATAACGCTATGTAGTATTACGTTATAACGTTTAACGTTATGTAGTATTACGTTATAACGTATGACGTTATGTAGTATTACGATATAACGTATAACGTTGTATAGCATATCAGTATAACATATAACGTTATGTCGTATTACCTTACAACGTATAACATTATGTATTATTGCGTTCTTATTTCTAACTTTATGTAGTATTACGTTCTAACGTATAACGTTATGTAGTATTACGTTATAACGTATAACGTTATGTAGTATTACGTTCTTACGTACAACGTTATGTACTATTACGTTGTAACGTATAACGTTATGTAGTATTGCGTTATAACGTATAACGTTATGAAGTATTACGTTATAACGTATAACGTTATGTAGTATTACGATATAAGGTGTAACTTTATGTATTATTACGTTCCAACGTATAACGTTATTTAGTATTACGTTATAACGTATAACGTTATGTAGTATTGCAATAAGGCGCCCTACCTTATGTAGTATTACATTATAACGTATAACGTTATGTAGTATTACGTTCTCAAGTACAACGTTAATAGCATATCAGTATTACGTATAGCGTTACATAGCATATCAGTATAACGTATAACGTAATGTAGTATTAATCTCTTGCGTATAACGTTATATAGTATTACGTTATAACGTATATCGATATGTTGTACTACGTTATAACGTATAACGTTATGTAGAATTACGTTATGACGTATAACGTTATGTAGTATTACGCTATAACGTATAACGTTGTATAGCATATCAGTATAACGAATAACGTTATGTAGTATTACGTTATAATGTATTACGTCATGTAGTTTTACGTTCTCAAGTATAACGTTGTATAGCATATCAGTGTAACGTATTACGTTATATAGCATATCAGTATAATGTATAACAATATGTTTTATTACGTTATAACCTATAACGTTGTATAGCATATTAGTATAACGTATAACGCTATGAAGTATTACGTTATAACGTATAAAGTTATGTAGTATTACGTTCATACGTATAATGTTTTATAATATTACATCATAACGCACGATCTTATGTAGTATTACGTTATAACGTATAACGTTATGTAGTATTACGTTATAACGTATAACGTTGTATAGCATATTAGTATAACGGATAGCGTTGTGTAGTATTACGCTCTTGGGTATAACGTTATGTAGTATTACGTTATAACGTATAACGTCGTATAGCATATTAGTATAACGTATAACGTTATGTAGTATTACGTTATAACGTACAACGTTATGTAATATTACGTTATGACGTACAACGATATGTTGTATTACGTTATAACGCATAACGTTATGTAGTATTGCGTTATAACGTATAACGTTATGTAGTATTACGTTATAACGTATACCGTTGTATAGCATTTCTGTATATCGTATAAGGTTGTGTAGCATTACCTTACAACGTATAACATTGTGCAGTATTACGTTATGACGTATAACGTTATGTAGTATTAAGTTATAACTTTTAACGTTATGTAGTATTACGTTATAACGTATAACGTTATGTAGTATTACGTTACAACCTATTACGTTATGTAGTATTACGTTATAACGTATAAAGTTGTATAGCATATCAGTATAACGTATGACGTTATGTAGTAGTACCTTATAACGTATAACGTTATGAAGTATTACGTTATAACGTATAACGTTATGTAGTATTACGTTGTAACGTATAACGTTATGTAGTATTACGATATAACGTATAACGATATGTAGTATTACGTTATAACGTGTAACGTTATGAAGTGTTACGTTATAACGTATAACGTTATGTAGTATTACGTTATAACGTATAACGTTGTATAGCATATCTGTATATTATATAACATTATGTAGCATTACCTTACAACGTATAACGTTATGTAGTATTGCGATATATCGTATAACGTTATGTAGTATTACGATATAACGTATAACGATATGTAGTATTACATTAAGACGCACCTACTTATGTAGTATTACGCTATAACGTATAACGTTGTATAGCATATCAGTATAACGCGTAACGTTATGAAGTATTACGTTATAACGTATAACGTTATGTAGTATTAAGTTATAGCATTTAACATTATGTAGTATTACGTTATAACGTATATCGACATGTTGTACTACGTTATAACGTATAACGTTATGTAGAATTACGTTATGACGTATAACGCTATGTAGTATTACGTTATAACGTATAACGTTATGAAGTATTACGTTATAACGTATAAGGTTATGAAGTATTACGTTATAACGTATAACGTTATGTAGTATTACGTTATAACGTATAGCGTTGTATAGCATATCTGTATATTATATAACATTATGTAGCATTACCTTACAACGTATAACATTGTGCAGTATTACGTTATAACGTATAACGTTAGGTAGTATTACGTTATAACGTACAACGTTATGTAGTATTACGTTATAACGTACAACGATATGTAGTATTACATTAAGACGCACTAACTTATGTAGTATTACGCTATAACGTATAACGTTGTGTAGCATATCAGTATATCGAATAACGTTATGTAGTATTACGTTATAACGTATAACGAAATGCTGTACTACGTTATAACGTATAACGTTATGTAGTATTGCGTTATAACGTATAACGTTATATAGCATATCAGTATAACGTATAACGTTACATAGTATTACGTTATAACGTATAACGTTATGTAGTATAACGTTATAACGTATAACGTTATATAGCATATCAGTATAACGTATAACGTTATGTAGTATTACGATATAACGTATAACGTTATATAGCATATCAGTATAACAGATAACATTATGTCGCATTACCTTACTACGTATAACATTATGTCGTATTGCGTTCTTATTTATAACGTTATGTGGTATTACGTTATAACGTATAACGTTATGTAGTATTACGTTATAACGGGTAACGTTATGTTGTATTAAGTTATAATGTTTAACGTTATATAGTATTTCGCTAGAACGTATAACGTTATGTAGTATTACGTTGTAACGTATAACGTTGTATAGCATATCAGTATAACATATAACGCTATGTCGTATTACCTTACAACGTATAACATTATGTATTATTGCGTTCTTATTTCTAACTTTATGTAGTAGTACGTTCTAACGTATAACGTTATGTAGTATTACGATATAACGTATAACGTTGTATAGCATATCAGTATAAGATATAACGTTATGTAGTATTACCTTACAACGTATAACATTATGTAGTATTACGTTATAACGTATAACGTTGTGTAGTATTACGTTATAACGTATAACGTTATGTAGTATTACGTTATAACGTATAACGTTATGTAGTATTACGATATAACGTATAACGGTATGTAGTATTACGTTATAACGTATTACGTTATGAAGTATTACGTTATAATGTATAAGGTTATGTAGTATTGCAATAAGGCGCACTACCTTATGTAGTATTACATTATAACGTATAACGTTATGTAGTATTACGTTCTCAACTACAACGTTAATAGCATATCAGTATTACGTATAACGTTATATAGCATATCAGTATAACGTATAACGTTATGTAGTATTAATCTCTTGCGTATAACGTTATATAGTATTACGTTATAACGTATATCGATATGTTGTACTATATTATAACGTATATCGTTATGTAGAATTACGTTATGACGTATAACGTTATGTAGTATTACGCTATAACGTATAACGTTATGTCGTATTGCGTTCTTATTTATAACGTTATGTAGTATTACGTTATAACGTATAACGTTATGTAGTATTACGTTATAACGGGTAACGTTATGTTGTATTAAGTTATAATGTTTAACGTTATATAGTATTTCGCTAGAACGTATAACGTTATGTAGTATTACGTTGTAACGTATAACGTTGTATAGCATATCAGTATAACATATAACGCTATGTCGTATTACCTTACAACGTATAACATTATGTATTATTGCGTTCTTATTTCTAACTTTATGTAGTAGTACGTTCTAACGTATAACGTTATGGAGTATTACTACATAACGTATAACGTTATGTAGTATTACGTTCTTACGTACAACGTTATGTACTATTACGTTGTAACGTATAACGTTATGTAGTATTGCGTTATAACGTATAACGTTATGTAGTATTACGATATAACGTATAACGTTGTATAGCATATCAGTATAAGATATAACGTTATGTAGTATTACCTTACAACGTATAACATTATGTAGTATTGCGTTCTTATTTATAACTTTAAGTAGTATTACGTTATAACGTATAACGTTATGTAGTATAACGTTATAACGTGTAACTTTATGTATTATTACGTTCCAACGTATAACGTTATGTAGTATTACGTTATAACGTATAACGTTGTGTAGTATTACGTTATAACGTATAACGTTATGTAGTATTACGTTATAACGTATAACGTTATGTAGTATTACGATATAACGTATAACGGTATGTAGTATTACGTTATAACGTATTACGTTATGAAGTATTACGTTATAACGTATAAGGTTATGTAGTATTGCAATAAGGCGCACTACCTTATGTAGTATTACATTATAACGTATAACGTTATGTAGTATTACGTTCTCAACTACAACGTTAATAGCATATCAGTATTACGTATAACGTTATATAGCATATCAGTATAACGTATAACGTTATGTAGTATTAATCTCTTGCGTATAGCGTTATATAGTATTACGTTATAACGTATATCGATATGTTGTACTATATTATAACGTATAACGTTATGTAGAATTACGTTATGACGTATAACGTTATGTAGTATTACGCTATAACGTATAACGTTATGTAGTATTACGTTCTCAACTACAACGTTAATAGCATATCAGTATTACGTATAACGTTATATAGCATATCAGTATAACGTATAACGTTATGTAGTATTAATCTCTTGCGTATAGCGTTATATAGTATTACGTTATAACGTATATCGATATGTTGTACTATATTATAACGTATAACGTTATGTAGAATTACGTTATGACGTATAACATTGTGCAGTATTACGTTATAACGTATAACGTTATGTAGTATTACGTTATAACGTACACCGTTATGTAGTATTACATTAAGACGCGCTAACTTATGTAGTATTACGCTATAACGTATAACGTTGTATAGCATATCAGTATGACATATAACATTATGTCGTATTACCTTACAACGTATAACATTATGTATTATTGCGTTCTTATTTATAACTTTATGTAGCATTACGTTCTTACGTATAACGTTATGTAGTATTACGTTATAACGTATAAAGTTATGTAGTATTACGTTCTTTCGTACAACGTTATGTAGTATTACGTTGTAACGTATAACGTTATGTAGTATTGCGTTATAACGTATAACGTTATGAAGTATTACGTTATAACGTATAACGTTATGTAGTATTACGTTATAACATATAGCGTTGTATAGCATATCTGTATATTATATAACGTTATGTAGCATTACCTTACAACGTATAACATTGTGCAGTATTACGTTATAACGTATAACATTATGTATTATTTCGTTATAACGTATAACGTTGTATAGCATATCAGCAGAACGATTAACGTTATGTAGTAGTACGCTATAACGTATAACGTTATGTAGTATTACGTTATAACGTATAACGTTACGTAGTATTACGTTATAACGTGTAACGTTATGTACTATTACGTTGTAACGTATAACGTTATATAGTATTGCGTTCTTATATCTAACTTTATGTAGTATTACGTTCTAACGTATAACGTTATGTAATATTACATTATAACGTATAACGTTATGTAGTATTACGTAATAGCGTGTAACGTTATGTAGTATTACGTTACAACATATAACGTTATGTCGTATTACCTTACAACGTATAAGATTATGTAGTATTACGTTCTTATTTATAACTTTATGTAGTATTACGTTCTATTGTATAACGTTATGTAGTATTACGTTATAACGTATAACGTTATGTAGTATTACGATATAACGTATAACGTTATATAGCATATCAGTATGACATATAACATTATGTCGTATTACCTTACAACGTATAACATTATGTATTATTGCGTTCTTATTTATAACTTTATGTAGCATTACGTTCTTACGTATAACGTTATGTAGTATTACGTTATAACGTATAAAGTTATGTAGTATTACGTTCTTTCGTACAACGTTATGTAGTATTACGTTGTAACGTATAACGTTATGTAGTATTACGTTATAACGTATTACGTTATGAAGTATTACGTTATAATGTATAAGGTTATGTAGTATTGCAATAAGGCGCACTACCTTATGTAGTATTACATTATAACGTATAACGTTATGTAGTATTACGTTCTCAACTACAACGTTAATAGCATATCAGTATTACGTATAACGTTATATAGCATATCAGTATAACGTATAACGTTATGTAGTATTAATCTCTTGCGTATAACGTTATATAGTATTACGTTATAACGTATATCGATATGTTGTACTATATTATAACGTATATCGTTATGTAGAATTACGTTATGACGTATAACGTTATGTAGTATTACGCTATAACGTATAACGTTATGTCGTATTGCGTTCTTATTTATAACGTTATGTAGTATTACGTTATAACGTATAACGTTATGTAGTATTACGTTATAACGGGTAACGTTATGTTGTATTAAGTTATAATGTTTAACGTTATATAGTATTTCGCTAGAACGTATAACGTTATGTAGTATTACGTTGTAACGTATAACGTTGTATAGCATATCAGTATAACATATAACGCTATGTCGTATTACCTTACAACGTATAACATTATGTATTATTGCGTTCTTATTTCTAACTTTATGTAGTAGTACGTTCTAACGTATAACGTTATGGAGTATTACTACATAACGTATAACGTTATGTAGTATTACGTTCTTACGTACAACGTTATGTACTATTACGTTGTAACGTATAACGTTATGTAGTATTGCGTTATAACGTATAACGTTATGTAGTATTACGATATAACGTATAACGTTGTATAGCATATCAGTATAAGATATAACGTTATGTAGTATTACCTTACAACGTATAACATTATGTAGTATTGCGTTCTTATTTATAACTTTAAGTAGTATTACGTTATAACGTATAACGTTATGTAGTATAACGTTATAACGTGTAACTTTATGTATTATTACGTTCCAACGTATAACGTTATGTAGTATTACGTTATAACGTATAACGTTGTGTAGTATTACGTTATAACGTATAACGTTATGTAGTATTACGTTATAACGTATAACGTTATGTAGTATTACGATATAACGTATAACGGTATGTAGTATTACGTTATAACGTATTACGTTATGAAGTATTACGTTATAACGTATAAGGTTATGTAGTATTGCAATAAGGCGCACTACCTTATGTAGTATTACATTATAACGTATAACGTTATGTAGTATTACGTTCTCAACTACAACGTTAATAGCATATCAGTATTACGTATAACGTTATATAGCATATCAGTATAACGTATAACGTTATGTAGTATTAATCTCTTGCGTATAGCGTTATATAGTATTACGTTATAACGTATATCGATATGTTGTACTATATTATAACGTATAACGTTATGTAGAATTACGTTATGACGTATAACGTTATGTAGTATTACGCTATAACGTATAACGTTATGTAGTATTACGTTCTCAACTACAACGTTAATAGCATATCAGTATTACGTATAACGTTATATAGCATATCAGTATAACGTATAACGTTATGTAGTATTAATCTCTTGCGTATAGCGTTATATAGTATTACGTTATAACGTATATCGATATGTTGTACTATATTATAACGTATAACGTTATGTAGAATTACGTTATGACGTATAACATTGTGCAGTATTACGTTATAACGTATAACGTTATGTAGTATTACGTTATAACGTACACCGTTATCTAGTATTACATTAAGACGCGCTAACTTATGTAGTATTACGCTATAACGTATAACGTTGTATAGCATATCAGTATGACATATAACATTATGTCGTATTACCTTACAACGTATAACATTATGTATTATTGCGTTCTTATTTATAACTTTATGTAGCATTACGTTCTTACGTATAACGTTATGTAGTATTACGTTATAACGTATAAAGTTATGTAGTATTACGTTCTTTCGTACAACGTTATGTAGTATTACGTTGTAACGTATAACGTTATGTAGTATTGCGTTATAACGTATAACGTTATGAAGTATTACGTTATAACGTATAACGTTATGTAGTATTACGTTATAACATATAGCGTTGTATAGCATATCTGTATATTATATAACGTTATGTAGCATTACCTTACAACGTATAACATTGTGCAGTATTACGTTATAACGTATAACATTATGTATTATTTCGTTATAACGTATAACGTTGTATAGCATATCAGCAGAACGATTAACGTTATGTAGTAGTACGCTATAACGTATAACGTTATGTAGTATTACGTTATAACGTATAACGTTACGTAGTATTACGTTATAACGTGTAACGTTATGTACTATTACGTTGTAACGTATAACGTTATATAGTATTGCGTTCTTATATCTAACTTTATGTAGTATTACGTTCTAACGTATAACGTTATGTAATATTACATTATAACGTATAACGTTATGTAGTATTACGTAATAGCGTGTAACGTTATGTAGTATTACGTTACAACATATAACGTTATGTCGTATTACCTTACAACGTATAAGATTATGTAGTATTACGTTCTTATTTATAACTTTATGTAGTATTACGTTCTATTGTATAACGTTATGTAGTATTACGTTATAACGTATAACGTTATGTAGTATTACGATATAACGTATAACGTTATATAGCATATCAGTATGACATATAACATTATGTCGTATTACCTTACAACGTATAACATTATGTATTATTGCGTTCTTATTTATAACTTTATGTAGCATTACGTTCTTACGTATAACGTTATGTAGTATTACGTTATAACGTATAAAGTTATGTAGTATTACGTTCTTTCGTACAACGTTATGTAGTATTACGTTGTAACGTATAACGTTATGTAGTATTGCGTTATAACGTATAACGTTATGAAGTATTACGTTATAACGTATAACGTCATAAAGTATTACGATATAACGTATAACGTTGTATATCATATCAGTATAACATATAACGTTATGTCGTATTACCTTACAACGTATAACATTATGTAGTATTGCGTTCTTATTTATAACTTTATGTAGTATTACGTTCTAACGTATAACGATATGTAGTATTACGTTATAACGTGTAACGTCATAAAGTATTACGTTATAACGTATAACGTTATGTAGTATTACGATATAACGTTTATCGTTGTATAGCATATCAGTATAACATATAATGTTATGTAGTATTACCTTACCACGTATAACATTATGTAGTATTGCGTTCTTATTTATAACTTTAAGTAGTATTACGTTATAACGTATAACGTTATGTAGTATTACGTTATAACGTATAACGTTACGTAGTATTACGTTGTAACTTATAACGTTATGTAGTATTGCGTTATAACGTATAACGTTATGAAGTATTACGTTATAACGTGTAACGTTATGAAGTATTACGTTATAACGTATAACGTTATGTAGTATTACGATATAACGTATAACGATATGTAGTATTACGTTATAACGTGTAACGTTATGTAGTATTACGTTACAACCTATAACGTTATGTAGTATTACGGTATAACGTATAACGTTGTATAGCATATCAGTATAACATATAACGTTATGTAGTATTACCTTACAACGTATAACATTATGTAGTATTGCGTTCTTATTTATAACGTTAAATATAATTACGTTATAACGTATAACGTTATGTAGTATTGCGTTATAACGTTTAACGTTATGTAGTAGTACCTTATAACGTATAACGATATGTAGTATTACGTTATAACGTGTAACGTTATGAAGTATTACGTTATAACGTATAACGTTATGTAGTATTACGATATAACGTATAACGATATGTACTATTACGTTGTAACGTATAACGCTATGTAGTTTTGCGTTATAACGTACAACGTTATGAAGTATTACGTTATAACGTATAACGTTATGCAGTGTTACGATATAACGTATGACGATATGTAGTATTACGTTATAACGTGTAACGTCATGAAGTATTACGTTATAACGTATAACGATGTATAGCATATCAGCAGAACGATTAACGTTATGTAGTAGTACGCTATAACGTATAACGTTATGTAGTATTACGTTATAACGTATAACGTTACGTAGTATTACGTTATAACGTGTAACGTTATGTACTATTACGTTGTAACGTATAGCGTTATATCGTATTGCGTTCTTATTTCTAACTTTATGTAGTATTACGTTCTAACGTATAACGTTATGTAATATTACATTATAACGTATAACGTTATGTAGTATTACGTTATAGCGTGTAACGTTATCTAGTATTACGTTACAACATATAACGTTATGTCGTATTACCTTACAACGTATAACTTTATGTAGCATTACGTTCTTACGTATAACGTTATGTAGTATTACGTTATAACGTATAAAGTTATGTAGTATTACGTTCTTTCGTACAACGTTATGTAGTATTACGTTGTAACGTATAACGTTATGTAGTATTGCGTTATAACGTATAACGTTATGAAGTATTACGTTATAACGTATAACGTCATAAAGTATTACGATATAACGTATAACGTTGTATATCATATCAGTATAACATATAACGTTATGTCGTATTACCTTACAACGTATAACATTATGTAGTATTGCGTTCTTATTTATAACTTTATGTAGTATTACGTTCTAACGTATAACGGTATGTAGTATTACGTTATAACGTATTACGTTATGAAGTATTACGTTATAACGTATAAGGTTATGTAGTATTGCAATAAGGCGCACTACCTTATGTAGTATTACATTATAACGTATAACGTTATGTAGTATTACGTTCTCAACTACAACGTTAATAGCATATCAGTATTACGTATAACGTTATATAGCATATCAGTATAACGTATAACGTTATGTAGTATTAATCTCTTGCGTATAGCGTTATATAGTATTACGTTATAACGTATATCGATATGTTGTACTATATTATAACGTATAACGTTATGTAGAATTACGTTATGACGTATAACGTTATGTAGTATTACGCTATAACGTATAACGTTATGTAGTATTACGTTCTCAACTACAACGTTAATAGCATATCAGTATTACGTATAACGTTATATAGCATATCAGTATAACGTATAACGTTATGTAGTATTAATCTCTTGCGTATAGCGTTATATAGTATTACGTTATAACGTATATCGATATGTTGTACTATATTATAACGTATAACGTTATGTAGAATTACGTTATGACGTATAACATTGTGCAGTATTACGTTATAACGTATAACGTTATGTAGTATTACGTTATAACGTACACCGTTATGTAGTATTACATTAAGACGCGCTAACTTATGTAGTATTACGCTATAACGTATAACGTTGTATAGCATATCAGTATGACATATAACATTATGTCGTATTACCTTACAACGTATAACATTATGTATTATTGCGTTCTTATTTATAACTTTATGTAGCATTACGTTCTTACGTATAACGTTATGTAGTATTACGTTATAACGTATAAAGTTATGTAGTATTACGTTCTTTCGTACAACGTTATGTAGTATTACGTTGTAACGTATAACGTTATGTAGTATTGCGTTATAACGTATAACGTTATGAAGTATTACGTTATAACGTATAACGTTATGTAGTATTACGTTATAACATATAGCGTTGTATAGCATATCTGTATATTATATAACGTTATGTAGCATTACCTTACAACGTATAACATTGTGCAGTATTACGTTATAACGTATAACATTATGTATTATTTCGTTATAACGTATAACGTTGTATAGCATATCAGCAGAACGATTAACGTTATGTAGTAGTACGCTATAACGTATAACGTTATGTAGTATTACGTTATAACGTATAACGTTACGTAGTATTACGTTATAACGTGTAACGTTATGTACTATTACGTTGTAACGTATAACGTTATATAGTATTGCGTTCTTATATCTAACTTTATGTAGTATTACGTTCTAACGTATAACGTTATGTAATATTACATTATAACGTATAACGTTATGTAGTATTACGTAATAGCGTGTAACGTTATGTAGTATTACGTTACAACATATAACGTTATGTCGTATTACCTTACAACGTATAAGATTATGTAGTATTACGTTCTTATTTATAACTTTATGTAGTATTACGTTCTATTGTATAACGTTATGTAGTATTACGTTATAACGTATAACGTTATGTAGTATTACGATATAACGTATAACGTTATATAGCATATCAGTATGACATATAACATTATGTCGTATTACCTTACAACGTATAACATTATGTATTATTGCGTTCTTATTTATAACTTTATGTAGCATTACGTTCTTACGTATAACGTTATGTAGTATTACGTTATAACGTATAAAGTTATGTAGTATTACGTTCTTTCGTACAACGTTATGTAGTATTACGTTGTAACGTATAACGTTATGTAGTATTGCGTTATAACGTATAACGTTATGAAGTATTACGTTATAACGTATAACGTCATAAAGTATTACGATATAACGTATAACGTTGTATATCATATCAGTATAACATATAACGTTATGTCGTATTACCTTACAACGTATAACATTATGTAGTATTGCGTTCTTATTTATAACTTTATGTAGTATTACGTTCTAACGTATAACGATATGTAGTATTACGTTATAACGTGTAACGTCATAAAGTATTACGTTATAACGTATAACGTTATGTAGTATTACGATATAACGTTTATCGTTGTATAGCATATCAGTATAACATATAACGTTATGTAGTATTACCTTACCACGTATAACATTATGTAGTATTGCGTTCTTATTTATAACTTTAAGTAGTATTACGTTATAACGTATAACGTTATGTAGTATTACGTTATAACGTATAACGTTACGTAGTATTACGTTGTAACTTATAACGTTATGTAGTATTGCGTTATAACGTATAACGTTATGAAGTATTACGTTATAACGTGTAACGTTATGAAGTATTACGTTATAACGTATAACGTTATGTAGTATTACGATATAACGTATAACGATATGTAGTATTACGTTATAACGTGTAACGTTATGTAGTATTACGTTACAACCTATAACGTTATGTAGTATTACGGTATAACGTATAACGTTGTATAGCATATCAGTATAACATATAACGTTATGTAGTATTACCTTACAACGTATAACATTATGTAGTATTGCGTTCTTATTTATAACGTTAAATATAATTACGTTATAACGTATAACGTTATGTAGTATTGCGTTATAACGTTTAACGTTATGTAGTAGTACCTTATAACGTATAACGATATGTAGTATTACGTTATAACGTGTAACGTTATGAAGTATTACGTTATAACGTATAACGTTATGTAGTATTACGATATAACGTATAACGATATGTACTATTACGTTGTAACGTATAACGCTATGTAGTTTTGCGTTATAACGTACAACGTTATGAAGTATTACGTTATAACGTATAACGTTATGCAGTGTTACGATATAACGTATGACGATATGTAGTATTACGTTATAACGTGTAACGTCATGAAGTATTACGTTATAACGTATAACGATGTATAGCATATCAGCAGAACGATTAACGTTATGTAGTAGTACGCTATAACGTATAACGTTATGTAGTATTACGTTATAACGTATAACGTTACGTAGTATTACGTTATAACGTGTAACGTTATGTACTATTACGTTGTAACGTATAGCGTTATATCGTATTGCGTTCTTATTTCTAACTTTATGTAGTATTACGTTCTAACGTATAACGTTATGTAATATTACATTATAACGTATAACGTTATGTAGTATTACGTTATAGCGTGTAACGTTATCTAGTATTACGTTACAACATATAACGTTATGTCGTATTACCTTACAACGTATAACTTTATGTAGCATTACGTTCTTACGTATAACGTTATGTAGTATTACGTTATAACGTATAAAGTTATGTAGTATTACGTTCTTTCGTACAACGTTATGTAGTATTACGTTGTAACGTATAACGTTATGTAGTATTGCGTTATAACGTATAACGTTATGAAGTATTACGTTATAACGTATAACGTCATAAAGTATTACGATATAACGTATAACGTTGTATATCATATCAGTATAACATATAACGTTATGTCGTATTACCTTACAACGTATAACATTATGTAGTATTGCGTTATAACGTATAACGTTATGAAGTATTACGTTATAACGTATAACGTTATGTAGTATTACGATATAACGTATAGCGATATGTAGTATTACGTTATAACGTATAACGATATGTAGTATTTCATTAAGACGCGATACCATATGTAGTATTACGTTACAAAGTTTAACGTTATGTAGAATTGCATTAAGACGCAATACCATATGTAGTATTACGTTACAAAGTTTAGCGTTATGTAGAATTGCATTAAGACGCAATACCTTATGTAGTATTATGTTATAACGTATAACGTTATGTAGTATTGCGTTATAACGTATAACGTTGTATAGCATTTCTGTATATCGTATAAGGGTATGTAGCAATACCTTACAACGTATAATATTGTGCAGTATTACGATGTAACGTATAACGTTATGTAGTATTACGTTATAACGTGTACCGTAATGTTGTATTAAGTTTTAACGTTTAACGTTATGTAGTATTACGTTTTAACGTGTAACGTTATGAAGTATTTCGTTATAACGTATAACGCTATGTAGTATTACGTTCTATCGTATAACGTTATGTAATATTACATTATAACGTATAACGTTATGTAGTATAACGTTATAACGTATAACGTCGTACAGTGAATTAGTACAACGTATAACGTTATGTAGTGTTACGTTATAACGTACAACGTTATGTAATATTACGTTATGACGTATAATGATATGTTGTATTACGTTATAAAGTATAACGTTATGTAGTATTACGTTATAACGTATAACGTTATGTAGTATTACGTTAAAACGTATAACGTTATGTAGTATTACGTTATAACGTGTAACGTTATGTAGTATTACATTAAGACGCAATACCTTATGTAGTATTACGTTATAACGTATAACGTTATGATGTATTACGTTATAACGTATAACTTTATGTAGTATTAAGTTATAACATTTAACATTATGTAGCATTACGTTATAACGTATAACGTTATGTAGTATTAGGTTATAACATTTAACATTATGTAGTATTACGTTATAACGAATAACGTTATGTAGTATTACGTTCTTACGTACAACGTTATGTACTATTACGTTGTAACGTATAACGTTATGTAGTATTGCGTTATAACGTATAACGTTATGTAGTAATACGTTATAACGAATAACGTTGTATAGCATTTCTTTATATCGTATTAGGTTATGTAGCATTACCTTACAACGTATAACATTGTTCTGTACTACGATATAACGTATAACGTTATGTAGCACTACGTTCTTACGTACAACGTCATGTACTACTACGTTGTAACGTATAACGTTATGTAGTATTGCGTTATAACGTTTAACGTTATGTAGTAGTACCTTATAACGTATAACGATATGTAGTATTACGTTATAACGTGTAACGTTATGAAGTATTACGTTATAACGTATAACGTTATGTAGTATTACGATATAACGTATAACGATATGTAGTATTACGTTATAACGTGTAACGTTATGTAGTATTACGTTACAACCTATAACGTTATGTAGTATTACGGTATAACGTATAACGTTGTATAGCATATCAGTATAACATATAACGTTATGTAGTATTACCTTACAACGTATAACATTATGTAGTATTGCGTTCTTATTTATAACGTTAAATATAATTACGTTATAACGTATAACGTTATGTAGTATTGCGTTATAACGTTTAACGTTATGTAGTAGTACCTTATAACGTATAACGATATGTAGTATTACGTTATAACGTGTAACGTTATGAAGTATTACGTTATAACGTATAACGTTATGTAGTATTACGATATAACGTATAACGATATGTACTATTACGTTGTAACGTATAACGCTATGTAGTTTTGCGTTATAACGTACAACGTTATGAAGTATTACGTTATAACGTATAACGTTATGCAGTGTTACGATATAACGTATGACGATATGTAGTATTACGTTATAACGTGTAACGTCATGAAGTATTACGTTATAACGTATAACGATGTATAGCATATCAGCAGAACGATTAACGTTATGTAGTAGTACGCTATAACGTATAACGTTATGTAGTATTACGTTATAACGTATAACGTTACGTAGTATTACGTTATAACGTGTAACGTTATGTACTATTACGTTGTAACGTATAACGTTATATAGTATTGCGTTCTTATTTCTAACTTTATGTAGTATTACGTTCTAACGTATAACGTTATGTAATATTACATTATAACGTATAACGTTATGTAGTATTACGTTATAGCGTGTAACGTTATCTAGTATTACGTTACAACATATAACGTTATGTCGTATTACCTTACAACGTATAAGATTATGTAGTATTACGTTCTTATTTATAACTTTATGTAGTATTACGTTCTATTGTATAACGTTATGTAGTATTACGTTATAACGTATAACGTTATGTAGTATTACGATATAACGTATAACGTTATATAGCATATCAGTATGACATATAACATTATGTCGTATTACCTTACAACGTATAACATTATGTATTATTGCGTTCTTATTTATAACTTTATGTAGTATTACGTTCTTACGTATAACGTTATGTAGTATTACGTTATAACGTATAAAGTTATGTAGTATTACGTTCTTTCGTACAACGTTATGTACTATTACGTTGTAACGTATAACGTTATGTAGTATTGCGTTATAACGTATAACGTTATGAAGTATTACGTTATAACGTATAACGTCATAAAGTATTACGATATAACGTATAACGTTGTATATCATATCAGTATAACATATAACGTTATGTCGTATTACCTTACAACGTATAACATTATGTAGTATTGCGTTCTTATTTATAACTTTATGTAGTATTACGTTCTAACGTATAACGATATGTAGTATTACGTTATAACGTGTAACGTCATAAAGTATTACGTTACAACATATAACGTTATGTCGTATTACCTTACAACGTATAACTTTATGTAGCATTACGTTCTTACGTATAACGTTATGTAGTATTACGTTATAACGTATAAAGTTATGTAGTATTACGTTCTTTCGTACAACGTTATGTAGTATTACGTTGTAACGTATAACGTTATGTAGTATTGCGTTATAACGTATAACGTTATGAAGTATTACGTTATAACGTATAACGTCATAAAGTATTACGATATAACGTATAACGTTGTATATCATATCAGTATAACATATAACGTTATGTCGTATTACCTTACAACGTATAACATTATGTAGTATTGCGTTCTTATTTATAACTTTATGTAGTATTACGTTCTAACGTATAACGATATGTAATATTACGTTATAACGTATAACGTTACGTAGTATTACGTTGTAACTTATAACGTTATGTAGTATTGCGTTATAACGTATAACGTTATGAAGTATTACGTTATAACGTATAACGTTATGTAGTATTACGATATAACGTATAGCGATATGTAGTATTACGTTATAACGTATAACGATATGTAGTATTTCATTAAGACGCGATACCATATGTAGTATTACGTTACAAAGTTTAACGTTATGTAGAATTGCATTAAGACGCAATACCATATGTAGTATTACGTTACAAAGTTTAGCGTTATGTAGAATTGCATTAAGACGCAATACCTTATGTAGTATTATGTTATAACGTATAACGTTATGTAGTATTGCGTTATAACGTATAACGTTGTATAGCATTTCTGTATATCGTATAAGGTTATGTAGCAATACCTTACAACGTATAATATTGTGCAGTATTACGATGTAACGTATAACGTTATGTAGTATTACGTTATAACGTGTACCGTAATGTTGTATTAAGTTTTAACGTTTAACGTTATGTAGTATTACGTTTTAACGTGTAACGTTATGAAGTATTTCGTTATAACGTATAACGCTATGTAGTATTACGTTCTATCGTATAACGTTATGTAATATTACATTATAACGTATAACGTTATGTAGTATAACGAAATGTTGTACTACGTTATAACGTATAACGTTATGTAGTATAACGTTATAACGTATAACGTCGTACAGTGTATTAGTACAACGTATAACGTTATGTAGTGTTACGTTATAACGTACAACGTTATGTAATATTACGTTATGACGTATAATGATATGTTGTATTACGTTATAAAGTATAACGTTATGTAGTATTACGTTATAACGTATAACGTTATGTAGTATTACGTTATAACGTGTAACGTTATGTAGTATTACATTAAGACGCAATACCTTATGTAGTATTACGTTATAACGTATAACGTTATGATGTATTACGTTATAACGTATAACTTTATGTACTATTAAGTTATAACATTTAACATTATGTAGCATTACGTTATAACGTATAACGTTATGTAGTATTAGGTTATAACATTTAACATTATGTAGTATTACGTTATAACGTATAACGTTATGTAGTATTACGTTCTTACGTACAACGTTATGTACTATTACGTTGTAACGTATAACGTTATGTAGTATTGCGTTATAACGTATAACGTTATGTAGTAATACGTTATAACGAATAACGTTGTATAGCATTTCTTTATATCGTATTAGGTTATGTAGCATTACCTTACAACGTATAACATTGTTCTGTACTACGATATAACGTATAACGTTATGTAGCACTACGTTCTTACGTACAACGTCATGTACTACTACGTTGTAACGTATAACGTTATGTAGTATTGCGTTATAACGTTTAACGTTATGTATTAGTACCTTATAACGTATAACGATATGTAGTATTACGTTATAACGTGTAACGTTATGAAGTATTACGTTATAACGTATAACGTTATGTAGTATTACGATATAACGTATAACGATATGTAGTATTACGTTATAACGTGTAACGTTATGTAGTATTACGTTACAACCTATAACGTTATGTAGTATTACGGTATAACGTATAACGTTGTATAGCATATCAGTATAACATATAACGTTATGTAGTATTACCTTACAACGTATAACATTATGTAGTATTGCGTTCTTATTTATAACGTTAAATATAATTACGTTATAACGTATAACGTTATGTAGTATTGCGTTATAACGTTTAACGTTATGTAGTAGTACCTTATAACGTATAACGATATGTAGTATTACGTTATAACGTGTAACGTTATGAAGTATTACGTTATAACGTATAACGTTATGTAGTATTACGATATAACGTATAACGATATGTACTATTACGTTGTAACGTATAACGCTATGTAGTTTTGCGTTATAACGTACAACGTTATGAAGTATTACGTTATAACGTATAACGTTATGCAGTGTTACGATATAACGTATGACGATATGTAGTATTACGTTATAACGTGTAACGTCATGAAGTATTACGTTATAACGTATAACGATGTATAGCATATCAGCAGAACGATTAACGTTATGTAGTAGTACGCTATAACGTATAACGTTATGTAGTATTACGTTATAACGTATAACGTTACGTAGTATTACGTTATAACGTGTAACGTTATGTACTATTACGTTGTAACGTATAACGTTATATAGTATTGCGTTCTTATTTCTAACTTTATGTAGTATTACGTTCTAACGTATAACGTTATGTAATATTACATTATAACGTATAACGTTATGTAGTATTACGTTATAGCGTGTAACGTTATCTAGTATTACGTTACAACATATAACGTTATGTCGTATTACCTTACAACGTATAAGATTATGTAGTATTACGTTCTTATTTATAACTTTATGTAGTATTACGTTCTATTGTATAACGTTATGTAGTATTACGTTATAACGTATAACGTTATGTAGTATTACGATATAACGTATAACGTTACATAGCATATCAGTATGACATATAACATTATGTCGTATTACCTTACAACGTATAACATTATGTATTATTGCGTTCTTATTTATAACTTTATGTAGTATTACGTTCTTACGTATAACGTTATGTAGTATTACGTTATAACGTATAAAGTTATGTAGTATTACGTTCTTTCGTACAACGTTATGTACTATTACGTTGTAACGTATAACGTTATGTAGTATTGCGTTATAACGTATAACGTTATGAAGTATTACGTTATAACGTCTAACGTCATAAAGTATTACGATATAACGTATAACGTTGTATATCATATCAGTATAACATATAACGTTATGTCGTATTACCTTACAACGTATAACATTATGTACTATTGCGTTCTTATTTATAACTTTATGTAGTATTACGTTCTAACGTATAACGATATGTAGTATTACGTTATAACGTGTAACGTCATAAAGTATTACGTTATAACGTATAACGTTATGTAGTATTACGATATAACGTTTATCGTTGTATAGCATATCAGTATAACATATAACGTTATGTAGTATTACCTTACCACGTATAACATTATGTAGTATTGCGTTCTTATTTATAACTTTAAGTAGTATTACGTTATAACGTATAACGTTATGTAGTATTACGATATAAAGTATAACGTTATATAGCATATCAGTATGACATATAACATTATGTCGTATTACCTTACAACGTATAACATTATGTATTATTGCGTTCTAATTTATAACTTTATGTAGTATTACGATATAACGTATAACGATATGTACTATTACGTTGTAACGTATAACGCTATGTAGTTTTGCGTTATAACGTACAACGTTATGAAGTATTACGTTATAACGTATAACGTTATGCAGTGTTACGATATAACGTATGACGATATGTAGTATTACGTTATAACGTACAACGTTATGAAGTATTACGTTATAACGTATAACGTTATGCAGTGTTACGATATAACGTATAACGATATGTAGTATTACGTTATAACGTGTAACGTTATGAAGTATTACGTTATAACGTATAGCGTTATGTAGTATTGCGTTATAACGTATAACGTTATATAGCATATCAGTATAACGTATAACGTTATGTAGTATTACGTTATAACGTATAACGTTATGTAGTATTACGTTGTAACGTATAACGTTATGTACTATTACGTTGTAACGTATAACGTTATATAGTATTGCGTTCTTATTTATAACTTTATGTAGTATTACGTTCTAACGTATAACGATATGTAGTATTACGTTATAACGTGTAACGTCATAAAGTATTACGTTATAACGTATAACGTTATGTAGTATTACGATATAACGTTTATCGTTGTATAGCATATCAGTATAACATATAACGTTATGTAGTATTACCTTACCACGTATAACATTATGTAGTATTGCGTTCTTATTTATAACTTTAAGTAGTATTACGTTATAACGTATAACGTTATGTAGTATTACGATATAAAGTATAACGTTATATAGCATATCAGTATGACATATAACATTATGTCGTATTACCTTACAACGTATAACATTATGTATTATTGCGTTCTAATTTATAACTTTATGTAGTATTACGATATAACGTATAACGATATGTACTATTACGTTGTAACGTATAACGCTATGTAGTTTTGCGTTATAACGTACAACGTTATGAAGTATTACGTTATAACGTATAACGTTATGCAGTGTTACGATATAACGTATGACGATATGTAGTATTACGTTATAACGTACAACGTTATGAAGTATTACGTTATAACGTATAACGTTATGCAGTGTTACGATATAACGTATAACGATATGTAGTATTACGTTATAACGTGTAACGTTATGAAGTATTACGTTATAACGTATAGCGTTATGTAGTATTGCGTTATAACGTATAACGTTATATAGCATATCAGTATAACGTATAACGTTATGTAGTATTACGTTATAACGTATAACGTTATGTAGTATTACGTTGTAACGTATAACGTTATGTACTATTACGTTGTAACGTATAACGTTATATAGTATTGCGTTCTTATTTCTAACTTTATGTAGTATTACGTTCTAACGTATAACGTTATGTAATATTACATTATAACGTATAACGTTATGTAGTATTACGTTATAGCGTGTAACGTTATCTAGTATTACGTTACAACATATAACGTTATGTCGTATTACCTTACAACGTATAAGATTATGTAGTATTACGTTCTTATTTATAACTTTATGTAGTATTACGTTCTATTGTATAACGTTATGTAGTATTACGTTATAACGTATAACGTTATGTAGTATTACGATATAACGTATAACGTTATATAGCATATCAGTATGACATATAACATTATGTCGTATTACCTTACAACGTATAACATTATGTATTATTGCGTTCTTATTTATAACTTTATGTAGTATTACGTTCTTACGTATAACGTTATGTAGTATTACGTTATAACGTATAAAGTTATGTAGTATTACGTTCTTTCGTACAACGTTATGTACTATTACGTTGTAACGTATAACGTTATGTAGTATTGCGTTATAACGTATAACGTTATGTAGTATTACGATATAACGTTTATCGTTGTATAGCATATCAGTATAACATATAACGTTATGTAGTATTACCTTACCACGTATAACATTATGTAGTATTGCGTTCTTATTTATAACTTTAAGTAGTATTACGTTATAACGTATAACGTTATGTAGTATTACGATATAAAGTATAACGTTATATAGCATATCAGTATGACATATAACATTATGTCGTATTACCTTACAACGTATAACATTATGTATTATTGCGTTCTTATTTATAACTTTATGTAGTATTACGATATAACGTATAGCGATATGTACTATTACGTTGTAACGTATAACGCTATGTAGTTTTGCGTTATAACGTACAACGTTATGAAGTATTACGTTATAACGTATAACGTTATGCAGTGTTACGATATAACGTATGACGATATGTAGTATTACGTTATAACGTACAACGTTATGAAGTATTACGTTATAACGTATAACGTTATGCAGTGTTACGATATAACGTATAACGATATGTAGTATTACGTTATAACGTGTAACGTTATGAAGTATTACGTTATAACGTATAGCGTTATGTAGTATTGCGTTATAACGTATAACGTTATATAGCATATCAGTATAACGTATAACGTTACATAGTATTACGTTATAACGTATAACGTTATGTAGTATTACGTTGTAACGTATAACGTTATGTAGTATTACGATATAACGTATAGCGATATGTAGTACTACGTTATAACGTATAACGTTATGTAGTATTACGATATAACGTATTACGTTATATAGCACATCAGTATAACATATAACATTATGTCGCATTACCTTACTACGTATAACATTATGTATTATTGCGTTCTTATTTCTAACGTTACATAGTATTACGTTATAACGTATAGCGTTATGTAGTATTGCGTTATAACGTATAACGTTATATAGCATATCAGTATAACGTATAACGTTATGTAGTATTACGATATAACGTATAACGTTATATAGCATATCAGTATAACAGATAACATTATGTCGCATTACCTTACTACGTATAACATTATGTCGTATTGCGTTCTTATTTATAACGTTATGTGGTATTACGTTATAACGTATAACGTTATGTAGTATTACGTTATAACGGGTAACGTTATGTTGTATTAAGTTATAATGTTTAACGTTATATAGTATTTCGCTAGAACGTATAACGTTATGTAGTATTACGTTGTAACGTATAACGTTGTATAGCATATCAGTATAACATATAACGCTATGTCGTATTACCTTACAACGTATAACATTATGTATTATTGCGTTCTTATTTCTAACTTTTTGTAGTAGTACGTTCTAACGTATAACGTTATGGAGTATTACTACATAACGTATAACGTTATGTAGTATTACGTTCTTACGTACAACGCTATGTACTATTACGTTGTAACGTATAACGTTATGTAGTATTGCGTTATAACGTATAACGTTATGTAGTATTACGATATAACGTATAACGTTGTATAGCATATCAGTATAAGATATAACGTTATGTAGTATTACCTTACAACGTATAACATTATGTAGTATTGCGTTCTTATTTATAACTTTAAGTAGTATTACGTTATAACGTATAACGTTATGTAGTATAACGTTATAACGTGTAACTTTATGTATTATTACGTTCCAACGTATAACGTTATGTAGTATTACGTTATAACGTATAACGTTGTGTAGTATTACGTTATAACGTATAACGTTATGTAGTATTACGTTATAACGTATAACGTTATGTAGTATTACGATATAACGTATAACGGTATGTAGTATTACGTTATAACGTATTATGTTATGAAGTATTACGTTATAACGTATAAGGTTATGTAGTACTGCAATAAGGCGCACTACCTTATGTAGTATTACATTATAACGTATAACGTTATGTAGTATTACGTTCTCAACTACAACGTTAATAGCATATCAGTATTACGTATAACGTTATATAGCATATCAGTATAACGTATAACGTTATGTAGTATTAATCTCTTGCGTATAACGTTATATAGTATTACGATATAACGTATAACGTTGTATAGCATATCAGTATAAGATATAACGTTATGTAGTATTACCTTACAACGTATAACATTATGTAGTATTGCGTTCTTATTTATAACTTTAAGTAGTATTACGTTGTAACGTATAACGTTATGTAGTATTACGATATAACGTATAGCGATATGTAGTACTACGTTATAACGTATAACGCTATGTAGTATTACGATATAACGTATAACGTTATATAGCATATCAGTATAACAGATAACATTATGTCGCATTACCTTACTACGTATAACATTATGTCGTATTGCGTTCTTATTTATAACGTTATGTAGTATTACGTTATAACGTATAACGTTATGTAGTATTACGTTGTAACGGGTAACGTTATGTTGTATTAAGTTATAATGTTTAACGTTATATAGTATTTCGCTAGAACGTATAACGTTATGTAGTATTACGATATAACGTATAACGTTGTATAGCATATCAGTATATCGTATAAGGTTGTGTAGCATTACCTTACAACGTATAACATTGTGCAGTATTACGTTATGACGTATAACGTTATGTAGTATTAAGTTATAACTTTTAACGTTATGTAGTATTACGTTATAACGTATAACGTTATGTAGTATTACGTTACAACCTATTACGTTATGTAGTATTACGTTATAACGTATAAAGTTGTATAGCATATCAGTATAACGTATGACGTTATGTAGTAGTACCTTATAACGTATAACGTTATGAAGTATTACGTTATAACGTATAACGTTATGTAGTATTACGTTGTAACGTATAACGTTATGTAGTATTACGATATAACGTATAACGATATGTAGTATTACGTTATAACGTGTAACGTTATGAAGTGTTACGTTATAACGTATAACGTTATGTAGTATTACGTTATAACGTATAACGTTGTATAGCATATCTGTATATTATATAACATTATGTAGCATTACCTTACAACGTATAACGTTATGTAGTATTGCGATATATCGTATAACGTTATATAGTATTACGATATAACGTATAACGATATGTAGTATTACATTAAGACGCACTAACTTATGTAGTATTACGCTATAACGTATAACGTTGTGTAGCATATCAGTATATCGAATAACGTTATGTAGTATTACGTTATAACGTATAACGAAATGCTGTACTACGTTATAACGTATAACGTTATGTAGTATTACGCTATAACGTATAACGTTGTATAGCATATCAGTATAACGCGTAACGTTATGAAGTATTACGTTATAACATATAACGTTATGTAGTATTAAGTTATAGCATTTAACATTATGTAGTATTACGTTATAACGTATATCGACATGTTGTACTACGTTATAACGTATAACGTTATGTAGAATTACGTTATGACGTATAACGCTATGTAGTATTACGTTATAACGTATAACGTTATGAAGTATTACGTTATAACGTATAACGTTATGGAGTATTACGTTATAACGTATAACGTTATGTAGTATTACGTTATAACGTATAACGTTGTATAGCATATCTGTATATTATATAACATTATGTAGCATTACCTTACAACGTATAACATTGTGCAGTATTACGTTATAACGTATAATGTTAGGTAGTATTACGTTATAACGTACAACGTTATGTAGTATTACGTTATAACGTACAACGTTATGTAGTATTACGTTATAACGTACAACGATATGTAGTATTACATTAAGACGCACTAACTTATGTAGTATTACGCTATAACGTATAACGTTGTGTAGCATATCAGTATATCGAATAACGTTATGTAGTATTACGTTATAACGTATAACGAAATGCTGTACTACGTTATAACGTATAACGTTATGTAGTATTGCGTTATAACGTATAACGTTATATAGCATATCAGTATAACGTATAACGTTACATAGTATTACGTTATAACGTATAACGTTATGTAGTATAACGTTATAACGTATAACGTCGTACAGCATATTAGTATAACGTATAACGTTATGTAGTATTACGTTATAACGTACAACGTTGTGTACTATTACGTTATAACGTATAACATTATGTAGTATTACGTTATAACGTGTAACGTTATGTAGTATTACGATATAACGTATAACGATATGTAGTATTACGTTATAACGTGTAACGTTATGAAGTATTACGTTATAACGTATAGCGTTATGTAGTATTGCGTTATAACGTATAACGTTATATAGCATATCAGTATAACGTATAACGTTACATAGTATTACGTTATAACGTATAACGTTATGTAGTATTACGTTGTAACGTATAACGTTATGTAGTATTACGATATAACGTATAGCGATATGTAGTACTACGTTATAACGTATAACGTTATGTAGTATTACGATATAACGTATTACGTTATATAGCATATCAGTATAACATATAACATTATGTCGCATTACCTTACTACGTATAACATTATGTATTATTGCGTTCTTATTTCTAACGTTACATAGTATTACGTTATAACGTATAGCGTTATGTAGTATTGCGTTATAACGTATAACGTTATATAGCATATCAGTATAACGTATAACGTTATGTAGTATTACGATATAACGTATAACGTTATATAGCATATCAGTATAACAGATAACATTATGTCGCATTACCTTACTACGTATAACATTATGTCGTATTGCGTTCTTATTTATAACGTTATGTGGTATTACGTTATAACGTATAACGTTATGTAGTATTACGTTATAACGGGTAACGTTATGTTGTATTAAGTTATAATGTTTAACGTTATATAGTATTTCGCTAGAACGTATAACGTTATGTAGTATTACGTTGTAACGTATAACGTTGTATAGCATATCAGTATAACATATAACGCTATGTCGTATTACCTTACAACGTATAACATTATGTATTATTGCGTTCTTATTTCTAACTTTATGTAGTAGTACGTTCTAACGTATAACGTTATGGAGTATTACTACATAACGTATAACGTTATGTAGTATTACGTTCTTACGTACAACGTTATGTACTATTACGTTGTAACGTATAACGTTATGTAGTATTGCGTTATAACGTATAACGTTATGTAGTATTACGATATAACGTATAACGTTGTATAGCATATCAGTATAAGATATAACGTTATGTAGTATTACCTTACAACGTATAACATTATGTAGTATTGCGTTCTTATTTATAACTTTAAGTAGTACTACGTTATAACGTATAACGTTATGTAGTATAACGTTATAACGTGTAACTTTATGTATTATTACGTTCCAACGTATAACGTTATGTAGTATTACGTTATAACGTATAACGTTGTGTAGTATTACGTAATAACGTATAACGTTATGTAGTATTACGTTATAACGTATAACGTTATGTAGTATTACGATATAACGTATAACGGTATGTAGTATTACGTTATAACGTATTACGTTATGAAGTATTACGTTATAACGTATAAGGTTATGTAGTATTGCAATAAGGCGCACTACCTTATGTAGTATTACATTATAACGTATAACGTTATGTAGTATTACGTTCTCAACTACAACGTTAATAGCATATCAGTATTACGTATAACGTTATATAGCATATCAGTATAACGTATAACGTTATGTAGTATTAATCTCTTGCGTATAACGTTATATAGTATTACGTTATAACGTATATCGATATGTTGTACTATATTATAACGTATATCGTTATGTAGAATTACGTTATGACGTATAACGTTATGTAGTATTACGCTATAACGTATAACGTTATGAAGTATTACGTTATAACGGGTAACGTTATGTTGTATTAAGTTATAATGTTTAACGTTATATAGTATTGCGTTATAACGTATAACGTTATGTAGTATTACGATATAACGTATAACGTTGTATAGCATATCAGTATAAGATATAACGTTATGTAGTATTACCTTACAACGTATAACATTATGTAGTATTGCGTTCTTATTTATAACTTTAAGTAGTACTACGTTATAACGTATAACGTTATGTAGTATAACGTTATAACGTGTAACTTTATGTATTATTACGTTCCAACGTATAACGTTATGTAGTATTACGTTATAACGTATAACGTTGTGTAGTATTACGTAATAACGTATAACGTTATGTAGTATTACGTTATAACGTATAACGTTATGTAGTATTACGATATAACGTATAACGGTATGTAGTATTACGTTATAACGTATTACGTTATGAAGTATTACGTTATAACGTATAAGGTTATGTAGTATTGCAATAAGGCGCACTACCTTATGTAGTATTACATTATAACGTATAACGTTATGTAGTATTACGTTCTCAACTACAACGTTAATAGCATATCAGTATTACGTATAACGTTATATAGCATATCAGTATAACGTATAACGTTATGTAGTATTAATCTCTTGCGTATAACGTTATATAGTATTACGTTATAACGTATATCGATATGTTGTACTATATTATAACGTATATCGTTATGTAGAATTACGTTATGACGTATAACGTTATGTAGTATTACGCTATAACGTATAACGTTATGAAGTATTACGTTATAACGGGTAACGTTATGTTGTATTAAGTTATAATGTTTAACGTTATATAGTATTTCGCTAGAACGTATAACGTTATGTAGTATTACGTTGTAACGTATAACGTTGTATAGCATATCAGTATAACATATAACGCTATGTCGTATTACCTTACAACGTATAACATTATGTATTATTGCGTTCTTATTTCTAACTTTATGTAGTAGTACGTTCTAACGTATAACGTTATGGAGTATTACTACATAACGTATAACGTTATGTAGTATTACGTTCTTACGTACAACGTTATGTACTATTACGTTGTAACGTATAACGTTATGTAGTATTGCGTTATAACGTATAACGTTATGTAGTATTACGATATAACGTATAACGTTGTATAGCATATCAGTATAAGATATAACGTTATGTAGTATTACCTTACAACGTATAACATTATGTAGTATTGCGTTCTTATTTATAACTTTAAGTAGTATTACGTTATAACGTATAACGTTATGTAGTATAACGTTATAACGTGTAACTTTATGTATTATTACGTTCCAACGTATAACGTTATGTAGTATTACGTTATAACGTATAACGTTGTGTAGTATTACGTAATAACGTATAACGTTATGTAGTATTACGTTATAACGTATAACGTTATGTAGTATTACGATATAACGTATAACGGTATGTAGTATTACGTTATAACGTATTACGTTATGAAGTATTACGTTATAACGTATAAGGTTATGTAGTATTGCAATAAGGCGCACTACCTTATGTAGTATTACATTATAACGTATAACGTTATGTAGTATTACGTTCTCAACTACAACGTTAATAGCATATCAGTATTACGTATAACGTTATATAGCATATCAGTATAACGTATAACGTTATGTAGTATTAATCTCTTGCGTATAACGTTATATAGTATTACGTTATAACGTATATCGATATGTTGTACTATATTATAACGTATATCGTTATGTAGAATTACGTTATGACGTATAACGTTATGTAGTATTACGCTATAACGTATAACGTTATGAAGTATTACGTTATAACGGGTAACGTTATGTTGTATTAAGTTATAATGTTTAACGTTATATAGTATTTCGCTAGAACGTATAACGTTATGTAGTATTACGTTGTAACGTATAACGTTGTATAGCATATCAGTATAACATATAACGCTATGTCGTATTACCTTACAACGTATAACATTATGTATTATTGCGTTCTTATTTCTAACTTTATGTAGTAGTACGTTCTAACGTATAACGTTATGGAGTATTACTACATAACGTATAACGTTATGTAGTATTACGTTCTTACGTACAACGTTATGTACTATTACGTTGTAACGTATAACGTTATGTAGTATTGCGTTATAACGTATAACGTTATGTAGTATTACGATATAACGTATAACGTTGTATAGCATATCAGTATAAGATATAACGTTATGTAGTATTACCTTACAACGTATAACATTATGTAGTATTGCGTTCTTATTTATAACTTTAAGTAGTATTACGTTATAACGTATAACGTTATGTAGTATAACGTTATAACGTGTAACTTTATGTATTATTACGTTCCAACGTATAACGTTATGTAGTATTACGTTATAACGTATAACGTTGTGTAGTATTACGTTATAACGTATAACGTTATGTAGTATTACGTTATAACGTATAACGTTATGTAGTATTACGATATAACGTATAACGGTATGTAGTATTACGTTATAACGTATTACGTTATGAAGTATTACGTTATAACGTATAAGGTTATGTAGTATTGCAATAAGGCGCACTACCTTATGTAGTATTACATTATAACGTATAACGTTATGTAGTATTACGTTCTCAACTACAACGTTAATAGCATATCAGTATTACGTATAACGTTATATAGCATATCAGTATAACGTATAACGTTATGTAGTATTAATCTCTTGCGTATAACGTTATATAGTATTACGTTATAACGTATATCGATATGTTGTACTATATTATAACGTATATCGTTATGTAGAATTACGTTATGACGTATAACGTTATGTAGTATTACGCTATAACGTATAACGTTATGAGGTATTACGTTATAACGTATAACGTTATGAAGTATTACGTTATAACGTATAACGTTATGTAGTATTGCGTTATAACGTATAACGTTATGTAGTATTACGATATAACGTATAACGTTGTATAGCATATCAGTATAAGATATAACGTTATGTAGTATTACCTTACAACGTATAACATTATGTAGTATTGCGTTCTTATTTATAACTTTAAGTAGTATTACGTTGTAACGTATAACGTTATGTAGTATTACGATATAACGTATAGCGATATGTAGTACTACGTTATAACGTATAACGTTATGTAGTATTACGATATAACGTATAACGTTATATAGCATATCAGTATAACAGATAACATTATGTCGCATTACCTTACTACGTATAACATTATGTCGTATTGCGTTCTTATTTATAACGTTATGTAGTATTACGTTATAACGTATAACGTTATGTAGTATTACGTTATAACGGGTAACGTTATGTTGTATTAAGTTATAATGTTTAACGTTATATAGTATTTCGCTAGAACGTATAACGTTATGTAGTATTACGTTGTAACGTATAACGTTGTATAGCATATCAGTATAACATATAACGCTATGTCGTATTACCTTACAACGTATAACATTATGTATTATTGCGTTCTTATTTCTAACTTTATGTAGTAGTACGTTCTAACGTACAACGTTATGGAGTATTACTACATAACGTATAACGTTATGTAGTATTACGTTCTTACGTACAACGTTATGTACTATTACGTTGTAACGTATAACGTTATGTAGTATTGCGTTATAACGTATAACGTTATGTAGTATTACGATATAACGTATAACGTTGTATAGCATATCAGTATAAGATATAACGTTATGTAGTATTACCTTACAACGTATAACATTATGTAGTATTGCGTTCTTATTTATAACTTTAAGTAGTATTATGTTATAACGTATAACGTTATGTAGTATAACGTTATAACGTGTAACTTTATGTATTATTACGTTCCAACGTATAACGTTATGTAGTATTACGTTATAACGTATAACGTTGTGTAGTATTACGTTATAACGTATAACGTTATGTAGTATTACGTTATAACGTATAACGTTATGTAGTATTACGATATAACGTATAACGGTATGTAGTATTACGTTATAACGTATTACGTTATGAAGTATTACGTTATAACGTATAAGGTTATGTAGTATTGCAATAAGGCGCACTACCTTATGTAGTATTACATTATAACGTATAACGTTATGTAGTATTACGTTCTCAACTACAACGTTAATAGCATATCAGTATTACGTATAACGTTATATAGCATATCAGTATAACGTATAACGTTATGTAGTATTAATCTCTTGCGTATAACGTTATATAGTATTACGTTATAACGTATATCGATATGTTGTACTATATTATAACGTATAACGTTATGTAGAATTACGTTATGACGTATAACGTTATGTAGTATTACGCTATAACGTATAACGTTATGAAGTATTACGTTATAACGTATAACGTTATGAAGTATTACGTTATAACGTATAACGTTATGTAGTATTACGTTATAACATATAGCGTTGTATAGCATATCTGTATATTATATAACGTTATGTAGCATTACCTTACAACGTATAACATTGTGCAGTATTACGTTATAACGTATAACGTTATGTAGTATTACGTTATAACGTACACCGTTATGTAGTATTACATTAAGACGCGCTAACTTATGTAGTATTACGCTATAACGTATAACGTTGTATAGCATATCAGTATAACGAATAACGTTATGTAGTATTACGTTATAACGTATAACGTTGTATAGCATATCTGTATATTATATAACATTATGTAGCATTACCTTACAACGTATAACATTGTGCAGTATTACGTTATAACGTATAACATTATGTATTATTTCGTTATAACGTATAACGTTGTATAGCATATCAGCAGAACGATTAACGTTATGTAGTAGTACGCTATAACGTATAACGTTATGTAGTATTACGTTATAACGTATAACGTTACGTGGTATTACGTTATAACGTGTAACGTTATGTACTATTACGTTGTAACGTATAACGTTATATAGTATTGCGTTCTTATATCTAACTTTATGTAGTATTACGTTCTAACGTATAACGTTATGTAATATTACATTATAACGTATAACGTTATGTAGTATTACGTAATAGCGTGTAACGTTATGTAGTATTACGTTACAACATATAACGTTATGTCGTATTACCTTACAACGTATAAGATTATGTAGTATTACGTTCTTATTTATAACTTTATGTAGTATTACGTTCTATTGTATAACGTTATGTAGTATTACGTTATAACGTATAACGTTATGTAGTATTACGATATAACGTATAACGTTATATAGCATATCAGTATGACATATAACATTATGTCGTATTACCTTACAACGTATAACATTATGTATTATTGCGTTCTTATTTATAACTTTATGTAGCATTACGTTCTTACGTATAACGTTATGTAGTATTACGTTATAACGTATAAAGTTATGTAGTATTACGTTCTTTCGTACAACGTTATGTAGTATTACGTTGTAACGTATAACGTTATGTAGTATTGCGTTGTAACGTATAACGTTATGAAGTATTACGTTATAACGTATAACGTCATAAAGTATTACGATATAACGTATAACGTTGTATATCATATCAGTATAACATATAACGTTATGTCGTATTACCTTACAACGTATAACATTATGTAGTATTGCGTTCTTATTTATAACTTTATGTAGTATTACGTTCTAACGTATAACGATATGTAGTATTACGTTATAACGTGTAACGTCATAAAGTATTACGTAATAACGTATAACGTTATGTAGTATTACGATATAACGTTTATCGTTGTATAGCATATCAGTATAACATATAACGTTATGTAGTATTACCTTACCACGTATAACATTATGTAGTATTGCGTTCTTATTTATAACTTTAAGTAGTATTACGTTATAACGTATAACGTTATGTAGTATTACGTTATAACGTATAACGTTACGTAGTATTACGTTGTAACTTATAACGTTATGTAGTATTGCGTTATAACGTATAACGTTATGAAGTATTACGTTATAACGTGTAACGTTATGAAGTATTACGTTATAACGTATAACGTTATGTAGTATTACGATATAACGTATAACGATATGTAGTATTACGTTATAACGTGTAACGTTATGTAGTATTACGTTACAACCTATAACGTTATGTAGTATTACGGTATAACGTATAACGTTGTATAGCATATCAGTATAACATATAACGTTATGTAGTATTACCTTACAACGTATAACATTATGTAGTATTGCGTTCTTATTTATAACGTTAAATATAATTACGTTATAACGTATAACGTTATGTAGTATTGCGTTATAACGTACAACGTTATGAAGTATTACGTTATAACGTATAACGTTATGCAGTGTTACGATATAACGTATGACGATATGTAGTATTACGTTATATCGTGTAACGTCATGAAGTATTACGTTATAACGTATAACGATGTATAGCATATCAGCAGAACGATTAACGTTATGTAGTAGTACGCTATAACGTATAACGTTATGTAGTATTACGTTATAACGTATAACGTTACGTAGTATTACGTTATAACGTGTAACGTTATGTACTATTACGTTGTAACGTATAACGTTATATAGTATTGCGTTCTTATTTCTAACTTTATGTAGTATTACGTTCTAACGTATAACGTTATGTAATATTACATTATAACGTATAACGTTATGTAGTATTACGTTATAGCGTGTAACGTTATCTAGTATTACGTTACAACATATAACGTTATGTCGTATTACCTTACAACGTATAACTTTATGTAGCATTACGTTCTTACCTATAACGTTATGTAGTATTACGTTATAACGTATAAAGTTATGTAGTATTACGTTCTTTCGTACAACGTTATGTAGTATTACGTTGTAACGTATAACGTTATGTAGTATTGCGTTATAACGTATAACGTTATGAAGTATTACGTTATAACGTATAACGTCATAAAGTATTACGATATAACGTATAACGTTGTATATCATATCAGTATAACATATAACGTTATGTCGTATTACCTTACAACGTATAACATTATGTAGTATTGCGTTCTTATTTATAACTTTATGTAGTATTACGTTCTAACGTATAACGATATGTAGTATTACGTTATAACGTATAACGTTACGTAGTATTACGTTGTAACTTATAACGTTATGTAGTATTGCGTTATAACGTATAACGTTATGAAGTATTACGTTATAACGTATAACGTTATGTAGTATTACGATATAACGTATAGCGATATGTAGTATTACGTTATAACGTATAACGATATGTAGTATTTCATTAAGACGCGATACCATATGTAGTATTACGTTACAAAGTTTAACGTTATGTAGAATTGCATTAAGACGCAATACCATATGTAGTATTACGTTACAAAGTTTAGCGTTATGTAGAATTGCATTAAGACGCAATACCTTATGTAGTATTATGTTATAACGTATAACGTTATGTAGTATTGCGTTATAACGTATAACGTTGTATAGCATTTCTGTATATCGTATAAGGTTATGTAGCAATACCTTACAACGTATAATATTGTGCAGTATTACGATGTAACGTATAACGTTATGTAGTATTACGTTATAACGTGTACCGTAATGTTGTATTAAGTTTTAACGTTTAACGTTATGTAGTATTACGTTTTAACGTGTAACGTTATGAAGTATTTCGTTATAACGTATAACGCTATGTAGTATTACGTTCTATCGTATAACGTTATGTAGTATTGCGTTATAACGTATAACGTTGTATAGCATTTCTGTATATCGTATAAGGTTATGTAGCAATACCTTACAACGTATAATATTGTGCAGTATTACGATGTAACGTATAACGTTATGTAGTATTACGTTATAACGTGTACCGTAATGTTGTATTAAGTTTTAACGTTTAACGTTATGTAGTATTACGTTTTAACGTATAACGTTATGTAGTATTACGTTAAAACGTATAACGTTATGTAGTATTACGTTATAACGTGTAACGTTATGTAGTATTACATTAAGACGCAATACTTTATGTAGTATTACGTTATAACGTATAACGTTATGATGTATTACGTTATAACGTATAACTTTATGTAGTATTAAGTTATAACATTTAACATTATGTAGCATTACGTTATAACGTATAACGTTATGTAGTATTAGGTTATAACATTTAACATTATGTAGTACTACGTTATAACGTATAACGTTATGTAGTATTACGTTCTTACGTACAACGTTATGTACTATTACGTTGTAACGTATAACGTTATGTAGTATTGCGTTATAACGTATAACGTTATGTAGTAATACGTTATAACGAATAACGTTGTATAGCATTTCTTTATATCGTATTAGGTTATGTAGCATTACCTTACAACGTATAACATTGTGCTGTACTACGATATAACGTATAACGTTATGTAGCACTACGTTCTTACGTACAACGTCATGTACTACTACGTTGTAACGTATAACGTTATGTAGTATTGCGTTATAACGTTTAACGTTATGTATTAGTACCTTATAACGTATAACGATATGTAGTATTACGTTATAACGTGTAACGTTATGAAGTATTACGTTATAACGTATAACGTTATGTAGTATTACGATATAACGTATAACGATATGTAGTATTACGTTATAACGTGTAACGTTATGTAGTATTACGTTACAACCTATAACGTTATGTAGTATTACGGTATAACGTATAACGTTGTATAGCATATCAGTATAACATAAAACGTTATGTAGTATTACCTTACAACGTATAACATTATGTAGTATTGCGTTCTTATTTATAACGTTAAATATAATTACGTTATAACGTATAACGTTATGTAGTATTGCGTTATAACGTTTAACGTTATGTAGTAGTACCTTATAACGTATAACGATATGTAGTATTACGTTATAACGTGTAACGTTATGAAGTATTACGTTATAACGTATAACGTTATGTAGTATTACGATATAACGTATAACGATATGTACTATTACGTTGTAACGTATAACGCTATGTAGTTTTGCGTTATAACGTACAACGTTATGAAGTATTACGTTATAACGTATAACGTTATGCAGTGTTACGATATAACGTATGACGATATGTAGTATTACGTTATAACGTGTAACGTCATGAAGTATTACGTTATAACGTATAACGATGTATAGCATATCAGCAGAACGATTAACGTTATGTAGTAGTACGCTATAACGTATAACGTTATGTAGTATTACGTTATAACGTATAACGTTACGTAGTATTACGTTATAACGTGTAACGTTATGTACTATTACGTTGTAACGTATAACGTTATATAGTATTGCGTTCTTATTTCTAACTTTATGTAGTATTACGTTCTAACATATAACGTTATGTAATATTACATTATAACGTATAACGTTATGTAGTATTACGTTATAGCGTGTAACGTTATCTAGTATTACGTTACAACATATAACGTTATGTCGTATTACCTTACAACGTATAAGATTATGTAGTATTACGTTCTTATTTATAACTTTATGTAGTATTACGTTCTATTGTATAACGTTATGTAGTATTACGTTATAACGTATAACGTTACGTAGTATTACGTTGTAACTTATAACGTTATGTAGTATTGCGTTATAACGTATAACGTTATGAAGTATTACGTTATAACGTGTAACGTTATGAAGTATTACGTTATAACGTATAACGTTATGTAGTATTACGATATAACGTATAACGATATGTAGTATTACGTTATAACGTGTAACGTTATGTAGTATTACGTTACAACCTATAACGTTATGTAGTATTACGGTATAACGTATAACGTTGTATAGCATATCAGTATAACATATAACGTTATGTAGTATTACCTTACAACGTATAACATTATGTAGTATTGCGTTCTTATTTATAACGTTAAATATAATTACGTTATAACGTATAACGTTATGTAGTATTGCGTTATAACGTTTAACGTTATGTAGTAGTACCTTATAACGTATAACGATATGTAGTATTACGTTATAACGTGTAACGTTATGAAGTATTACGTTATAACGTATAACGTTATGTAGTATTACGATATAACGTATAACGATATGTACTATTACGTTGTAACGTATAACGCTATGTAGTTTTGCGTTATAACGTACAACGTTATGAAGTATTACGTTATAACGTATAACGTTATGCAGTGTTACGATATAACGTATGACGATATGTAGTATTACGTTATATCGTGTAACGTCATGAAGTATTACGTTATAACGTATAACGATGTATAGCATATCAGCAGAACGATTAACGTTATGTAGTAGTACGCTATAACGTATAACGTTATGTAGTATTACGTTATAACGTATAACGTTACGTAGTATTACGTTATAACGTGTAACGTTATGTACTATTACGTTGTAACGTATAACGTTATATAGTATTGCGTTCTTATTTCTAACTTTATGTAGTATTACGTTCTAACGTATAACGTTATGTAATATTACATTATAACGTATAACGTTATGTAGTATTACGTTATAGCGTGTAACGTTATCTAGTATTACGTTACAACATATAACGTTATGTCGTATTACCTTACAACGTATAACTTTATGTAGCATTACGTTCTTACCTATAACGTTATGTAGTATTACGTTATAACGTATAAAGTTATGTAGTATTACGTTCTTTCGTACAACGTTATGTAGTATTACGTTGTAACGTATAACGTTATGTAGTATTGCGTTATAACGTATAACGTTATGAAGTATTACGTTATAACGTATAACGTCATAAAGTATTACGATATAACGTATAACGTTGTATATCATATCAGTATAACATATAACGTTATGTCGTATTACCTTACAACGTATAACATTATGTAGTATTGCGTTCTTATTTATAACTTTATGTAGTATTACGTTCTAACGTATAACGATATGTAGTATTACGTTATAACGTATAACGTTACGTAGTATTACGTTGTAACTTATAACGTTATGTAGTATTGCGTTATAACGTATAACGTTATGAAGTATTACGTTATAACGTATAACGTTATGTAGTATTACGATATAACGTATAGCGATATGTAGTATTACGTTATAACGTATAACGATATGTAGTATTTCATTAAGACGCGATACCATATGTAGTATTACGTTACAAAGTTTAACGTTATGTGGAATTGCATTAAGACGCAATACCATATGTAGTATTACGTTACAAAGTTTAGCGTTATGTAGAATTGCATTAAGACGCAATACCTTATGTAGTATTATGTTATAACGTATAACGTTATGTAGTATTGCGTTATAACGTATAACGTTGTATAGCATTTCTGTATATCGTATAAGGTTATGTAGCAATACCTTACAACGTATAATATTGTGCAGTATTACGATGTAACGTATAACGTTATGTAGTATTACGTTATAACGTGTACCGTAATGTTGTATTAAGTTTTAACGTTTAACGTTATGTAGTATTACGTTTTAACGTGTAACGTTATGAAGTATTTCGTTATAACGTATAACGCTATGTAGTATTACGTTCTATCGTATAACGTTATGTAGTATTGCGTTATAACGTATAACGTTGTATAGCATTTCTGTATATCGTATAAGGTTATGTAGCAATACCTTACAACGTATAATATTGTGCAGTATTACGATGTAACGTATAACGTTATGTAGTATTACGTTATAACGTGTACCGTAATGTTGTATTAAGTTTTAACGTTTAACGTTATGTAGTATTACGTTTTAACGTATAACGTTATGTAGTATTACGTTAAAACGTATAACGTTATGTAGTATTACGTTATAACGTGTAACGTTATGTAGTATTACATTAAGACGCAATACTTTATGTAGTATTACGTTATAACGTATAACGTTATGATGTATTACGTTATAACGTATAACTTTATGTAGTATTAAGTTATAACATTTAACATTATGTAGCATTACGTTATAACGTATAACGTTATGTAGTATTAGGTTATAACATTTAACATTATGTAGTACTACGTTATAACGTATAACGTTATGTAGTATTACGTTCTTACGTACAACGTTATGTACTATTACGTTGTAACGTATAACGTTATGTAGTATTGCGTTATAACGTATAACGTTATGTAGTAATACGTTATAACGAATAACGTTGTATAGCATTTCTTTATATCGTATTAGGTTATGTAGCATTACCTTACAACGTATAACATTGTGCTGTACTACGATATAACGTATAACGTTATGTAGCACTACGTTCTTACGTACAACGTCATGTACTACTACGTTGTAACGTATAACGTTATGTAGTATTGCGTTATAACGTTTAACGTTATGTATTAGTACCTTATAACGTATAACGATATGTAGTATTACGTTATAACGTGTAACGTTATGAAGTATTACGTTATAACGTATAACGTTATGTAGTATTACGATATAACGTATAACGATATGTAGTATTACGTTATAACGTGTAACGTTATGTAGTATTACGTTACAACCTATAACGTTATGTAGTATTACGGTATAACGTATAACGTTGTATAGCATATCAGTATAACATAAAACGTTATGTAGTATTACCTTACAACGTATAACATTATGTAGTATTGCGTTCTTATTTATAACGTTAAATATAATTACGTTATAACGTATAACGTTATGTAGTATTGCGTTATAACGTTTAACGTTATGTAGTAGTACCTTATAACGTATAACGATATGTAGTATTACGTTATAACGTGTAACGTTATGAAGTATTACGTTATAACGTATAACGTTATGTAGTATTACGATATAACGTATAACGATATGTACTATTACGTTGTAACGTATAACGCTATGTAGTTTTGCGTTATAACGTACAACGTTATGAAGTATTACGTTATAACGTATAACGTTATGCAGTGTTACGATATAACGTATGACGATATGTAGTATTACGTTATAACGTGTAACGTCATGAAGTATTACGTTATAGCGTGTAACGTTATCTAGTATTACGTTACAACATATAACGTTATGTCGTATTACCTTACAACGTATAAGATTATGTAGTATTACGTTCTTATTTATAACTTTATGTAGTATTACGTTCTATTGTATAACGTTATGTAGTATTACGTTATAACGTATAACGTTATGTAGTATTACGATATAACGTATAACGTTATATAGCATATCAGTATGACATATAACATTATGTCGTATTACCTTACAACGTATAACATTATGTATTATTGCGTTCTTATTTATAACTTTATGTAGTATTACGTTCTCACGTATAACGTTATGTAGTATTACGTTATAACGTATAAAGTTATGTAGTATTACGTTCTTTCGTACAACGTTATGTACTATTACGTTGTAACGTATAACGTTATGTAGTATTGCGTTATAACGTATAACGTTATGAAGTATTACGTTATAACGTATAACGTCATAAAGTATTACGATATAACGTATAACGTTGTATATCATATCAGTATAACATATAACGTTATGTCGTATTACCTTACAACGTATAACATTATGTAGTATTGCGTTCTTATTTATAACTTTATGTAGTATTACGTTCTAACGTATAACGATATGTAGTATTACGTTATAACGTGTAACGTCATAAAGTATTACGTTATAACGTATAACGTTATGTAGTATTACGATATAACGTTTATCGTTGTATAGCATATCAGTATAACATATAACGTTATGTAGTATTACCTTACCACGTATAACATTATGTAGTATTGCGTTCTTATTTATAACTTTAAGTAGTATTACGTTATAACGTATAACGTTATGTAGTATTACGTTATAACGTATAACGTTACGTAGTATTACGTTGTAACTTATAACGTTATGTAGTATTGCGTTATAACGTATAACGTTATGAAGTATTACGGTATAACGTATAACGTTATGTAGTATTACGATATAACGTATAACGATATGTACTATTACGTTGTAACGTATAACGCTATGTAGTTTTGCGTTATAACGTACAACGTTATGAAGTATTACGTTATAACGTATAACGTTATGCAGTGTTACGATATAACGTATGACGATATGTAGTATTACGTTATAACGTGTAACGTCATGAAGTATTACGTTATAACGTATAACGATGTATAGCATATCAGCAGAACGATTAACGTTATGTAGTAGTACGCTATAACGTATAACGTTATGTAGTATTACGTTATAACGTATAACGTTACGTAGTATTACGTTATAACGTGTAACGTTATGTACTATTACGTTGTAACGTATAACGTTATATAGTATTGCGTTCTTATTTCTAACTTTATGTAGTATTACGTTCTAACGTATAACGTTATGTAATATTACATTATAACGTATAACGTTATGTAGTATTACGTTATAGCGTGTAACGTTATCTAGTATTACGTTACAACATATAACGTTATGTCGTATTACCTTACAACGTATAACTTTATGTAGCATTACGTTCTTACGTATAACGTTATGTAGTACTACGTTATAACGTATAAAGTTATGTAGTATTACGTTCTTTCGTACAACGTTATGTAGTATTACGTTGTAACGTATAACGTTATGTAGTATTGCGTTATAACGTATAACGTTATGAAGTATTACGTTATAACGTATAACGTCATAAAGTATTACGATATAACGTATAACGTTGTATATCATATCAGTATAACATATAACGTTATGTCGTATTACCTTACAACGTATAACATTATGTAGTATTGCGTTCTTATTTATAACTTTATGTAGTATTACGTTCTAACGTATAACGGTATGTAGTATTACGTTATAACGTATAACGTTACGTAGTATTACGTTGTAACTTATAACGTTATGTAGTATTGCGTTATAACGTATAACGTTATGAAGTATTACGTTATAACGTATAACGTTATGTAGTATTACGATATAACGTATAGCGATATGTAGTATTACGTTATAACGTATAACGATATGTAGTATTTCATTAAGACGCGATACCATATGTAGTATTACGTTACAAAGTTTAACGTTATGTAGAATTGCATTAAGACGCAATACCATATGTAGTATTACGTTACAAAGTTTAGCGTTATGTAGAATTGCATTAAGACGCACTACCTTATGTAGTATTATGTTATAACGTATAACGTTATGTAGTATTGCGTTATAACGTATAACGTTGTATAGCATTTCTGTATATCGTATAAGGTTATGTAGCAATACCTTACAACGTATAATATTGTGCAGTATTACGATGTAACGTATAACGTTATGTAGTATTACGTTATAACGTGTAACGTAATGTTGTATTAAGTTTTAACGTTTAACGTTATGTAGTATTACGTTTTAACGTGTAACGTTATGAAGTATTTCGTTATAACGTATAACGCTATGTAGTACTACGTTCTATCGTATAACGTTATGTAATATTACATTATAACGTATAACGTTATGTAGTATAACGAAATGTTGTACTACGTTATAACGTATAACGTTATGTAGTATAACGTTATAACGTATAACGTCGTACAGTGTATTAGTACAACGTATAACGTTATGTAGTGTTACGTTATAACGTACAACGTTATGTAATATTACGTTATGACGTATAATGATATGTTGTATTACGTTATAAAGTATAACGTTATGTAGTATTACGTTATAACGTATAACGTTATGTAGTATTACGTTAAAACGTATAACGTTATGTAGTATTACGTTATAACGTGTAACGTTATGTAGTATTACATTAAGACGCAATACCTTATGTAGTATTACGTTATAACGTATAACGTTATGATGTATTACGTTATAACGTATAACTTTATGTAGTATTAAGTTATAACATTTAACATTATGTAGCATTACGTTATAACGTATAACGTTATGTAGTATTAGGTTATAACATTTAACATTATGTAGTATTACGTTATAACGTATAACGTTATGTAGTATTACGTTCTTACGTACAACGTTATGTACTATTACGTTGTAACGTATAACGTTATGTAGTATTGCGTTATAACGTATAACGTTATGTAGTAATACGTTATAACGAATAACGTTGTATAGCATTTCTTTATATCGTATTAGGTTATGTAGCATTACCTTACAACGTATAACATTGTGCTGTACTACGATATAACGTATAACGTTATGTAGCACTACGTTCTTACGTACAACGTCATGTACTACTACGTTGTAACGTATAACGTTATGTAGTATTGCGTTATAACGTTTAACGTTATGTATTAGTACCTTATAACGTATAACGATATGTAGTATTACGTTATAACGTGTAACGTTATGAAGTATTACGTTATAACGTATAACGTTATGTAGTATTACGATATAACGTATAACGATATGTAGTATTACGTTTTAACGTGTAACGTTATGAAGTATTTCGTTATAACGTATAACGCTATGTAGTATTACGTTATAACGTATAACGTTATGAAGTATTACGTTATAACGTATAACATTATGTAGTATTGCGTTCTTATTTATAATTTTATGTAGCATTACGTTCTAACGTATAACGTTATGTAATATTACATTATAACGCATAACGTTATGTAGTATTACGTTATAACGTGTAACGTTATGTAGTATTACGTTACAACGTATAACGTTATGTAGTATTGCGTTATAACGTATAACGTTATGTAGTATTGCGTTATAACGTATAACGTTGTATAGCATTTCTGTGTATCGTATAAGGTTATGTAACAATACCTTACAACGTATAACATTGTGCAGTATTACGATGTAACGTATAACGTTGATTAGAATATCAGTGTAACATATAACGTTATGTCGTATTACCTTACAACGTATAACATTATGTAGTATTGCGTTCTTATGTATAACTTTATGTAGTATTACGTTCTAACGTATAACGTTATGTAATATTACATTATAACGTATAACGTTATGTAGTATTACGTTATAACGTGTAACGTTATGTGGTATTACGTTATAACGTATAACGTTATGAAGTATTACGTTATAACGTATAACATTATGTAGTATTGCGTTCTTATTTATAATTTTATGTAGCATTACGTTCTAACGTATAACGTTATGTAGCACTACGTTCTTACGTACAACGTCATGTACTACTACGTTGTAACGTATAACGTTATGTAGTATTGCGTTATAACGTTTAACGTTATGTATTAGTACCTTATAACGTATAACGATATGTAGTATTACGTTATAACGTGTAACGTTATGAAGTATTACGTTATAACGTATAACGTTATGTAGTATTACGATATAACGTATAACGATATGTAGTATTACGTTTTAACGTGTAACGTTATGAAGTATTTCGTTATAACGTATAACGCTATGTAGTATTACGTTATAACGTATAACGTTATGAAGTATTACGTTATAACGTATAACATTATGTAGTATTGCGTTCTTATTTATAATTTTATGTAGCATTACGTTCTAACGTATAACGTTATGTAATATTACATTATAACGCATAACGTTATGTAGTATTACGTTATAACGTGTAACGTTATGTAGTATTACGTTACAACGTATAACGTTATGTAGTATTGCGTTATAACGTATAACGTTATGTAGTATTGCGTTATAACGTATAACGTTGTATAGCATTTCTGTGTATCGTATAAGGTTATGTAACAATACCTTACAACGTATAACATTGTGCAGTATTACGATGTAACGTATAACGTTGATTAGAATATCAGTGTAACATATAACGTTATGTCGTATTACCTTACAACGTATAACATTATGTAGTATTGCGTTCTTATGTATAACTTTATGTAGTATTACGTTCTAACGTATAACGTTATGTAATATTACATTATAACGTATAACGTTATGTAGTATTACGTTATAACGTGTAACGTTATGTGGTATTACGTTATAACGTATAACGTTATGAAGTATTACGTTATAACGTATAACATTATGTAGTATTGCGTTCTTATTTATAATTTTATGTAGCATTACGTTCTAACGTATAACGTTATGTAGTATAACGTTATAACGTGTAACTTTATGTATTATTACGTTCCAACGTATAACGATATGTAGTATTACGTTATAACGTATTACGTTATGAAGTATTACGTTATAACGTATAACATTATGTAGTATTGCGTTCTTATTTATAACTTTATGTAGTATTACGTTCTAACGTATAACGCTACGTAGTATTACATTATAACGTATAACGTTATGTAGTATTTCCTTACAACGTATAACTTTGTGCAGTATTACGTTATAACTTATAACGTTATGTAGTATTACGGTATAACGTACAACGTTGATTAGCATATGAGTATAACATATAACGTTATGTCGTATTACCTTACAACGTATAACATTATGTAGTATTGCGGTCTTATTTATAACTTTATGTAGTATTACGTTCTAACGTATAACGTTACGTAGTATTACATTATAACGTATAACGTTATGTAGTATTACGTTACAACGTATAACGTTATGTAGTATTACGTTATAACGTGTAACGTTTTGTAGTATTACGTTACAGCGTATAACGTTATGTATTATTACCTTATAACGTATAACGATATCTAGTATTTTATTAAGACGCCATACCATATGTAGAATTACGTTACAAAGTTTAACGTTATGTAGAATTGCATTTAGACGCAATACCTTATGTAGTATTACGTTATAACTTATAACGTTATGTAGTATTACGGTATAACGTACAACGTTGATTAGCATATGAGTATAACATATAACGTTATGTCGTATTACCTTACAACGTATAACATTATGTAGTATTGCGGTCTTATTTATAACTTTATGTAGTATTACGTTCTAACGTATAACGTTACGTAGTATTACATTATAACGTATAACGTTATGTAGTATTACGTTACAACGTATAACGTTATGTGGTATTACGTTATAACGTATAACGATGTATAGCATATCAGCATAACGTTTAACGTTATGTGGTATTACGTTATAACGTATAACGTTACGTAGTATTACGTTATAACGTGTAACGTTATGTAGTATTACGTTACAGCGTATAACGTTATGTATTATTACCTTATAACGTATAACGATATCTAGTATTTTATTAAGACGCCATACCATATGTAGAATTACGTTACAAAGTTTAACGTTATGTAGAATTGCATTTAGACGCAATACCTTATGTAGTATTACGTTATAACGTATAACGTTATGAAGTATTACGTTATAACGTATAACATTATGTAGTATTGCGTTCTTATTTATAATTTTATGTAGCATTACGTTCTAACGTATAACGTTATGTAATATTACATTATAACGTATAACGTTATGTAGTATTACGTTATAACGTGTAACGTTATGAAGTATTACGTTATAATGTATAACATTATGTAGTATTGCGTTATAACGTATAACGTTATGTAGTATTGCGTTATAACGTATTCCGTTGTATAGCATTTCTGTGTATCGTATAAGGTTATGTAGCAATACCTTACAACGTATAACATTGTGCAGTATTACGATATAACGTATAACGTTATGAAGTATTACGTTTTAACGTGTAACGTTATGAAGTATTACGTTATGTAGTATTACGTTTTAACGTGTAACGTAATGAAGTATTACGTTATAACGTATTCCGTTATGTAGTATTGCGTTATAACGTTTAACGTTATGTAGTATTACGTTTTAACGTGTAACGTTATGAAGTATTTCGTTATTACGTATAACGCTATGTAGTATTACGTTATAACGTATAACGATATGTAGTATTACATCAAGACACGATACCATATGTAGTATTACGTTACAAAGTTTAACGTTATGTAGAATTGCATTAAGACGCAATACCTTATGTAGTATTACGTTATAACGTGTAACTTTATGTAGTATTAAGTTATAACGTTTAACGTTATGTAATATTACGTTATAACGTATAACGCTATGTAGTATTACCTTATAACGTATAACGTTATGAAGTATTACGTTAGAACGTATAACGTTATGTAGTATTACGATATAACGTATAACGACATGTTGTATTACGTTTTAGCGTGTAACGTTATGAAGTATTACGTTATAATGTATAACGTTATGTAGTATTGCGTTATAACTTATAACGTTATGTAGTAATACGTTATAACGTATAACGTTGTATAGCATTTCTGTATATCGTATAAGGTTATGTAGCAATACCTTACAACGTATAACATTGTGCAGTATTACGATATAACGTATAACGTTATGTAGTATTACGTTTTAACGTGTAACGTTATGAAGTATTACGTTATGTAGTATTACGTTTTAACGTGTAACGTAATGAAGTATTACGTTATAACGTATTCCGTTATGTAGTATTGCGTTATAACGTTTAACGTTATGTAGTATTACGTTTTAACGTGTAACGTTATGAAGTATTTCGTTATAACGTATAACGCTATGTAGTATTACGTTATAACGTATAACGTTATGAAGTATTACGTTATAACGTATAACGTTACGTAGTATTACGATATATCGTATAACGACATGTTGTATTACGTTTTAACGTGTAACGTTATGAAGTATTACGTTATAACGTATAACGTTATGTAGTATTGCGTTATAACTTATAACGTTATGTAGTAATACGTTATAACGCATAACGTTGTATAGCATTTCTGTATATCGTATAAGGTTATGTAGCAATACCTTACAACGTATAACATTGTGCAGTATTACGATATAACGTATATCGTTATGTAGTATTACGTTCTTACGTACAACGTTATGTACTATTACGTTGTAACGTATAACGTTATGTAGTTTTGCGTTATAACGTATAACGTTATGTAGTATTACGATATAACGTATAACGATATGCAGTATTACGTTATAACGTGCAACGTAATGAAGTATTACGTTATAACGTATAACGTTATGTAGTATTACGATATAACGTATAACGTTGATTAGCATATGAGTATAACATATAACGTTATGTCGTATTACCTTACAACGTATAACATTATGTAGTATTGCGGTCTTATTTTTAACTTTATGTAGTATTACGGTCTAACGTATAACGTTACGTAATATTACATTATAACGCATAACGTTATGTAGTATTACGGTATAACGTACAACGTTGTATAGAATATCAGTATAACATATAACGTTATGTCGTTTTACCTTACAACGTATAACATTATGTAGTATTGCGTTCTTATTTATAACTTTATGTAGTATTACGTTCTATCGTATAACGTTATTGTAGTATTACGTTATAACGTATAACGTTATGTAGTATAACGTTATAACGTGTAACTTTATGTATTATTACGTTCCAACGTATAACGATATGTAGTATTACGTTATAACGTATTACGTTATGAAGTATTACGTTTTAACGTATAACATTATGTAGTATTGCGTTCTTATTTATAATTTTATGTAGCATTACGTTCTAACGTATAACGATATGTAATATTACATTATAACGTATAACGTTATGTAGTATTACGTTATAACGTGTAACGTTATGTAGTATTACGTTACAACGTATAACGTTATGTAGTATTGCGTTATAACGTATAACGTTATGTAGTATTTCCTTACATCGTATAACTTTGTGCAGTATTACGTTATAACTTATAACGTTATGTAGTATTACGGTATAACGTACAACGTTGTATAGCATATCAGTATAACATATAACGTTATGTCGTATTACCTTACAACGTATAACATTATGTAGTATTGCGTTCTTAATTATAACGTTATGTAGTATTGCGTTATAACGTATAACGTTATGTAGTAATACGTTATAACGTATAACGTTATGAAGTATTACGTCATAACGTATAACGTTATGTAGTATTACGATATAACGTATAACGACATGTTGTATTACGTTTTAACGTGTAACGTTATGAAGTATTACGTTATAACGTATAACGTTAAGTAGTATTGCGTTATAACGTATAACGTTATGTAGTAATACGTTATAACGTATAACGTTATGAAGTATTACGTTATAACGTATAACGTTATGTAGTATTACGATATAACGTATAACTTTATATAGCATATCAGTATAACATATAACATTATGTCGTATTACCTTACAACGTATAACATTATGTAGTATTGCGTTCTTAATTATAACGTTATGTAGTATTACGTTATAACGTATAACGTTATGTAGTATTACGTTCTAACGTATAGCGTTATGTTGCATTGCGTTATAACGTATAACGTTATGTAGTATTACGTTATAACGTATAACGTTGTATAGCATATCAGTATAACGTATAACGCTATGTCGTATTACGTTATAACGTATAACGTTATGAAGAATTACGTTATAACGTATAACGGTATGTAGTATTACGATATAACGTATAACGACATGTTGTATTACGTTTTAACGTGTAACGTTATGAAGTATTACGTTATAACGTATAACGTTATGTAGTATTGCGTTATAACTTATAACGTTATGTAGTAATACGTTATAACATATAACGTTATGTCGTATCACCCTACAACGTATAACATTATGTAGTGTTGCGTTCTTATTTATAACTTTATGTAGTATTACGTTCTATCGTATAACGTTATGAAGTATTACGTTATAACGTATAACGTTATGTAGTATTACGTTACAACGTATAACGTTATGTAGTATTACGTTATAACGTATAACTTTATGTAGTATTAAGTTATAACATTTAACGTTCTGTAGTATTACATTAAGACGCGATACCATATGTAGTATTACGTTACAACGTATAACGTTATGTAGTATTACGTTATAACGTATAACGATGTATAGCATATCAGCATAACGTGCAACGTAATGAAGTATTACGTTGTAACGTATAACGTTATGTAGTATTACGATATAACGTATAACGTTGATTAGCATATGAGTATAACATATAACGTTATGTCGTATTACCTTACAACGTATAACATTATGTAGTATTGCGGTCTTATTTATAACTTTATGTAGTATTACGGTCTAACGTATATCGTTACGTAATATTACATTATAACGTATAACGTTATGTAGTATTACGGTATAACGTACAACGTTGTATAGCATATCAGTATAACATATAACGTTATGTCGTTTTACCTTACAACGTATAACATTATGTAGTATTGCGTTCTTATTTATAACTTTATGTAGTATTACGTTCTATCGTATAACGTTATGTAGTATTACGTTATAACGTATAACGTTATGTAGTATAACGTTATAACGTGTAACTTTATCTATTATTACGTTCCAACGTATAACGTTATGTAGTATTACGTTATAACGAATAACGTTATGTAGTATTACGTTATAACGTGTAACGTTATGTAGTATTACGTTACAACGTATAACGTTATGTAGTATTACGGTATAACGTACAACGTTGTATAGCATATCAGTATAACATATAACGTTATGTCGTTTTACCTTACAACGTATAACATTATGTAGTATTGCGTTCTTATTTATAACTTTATGTAGTATTACGTTCTATCGTATAACGTTATGTAGTATTACGTTATAACGTATAACGTTATGTAGTAATACGTTATAACGTATAACGATGTATAGCATATCAGCATAACGTTTAACGTTATGTAGTATTACGATGTAACGTATAACGTTATGTAGTATTACGTTCTTACGTACAACGTTCTGTGCCATTACATTGTAACGTATAACGTTATGTAGTATTGCGTTATAACGTATAACGTTATGTAGTATTGCGTTATAACGTATAACGTTATGTAGTATTGCGTTATAACGTATAACGTTATGTAGTAATACGTTATAACGTATAACGTTATGAAGTATTTCGTTATAACGTATAACGTTATGTAGTATTACGATATAACGTATAACTTTATATAGCATATCAGTATAACATATAACATTATGTCGTATTACCTCACAACGTATAACATTATGTAGTATTGCGTTCTTAATTATAACGTTATGTAGTATTGCGTTCTTAATTATAACGTTATGTAGTATTACGTTATAACGTATAACGTTATGTAGTATTACGTTCTAACGTATAGCGTTATGTTGTATTGCGTTATAACGTATAACGTTATGTAGTATTACGTTATAACGTATAACGTTGTATAGCATATCAGTATAACGTATAACGCTATGTCGTATTACGTTATAACGTATAACGTCATGAAGAATTACGTTATAACGTATAACGTTAAGTAGTATTACGTTATAACGTGTAACGTTATGTAGTATTACGTTACAACGTATAACGTTATGTAGTATTGCGTTATAACTTATAACGTTATGTAGTAATATGTTATAACGCATAACGTTGTATAGCATTCCTGTATATCGTTTAAGGTTATGTAACATTACCTTACAACGTATAACATTGTGCAGTATTACGATATAACGTATAACGTTATGTACTATTACGTTGTAACGTATAACGTTATGTAGTATTACGATATAACGTATAACGATATGTAGTATTATGTTTTAACGTGTAACGTTATGAAGTACTACGTTATAACGTATAACCTTATGTTGTATTGCGTTATAACGTATAACGTTATGTAGTATTTCGTTATAACGTATAACGTTGTATAGCATATCAGTATAACGTATAACGCTATGTAGTATTACGTTATAACGTATAACGTTATGAAGTATTACGTTATAACGTATAACGTTATGTAGTATTGCGTTATAACGTATAACGTTATGTAGTATTACGTTATAACGTGTAACGTTATGTAGTATTACGTTACAACGTATAACGTTATGTAGTATTGCGTTATAACGTATAACGTTATGTAGTAATACGTTATAACGTATAACGTTATGAAGAATTACGTTATAACGTATAACGTTATGTAGTATTACGTTACAACGTATAACGTTATGTAGTATTACGTTATAACGTATAACTTTATGTAGTATTAAGTTATAACATTTAACGTTCTGTAGTATTACATTAAGACGCGATACCATATGTAGTATTACGTTACAACGTATAACGTTATGTAGTATTACGTTATAACGTATAACGATGTATAGCATATCAGCATAACGTGCAACGTAATGAAGTATTACGTTATAACGTATAACGTTATGTAGTATTACGATATAACGTATAACGTTGATTAGCATATGAGTATAACATATAACGTTATGTCGTATTACCTTACAACGTATAACATTATGTAGTATTGCGGTCTCATTTATAACTTTATGTAGTATTACGGTCTAACGTATATCGTTATGTAATATTACATTATAACGTATAACGTTATGTAGTATTACGGTATAACGTACAACGTTGTATAGCATATCAGTATAACATATAACGTTATGTCGTTTTACCTTACAACGTATAACATTATGTAGTATTGCGTTCTTATTTATAACTTTATGTAGTATTACGTTCTATCGTATAACGTTATGTAGTATTACGTTATAACGTATAACGTTATGTAGTATTACGTTATAACGTGTAACGTTATGTAGTATTACGTTACAACGTATAACGTTATGTAGTATTGCGTTATAACGTATAACGTTATGTAGTATTTCCTTACAACGTATAACTTTGTGCAGTATTACGTTATAACTTATAACGTTATGTAGTATTACGGTATAACGTACAACGTTGTATAGCATATCAGTATAACATATAACGTTATGTCGTTTTACCTTACAACGTATAACATTATGTAGTATTGCGTTCTTATTTACAACTTTTTGTAGTATTACGTTCTATCGTATAACGTTATGTAATATTACATTATAACGTATAACGTTATGTAGTATTACGTTATAACGTGTAACGTTATGTAGTATTACGTTATAACGTGTAACGTTATGTTTTATTACGTTACAACGTATAACGTTATGTAGTATTACGGTATAACGTACAACGTTGTATAGCATATCAGTATAACATATAACGTTATGTCGTTTTACCTTACAACGTATAACATTATGTAGTATTGCGTTCTTATTTATAACTTTATGTAGTATTACGTTCTATCGTATAACGTTATGTAATATTACATTATAACGTATAACGTTATGTAGTATTACGTTATAACGTGTAACGTTATGTAGTATTACGTTATAACGTGTAACGTTATGTTGTATTACGTTACAACGTATAACGTTATGTAGTATTACGGTATAACGTACAACGTTGTATAGCATATCAGTATAACATATAACGTTATGTCGTTTTACCTTACAACGTATAACATTATGTAGTATTGCGTTCTTATTTATAACTTTATGTAGTATTACGTTCTATCGTATAACGTTATGTAGTATTACGTTATAACGTATAACGTTATGTAGTATAACGTTATAACGTGTAACTTTATGTATTATTACGTTCCAACGTATAACGTTATGTAGTATTACGTTATAACGTGTAACGTTATGTAGTATTACGTTACAACGTATAACGTTATGTAGTATTACGGTATAACGTACAACGTTGTATAGCATATCAGTATAACATATAACGTTATGTCGTTTTACCTTACAACGTATAACATTATGTAGTATTGCGTTCTTATTTATAACTTTATGTAGTATTACGTTCTATCGTATAACGTTATGTAGTATTACGTTATAACGTATAACGTTATGTAGTATTACGTTATAACGTATAACGATGTAGAGCATATCAGCATAACGTTTAACGTTATGTAGTATTACGATGTAACGTATAACGTTATGTAGTATTACGTTCTTACGTACAACGTTCTGTGCCATTACATTGTAACGTATAACGTTATGTAGTATTGCGTTATAACGTATAACGTTATGTAGTATTGCGTTATAACGTATAACGTTATGTAGTATTGCGTTATAACGTATAACGTTGTATAGCCTTTCTGTATATCGTATAAGGTTATGTAGCATTACCTTACAACGTATAACATTGTGCAGTATTACGATATAACGTATAACGTTATGTAGTATTACGTTCTTACGTACAACGTTATATACTATTACGTTGTAACGTATAACATTATGTAGTATTGCGTTCTTATTTATAACTTTATGTAGTATTACGTTCTATCGTATAACGTTATGTAGTATTACGTTATAACGTATAACGTTATGTAGTATAACGTTAAAACGTGTAACTTTATGTATTATTACGTTCCAACGTATAACGTTATGTAGTATTACGTTATAACGTATAACGTTATGTAGTATTACGTTATAACATATAACGTTATGTCGTATTACCTTACAACGTATAACATTATGTAGTATTGCGTTCTTATTTATAACTTTATGTAGTATTACGTTCTATCGTATAACGTTATGTAGAATTACGTTATAACGTATAACGTGAAGTAGTATAACGTTATAACGTGTAACGTTATGAAGTATTACGTTATAACGTATAACGTTAAGTAGTATTGCGTTATAACGTATAACGTTATGTAGTAATACGTTATAACGTATAACGTTATGAAGTATTACGTTATAACGTATAACGTTATGTAGTATTACGATATAACGTATAACTTTATATAGCATATCAGTATAACATATAACATTATGTCGTATTACCTTACAACGTATAACATTATGTAGTATTGCGTTCTTAATTATAACGTTATGTAGTATTACGTTATAACGTATAACGTTATGTAGTATTACGTTCTAACGTATAGCGTTATGTTGTATTGCGTTATAACGTATAACGTTATGTAGTATTACGTTATAACGTATAACGTTGTATAGCATATCAGTATAACGTATAACGCTATGTCGTATTACGTTATAACGTATAACGTTATGAAGAATTACGTTATAACGTATAACGGTATGTAGTATTACGATATAACGTATAACGACATGTTGTATTACGTTTTAACGTGTAACGTTATGAAGTATTACGTTATAACGTATAACGTTATGTAGTATTGCGTTATAACGTATAACGTTATGTAGTATTACGATATAACGTATAACGATATGTAGTATTACGTTATAACGTGCAACGTTATGAAGTATTACGTTATAACGTATAGCTTTATGTAGTATTAAGTTATAACATTTAATGTCATGTAGTATTACATTAAGACGCGATACCATATGTAGTATTACGTTACAAAGTTTAACGTTATGTAGAATTGCATTAAGACGCGACACCTTACGTAGTATTAAGTTATAACATTTAACGTTATGTAGTATTACGTTATAACGTATAACGTTATGTAGTATTACGTTATAACGTATAACGTTATGTAGAATTACGTTATAACGTATATCGTTATGTAGTATTACGTTTTAACGTGTAACGTGTTGTAGTATTACGTTATAACGTATAACGTTATGAAGTATTACGCTACAACGTATAACGTTATGTAGTATTACGATATAACGTATAACTTTATATAGCATATCAGTATAACATATAACATTATGTCGTATTACCTTACAACGTATAACATTATGTAGTATTGCGTTCTTAATTATAACGTTATGCAGTATTACGTTATAACGTATAACGTTATGTAGTATTACGTTCTAACGTATAGCGTTATGTTGTATTGCGTTATAACGTATAACGTTATGTAGTATTACGTTATAACGTATAACGTTGTATAGCATATCAGTATAACGTATAACGCTATGTAGTATTACGTTATAACGTATAACGTTATGAAGTATTACGTTATAACGTATAACGTTATGTAGTATTACGATATAACGTATAACGACATGTTGTATTACGTTTTATCGTGTAACGTTATGAAGTATTACGTTATAACGTATAACGTTATGTAGTATTGCGTTATAACGTATAACGTTATGTAGTATTACGATATAACGTATAACGATATGTAGTATTACGTTATAACGTGCAACGTTATGAAGTATTACGTTATAACGTATAGCTTTATGTAGTATTAAGTTATAACATTTAATGTTATGTAGTATTACATTAAGACGCGATACCATATGTAGTATTACGTTACAAAGTTTAACGTTATGTAGAATTGCATTAAGACGCGACACCTTATGTAGTATTAAGTTATAACATTTAACGTTATGTAGTATTACGTTATAACGTATAACGTTATGTAGTATTACGTTATAACGTATAACGTTATGTAGTATTACGTTATAACGTATATCGTTATGTAGTATTACGTTCTAACCTATAACGTGTTGTAGTATTACGTTATAACGTATAACGTTATGTAGTATTACGTTATAACGTATAACGTTGTATAGCATTTCTGTACATCGTATAAGGTTATGTAGCATTACCTTACAACGTATAACAATGTGCAGTATTACGATATAACGTATAACGATATGTAGCATTACGTTCTTACGTACAACGTCATGTACTATTACGTTATAACGTATAACGTTGTATAGCATATCAGTATAACGTATAACGCTGTGTATTATCACGTTATAACGTATAACGTTATGAAGTATTACGTTATAACGTATAACGTTATGTAGTATTACGATATAACGTATAACGATATGTAGTATTATGTTTTAACGTGTAACGTTATGAAGTACTACGTTATAACGTATAACCTTATGTTGTATTGCGTTATAACGTATAACGTTATGTAGTATTTCGTTATAACGTATAACGTTGTATAGCATATCAGTATAACGTACAACGCTATGTAGTATTACGTTATAACGTATAACGTTATGAAGTATTACGTTATAACGTATAACGTTATGTAGTATTACGATATAACGTATAACGTCATGTTGTATTACGTTTTAACGTGTAACGTTATGAAGTATTACGTTATAACGTATAACGTTATGTAGTATTGCGTTATAACTTATAACGTTATGTAGTAATATGTTATAACGCATAACGTTGTATAGCATTCCTGTATATCGTTTAAGGTTATGTAACATTACCTTACAACGTATAACATTGTGCAGTATTACGATATAACGTATAACGTTATGTACTATTACGTTGTAACGTATAACGTTATGTAGTATTACGATATAACGTATAACGATATGTAGTATTATGTTTTAACGTGTAACGTTATGAAGTACTACGTTATAACGTATAACCTTATGTTGTATTGCGTTATAACGTATAACGTTATGTAGTATTTCGCTATAACGTATAACGTTGTATAGCATATCAGTATAACGTATAACGCTATGTAGTATTACGTTATAACGTATAACGTTATGAAGTATTACGTTATAACGTATAACGTTATGTAGTATTGCGTTATAACGTATAACGTTATGTAGTATTACGATATAACGTATAACGATATGTAGTATTACGTTATAACGTGCAACGTTATGAAGTATTACGTTATAACGTATAACTTTATGTAGAATTGCATTAAGACGCGATACCTTACGTAGTATTAAGTTATAACATTTAACGTTATGTAGTATTACGATATAACGTCTAACGTTATGTAGTATTACGTTATAACGTATATCGTTATGTAGTATTACGTTCTAACGTATAACGTGTTGTAGTATTACGTTATAACGTATAACGTTATGTAGTATTACGGTATAACGTATAACGTTGTATAGCATATCAGTATAACATATATCGTTATGTCGTATTACCTTACAACGTATAACATTATGTAGTATTGCGTTCTTATTTATAACTTTATGTAGTATTACGTTCTATCGTATAACTTTATGTATTATTACGTTCCAACGTATAACGTTATGTAGTATTACGTTATAACGTATAACGTTATGTAGTATTACGGTATAACGTATAACGTTATGTAGTATTAAGTTATAACATTTAACGTTATGTAGTATTACGATATAACGTATAACGATATGTAGTATTACGTTATAACGTGCAACGTTATGAAGTATTACGTTACAACGTATAGCTTTATGTAGTATTAAGTTATAACATTTAACGTTATGTAGTATTACATTAAGACGCGATACCATATGTAGTATTACGTTACAAAGTTTAACGTTATGTAGAATTGCATTAAGACGCGACACCTTACGTAGTATTAAGTTATAACATTTAACGTTATGTAGTATTACGTTATAACGTATAACGTTATGTAGTATTACGTTATAACGTATATCGTTATGTAGTATTACGTTCTAACGTATAACGTTATGTAGTATTACGTTATAACGTATAACGTTGTATAGCATTTCTGTATATCGTATAAGGTTATGTAGCATTACCTTACAACGTATAACAATGTGCAGTATTACGATATAACGTATAACGATATGTAGCATTACGTTCTTACGTACAACGTCATGTACTATTACGTTATAACGTATAACGTTGTATAGCATATCAGTATAACGTATAACGCTGTGTATTATCACGTTATAACGTATAACGTTATGTAGCATTACCTTACAACGTATAACAATGTGCAGTATTACGATATAACGTATAACGATATGTAGCATTACGTTCTTACGTACAACGTCATGTACTATTACGTTATAACGCATAACGTTGTATAGCATTCCTGTATATCGTTTAAGGTTATGTAGCATTACCTTACAGCGTATAACATTGTGCAGTATTACGATATAACGTATAACGTTATGTACTATTACGTTGTAACGTATAACGTTATGTAGTATTACGATATAACGTATAACGACATGTTGTATTACGTTTTAACGTGTAACGTTATGAAGTATTACGTTATAACGTATAACGTTATGTAGTATTGCGTTATAACTTATAGCGTTATGTAGTAATACGTTATAACGCATAACGTTGTTTAGCATTCCTGTATATCGTTTAAGGTTATGTAGCATTACCTTACAGCGTATCACATTGTGCAGTATTACGATAGAACGTATAACGTTATGTACTATTACGTTGTAACGTATAACGTTATGTAGTATTACGATATAACGTATAACGATATGTAGTATTACGTTATAACGTGCAACGTTATGAAGTATTACGTTATAACGTATAACGTTATGAAGTATTACGTTATAACGTATAACGTTGTATAGCATATCAGTATAACGTATAACGCTATGTAGTATTACGTTATAACGTATAACGTTATGAAGTATTACGTTATAACGTATAACGTTATGTAGTATTACGTTATAACGTATAACGTTGTATAGCATATCAGTATAACGTATAACGCTATGTAGTATTACGTTATAACGTATAACGTTATGAAGTATTACGTTATAACGTATAACGTTATGTTGTATTGCGTTATAACGTATAACGTTATGTAGTATTACGTTATAACGTATAACGTTGTATAGCATATCAGTATAACGTATAACGCTATGTAGTATTACGTTATAACGTATAACGTTATGAAGTATTACGTTATAACGTATAACGTTATGTAGTATTACGATATAACGTATAACGACATGTTGTATTACGTTTTAACATGTAACGTTAAGAAGTATTACGTTATAACGTATAACGTTATGTAGTATTGCGTTATAAGTTATAACGTTATGTAGTAATACGTTATAACGTATAACGTTGTATAGCATTTCTGTATATCGTTTAAGGTTATGTAGCATTACCTTACAACGTATAACATTGTGCAGTATTACGATATAACGTATAACGTTATGTACTATTACGTTGTAACGTATAACGTTATGTAGTATTACGATATAACGTATAACGATATGTAGTATTACGTTATAACGTGCAACGTTATGAAGTATTACGTTATAACGTATAACGTTATGAAGTATTACGTTATAACGTATAACGTTATGTATTATTAAGTTATAACATTTAACGTTATGTAGTATTACATTAAGACGCGATATCATATGTAGTATTACGTTGCAAAGTTTAACGTTATGTAGAATTGCATTAAGACGCGATACCTTACGTAGTATTAAGTTATAACATTTAACGTTATGCAGTATTACGTTATAACGTATAACGTTATGTAGTATTACGTTCTAACGTATAGCGTTATGTTGTATTGCGTTATAACGTATAACGTTATGTAGTATTACGTTATAACGTATAACGTTGTATAGCATATCAGTATAACGTATAACGCTATGTAGTATTACGTTATAACGTATAACGTTATGAAGTATTACGTTATAACGTATAACGTTATGTAGTATTACGATATAACGTATAACGATATGTAGTATTACGTTATAACGTGCAACGTTATGAAGTATTACGTTATAACGTATAACTTTATTTGGTATTAAGTTATAACATTTAACGTTATGTAGTATTACATTAAGACGCGATACCATATGTAGTATTACGTTGCAAAGTTTAACGTTATGTAGAATTGCATTAAGACGCGATACCTTACGTAGTATTAAGTTATAACATTTAACGTTATGTAGTATTACGTTATAACGTATAACGTTATGTAGTATTACGTTCTAACGTATAGCGTTATGTTGTATTGCGTTATAACGTATAACGTTTTGTAGTATTACGATATAACGTATAACGATATGTAGTATTACGTTATAACGTATAACGTTATGAAGTATTACGTTATAACGTATAACGTTTTGTAGTATTACGATATAACGTATAACGTTATATAGCATATCAGTATAACATATAACAGTATGTCGTATTACCTTACAACGTATAACATTATGTAGTATTGCGTACTTAATCAGAACGTTATGTAGTATTACGTTATAACGTATAACGCTGTATAGCATATCAGTATAACGTATAACGCTATGTAGTATCACGTTATAACGTATAACGTTATGAAGTATTACGTCATAACGTATAACGTTATGTAGTATTATGTTTTAACGTGTAACGTTATGAAGTATTACCTTATAACGTATAACGTTATGTAGTATTGCGTTATAACGTATAACGTTATGTAGTAATACGTTATAACGTATAACGTTGTATAGCATTTCTGTATATCGTATAAGGTTATGTAGCATTACCTTACAACGTATAACAATGTGCAGTATTACGATATAACGTATAACGATATGTAGCATTACGTTCTTACGTACAACGTCATGTACTATTACGTTGCAACGTATAACGTTATGTAGTATTGCGTTATAACGTATAACGTTATGAAGTATTACGTTAAAACGTATAACGTTATGTAGTATTAAGTTATAACTTTTAACGTTATGTAGTATTACGTTATAACGCATAACGTTATGTAGAATTACGTTACAACGTATAACGTTATGTAGTATTACGTTATAACGTATAACGTTGTATAGCATATCAGTATAACGTATAACGTTGAATAGTATATTAGTATGACGTATAACGTTATGTAGAATTATGTTATAACGTATAACGTTCTGTAGTATTACGTTGTAACGTATAACGTTATGAACTATTACGTTATAACGTATAACGTTATGTAGTATTACGATATAACGTATAACGTTATGTAATATTACGTTATAACGTATAACGTTGTATAGCATATCAGTATAACGTATAACGCTATGTAGTATTACGTTATAACGTATAACGTTATGAAGTATTACGTTATAACGTATAACGTTATGTAGTATTACGATATAACGTATAACGACATGTTGTATTACGTTTTAACGTGTAACGTTAAGAAGTATTACGTTATAACGCATAACGTTATGTAGTATTGCGTTATAACTTATAACGTTATGTAGTAATACGTTATAACGTATAACGTTGTATAGCATTTCTGTATATCGTTTAAGGTTATGTAGCATTACCTTACAACGTATAACATTGTGCAGTATTATGATATAACGTATAACGTTATGTACTATTACGTTGTAACGTATAACGTTATGTAGTATTACGATATAACGTATAACGATATGTAGTCTTACGTTATAACGTGCAACGTTATGAAGTATTACGTTATAACGTATAACTTTATCTAGTATTAAGTTATAACATTTAACGTTATGTGGTATTACATTAAGACGCGATACCATATGTAGTATTACGTTGCAAAGTTTAACGTTATGTAGAATTGCATTAAGACGCGACACCTTACGTAGTATTAAGTTATAACATTTAACGTTATGTAGTATTACGTTATAACGTATAACGTTATGTAGTATTACGTTATAACGTATAACGTTATGTAGTATTACGTTATAACGTATATCGTTATGTAGTATTACGTTCTAACCTATAACGTGTTGTAGTATTACGTTATAACGTATAACGTTATGTAGTATTACGTTATAACGTATAACGTTGTATAGCATTTCTGTACATCGTATAAGGTTATGTAGCATTACCTTACAACGTATAACAATGTGCAGTATTACGATATAACGTATAACGATATGTAGCATTACGTTCTTACGTACAACGTCATGTACTATTACGTTATAACGTATAACGTTGTATAGCATATCAGTATAACGTATAACGCTGTGTATTATCACGTTATAACGTATAACGTTATGAAGTATTACGTTATAACGTATAACGTTATGTAGTATTACGATATAACGTATAACGATATGTAGTATTATGTTTTAACGTGTAACGTTATGAAGTACTACGTTATAACGTATAACCTTATGTTGTATTGCGTTATAACGTATAACGTTATGTAGTATTTCGTTATAACGTATAACGTTGTATAGCATATCAGTATAACGTACAACGCTATGTAGTATTACGTTATAACGTATAACGTTATGAAGTATTACGTTATAACGTATAACGTTATGTAGTATTACGATATAACGTATAACGTCATGTTGTATTACGTTTTAACGTGTAACGTTATGAAGTATTACGTTATAACGTATAACGTTATGTAGTATTGCGTTATAACTTATAACGTTATGTAGTAATATGTTATAACGCATAACGTTGTATAGCATTCCTGTATATCGTTTAAGGTTATGTAACATTACCTTACAACGTATAACATTGTGCAGTATTACGATATAACGTATAACGTTATGTACTATTACGTTGTAACGTATAACGTTATGTAGTATTACGATATAACGTATAACGATATGTAGTATTATGTTTTAACGTGTAACGTTATGAAGTACTACGTTATAACGTATAACCTTATGTTGTATTGCGTTATAACGTATAACGTTATGTAGTATTTCGCTATAACGTATAACGTTGTATAGCATATCAGTATAACGTATAACGCTATGTAGTATTACGTTATAACGTATAACGTTATGAAGTATTACGTTATAACGTATAACGTTATGTAGTATTGCGTTATAACGTATAACGTTATGTAGTATTACGATATAACGTATAACGATATGTAGTATTACGTTATAACGTGCAACGTTATGAAGTATTACGTTATAACGTATAACTTTATGTAGAATTGCATTAAGACGCGATACCTTACGTAGTATTAAGTTATAACATTTAACGTTATGTAGTATTACGATATAACGTATAACGTTATGTAGTATTACGTTATAACGTATATCGTTATGTAGTATTACGTTCTAACGTATAACGTGTTGTAGTATTACGTTATAACGTATAACGTTATGTAGTATTACGGTATAACGTATAACGTTGTATAGCATATCAGTATAACATATATCGTTATGTCGTACTACCTTACAACGTATAACATTATGTAGTATTGCGTTCTTATTTATAACTTTATGTAGTATTACGTTCTATCGTATAACTTTATGTATTATTACGTTCCAACGTATAACGTTATGTAGTATTACGTTATAACGTATAACGTTATGTAGTATTACGGTATAACGTATAACGTTATGTAGTATTAAGTTATAACATTTAACGTTATGTAGTATTACGATATAACGTATAACGATATGTAGTATTACGCTATAACGTGCAACGTTATGAAGTATTACGTTACAACGTATAGCTTTATGTAGTATTAAGTTATAACATTTAACGTTATGTAGTATTACATTAAGACGCGATACCATATGTAGTATTACGTTACAAAGTTTAACGTTATGTAGAATTGCATTAAGACGCGACACCTTACGTAGTATTAAGTTATAACATTTAACGTTATGTAGTATTACGTTATAACGTATAACGTTATGTAGTATTACGTTATAACGTATATCGTTATGTAGTATTACGTTCTAACGTATAACGTTATGTAGTATTACGTTATAACGTATAACGTTGTATAGCATTTCTGTATATCGTATAAGGTTATGTAGCATTACCTTACAACGTATAACAATGTGCAGTATTACGATATAACGTATAACGATATGTAGCATTACGTTCTTACGTACAACGTCATGTACTATTACGTTATAACGTATAACGTTGTATAGCATATCAGTATAACGTATAACGCTGTGTATTATCACGTTATAACGTATAACGTTATGTAGCATTACCTTACAACGTATAACAATGTGCAGTATTACGATATAACGTATAACGATATGTAGCATTACGTTCTTACGTACAACGTCATGTACTATTACGTTATAACGCATAACGTTGTATAGCATTCCTGTATATCGTTTAAGGTTATGTAGCATTACCTTACAGCGTATAACATTGTGCAGTATTACGATATAACGTATAACGTTATGTACTATTACGTTGTAACGTATAACGTTATGTAGTATTACGATATAACGTATAACGACATGTTGTATTACGTTTTAACGTGTAACGTTATGAAGTATTACGTTATAACGTATAACGTTATGTAGTATTGCGTTATAACTTATAGCGTTATGTAGTAATACGTTATAACGCATAACGTTGTTTAGCATTCCTGTATATCGTTTAAGGTTATGTAGCATTACCTTACAGCGTATCACATTGTGCAGTATTACGATAGAACGTATAACGTTATGTACTATTACGTTGTAACGTATAACGTTATGTAGTATTACGATATAACGTATAACGATATGTAGTATTACGTTATAACGTGCAACGTTATGAAGTATTACGTTATAACGTATAACGTTATGAAGTATTACGTTATAACGTATAACGTTGTATAGCATATCAGTATAACGTATAACGCTATGTAGTATTACGTTATAACGTATAACGTTATGAAGTATTACGTTATAACGTATAACGTTATGTAGTATTACGTTATAACGTATAACGTTGTATAGCATATCAGTATAACGTATAACGCTATGTAGTATTACGTTATAACGTATAACGTTATGAAGTATTACGTTATAACGTATAACGTTATGTTGTATAGCGTTATAACGTATAACGTTATGTAGTATTACGTTATAACGTATAACGTTGTATAGCATATCAGTATAACGTATAACGCTATGTAGTATTACGTTATAACGTATAACGTTATGTTGTATTGCGTTATAACGTATAACGTTATGTAGTATTACGATATAACGTATAACGATATGTAGTATTACGTTATAACGTATAACGTTATGAAGTATTACGTTATAACGTATAACGTTTTGTAGTATTACGATATAACGTATAACGTTATATAGCATATCAGTATAACATATAACAGTATGTCGTATTACCTTACAACGTATAACATTATGTAGTATTGCGTACTTAATCAGAACGTTATGTAGTATTACGTTATAACGTATAACGCTGTATAGCATATCAGTATAACGTATAACGCTATGTAGTATCACGTTATAACGTATAACGTTATGAAGTATTACGTCATAACGTATAACGTTATGTAGTATTATGTTTTAACGTGTAACGTTATGAAGTATTACCTTATAACGTATAACGTTATGTAGTATTGCGTTATAACGTATAACGTTATGTAGTAATACGTTGTAACGTATAACGTTGTATAGCATTTCTGTATATCGTATAAGGTTATGTAGCATTACCTTACAACGTATAACAATGTGCAGTATTACGATATAACGTATAACGATATGTAGCATTACGTTCTTACGTACAACGTCATGTACTATTACGTTGCAACGTATAACGTTATGTAGTATTGCGTTATAACGTATAACGTTATGAAGTATTACGTTAAAACGTATAACGTTATGTAGTATTAAGTTATAACTTTTAACGTTATGTAGTATTACGTTATAACGCATAACGTTATGTAGAATTACGTTACAACGTATAACGTTATGTAGTATTACGTTATAACGTATAACGTTGTATAGCATATCAGTATAACGTATAACGTTGAATAGTATATTAGTATGACGTATAACGTTATGTAGAATTATGTTATAACGTATAACGTTCTGTAGTATTACGTTGTAACGTATAACGTTATGAACTATTACGTTATAACGTATAACGTTATGTAGTATTACGATATAACGTATAACGTTATGTAATATTACGTTATAACGTATAACGTTGTATAGCATATCAGTATAACGTATAACGCTATGTAGTATTACGTTATAACGTATAACGTTATGAAGTATTACGTTATAACGTATAACGTTATGTAGTATTACGATATAACGTATAACGACATGTTGTATTACGTTTTAACGTGTAACGTTAAGAAGTATTACGTTATAACGCATAACGTTATGTAGTATTGCGTTATAACTTATAACGTTATGTAGTAATACGTTATAACGTATAACGTTGTATAGCATTTCTGTATATCGTTTAAGGTTATGTAGCATTACCTTACAACGTATAACATTGTGCAGTATTATGATATAACGTATAACGTTATGTACTATTACGTTGTAACGTATAACGTTATGTAGTATTACGATATAACGTATAACGATATGTAGTCTTACGTTATAACGTGCAACGTTATGAAGTATTACGTTATAACGTATAACTTTATCTAGTATTAAGTTATAACATTTAACGTTATGTGGTATTACATTAAGACGCGATACCATATGTAGTATTACGTTGCAAAGTTTAACGTTATGTAGAATTGCATTAAGACGCGATACCTTACGTAGTATTAAGTTATAACATTTAACGTTATGTAGGATTACGTTCTAACGTATAACGTTATGTAGTATAACGTTCTAACGTATAGCGTTATGTTGTATTGCGTTATAACGTATAACGTTATGTAGTATTACGTTATAACGTATAACGTTGTATAGCATATCAGTATAACGTATAACGCTATGTAGTATTACGTTATAACGTATAACGTTATGAAGTATTACGTTATAACGTATAACGTTATGTAGTATTACGATATAACGTATAACGACATGTTGTATTACGTTTTATCGTGTAACGTTATGAAGTATTACGTTATAACGTATAACGTTATGTAGTATTGCGTTATAACGTATAACGTTATGTAGTATTACGATATAACGTATAACGATATGTAGTATTACGTTATAACGTGCAACGTTATGAAGTATTACGTTATAACGTATAGCTTTATGTAGTATTAAGTTATAACATTTAATGTTATGTAGTATTACATTAAGACGCGATACCATATGTAGTATTACGTTACAAAGTTTAACGTTATGTAGAATTGCATTAAGACGCGACACCTTACGTAGTATTAAGTTATAACATTTAACGTTATGTAGTATTACGTTATAACGTATAACGTTATGTAGTATTACGTTATAACGTATAACGTTATGTAGTATTACGTTATAACGTATATCGTTATGTAGTATTACGTTCTAACCTATAACGTGTTGTAGTATTACGTTATAACGTATAACGTTATGTAGTATTACGTTATAACGTATAACGTTGTATAGCATTTCTGTACATCGTATAAGGTTATGTAGCATTACCTTACAACGTATAACAATGTGCAGTATTACGATATAACGTATAACGATATGTAGCATTACGTTCTTACGTACAACGTCATGTACTATTACGTTATAACGTATAACGTTGTATAGCATATCAGTATAACGTATAACGCTGTGTATTATCACGTTATAACGTATAACGTTATGAAGTATTACGTTATAACGTATAACGTTATGTAGTATTACGATATAACGTATAACGATATGTAGTATTATGTTTTAACGTGTAACGTTATGAAGTACTACGTTATAACGTATAACCTTATGTTGTATTGCGTTATAACGTATAACGTTATGTAGTATTTCGTTATAACGTATAACGTTGTATAGCATATCAGTATAACGTACAACGCTATGTAGTATTACGTTATAACGTATAACGTTATGAAGTATTACGTTATAACGTATAACGTTATGTAGTATTACGATATAACGTATAACGTCATGTTGTATTACGTTTTAACGTGTAACGTTATGAAGTATTACGTTATAACGTATAACGTTATGTAGTATTGCGTTATAACTTATAACGTTATGTAGTAATATGTTATAACGCATAACGTTGTATAGCATTCCTGTATATCGTTTAAGGTTATGTAACATTACCTTACAACGTATAACATTGTGCAGTATTACGATATAACGTATAACGTTATGTACTATTACGTTGTAACGTATAACGTTATGTAGTATTACGATATAACGTATAACGATATGTAGTATTATGTTTTAACGTGTAACGTTATGAAGTACTACGTTATAACGTATAACCTTATGTTGTATTGCGTTATAACGTATAACGTTATGTAGTATTTCGCTATAACGTATAACGTTGTATAGCATATCAGTATAACGTATAACGCTATGTAGTATTACGTTATAACGTATAACGTTATGAAGTATTACGTTATAACGTATAACGTTATGTAGTATTGCGTTATAACGTATAACGTTATGTAGTATTACGATATAACGTATAACGATATGTAGTATTACGTTATAACGTGCAACGTTATGAAGTATTACGTTATAACGTATAACTTTATGTAGAATTGCATTAAGACGCGATACCTTACGTAGTATTAAGTTATAACATTTAACGTTATGTAGTATTACGATATAACGTATAACGTTATGTAGTATTACGTTATAACGTATATCGTTATGTAGTATTACGTTCTAACGTATAACGTGTTGTAGTATTACGTTATAACGTATAACGTTATGTAGTATTACGGTATAACGTATAACGTTGTATAGCATATCAGTATAACATATATCGTTATGTCGTATTACCTTACAACGTATAACATTATGTAGTATTGCGTTCTTATTTATAACTTTATGTAGTATTACGTTCTATCGTATAACTTTATGTATTATTACGTTCCAACGTATAACGTTATGTAGTATTACGTTATAACGTATAACGTTATGTAGTATTACGGTATAACGTATAACGTTATGTAGTATTAAGTTATAACATTTAACGTTATGTAGTATTACGATATAACGTATAACGATATGTAGTATTACGTTATAACGTGCAACGTTATGAAGTATTACGTTACAACGTATAGCTTTATGTAGTATTAAGTTATAACATTTAACGTTATGTAGTATTACATTAAGACGCGATACCATATGTAGTATTACGTTACAAAGTTTAACGTTATGTAGAATTGCATTAAGACGCGACACCTTACGTAGTATTAAGTTATAACATTTAACGTTATGTAGTATTACGTTATAACGTATAACGTTATGTAGTAATACGTTATAACGTATATCGTTATGTAGTATTACGTTCTAACGTATAACGTTATGTAGTATTACGTTATAACGTATAACGTTGTATAGCATTTCTGTATATCGTATAAGGTTATGTAGCATTACCTTACAACGTATAACAATGTGCAGTATTACGATATAACGTATAACGATATGTAGCATTACGTTCTTACGTACAACGTCATGTACTATTACGTTATAACGTATAACGTTGTATAGCATATCAGTATAACGTATAACGCTGTGTATTATCACGTTATAACGTATAACGTTATGTAGCATTACCTTACAACGTATAACAATGTGCAGTATTACGATATAACGTATAACGATATGTAGCATTACGTTCTTACGTACAACGTCATGTACTATTACGTTATAACGCATAACGTTGTATAGCATTCCTGTATATCGTTTAAGGTTATGTAGCATTACCTTACAGCGTATAACATTGTGCAGTATTACGATATAACGTATAACGTTATGTACTATTACGTTGTAACGTATAACGTTATGTAGTATTACGATATAACGTATAACGACATGTTGTATTACGTTTTAACGTGTAACGTTATGAAGTATTACGTTATAACGTATAACGTTATGTAGTATTGCGTTATAACTTATAGCGTTATGTAGTAATACGTTATAACGCATAACGTTGTTTAGCATTCCTGTATATCGTTTAAGGTTATGTAGCATTACCTTACAGCGTATCACATTGTGCAGTATTACGATAGAACGTATAACGTTATGTACTATTACGTTGTAACGTATAACGTTATGTAGTATTACGATATAACGTATAACGATATGTAGTATTACGTTATAACGTGCAACGTTATGAAGTATTACGTTATAACGTATAACGTTATGAAGTATTACGTTATAACGTATAACGTTGTATAGCATATCAGTATAACGTATAACGCTATGTAGTATTACGTTATAACGTATAACGTTATGAAGTATTACGTTATAACGTATAACGTTATGTAGTATTACGTTATAACGTATAACGTTGTATAGCATATCAGTATAACGTATAACGCTATGTAGTATTACGTTATAACGTATAACGTTATGAAGTATTACGTTATAACGTATAACGTTATGTTGTATTGCGTTATAACGTATAACGTTATGTAGTATTACGTTATAACGTATAACGTTGTATAGCATATCAGTATAACGTATAACGCTATGTAGTATTACGTTATAACGTATAACGTTATGAAGTATTACGTTATAACGTATAACGTTATGTAGTATTACGATATAACGTATAACGACATGTTGTATTACGTTTTAACATGTAACGTTAAGAAGTATTACGTTATAACGTATAACGTTATGTAGTATTGCGTTATAAGTTATAACGTTATGTAGTAATACGTTATAACGTATAACGTTGTATAGCATTTCTGTATATCGTTTAAGGTTATGTAGCATTACCTTACAACGTATAACATTGTGCAGTATTACGATATAACGTATAACGTTATGTACTATTACGTTGTAACGTATAACGTTATGTAGTATTACGATATAACGTATAACGATATGTAGTATTACGTTATAACGTGCAACGTTATGAAGTATTACGTTATAACGTATAACGTTATGAAGTATTACGTTATAACGTATAACGTTATGTATTATTAAGTTATAACATTTAACGTTATGTAGTATTACATTAAGACGCGATACCATATGTAGTATTACGTTGCAAAGTTTAACGTTATGTAGAATTGCATTAAGACGCGATACCTTACGTAGTATTAAGTTATAACATTTAACGTTATGCAGTATTACGTTATAACGTATAACGTTATGTAGTATTACGTTCTAACGTATAGCGTTATGTTGTATTGCGTTATAACGTATAACGTTATGTAGTATTACGTTATAACGTATAACGTTGTATAGCATATCAGTATAACGTATAACGCTATGTAGTATTACGTTATAACGTATAACGTTATGAAGTATTACGTTATAACGTATAACGTTATGTAGTATTACGATATAACGTATAACGATATGTAGTATTACGTTATAACGTGCAACGTTATGAAGTATTACGTTATAACGTATAACTTTATTTGGTATTAAGTTATAACATTTAACGTTATGTAGTATTACATTAAGACGCGATACCATATGTAGTATTACGTTGCAAAGTTTAACGTTATGTAGAATTGCATTAAGACGCGATACCTTACGTAGTATTAAGTTATAACATTTAACGTTATGTAGTATTACGTTATAACGTATAACGTTATGTAGTATTACGTTCTAACGTATAGCGTTATGTTGTATTGCGTTATAACGTATAACGTTATGTAGTATTACGATATAACGTATAACGATATGTAGTATTACGTTATAACGTATAACGTTATGAAGTATTACGTTATAACGTATAACGTTTTGTAGTATTACGATATAACGTATAACGTTATATAGCATATCAGTATAACATATAACAGTATGTCGTATTACCTTACAACGTATAACATTATGTAGTATTGCGTACTTAATCAGAACGTTATGTAGTATTACGTTATAACGTATAACGCTGTATAGCATATCAGTATAACGTATAACGCTATGTAGTATCACGTTATAACGTATAACGTTATGAAGTATTACGTCATAACGTATAACGTTATGTAGTATTATGTTTTAACGTGTAACGTTATGAAGTATTACCTTATAACGTATAACGTTATGTAGTATTGCGTTATAACGTATAACGTTATGTAGTAATACGTTATAACGTATAACGTTGTATAGCATTTCTGTATATCGTATAAGGTTATGTAGCATTACCTTACAACGTATAACAATGTGCAGTATTACGATATAACGTATAACGATATGTAGCATTACGTTCTTACGTACAACGTCATGTACTATTACGTTGCAACGTATAACGTTATGTAGTATTGCGTTATAACGTATAACGTTATGAAGTATTACGTTAAAACGTATAACGTTATGTAGTATTAAGTTATAACTTTTAACGTTATGTAGTATTGCGTTATAACGCATAACGTTATGTAGAATTACGTTACAACGTATAACGTTATGTAGTATTACGTTATAACGTATAACGTTGTATAGCATATCAGTATAACGTATAACGTTGAATAGTATATTAGTATGACGTATAACGTTATGTAGAATTATGTTATAACGTATAACGTTCTGTAGTATTACGTTGTAACGTATAACGTTATGAACTATTACGTTATAACGTATAACGTTATGTAGTATTACGATATAACGTATAACGTTATGTAATATTACGTTATAACGTATAACGTTGTATAGCATATCAGTATAACGTATAACGCTATGTAGTATTACGATATAACGTATAACGACATGTTGTATTACGTTTTAACGTGTAACGTTAAGAAGTATTACGTTATAACGCATAACGTTATGTAGTATTGCGTTATAACTTATAACGTTATGTAGTAATACGTTATAACGTATAACGTTGTATAGCATTTCTGTATATCGTTTAAGGTTATGTAGCATTACCTTACAACGTATAACATTGTGCAGTATTACGATATAACGTATAACGTTATGTACTATTACGTTGTAACGTATAACGTTATGTAGTATTACGATATAACGTATAACGATATGTAGTCTTACGTTATAACGTGCAACGTTATGAAGTATTACGTTATAACGTATAACTTTATCTAGTATTAAGTTATAACATTTAACGTTATGTGGTATTACATTAAGACGCGATACCATATGTAGTATTACGTTGCAAAGTTTAACGTTATGTAGAATTGCATTAAGACGCGATACCTTACGTAGTATTAAGTTATAACATTTAACGTTATGTAGGATTACGTTCTAACGTATAACGTTATGTAGTATAACGTTCTAACGTATAGCGTTATGTTGTATTGCGTTATAACGTATAACGTTATGTAGTATTACGTTATAACGTATAACGTTGTATAGCATATCAGTATAACGTATAACGCTATGTAGTATTACGTTATAACGTATAACGTTATGAAGTATTACGTTATAACGTATAACGTTATGTAGTATTACGATATAACGTATAACGACATGTTGTATTACGTTTTAACGTGTAACGTTAAGAAGTATTACGTTATAACGTACAACGTTATGTAGTATTGCGTTATAACTTATAACGTTATGTAGTAATACGTTATAACGTATAACGTTGTATAGCATTTCTGTATATCGTTTAAGGTTATGTAGCATTACCTTACAACGTATAACATTGTGCAGTATTACGATATAACGTATAACGTTATGTACTATTACGTTGTAACGTATAACGTTATGTAGTATTACGATATAACGTATAACGATATGTAGTATTACGTGATAACGTGCAACGTTATGAAGTATTTCGTTATAACGTATAACGTTATGTATTATTAAGTTATAACATTTAACGTTATGTAGTATTACATTAAGACGCGATACCATATGTAGTATTACGTTGCAAAGTTTAACGTTATGTAGAATTGCATTAAGACGCGATACCTTACGTAGTATTAAGTTATAACATTTAACGTTATGTAGTATTACGTTATAACGCATAACGTTATGTAGAATTACGTTACAACGTATAACGTTATGTAGTATTACGTTATAACGTATAACGTTGTATAGCATATCAGTATAACGTATAACGTTATGTAGTAGTACCTTATAACGTATAACGTTGAACAGTATATTAGTATAACGTATAACGTTATGTAGAATTACGTTATAACGTATAACGTTATGTAGTATTACGATATAACGTATAACTTTATATAGCATATCAGTATAACATATAACATTATGTCGTATTACCATACAACGTATAACATTATGTAGTATTGCGTTCTTAATTATAACGTTATGTAGTATTACGTTATAACGTATAACGTTATGTAGTATTACGTTATAACGTATAACGCTGTATAGCATATCAGTATAACGTATAACGCTATGTAGTATTACGTTATAACGTATAACGTTATGAAGTATTACGTTATAACGTATAACGCTGTATAGCATATCAGTATAACGTATAACGCTATGTAGTATTACGTTATAACGTATAACGTTATGAAGTATTACGTTATAACGTATAACGGTATGAAGTATTACGTTATAACGTATAACGTTATGTAGTATTGCGATATAACGTATAACGATATGTAGTATTACGTTTTAACGTGTAACGGTATGAAGTATTACGTTATAACGTATAACGTTATGTAGTAATACGTTAGAACCTATAACGTTGTATAGCATTTCTGTATATCGTGCAAGGTTATGTAGCATTACCTTGCAACGTATAACATTGTGCAGTATTACGATATAACGTATAACGTTATGTAGTATTACGTTCTTACGTACAACGTTATGTGCTATTACGTTGTAACGTATAACGTTATGTAGTATTGCGTTATAACGCATAATGTTATGTAATATTACGATATAACGAATAACGATATGTAGTATTACGTTGAAACGTGCAACGTTATGAAGTATTACGTTATAACGTATATCGTTATGTAGTATTACGATATAACGTATAACGTTGATTAGCATATCAGTATAACATATAACGTTATGTCGTATTACCTTACAACGTATAACATTATGTAGTATTGCGTTCTTATTTATAACTTTATGTAGTATTACGTTATAACGTGTAACGTTATGTAGTATTACGTTACAACGTATAACGTTATGTAGTATTACGTTATAACGTATAACGATGTATAGCATATCAGCATAACGTATAACGTTACGTAGTATTACGTTAAAACGTGTAACGTTATGAAGTATTACGTTACAACGTATAACGTTATGTAGTATTACGTTACAGCGTATAACGTTATGTAGAATTGCATTAAGACGCGATACCTTATGCAGTATTACGTTATAACGTATAACTTTATGTAGTATTAAGCTATAACATTTAACGTTCTGTAGTATTACATTAAGACGCGATACCATATGTAGTATTACGTTACAACGTATAACGTTATGTAGTATTACGTTATAACGTATAACGATGTATAGCATATCAGCATAACGTATAACGTTACGTAGTATTACGTTATAACGTGTAACGTTATGAAGTATTACGTTACAACGTATAACGTTATGTAGTATCACGTTACAGCGTATAACGTTATGTAGTAGTACGTTATAACGTATAACATTATGTAGTATTGCGTTCTTATTTATAACTTTATGTAGTATTACGTTATAACGAATAACGTTATGTAATATTACATTATAACGTATAACGTTATGTAGTATTACGTTATAACGTGTAACGTTATGTAGTATTACGATATAACGTATAACGATATGTAGTAGTACGTTATAACGTGTACCGTTATGAAGTATTACGTTACAACGTATAACGTTATATAGTATTACGTTATAACGTATAACGATGTATAGCATATCAGCATAACGTATAACGTTACGTAGTATTACGTTAAAACGTGTAACGTTATGAAGTATTACGTTACAACGTATAACGTTATGTAGTATTACGTTACAGCGTATAACGTTATGTAGAATTGCATTAAGACGCGATACCTTATGCAGTATTACGTTATAACGTATAACTTTATGTAGTATTAAGCTATAACATTTAACGTTCTGTAGTATTACATTAAGACGCGATACCATATGTAGTATTACGTTACAACGTATAACGTTATGTAGTATTACGTTATAACGTATAACGATGTATAGCATATCAGCATAACGTATAACGTTACGTAGTATTACGTTATAACGTGTAACGTTATGAAGTATTACGTTACAACGTATAACGTTATGTAGTATTACGTTACAGCGTATAACGTTATGTAGAATTGCATTAAGACGCGATACCTTATGCAGTATTACGTTATAACGTATAACTTTATGTAGTATTAAGTTATAACATTTAACGTTCTGTAGTATTACATTAAGACGCGATACCATATGTAGTATTACGTTACAACGTATAACGTTATGTAGTATTACGTTATAACGTATAACGATGTATAGCATATCAGCATAACGTATAACGTTACGTAGTATTACGTTATAACGTGTAACGTTATGAAGTATTACGTTACAACGTATAACGTTATGTAGTATTACGTTACAGCGTATAACGTTATGTAGAATTGCTTTAAGACGCGATACCTTACGTAGTATTACGTTATAACGTATAACTTTATGTAGTATTACGTTTCAACGTATAACGTTATGTAGTATTACGTTATAACGTATAACGATGTATAGCATATCAGCATAACGTATAACGTTACGTAGTATTACGTTATAACGTGTAACGTTATGAATTATTACGTTACAACGTATAACGTTATGTAGTATTACGTTACAGCGTATAACGTTATGTAGAATTGCATTAAGACGCGATACCTTATGCAGTATTACGTTATAACGTATAACTCTATGTAGTATAGTTATAACATTTAACGTTCTGTAGTATTACATTAAGACGCGATACCATATGTAGTATTACGTTACAACGTATAACGTTATGTAGTATTACGTTATAACGTATAACGATGTATAGCATATCAGCATAACGTATAACGTTACGTAGTATTACGTTATAACGTGTAACGTTATGAAGTATTACGTTACAACGTATAACGTTATGTAGTATTACGATACAGTGTATAACGTTATGTAGATTTGCATTAAGACGCGATACCTTATGTAGTATTACGTTATAACGTATCACTTTATGTAGTATTAAGTTATAACATTTAACGTTCTGTAGTGTTACATTAAGAAGCGATACCATATGTAGTATTACGTTATAACGTATAACGTTATGTAGTATTACGTTATAACGTAAAACGTTATGAAGTATTACGTTATAACGTATAACGTTATGTAGTATTACGTTATAACGTATAACTTTATGAAGTATTACGTTATAACGTATAACGTTATGTAGTATTACGTTATAACGTGTAACGCTATGTTGTATAAAGTTATAACGTTTAACGTTATGTAGTATTACGTTCTAACGTATAACGTTATGTAGTATTACGTTATAACGTATAACGTTGTATAGCATATCAGTATAACGTATAACGCTATGTAGTATTACGTTATATCGTATAACGTTATGAAGTATTACGTTATAACGTATAACGTTATGTAGTATTACGATATAACGTATAACGATATGTAGTATTACGTTTTAACGTGTAGCGTTATGAAGTATTACGTTATAACGTATAACGTTATGTGGTAATACGTTATAACGTATAACGTTGTATAGCATTTCTGTATATCGTATAAGGTAATGTAGCATTACCTTACAACGTATAACATTGTGCAGTATTACGATATAACGTATAACGTTATGTAGTATTACGTTCTTCCGTACAACGTTATGTACTATTACGCTGTAACATATAACGTTATGTAGTATTGCGTTATAACGTATAACGTTATGAAGTATTACGTTATAACGAATAACGTTATGTAGTATTACGATATAACGTATAACGATATGTAGTATTACGTTATAACGTGTAACGTTATGAAGTATTACGTTATAACGTATAACGTTGTGTAGTATTACGTTTTAACGTGTAACGTTATGAAGAATTACGTTATAACGTATAACGTTATGTAGTATTACGATATAACGTATAACGATATGTAGTATTACGTTTTAACGTGTAACATTATGAAGTATTACGTTATAACGTATAACGTTATGTAGTAATGCGTTATAACGTATACCGCTGTATAGCATTTCTGTATATCGTATAAGGTTATGTAGCATTTCCTTACAACGTATAACTTTGTGCAGTATTACGTTATAACTTATAACGTTATGTAGTATTACGTTAGAACGTATAACGTTATGTAGTATAACGTTATGACGTGTAACTTTATGTATTATTACGTTCCAACGTATAACGTTATGTAGTATTCCGTTATATCGTATAACGTTATGTAGTATTACCTTATAACGTATAACGTTATGTAGTATTACGATATAACGTATAACGATATGTAGTATTACGTTATAACGTATAACGTTATGAAGTATTACGTTATAACGTATAACGTTATGAAGTATTACGTTATAACGTATAACGTTATGTAGTATTACGATATAACGTATATCTTTATATAGCATATCAGTATAACATATAACATTATGTCGTATTACCTTCCAACGTATAACGTTATGTAGTATTACGTTATAACGTATAACGTTATGTAGTATTACGATATAACGTATAACGATATGTAGTATTACGTTATAACGTGTAACGTTATGTTGTATTAAGTTATAACGTTTAACGTTATGTTGTATTACGTTATAACGTATAACGTTGTATAGCATATCAGTATAACGGTTAACGCTATGTAGTATTACGTTATAACGTATAACGTTATGAAGTATTACGTTATAACGTATAACGTTATGTAGTATTACGTTATAACGTGTAACGTTATGTTGTATAAAGTTATAACGTTTAACGTTATGTAGTATTACGTTCTAACGTATAACGTTATGTAGTATTACGTTATAACGTATAACGTTGTATAGCATATCAGTATAACGTACAACGCTATGTAGTATTACGTTATATCGTATAACGTTATGAAGTATTACGTTATAACGTATAACGTTATGTAGTATTACGATATAACGTATAACGATATGTAGTATTACGTTTTAACGTGTAACGTTATGAAGTATTACGTTATAACGTATAACGTTATGTAGTAATACGTTATAACGTATAACGTTGTATAGCATATCAGTATAACGGTTAACGCTATGTAGTATTACGTTATAACGTTTAACGTTATGTAGTATTACGTTATAACGTATGACGTTATGTAGTATTACGATATAACGTATAAGGTTGTATAGCATATCGGTATAACATATAACGTTATGTCGTATTACCTTACAACGTATAACATTATGTAGTATTGCGTTCTTATTTCTATTGTTAAGTAGCATTACCTTACAACGTATAACATTGTGCAGTTTTACGATATAACGTATAACGTTATGTAGTATTACGTTCTTACGTACAACGTTATGTACTATTACGTTGTAACGTATAACGTTATGTAGTATTGCGTTATAACGTATAACGTTATGAAGTGTTACGTTATAACGTATAACGTTATGTAGTATTACGATATAACGTATAACGATATGTAGTATTACGTTATAACGTGTAACGTTATGATGTAGAACGTTATAACGTATAACGTTATGTAGTATTACGTTACAACGTGTAACGTTATGTAGTATTACGTTACAACGTATAACGTTATGTGGTATTACGTTATAACGTATAACGATGTATAGCATATCAGCATAACGTATAACGTTACGTAGTATTACGTTATAACGTGTAACGTTATGAAGTATTACGTTACAACGTATAACGTTATGTAGTATTACGTTACAGCGTATAACGTTATGTAGAATTGCATTAAGACGCGATACCTTATGTAGTATTACGTTATAACGTATAACTTTATGTAGTATTAAGTTATAACATTTAACGTTCTGTAGTATTACACTAAGACGCGATACCATATGTAGTATTAAGTTATAACATTTAACGTTATGTAGTATTACGTTATAACGTGTAACGTTATGTAGTATTACGTTACAACGTATAACGTTATGTAGTATTACGTTATAACGTATAACGATGTATAGCATATCAGCATAACGTATAACGTTACGTAGTATTACGTTATAACGTGTAACGTTATGAAGTATTACGTTACAACGTATAACGTTATGTAGTATTACGTTACAGCGTATAACGTTATGTAGAATTGCATTAAGACGCGATACCTTATGTAGTATTACGTTAGTACGTATAACTTTATGTAGTATTAAGTTATAACATTTAACGTTCTGTAGTATTACACTAAGACGCGATACCATATGTAGTATTACGTTACAACGTATAACGTTATGTAGTATTACGTTATAACGTATAACGATGTATAGCATATCACCATAATGTATAACGTTACGTAGTATTACGTTATAACGTGTAACGTTATGAAGTATTACGTTACAACGTATAACGTTCTGTAGTATTACATTAAGACGCGATAGCATATGTAGTATTAAGTTATAACATTTAACGTTATGTAGTATTACGTTATAACGTATAACGTTATGTAGTATTACGTTATAACGTATAACGTTGTATAGCATATCAGTATAACGTATAACGCTATGTAGTATTACGTTATATCGTATAACGTTATGAAGTATTACGTTATAACGTATAACGTTATGTGGTATTACGATATAACGTATAACGATATGTAGTGTTACGTTTTAACGTGTAACGTTATGAAGTATTACGTTATAACGTATAACGTTATGTAGTAATACGTTATAACGTATAACGTTGTATAGCATTTCTGTATATCGTATAAGGTTATGTAGCATTACCTTACAACGTATAACATTGTGCAGTATTACGATATAACGTATAACGTTATGTAGTATTACGTTCTTCCGTACAACGTTATGTACTATTACGTTGTAACGTATAACGTTATGTAGTATTGCGTTATAACGTGTAACGTTATGTTGTATTAAGTTATAACGATTAACGTTATGTAGTATTGCGTTATAACGTATAACGTTATGTAGTATTGCGTTATAACGTATAACGTTATGAAGTATTACGTTATAACGTATAACGTTATGTAGTATTACGTTATAACGTGTAACGTTATGTTGTATAAAGTTATAACGTTTAACGTTATGAAGTATTACGTTATAACGTATAACGTTGTGTAGTATTACGTTTTAACGTGTAACGTTATGAAGTATTACGTTATAACGTATAACGTTATGTAGTATTACGTTATAACGTATAACGTTATGTAGTATTACGATATAACGTATAACGATATGTAGTATTACGTTATAACGTGTAACGTTATGAAGTATAACGTTATGTAGTAATGCGTTATAACGTATACCGCTGTATAGCATTTCTGTATATCGTATAAGGTTATGTAGCATTTCCTTACAACGTATAACTTTGTGCAGTATTACGTTATAACTTATAACGTTATGTTGTATTGCGTTATATCGTATAACGTTATGAAGTATTACGTTATAACGTATAACGTTATGAAGTATTACGTTATAACGTATAACGTTATGTAGTATTACGATATAACGTATAACGTTATATAGCATATCAGTATGACACATAACATTATGTCGTATTACCTTACAACGTATAACATTATGTAGTATTGCGTTCTTAATTATAACGTTATGTAGTATTACGTTATAACGTATAACGTTATGTAGTATTGCGTTATATCGTATAACGTTATGAAGTATTACGTTATAACGTATAACGATATGTAGTATTACGATATAACGTATAACGTTATGAAGTATTACGTTATAACGTATAACGTTACGTAGTATTACGATATAACGTATAACGTTATATAGCATATCAGTATGACATATAACATTATGTCGTATTACCTTACAACGTATAACATTATGTAGTATAGCGTTCTTAATTATAACGTTATGTAGTATTACGTTATAACGTATAACGTTATGTAGTATTACGATATAACGTAGAACGATATGTAGTATTACGCTATAACGTATAACGTTATGTAGTATTACGTTATAACGTGTAACGTTATGTTGTATTAAGTTATAACGATTAACGTTATGTAGTATTACGTTAGAACGTATAACGTTATGTAGTATTACGTTATAACGTATAACGTTGTATAGCATATCAGTATAACGGTTAACGCTATGTAGTATTACGTTATAACGTTTAACGTTATGTAGTATTACGGTATAACGTATAACGATATGTAGTATTACGTAATAACGTATAACGTTATATAGCATATCAGTATGACATATAACATTATGTCGTATTACCTTACAACGTATAACATTATGTAGTATTGCGTTCTTAATTATAACGTTATGTAGTATTACGTTATAACGTATAACGTTATGTAGTATTGCGTTATATCGTATAACGTTATGAAGTATTACGTAATAACGTATAACGATATGTAGTATTACGTTATGACGTGTAACGTTATGTAGTATTGCGCTCTTATTTATAACTTTAAGTAGTATTTCGTTCTAAGGTATAACGTTATGTAGTATTACGTTATAACGTACAACGTTGTGTAGTATTACGGTATAACGTACAACGATATGTAGTATTACGTAATAACGTATAACGTTATATAGCATATCAGTATGACATATAACATTATGTCGTATTACCTTACAACGTATAACATTACGTAGTATTGCGTTCTTAATTATAACGTTATGTAGTATTACGTTATAACGTATAACGTTATGTAGTATTGCGTTATATCGTATAACGTTATGAAGTATTACGTTATAACGTATAACGATATGTAGTATTACGTTATGACGTGTAACGTTATGTAGTATTGCGTTCTTATTTATAACTTTAAGTAGTATTTCGTTCTAAGGTATAACGTTATGTAGTATTACGTTATAACGTGTAACGTTATGTTGTATTAAGTTATAACGATTAACGTTATGTAGTATTGCGTTATATCGTATAACGTTATGAAGTATTACGTTATAACGTATAACGATATGTAGTATTACGGTATAACGTATAACGTTATGAAGTATTACGTTATAACGTATAACGTTGTATAGCATATCAGTATAACGGTTAACGCTATGTAGTATTACGTTATAACGTTTAACGTTATGTAGTATTACGATATAACATATAACGATATGTAGTATTACGCTATAACGTGTAACGTTATGTTGTATTAAGTTATAACGTTTACGTTATGTAGTATTACGGTAGAACGTATAACGTTATGTAGTATTACGTTATAACGTATAACGTTGTATAGCATATCAGTATAACGGTTAACGCTTTGTAGTATTACGTTATAACGTTTAACGTTATGTAGTATTACGTTATAACGTATGACGTTATATAGCATATCAGTATGACATATAACATTATGCCGTATTACCTTACAACGCATAACATTATGTAGTATTGCGTTCTTAATTATAACGTTATGTAGTATTACGTTATAACGTATAACGTTATGTAGTATTGCGTTATATCGTATAACGTTATGAAGTATTACGTTATAACGTATAACGATATGTAGTATTACTTTATAACGTGTAACGTTATGTTGTATTATGTTATAACGTTTAACGTTATGTAGTATTACGTTAGAACGTATAACGTTATGCAGTATTACGTTATAACGTATAACGTTGTATAGCATATCAGTATAACGGTTAACGCTATGTAGTATTACGTTATAACGTTTAACGTTATGTAGTATTACGTTATAACGTATGACGTTATATAGCATATCAGTATGACATATAACATTATGTCGTATTACCTTACAACGTATAACATTATGTAGTATTGCGTTCTTAATTAGAACGTTATGTAGTATCACGTTATAACGTATAACGTTATGTAGTATTACGGTATAACGTATAACGATATGTAGTATTACGTTATAACGTATAACGTTATATAGCATATCAGTATGACATATAACATTATGTCGTATTACCTTACAACGTATAACATTATGTAGTATTGCGTTCTTAATTATAACGTTATGTAGTATAACGTTATAACGTATAACGTTATGTAGTATTGCGTTATATCGTATAACGTTATGAAGTATTACGTTATAACGTATAACGATATGTAGTATTACGATATAACGTATAACGTTATGAAGTATTACGTTATAACGTATAACGTTACGTAGTATTACGATATAACGTATAACGTTATATAGCATATCAGTATGACATATAACATTATGTCGTATTACCTTACAACGTATAACATTATGTAGTATTGCGTTCTTAATTATAACGTTATGTAGTATTACGTTATAACGTATAACGTTATGTAGTATTACGATATAACGTAGAACGATATGTAGTATTACGCTATAACGTACAACGTTATGTAGTATTACGTTATAACGTGTAACGTTATGTTGTATTAAGTTATAACGTTTAACGTTATGTAGTATTACGTTAGAACGTATAACGTTATGTAGTATTACGTTATAACGTATAACGTTGTATAGCATATCAGTATAACGGTTAACGCTATGTAGTATTACGTTATAACGTTCAACGTTATGTAGTATTACGTTATAACGTATGACGTTATATAGCATATCAGTATGACATATAACATTATGTCGTATTACCTTACAACGTATAACATTATGTAGTATTGCGTTCTTAATTATAACGTTATGTAGTATCACGTTATAACGTATAACGTTATGTAGTATTACGGTATAACGTATAACGATATGTAGTGTTACGTAATAACGTATAACGTTATATAGCATATCAGTATGACATATAACATTATGTCGTATTACCTTACAACGTATAACATTATGTAGTATTGCCTTCTTAATTATAACGTTATGTAGTATTACGTTATAACGTACAACGTTGTGTAGTATTACGTTATAACGTGTAACGTTATGTAGTACTACGCTGGAACGTATAACGTTATGTAGTATTACGATATAACGTATAACGTTATATAGCATATCAGTATGACATATAACATTATGTCGTATTACCTTACAACGTATAACATTATGTAGTATTGCGTTCTTAATTATAACGTTATGTAGTATTACGTTATAACGTATAACGTTATGTAGTATTACGATAAAACGTATAACGATATGTAGTATTACGCTATAACGTATAACGTTATGTAGTATTACGTTATAACGTGTAACGTTATGTTGTATTAAGTTATAACGTTTAACGTTATGTAGTATTACGTTATAACGTATGACGTTATGTAGTATTACGATATAACATATAACGATATGTAGTATTACGCTATAACGTAGAACGATATGTAGTATTACGCTATAACGTACAACGTTATGTAGTATTACGTTATAACGTGTAACGTTATGTTGTATTAAGTTATAACGTTTAACGTTATGTAGTATTACGTTAGAACGTATAACGTTATGTAGTATTACGTTATAACGTATAACGTTGTATAGCATATCAGTATAACGGTTAACGCTATGTAGTATTACGTTATAACGTTCAACGTTATGTAGTATTACGTTATAACGTATGACGTTATATAGCATATCAGTATGACATATAACATTATGTCGTATTACCTTACAACGTATAACATTATGTAGTATTGCGTTCTTAATTATAACGTTATGTAGTATCACGTTATAACGTATAACGTTATGTAGTATTACGGTATAACGTATAACGATATGTAGTGTTACGTAATAACGTATAACGTTATATAGCATATCAGTATGACATATAACATTATGTCGTATTACCTTACAACGTATAACATTATGTAGTATTGCCTTCTTAATTATAACGTTATGTAGTATTACGTTATAACGTACAACGTTGTGTAGTATTACGTTATAACGTGTAACGTTATGTAGTACTACGCTGGAACGTATAACGTTATGTAGTATTACGTTATAACGTATACTGTTTTACAGCATTTCTGTATATCGTATAAGGTTATGTAGCATTTCCTTACAACGTATAACTTTGTGCTGTATTACGTTATAACGTATAACGTTATGTAGTATTACGGTATAACGTATAACGAAATGTAGTATTACGTTATAACGTATAACGTTATGAAGTATTACGTTATAACGTATAACGTTATGTAGTATTACGATATAACGTATAACGTTATATAGCATATCAGTATGACATATAACATTATGTCGTATTACCTTACAACGTATAACATTATGTAGTATTGCGTTCTTAATTATAACGTTATGTAGTATTACGTTATAACGTATAACGTTATGTAGTATTACGATAAAACGTATAACGATATGTAGTATTACGCTATAACGTATAACGTTATGTAGTATTACGTTATAACGTGTAACGTTATGTTGTATTAAGTTATAACGTTTAACGTTATGTAGTATTACGTTATAACGTATGACGTTATGTAGTATTACGATATAACATATAACGATATGTAGTATTACGCTATAACGTGTAACGTTATGTAGTATTACGTTATAACGTGTAACGTTATGTTGTATTAAGTTATAACGTTTAACGTTATGTAGTATTACGTTAGAACGTATAACGTTATGTAGTATTACGTTATAACGTATGACGTTATATAGCATATCAGTATGACATATAACATTATGTCGTATTACCTTACAACGTATAACAATATGTAGTATTGCGTTCTTAATTAGAACGTTATGTAGTATCACGTTATAACGTATAACGTTATGTAGTATTACGGTATAACGTATAACGATATGTAGTATTACGTTATAACGTATAACGTTATATAGCATATCAGTATGACATATAACATTATGTCGTATTACCTTACAACGTATAACATTATGTAGTATTGCGTTCTTAATTATAACGTTACGTACTATTACGTTGTAACGTATAACGTTATGTAGTATTACGTTATAACGTATAACGTTGTATAGCACATCAGTATAACGGTTAACGCTATGTAGTATGACGTTATAACGTTTAACGTTATGTAGTATTACGATATAACATATAACGATATGTAGTATTACGCTATAACGTGTAACGTTATGTAGTATTACGTTATAACGTGTAACGTTATGTTGTATTAAGTTATAACGTTTAACGTTATGTAGTATTACGTTAGAACGTATAACGTTATGTAGTATTACGTTATAACGTATGACGTTATATAGCATATCAGTATGACATATAACATTATGTCGTATTACCTTACAACGTATAACAATATGTAGTATTGCGTTCTTAATTAGAACGTTATGTAGTATCACGTTATAACGTATAACGTTATATAGTATTACGGTATAACGTATAACGATATGTAGTATTACGTTATAACGTATAACGTTATATAGCATATCAGTATGACATATAACATTATGTCGTATTACCTTACAACGTATAACATTATGTAGTATTGCGTTCTTAATTATAGCGTTATGTAGTATTACGTTCTTACGTACAACGTTATGTACTATTACGTTGTAACGTATAACGTTATGTAGTATTGCATTCTTATTTCTAACTTTATGTTGTATTACGTTCTAACGTATAACGTTATGTAGTATTACCTTATAACGTATAACGTTGTATAGCATATCAGTATAACGCACAACGTTACGTACTATTACGTTGTAACGTATAACGTTATGTAGTATTACGTTATAACGTATAACGTTGTATAGCATATCAGTATAACGGTTAACGCCATGTAGTATGACGTTACAACGTTTAACGTTATGTAGTATTACGATATAACATATAACGATATGTAGTATTACGCTATAACGTGTAGCGTTATGTAGTATTACGTTATAACGTGTAACGTTATGTTGTATTACGATATAACGTATAACGATATGTAGTATTACGTTATGACGTGTAACGTTACGAAGTATTACGTTATAACGTATAACGTTATGTAGTATTACGTTATAACGTATAACGATGTATAGCATATCAGTATAACGTATAACGTTATGTAGTAGTACGTTATAACGTATAACGATATGTACTATTACGTTGTAACGTATAACGTTATGTAATATTGCGTTATAACGTATAGCGTTATGTAGTATTACGATATAACGTATAACGATATGTAGTATTACGTTATGACGTGTAACGTTATGAAGTATTACGTTATAACGTATAACGTTATGTAGTACTACGTTATAACGTATAACGATGTATAGCATATCAGTATAACGTATAACGTTATGTAGTAGTACCTTAAAACTTATAACGTTGAATAGCATATTAGTATAACGTATAACGTTATGTAGAATAACGTTATGACGTATAACGTTATGTAGTATTGCGTTATATCGCATAACGTTATGAAGTATTACGTTATAACGTATAACGATATGTAGTATTACGACATAACGTATAACGATATGTAGTATTACGTTATAACGTGTAACGTTATATACTATTACGTTGTAACGTATAACGTTATGTAGTATTGCGTTATAACGTATAACGTTATGAAGTATTACGTTATAACGTATAACGTTATGTAGTATTACGACATAACGTATAACGATATGTAGTATTACGTTATAACGTGTAACGTTTTGAAGTATTACGTTATAACGTATAACGTTATGTAGTATTACGATATAACGTATAACGTTGATTAGCATATCAGTATAACGTATAACGTTACGTAGTAGTACGTTATAACGTATAACGTTGTATAGCATATCAGAATAACATATAACGATATGTCGTATTACCTTACAACGTATAACATTATGTAGTATTGCGTTCTTATTTATAACTTTATGTAGTATTACGTTCTAACGTATAACATTATGTAATATTACATTATAACGTATAACGTTATGTAGTAGTACGTTATAACGTATAACGTTATGTAGTATGACGTTATAACGTACAACGTTATGTAGTATTACATTAGGACGCAATACCTTATGTAGTATTACGTTATAACGTATAACGTTATGTAGTATTACGTTATAACCTATAACGTTGTATAGCATATCAGTATAACGTATAACGTTATGTAGTAGTACCTTAAAACTTATAACGTTGAAGAGCATATTAGTATAACGTATAACGTTATGTAGAATAACGGTATGACGTATTACGTTATGTAGTATTGCGTTATATCGTATAACGTTATGAAGTATTACGTTATAACGTATAACGATATGTAGTATTACGTTATGACGTGTAACGTTATGTAGTATTGCGTTCTTATTTATAACATTAAGTAGTATTTCGTTCTAACGTATAACTTCATGTAGTATTACGTTCTTACGTACAACGTTCTGTGCTATTACGTTGTAACGTATAACGTTATGTAGTATTGCGTTATAACATAAAACGTTATGTAGTATTGCGTTATAACGTATAACGTTGTATAGCATTTCTGTATATTGTATAAGGTTATGTAGCATTACCTTACAACGTATAACATTGTGCAGTATTACGATATAACGTATAACGTTATGTACTATTACGATGTGACGTATAACGTTATGTAGTATTGCGTTATAACGTATAACGTTATGAAGTATTACGCTATAACGTATAACGTTATGTAGTATTACGACATAACGTATAACGGTATGTAGTATTACGTTATAACGTGTAACGTTATGAAGTATTACGTTATAACGTATAACGTTATGTAGTATTACGATATAACGTATAACGTTGATTAGCATATCAGTATAACATATAACGATATGTCGTATTACCTTACAACGTATAACATTATGTAGTATTGCGTTCTAACGTATAACGTTATGTAGTATTACGTTACAACGTATAACGTTATGTAGTATTACGTTATAACGTATAACGTTGTGTAGCATATCAGTATAACGTATAACGTTATGTAGTAGTACCTTATAACCTATAACGTTGAATAGCATATTATTATAACGTATAACGTTGATTAGCATATCAGTATAGCGTATAACGTTATGTAGTAGTACGTTATAACGTATAACGTTGTATAGCATATCAGTATAACATATAACGACATGTCGTATTATCTTACAACGTATAACATTATGTAGTATTGCGTTCTTATTTATAACTTTATGTAGTATTACGTTCTAACGTATAACGTTATGTAATATTACACTATAACGTGTAACGTTATGTAGTAGTACGTTATAACGCATAACGTTGTATAGCATATCAGTATAACGTACAACGTTATGTAGTAGTACCTTATAACGTATAACGTTGAATAGCATATTAGTATAACGTATAACGTTATGTAGTAGTACGTTATAACGTATAACGTTGTATAGCATATCAGTATAATGTATAACGTTATGTAGTATTACGATATAACGTCTAACGTTATGTAGTATTACGTTACAACGAGTAACGTTATGCAGTATTACGTTACAACGTATAACGTTATGTAGTATTACGTTATAACGTATAACGATGTATAGCATATCAGCATAACGTATAACGTCATGTAGCAATACGTTATGACGTATAACGATGCTTAGCATATCAGTATAACGTATAACGTTATGTAGTAGTACGTTATAACGTATAACATTATGTAGTATTGCGTTCTTATTTATAACTTTATGTAGTATTACGTTATAACGAATAACGTTATGTAATATTACATTATAACGTATAACGTTATGTAGTATTACGTTACAACGAGTAACGTTATGTAGTATTACGTTACAACGTATAACGTTATGTAGTATTACGTTATAACGTATAACGATGTATAGCATATCAGTATAACGTATAACGTTATGTAGTATTACGTTACAACCTATAACGTTATGTAGTATTACGTTATAACGTATAACGTTGTATAGCATATCAGTATAACGTACAACGTTATGTAGTAGTACCTTATAACGTATAACGTTGAATAGCATATTAGTATAACGTATAACGTTATGTAGTAGTACCTTACAACGTATAACATTATGTTGTATTGCGTTCTTATTTATAACTTTATGTAGTAATACGTTCTAACGTATAACGTTATGTAATATTACATTATAACGTATAACGTTATGTAGTATTACGTTCTTAAGTACAACGTTCTGTGCTATTACGTTGTAACGTTTAACGTTATGTAGTATTGCGTTATAACGTATAACGTTGTATAGCATTTCTGTATGTTGTATAAGGTTATGTAGCATTACCTTACAGCGTATAACATAGTGCAGTATTACGATATAACGTATAACGTTATGTAGTATTACGTTCTTACGTACAACGTTATGTACTATTACGTTGTAACGTATAACGTTATGTAGTATTGCGTTATAACGTATAACGTTATGTAGTATTGCGTTACAACGTATAACGTTATGTAGTATTACGTTATAACGTATAACGATGTATAGCATATCAGCATAACGTATAACGTTATGTAGCATTACGTTATGACGTATAACGATGTATAGCATATCAGTATAACGTATAACGTTATGTAGTAGTACGTTATAACGTATAACGTTATGTAGTATTACGTTCTTAAGTACAACGTTCTGTGCTATTACGTTGTAACGTATAACGTTATGTAGTATTGCGTTATAACGTATAACGTTGTATAGCATATCAGTATAACGTATAACGTTATGTAGTAGTACCTTATAACGTATAACGTTGAATTGCATATTAGTATAACGTATAATGTTATGTAGAATTACGTTGTGACGTATAACGTTATGTAGTATTGCGTTATAACGCATAACGTTATGTAGTATTACGTTATAACGTATAACGTTGTATAGCATTTCTGTATATCGTGTAAGGTTATGTAGCATTACCTTACAACGTATAACATTGTGCAGTATTACGATATAACGTATAACGTTATGTAGTATTACGTTTTTACGTTGAACGTTATGTACTATTACGTTGTAACGTATAACGTTATGTACTATTACGTTGTAACGTATAACGTTATGTAGTATTGCGTTATAACGTATAACGTTATGTAGTATGGCGTTGTTATTTATAACTTTAAGTAGTATTTCGCTCTAACGTATAACGTTATGTAGTATTACGTTATAACGTACAATGTTGTGCAGTATTACGTTCTAACGTGTAACATTACGTAGTATTACGTTAGAACGTATAACGTTATGAAGTATTACGTTATAACGTATAACGTTATGTAGTATTACGATATAACGTATAACGTTGTATAGCATATCAGTATAACGTATAACGCTATGTAGTATTCCGTTATAACGTACAACGTTGTGCAGTATTACGTTCTAACGTGTAACATTATGTAGTATTACGTTAGAACAAATAACGTTATGTAGTATTACGTTATAACGTATAACGATATGTAGTATTATGATATAATGTATATCGTTGTATAGCATATCAGTATAACATATAACGTTATGTAGTATTACGATATAACGTATAACGTTGTATAGCATATCAGTATAACATATAACGTTATGTCGCATTACCGTACAACGTATAACACTATGTAGTTTTGCGTTCTTATTTATAACTTTATGTAGTATTACATTCTAACGTATAACGTAATGTAGTATTACGTTATAACGTATAACGTTGTATAGCATATCAGTATAACGTATAACGCTATGTAGTATTACGTTATAACGTATAACGTTATGAAGTATTACGTTATAACGTAGAACGTTATGTAGTATTACGATATAACGTATAACGTTGTATAGCATACCAGTATAACGTATAACATTATGTCGTATTACCTTACAACGTATAACATTATGTAGTACTGCGTTCTTATTTATAACTTTAAGTCTTATTGCGTTCTAGCGTATAACGTTATGTAGTATTAAGTTATAACGTATAACGTTATGTAGTATTACGTTATAACGTGTAACGTTATGTAGTATTACGTTCGACTGTATAACGTTATGTAGTATTACGTTATAACGTATAACGATGTATAGCATATCAGTATAACGTATAACGTTATGTAGTATTACATTTAGACGCAATACCTTATGTAGTATTACGTTATAACGTATAACGTTATGTAGTATTACATTAAGACGCAATACCTTATGTAGTATTACGTTATAACGTATAACATTATGTCGTATTACCTTACAACGTATAACACTGTGCAGTATTACGTTATAACGTATAACGTTATGCAGTATTACGATATAACGTATAACGTTGTATAGCATATCAGTATAACATATAACGTTATGTCGCATTACCGTACAACGTATAACACTATGTAGTTTTGCGTTCTTATTTATAACTTTATGTAGTATTACATTCTAACGTATAACGTAATGTAGTATTTACGTTATAACGTATAACGTTGTATAGCATATCAGTATAACGTATAACGTTATGTAGTATTGCGTTATAACGTATAACGTTATGTAGTATTACGTTATAACGTATAACGTTGTATAGCATTTCTGTATATCGTGTAAGGTTATGTAGTATTACGTTATAACGTATAACGTTATGAAGTATTACGTTATAACGTAGAACGTTATGTAGTATTACGTTTGACCGTATAACGTTATGTAGTATTACGTTATAACGTGTAACGATGTATTGCATATCAGTATAACGTATAACGTTATGTAGTATTACATTTAGACGCAATACCTTATGTAGTATTACGTTATAACGTATAACGTTATGTTGTATTACATTAAAACGCAATACCTTATGTAGTATTACGTTATAACGTATAACGTTAAGTAGTATTACGTTATAACGTGTGACGTTATGTAGTATTGCGTTCTTATTTATAACTTTAAGTAGTATTACGTTCTAACGTATAACGTTATGTAGTATTACGTTATAACGTATAACGTTATGTAGTATTACGTTATAACGTATAACATTATGTAGTATTACGTTATAACGTGTAACGATGTATTGCGTATCAGTATAACGTATAACGTTATGTAGTATTACATTTAGACGCAATACCTTATGTAGTTTTCAGTTATAACGTATAACGTTATGTTGTATTACATTAAAACGCAATACCTTATGTAGTATTACGTTATAACGTATAACGTTATGTAGAATAACGTTATAACGTATAACGTTATGTAGAATTACGTTATAACGTGTTACGTTATGTAGTATTACGTTCTTACGTACAACGTTATGTACTATTACGTTGTGACGTATAACGTTATGTAGTATTGCGTTATAACGTATAACGTTGTGTAGTATTACGTTATAACGTATAACGTTGTATAGCATTTCTGTATATCGTGTAAGGTTATGTAGCATTACCTTACAACGTATAACATTGTGCAGTATTACGAAATAACGTATAACGTTATGTAGTATTACGTTTTTACGTAGAACGTTATGTACTATTACGTTGTAACGTATAACGTTATGTAGTATTGCGTTATAACGTATAACGTTATGAAGTATTACGTTGTAACGTATAACGTTATGTAGTATTGCGTTATAACGTATAACGTTATGAAGTATTACGTTATAACGTATAACGATATGTAGTATTACGTTATGACGTGTAACGTTATGTAGTATTGCGTTCTTATTTATAACTTTAAGTAGTATTTCGTTCTAACGTATAACGTTATGTAGTATTACTTTATAACGTATAACGTTATGTAGTATTACGTTATAACGTATAACATTATGTAGTATTACGTTATAACGTGTAACGATGTATTGCATATCAGTATAACGTATAACGTTATGTAGTATTACATTTAGACGCAATACCTTATGTAGTATTACGTTATAACGTATAACGTTATGTTGTATTACATTAAAACGCAATACCTTATGTAGTATTACGTTATAACGTATAACTTTGTATAGCATATCAGTATAACGTATAACGTTATGTAGTAGTACGTTATAACGTATAACGTTATGTAGTATTACGTTATAACCTATAACGTTATGTAGTATTACATTAAGACGCAATACCTTATGTAGTATTACGTTATAACGTATATCGTTATGTAGTATTACGTTCTTACGTACAATGTTATGTACTATTACGTTGTAACGTATAACGTAATGCAGTATTACGTTATATCGTATAACGATGTTTAGCATATCGGTATAACGTATTACGTTATGTAGTATTACATTAAGACGCAATACGTTATGTAGTATTACATTGAGACGCAATACCTTATGTAGTATTACGTTATAACGTATAACGTTATGTAGTATTACGTTATAACGTAAAACGTTATGTTGGTTGAGATATTTCGACGTTTAAACGCTGATTCTACTCCATTTTACACGACGAATGTAACGCACACCACTTGTAGCATCGAAACAAGCCCAGAGATTCGCAAAACGCAACCATTCGACGATTTCGACCTGTACTTTCTTTCCCGTTTGAGATATTTCGACGTTTAAACGCTGATTTTACTCCATTTTACAAGACGAATGTTGCGCACACCAGTTTTAGCATCGAAACAAGAACAGAGGCTCGCATAACGCAGCGTTTCTTCGATTTCGACGGTAATTTCTTTCCTGTTTGAGATATTTCGACGTTTAAACGCTGATTTTACTGCATTTTACCCGACGAATGTAACGATCGCCACTTTTAGCATCGAAACAAGCCCAGAGACTCGCAAAGCGCATGCTTTCGTCGATTTCGACGGTAATTTCTTTCCCGTTTGAGATATTTCGACGTTTAAACGCTGATTTTACTGCATTTTACCCGACGAATGTAACGATCGCCACTTTTAGCATCGAAACTAGCCCAGAGACTCGCAAAACGCAGCCTTTCGTCGATTTCGACGGTAATTTCTTTAACGTTTGAGATATTTCGACGTTTAAACGCTGATTTTACTGCATTTTACCCGACGAATGTAACGATCGCCACTTTTAGCATCGAAACTAGCCCAGAGACTCGCAAAACGCAGCCTTTCGTCGATTTCGACGGTAATTTCTTTCCCGTTTGAGATATTTCGAAGTTTAAACGCCGATTTCACTCCATCCTACACAATGAATGTAACGCAAGCTCGTTTTATAACCGAAACCAGCCCAGAGACTCGCAAAACGCAGCCGTTGGCCGATTTCGGCTGTAATTTCTCTCCCGTTTGAGATATTTCGACGTTTAAACGCTGATTTTACTCTATTTTACACGACGAATGTAACGCACATCGCTTTTAGCATCGAAACAAGCACAGAGACTCGCAAAACGCAGCCCTTCGTCGATTTCAACGGTAATTTCATTCCCGCTTGAGATATTTCGACGTTTCAACGATGATTTTACTCCATTTTACACGACGAATGTAACGCACGCCAGTTTTGGCATCGAAACAAGCCCAGAGACTCGCAAAGCGCATCCTTTCGTCGATTTCGGCTTTAATTTCTCTCCCGTTTGAGATATTTCGACGTTTAAACGCTGATTTTACTCTATTTTACACGACGAATGTAACGCACATCGCTTTTAGCATCGAAACAAGCCCGAAGACTCGCAAAACGCAACCATTCGACGATTTCGACGGTAATTTCTTTCCTGTTTGAGATATTTCGACATCTGAACGCTGATTTTGCTCTATTTTACACGACGAATGTAACGCACACCAGTTTTAGCATCGCAACAAGCCCAGAGACTCGCAAAACGCGACCATTCGACGATTCCGACGGTAATTTCTTTCCTGTTTGAGATATTTCGACGATTAAACGCTGGTTTTACTCCATTTTACACGACGAATGTAACGCGTGCCCGTTTTAGCATCGAAACAAGCCCAGAGACTCGCAAAACGCAACCATTCGTCGATTTCGACGGTAATTTCTTTCCTGTTTGAGATATTTCGACGCTTAAACGCTGGTTTTACTCCATTTTACACGACGAATATATCGCACACCAGTTTTAGCATCGAAACAAGCCCATAGAAGCGCAAAACGCAACCATTCGACGATTTCGACGGTAATATCTTTCCTGTTTGAGATAGTTCGAAGCTTAAACGCTGATTTTTCTCTATTTTACACGACGAATGTAATGCACACCAGTTTTAGCATCGCAACAAGCCCAGAGACTCGCAAAACGCGACCATTCGACGATTTCGACGGTAATTTCTTTCCTGTTTGAGATACTTCGACGTTTAAACGCTGGTTTTACTCCATTTTACACGACGAATGTAACGCACACCAGTTTTAGCATCGAAACAAGCCCACAGAAGCGCAAAACGCAACCATTCGACGATTTCGACGGTAATATCTTTCCTGTTTGAGATTTTCCGACGCATAAACGCTGATTTTACTCTATTTTACACGACGAATGTGACGCACACCAGTTTTAGCATCGCAACAAGCCCAGAGACTCGCAAAACGCAACCATTCGACGATTTCGACGGTAATTTCTTTCCTGTTTGAGATATTTCGTCGTTTAAACGCTGGTATTACTCCATTTTACACGACTAATGTAACGCGTGCCCGTTTTAGAATCGAAACAAGCCCAGAGACTCGCAAAACGCAACCATTCGACGATTTCGACGGTAAATTCTTTCCTGTTTGAGATATTTCGACGTTTAAACGCTGGTTTTACTCCATTTTACACGACGAATGTAACGCACTCTACTTTTAACATCGAAACAAGCCCAGCGATTCGCAAAACGCAACCATTCGACGATTTCGACTTTAATATCTTTCCTGATTGAGATATTTCGACGTTTAAACACTGGTTTTACTCCATTTCACACGACGAATGTAACGCGTGCCCGTTTTAGCATCGAAAGAAGCCCACACAAGCGCAAAACGCAACCATTCGACGATTTCGACGGTAATTTCTTTCCTGTTTGAGATACTTCAACGTCTAAACGCTGATTTTACTCCATTTTACACGGAGAATGTGACGCACACCAGTTTTAGCATCGCAACAAGCCCAGAGACTCGCAAAACGCAACCATTCGACGGTAAATTCTTTCCTGTTTGAGATATTTCGACGTTTAAACGCTGGTATTACTCCATTTTACACGACTAATGTAACGCGTGCCCGTTTTAGAATCGCAACAAGCCCAGAGACTCGCAAAACGCGACCATTCGACGATTTCGACGGTAATTTCTTTCCTGTTTGAGATATTTCGACGTTTAAACGCTGATTTTACTCCATTTTACACGACGAATGTAACGCACTCTACTTTTAACATCGAAACAAGCCCAGAGACTCGCAAAACGCAACCATTCGACGATTTCGACGGTAAATTCTTTCCTATTTGAGATATTTCGAAGTTTAAACGCTGATTTTATTCCATTTTACACGACGAATGTAACGCACTCTACTTTTAGCATCGAAACAAACCCAGAGATTCGCAAAACGCAGCCATTCGACGATTTCGACGGTAATTTCTTTCCCGTTTGAGATATTTCGAAGTTTAAACGCTGGTTTTACTCCATTTTACACAACGAATGTGACGTGTGGCCGTTTTAGCATCGAAACAAGCCCAGAGACTCGCAAAACGCAACCATTCTTCGATTTCGACGGTAAATTCTTTCCTGTTTGAGATATTTCGACGTTTAAACGCTGGTTTTACTCCATTTTACACGACGAATGTAACGCGTGCCCGTTTTAGCATCGAAACAAGCCCAGAGACTCGCAAAACGCAACCATTCGGCGATTTCGACGGTAAATTCTTTCCTGTTTGAGATACTTCGATGTTTAATCGCTGATTTTACACCATTTTACACGACGAATGTAACGCACACCACTTTTAGCATCGAAACAAGCCCACAGAAGCGCAAAACGCAACCATTCGACGATTTCGACGGTAAATTCTTGCCTATTTGAGATATTTCGAAGTTTAAACGCTGATTTTATTCCATTTTACACGACGAATGTAACGCACTCTACTTTTAACATCGAAACAAGCCAAGAGATTCGCAAAACGCAACCATTCGACGATTTCGACGGTAATTTCTTTCCTGTTTGAGATATTTCGTCGTTTAAACGCTGGTATTACTCCATTTTACGCGACTAATGTAACGCGTGCCCGTTGTAGAATCGAAACAAGCCCAGAGACTCGCAAAACGCAACCATTCGACGATTTCGACGGTAATTTCTTTCCTGTTTGACATGTTTCGACGTTTAAACGCTGGTATTACTCCATTTTACACGACTAATGTAACGCTTGCCCGTTTTAGCATCGAAACAAGCCCAGAGACTCGCAAAACGCAACCATTCGACGATTTCGACGGTAATTTCTTTCCTGTTTGAGATATTTCGACGTTTAAACGCTGATTTTACTCCATTTTACACGACGAATGTAACGCACACCACTTTTAGCATCGAAACAAGCCTAGAGACTCGCTAAACGCAACCATTCGACGATTTCGACGGTAAATTCTTTCCTGTTTGAGATATTTCGACGTTTAAACACTGATTTTACTCCATTTTACACGACGAATGTAACGCACTCTACTTTTAACATCGAAACAAGCCCAGAGATTCGCAAAACGCAACCGTTCGACGATTTCGACGGTAATTTCTTTCCTATTTGAGATATTTCGACGTTTAAACGCTGATTTTACTCCTTTTTACACGACGAATGTAACGCGTGCCCGTTTTAGCATCGAAACAAGCCCAGAGACTCGCAAAACGCAACCATTCGACGATTTCGACGGTAATTTCTTTCCTGTTTGAGATATTTCGACGTTTAAACGCTGATTTTACTCCATTTTACACGACGAATGTAACGCACACCAGTTTTAGCTTCGAAACAAGCCCACAGAAGCGCAAAACGCAACCATTCGGCGATTTCGACGGTACTTTCTTTCCAGTTTGAGATATTTGGAGGTTTAAACGCTGATTTTACACCATTTTACACGACAAATGTAACGCACACCACTTTTAGCATCGAAACAAGCACAGAGACTCGCAAGACGCAACCATTCGACGATTTCGACTGTGATTTCGTTCCTATTTGAGATATTTCGAAGTTTAAACGCTGATTTTACTCCATTCTACACGATGAATGTAACGCACACCAGTTTTAGCAACGAAACAAGCCCACAGTAGCGCAAAAGGCAACCATTCTACGATTTCGACGGTAATTTCTTTCCTGTTTGAGATATTTCGACATTTAAACTCTGATTTTGCTCTATTTTACACGACGAATGTAACGCACACCACTTTTAGCATCGAAACAAGCACAGAGACTCGCAAGACGCAACCATTCGACGATTTCGACTGTGATTTCGTTCCTATTTGAGATATTTCGAAGTTTAAACGCTGATTTTACTCCATTCTACACGACGAATGTAACGCACACCAGTTTTAGCAACGAAACAAGCCCACAGTAGCGCAAAACGCAACCATTCGACGATTTCGACGGTAATATCTTTCCTGTTTGAGATAGTTCGAAGCTTAAACGCTGATTTTTCTCTATTTTACACGACGAATGTAATGCACACCAGTTTTAGCATCGCAACAAGCCCAGAGACTCGCAAAACGCGACCATTCGACGATTTCGACGGTAATTTCTTTCCTGTTTGAGATAGTTCGACGTTTAAACGCTGGTTTTACTCCATTTTACACGACGAATGTATCGCACGCCAGTTTTAGCATCGAAACAAGCCCAGAGACTCGCAAAACGCAACCATTCTTCGATTTCGACGGTAAATTCTTTCCTGTTTGAGATATTTCGACGTTTAAACGCTGATTTTACTCCATTTTACACGACGAATGTAACGCGTGCCCGTTTTAGCATCGAAACAAGCCCAGAGACTCGCAAAACGCAACCATTCGACGATTTCGACGGTAAATTCTTTCCTGTTTGAGATATTTCGATGTTTAATCGCTGATTTTACACCATTTTACACGACGAATGTAACGCACACCACTTTTAGCATCGAAACAAGCCCACAGAAGCGCAAAACGCAACCATTCG